>OZ035876.1:58156760-58756760 GCA_964034865.1 Eristalis intricaria
TTACTACGGCAGATCAGGAGCAGGTTTCTGCCTAACTGACCTTGTGGTCTGAACAAAAAACAAATGTAAATCGTGTTATGATTGAACTCAGTTTGGGAGTTGCATTGGAAGCGTGTGCAGCAGCAGGAGGTGTTGAATGCACGTTTGGTTTGATTTGTTTAGTATCTCTGGAGACCTGAGCGACAATGATGATCAAAAACAGTCATCGTTAGTCATATGTATGCTACCCAGTCTGTCTATGTAACACTACTCTGTTGCGTGACCCACTTTCTGGATGTCTGTTCTCTCGAAATGGGAGATTAAAAATCCCTGACAAGATCGGATCGATTTTATCATTCAGTCGATCAAAAATGTATGCACAGTGGACAAAATCCTGATAAGTGAAAATCCTATGAAGTCTCTCAGGATAAACGGATGCAACGCCCCCTCCTTGACGCGTTTGTTTCCAACCACCAATTCTACGTTCCCAATACATGATGTGAAGGTTCTGTCATCCTTTCTTTCTCAGAATTGGATTGGGACCCTTCTTGCCGGATGATTGATCTTTCGGGCGCTTGATGTGACCCCGGCTTCCCCGTTGCGCCAACGCCTACTTGCGAGAATGTGAAGAAAAATGTCGTCAAGAAATGACTAGTGACTTGGAGCCAGATAATAGCTAAGAGTCTGTACAGTACGCGAGGAACATAGACCTTAGCCAACGTGCACGATCTCTCGAAAATTTATTGATCACAAACCTGGGGCAATGATCGTATGTTCATTCTGGGAGATAGGAACCATTTTTTGACGATGTCCACTTTGTTCTAGAGACGTGAGCGGAAATCAGGCTGTGTTTGAGTTTAACCTTGACAACGTGTTTGAACAGTTGGTTGATATTCTTCTCCACTTATGTGCGCCACTGTAGACGCAATTGTCAACTGATCCATTGTCCCACAGGTTGGGAGTTTATGCAATTCAATATAAAAACATCGCACAACAACGATGCACCCATAAATTTGGATCCCTATCACGAAACACAGACCTCACGATACCTCTCGATGGGCATACACTCCAGATCTTACTGGACGTCTGAACAGCAGACTCTGTCGAATTTTCACAGATGGGGGAAAGAATGGATGTAGGAGTCAACTCTAAGGATATAAATTTTCAACTGTCATTCCGGCTACCCTCTCACTGTAGCGTCTTCAGGCAGAGACACTATCGATTAGAGAAGCTCTGTCCTGACTGAGAAGTGTCTGAAGCACAAGAACTCGCGAGAAAGGGCACCATTTTGACACTCTTTGCGGACGTAGAATTGCCGTCCAAGCCTATCGCTTCTGCAAAACATCTACTACAGCTTGAATCACTTACTTTCACTAAACGTAGATGGTCTGCTGACACTTGCTCTTTCATAACAAAGCAATTATGGCCTAAAACGTTCAAGCGAACTGATCGGTATGAGCAGGCCGAATCTTAGAACTCTCATCGGCGTCATATTTGAAATTCACGCTTCCGACCAGGTGTCCCTTTTTTTACAGGGATGAAGAGGAAGACGAAACCATTTCACACCCTCTTTGCATTGCAGTGCTCTCTCACGTCGCCGACATAGTCACTTGGACGCCTCATATTTCAACGACTTCGCAGAACTTAGTAATATCAGCATCAGTCAACTGCATAGCTTTATTCAAACCTCCAGATAGTTCGCGGATTAGGATCTACAAGATCTTTGCGGTAAGACAATGGGCCTACTCTGGCCTAAGTGTGGCCAGATGCAGTTGATGATTTGTCTCTCAGGATCAGTAAAATCGGTCGACACTTGCATTACCACAAAATTTATTCATCCTTCCCATTATTCACCCCTTTTGTCAGGAAAAAAAACCATTTAACTCAACTCGACCGCTGTCAGCCAAATTTAGCACAAAATACAATGTCATTGTTAAGAGCTGATAGCCAAGAAGATCTTGTGAAACAGTCAGCACCCGCCATGGATGAGTCAGTTCCACCAACAGTGACACGTGCCAACGTACTCAATCGCCGTTGAAAGAAAATAATGACAAAATTAATGAATTTCTTGACACACTTAAGGCAGACAGTTCCATCATTAATCGTTGCAAATCGTTGTTTCCGACAAGGCAAGACCACGTCCGATGTGGAGCACGTGAAGTCGGTGTGTGGGGCAGCTGGCAAGGTGATTGCTCGAAGAGTCTGGTGGTTCGAGGAATGTTGCCTCAGTCAAGAAGTGGCTTTGTGTGCCAATTGTGAAGTCGCGACTCCGTGACAGAAGAGCTCATAATTCACCAACTTTCATAAATTGTTTGGCAAACGATTCAAAATTGCTATGTGTGCGCGTGGTTTTTATACAAGAACAGTGGGCCTTTTGACAGACCTAGGGAAAAATGCAAGACCAAACAAAGAGATACTCGAGTTGAAGAACTGCAGTCCTTTCAAGGTGATATACATGCTGATTATAGAAAACGTAGGATCGACTGCGGAGGGACTTAAGAATCCGCAGTTCAACCCAATTATGGAATCCGTCGGATGAACCACATTAGCGGTTCGCAAAACCTCCTTTTTTTATCAACTGTTTATCTGTCAGTTTTGAATTTTCATATTTCAATTGTTGTGAAGAATAGTTGTCTAAAGTTTGATATTAATTATATTTTGGATAAAATTAGATATTTTATGAATTTAGTAGGGGCAGAGAGTACCGGGATAGAAGAACTTAGGAGAGTCGGGAGGAGTCTTTCGCAATCTCCCAGATCAAGGATAATTAAGAGTCTAGGGACAAGCATAAAATAGGGCCTTCTACAAAAAAGCCAACAGCCCTGCCGCTATCTTTAGGAAAGGCTCCCGGGCTCTTCGAAACTGTGAGGGTAACCTGGTTACTGACTCACAGGGAATAATGAATATGTTTAAGCAACACTTCCAACAGCTGCTTAACGGGCCTGACCAGGAGAGAATGATAGGGAATCAAGAAATCCCAACTCCAGTCGATGAAGCAGTCCTCCCACCTAGCACAGCCATTAAAAGGCTGAAGAATAACAAAGCAGCAGGCTCAGATGGCTTACCATCAGAGCTCCTCAAGGCCGGTGGCGATGTTCTGGTAGGGAGCATGCACCAGCTCATCTGTAGAATGTGGGAGGACGAAAGCATGCCCGACGACTGGAATATCAGCTCCATATGCCCCATCATCGTCGTTTCGCCCCGCACTAATCGGCACGTACCAGTGCTGCTTCTGTCCTGGCAAATCGACAATAGACCAAAGCTTCACAATATGGCAGATCCTGGAGAAGACCAGCGAGTTTCAAATCGATACGCACCACCTCTTCATCGATTTTAAAGCCGCATACGACAGCATTCATCGCAAGGAGTTATTTGGTGCGATGGCCGAATTCGGGATCCCGGGAATACTGATGGGGTTGTTTCGCAAGAAGCTAACAAACACACGATGCATCGTGCAGTTCGGCTCGAGGACTTCCGAATCGGTTGAAACCTGCACCGAATTTCGGCAAGGAGATGCGCTGTCGTGTGATTTCTTCAATTTGGTACTGGAGAAGATAGTGCTGCGGGCAGTTGTAAACACACAAGACACTACCCTCTACAAGTCAGTCCAACTGTTGGGATTCGCAGATGACATTGACTTTGTCGGACGTTCCCAACGTGCCGTAGTGGAAGCATTTACGGGAATTGAAGAAGAGGCGAAGCGAGCTGGTCTTAAGGTAAACGAAGATAAAACTAAGTATATGCTGTCGACCAAAAAACGATCCGTCACACCACCTGGGACAAAATATTACAATCGACGGCTACAATTTTGAGGTAGTAAAGGAGTTTGTCCCCCTCGGGGCAAACGTAAACTGCACAAACGACATCACTGTGGAGATCCGACGTAGAACCGCCTTTGGCAACCGGTTTTACTTCGGTTTGTCACATTAACTTTGCGTCAAACCTCCTGAGTCGAAGGACTGAGGTCATGCTCTACAAAACCCTTATTTTGCCAGTCCTGCTATATGGAACCTTAAAGCTGGACGATAAGCAGAACTGCTGAGCTGATTCTTGGTGCCTTCGAAAGTAAAATTCTACGTCGGATATATGGTCTCGTCTGCGAGCAAGGCGAATGGAGGAGAAGACACAACCGCGAACTCTACCAGCTGTACCAGGATGTGGATGCAGTCGAGAAGGCAAAGATCCGTCGACTGCACTGGCTCGGCCAAATCGAGCGCATGGACAACAATGCTCCAGCTAAGATGGTCTTCAAATTCGAGCCTCCTGGTCCGAGAAGGAGAGGAAGACCGAATCTCCGGTATAAATACCAAGTAATCGCGGATGCAAGACAGCTTGGTCTTGATGACTGGAAGCAGCGTGCCCAGGTTCTGGCAATCTCGGGTGTGCTCAGGTGTCTAATGTCAAAACTCCTCTTTATTGGCTGGTGCAGCTTTCTGACATTGGACAGTCGAGCTCTGAATCTTGCTGCTGTGAGGAAATGGTCAGAGTCGACGTTTGCCCCCCTGAATGTTCGCACATCCAGGATATTTTACGCATGCCTTGCGTCAATGAGCACATGGTCGATTTTGTTGGCGGTTCGACCGTCCGGAGATCGCCAGGTTGCTGTGTGGATTCTTTTGCGAGGGAACCTAGTGCTGCTTATGACCATATTTCGTGCTGCCTCAAAGTCTGTGAATCGGAAGCCGTTATCTGTTGTCGTGTCGTGGAGACTTTGCTTTCCGATCACTCCGCCAAATATGTTTTCCTTACCGATTTTGGCATTAAAGTCTCCGAGCACGATCTTTACATCGTACTCCGGACAGGCTCCGTAGGCACCGTCCAAGAGGTCATAATAGTCCTCTTTGACAGAGTCTTCGGCGTCGTCGGTAGGGGCGTGTGCACATATGAGGCTGATGTTGTGGACTACAGCCAGGCGATCACTTATCCGTTTAAAGTCGAGGACCATCGACCTTAACCGTTTTCCCACAACGAATCCGCATCCAAATATGTGCAACCTTTTGTGACAGTTGTAATATATGTTTTAGCAGTCCGGTTCCTCTGAAAGTTCATTGGTATACTAAGCGACACATAACATTCTACTTGCAGAACCGAAAATCTTCTGATGAAGCATTCTGATTATGGCATGGATGAGAAAGTTAATTTCACGCAAAACCCTGAACTACGGGACCAGGTTCGTTTCATAAGATAGGAGACTGCGTAGCCACAGTCGGAAACATCTATCCTGTGATCACTGTCCCTATTCCAAGAAGCAGTCCTAAAATTGGAAGACTCGTCTTGAACTATGACGGTCTACAGAAAACCCCAGTCAAACTTACACATTATTTGAATCTTGTATCATTTGTAAAGTCTTCCCAATTAAGGCATGCTAATTGACGATGTGCATTCCCGATCGCTGCGTAGTGAAGTGAGAGAAAGAACCGAAACGTAGTCCTAATTCAATGTCTGGAATCAAGTCAAAGCCAAGTGGCTTTCCTTAGTCATCGGCAAAATCAGATGCTCTCGCTAGATTTAAAGACCGATTTCTAGACCTCCTAGAGATTCAGCATTCGGTTTACTTGTACCTCGAAGTGATAACTTCGATTTAACAGATTGTTGTGTTTGCGTGCGCGTCAACTGCGATCTTAAAACTTAAATATTTCATAACACAATCTCGAATAACTGAGTCTTAGATCTCTGGAGAAATATTGCCATAATCGCAACCAGTTGCGGCCACCTAATCCGAAGAATATTTGTTTTGAAGAGGTTATCACAAATGTCTTATCTACGAGAATGAATTACGATTGACGCAACAGAATCAAATGGCTCAAGGATTAATAATAGAATGCTGCAAAGATGCCATCAAATTGTAGTTTGCACACAGAACTGAAATCTGCGGAATATAATATAACGACGACTGATTGCAAAACGATTGTAGGAAATCCAAAGCTAGTACCGCGTGTTCCGGAGGGACGTATAAGCCAAGCAAACCAACAAGAAAGAGGTGTAGGTTAGGTTAGGTTAAGTAGAGGGGCTGCTAGTGAACTCACTAGCACACACTTAGACCAGGATGGTGCATTGTGATACCTACAGTCAGACTACTTCCACAGATCCACCACGGCCTACAGGATCCCAACGGCAATTGGTGACGGGGCCAGATTTGAAAACCAGATAAAAGCGTATTAACTTTGCTTTCACTGGGATTCGAACCGGGGACCCCGCTAACTAGGGGAAGGCAATCTACCAACTGCGCATCCATCCAGTCGTCAAAAGTCGAGGGAGGGGGAAGACTAAAGAGTTGTGGCAACTTTCGTGTTGAATTATTTTGTATGTGGGCTGGTTGCCGTGGCAGTATGGATGCACTGAGACCTGGCTGTACCAATGTAAAGGCCGTAAGATAAATCAGAGTTAATCCATTAAACACTGATGGAAAAACCAACGAGAGTTTAGCAGCAGGGGAAGAAGTTTTGTCATGGACATACATGCTTCGGGACATCCAAGCCCGGCAAGTGCAAATAGCGGCGTTCACACTCAACAATTTGTTTGAAAACCGTGGTTGATGGGCCAAATCTTCAATGTGAACGCTCGTTGCAACAAAACGGCGGTAGACAAAGCATTTTGACTTTTCAGCTTCAGCAAATCGTCACGACAATTTGTTGTATTTGAACGCCGCTAATGAGATGTGATTTCTTCTCCCTTTCTGTGTGATCTCTGGCTAGTTATCTACGGATGTAACAGATCCATCAAACACCTTTGCGAAGAGCAGTGGTTCGTTCGTTTGTTCTATACTTTGGATCTGGTAAGTGAGAAATTGGTATTTAAGGCTCTTGGCCTGTATCTTGCTTCCTGTGCAGGTTCTACTGAAATTGTTAGAGAAGACAATTGCCCTCCTAGTGTGATTTTCAAAAGAGCCTTGTCCTGTATTAACATCAACCAAAGGACTGCCGTTTATGTGTTCTGTTCAGCGCGATATTGAAGTCCCCCTTCATCCACAAAAAAAAAACAACAAAGACGGCGATAGAAACTCATTTGGAACTTGCCAACTCACACATTTCTGCACGCTTATCTGGTCAACGTTTATCCGTTCCAACACCAGTCACCTTGTCCTGGTTGTCCACAAAGATAAGTCCTAACCTCAAACTCCCAACAAAAAAAAAGACGCAAAAAACAGAAATGTCAACCGCGACAGAAGACAGGCAAGCAATGCAAAAAAATGGAAAATTAGTCACCTCATTTCGAACCAGTTTGCACTGGTTCCATGCCAATCCAAAAGATAAAATCCAAACAAACATAATTCATAATTCTAATCGGCTTTGCAATCGCAGAAACAAGAGCCAAGGGTAAACACTAAATAGACTCAAGACAAATTTCGTATGAACTCACAGCGCGCACAACATTCCCCAGTGAAGCACATTTTCATCATTCTGGCGTGTGGTTCTTGCAACGTTTGGCTGGGTTGATGAACTGCTTTGCGGCTGTGATAAGAACGGAACATAACAGCTGGAGCTGTCTACATGGCGTGGACGCAACCAACTTTGCTTAATTTTACACACACACACACTTGTTTTTTTTTTATGTGTCTCTAATCAGAATCACACAAAAACTGGGACACGTCAGTCGGGGAGAGAGATTGCTTTTCGCTTTCCTCGGCGTCGACCCCGGCCATCTTCTCTGGCCTTCTATTGAATATTTATTAATTCGCTGCCTGTGAGTTCCTGGAAATGACCAAACGTTGGAGATGGCCTGCCAAAAATAATACACACGAAACGGGGGAAAGACGAAACACCGCCGCCGTCGCTGCCGCCTCTGTCTGCAGATACGACCGAATTCTACCGGGAATAGAATTTATTCGCGGAATTAATTCACTTGTGTGTTTCGCGTGTTTTATAGTCCGATAAACCATTCAGGACGGGGGGAGAGCGATGAAGACGCCGCATAAACTAATAAAAACAAAGAAGCGCGCACGATAACACAAACACACCTTGACGAGGGGCAGCAGCAGTGGTAGCGGCGGTCTTGTGCTCAAACGTGCTTTTGTTTACTGCGCATCTGATAAGTGGGAAAGGATTACTTTTAGGAGTCTTGGCCTGGATCTTGCGTCGTCTGCAGTGCATTCCACCACTGCCCCATATAACGCAAACCAAAAGGACCCTTGGGCGATTCCCACTTCCGCCACTGCCAGTTGCCTCCGTTAAAAAACAACAACAGCAGCCGCAATAACAATGCTGTCCACCGCCCATTTTGGTTTTGCCTCCGAATGGATTTGCCTCTGCGGGCGGTTCTGCTGGAGCCGCCTTTTGTTATCGCCACCCCCGAAAGCGACTTCCAGATCAATGTACTCAAATGCTCCAGTTGATTAAGAGAAGAAAAAAAAAGCCAGTTCTTGGCTACTGCCTGACTGACAAAACAGACATTCTGGGCCACATCGTGAATAGAGATGGCTCCCCATTCGGAGGGCCCGGCACACCCTCCAGCCATGATGTAAAACGCGCAAATATTTACCCCACATCCAAAGGAATTCATCCCACAACAGAACTGTACAGAATATGACATCACGGCGTCATCATGTAAGAGGCTTTGGCAAGTCAATCACACACACTACTCGCTGCATTTGTTGGTCGTATTAGGTAATCGGAGCTCCTGGAATTGCCATTCATTGCAGTGCAATTACGATGGGAATTAGATTCAATCATTGATTCCGCATCTGTTTACGTGCGCCCGATTCGAACAATGAACGCGGATCATTCAGTAAATGTGTGCGGCGCCGCGGGGGTGGTCTAAGATAACACATTCGCGTCATCAAGCAAACAAGAACGCGCGCGTTCGCTAATGAGGAGTGCAGCACACTATCAAGTGATATTCCAGATAATTTTGTTTTGTTTACATTTAATTGCGCACTAAACAGAGAGTGGCACGGAGCCAGTCCGGCCGACACGTTCTCGGAAATGGGTACGATTTCAGGGGAAAACTTGCACAATTTGCGAATTCATTCATCTGTTGGACTAGTTTTCTTTTTTGCCTTTGCGGTACATTTTTAATGAGAAGACACACAAAATGTGGGAACAGTGAGTTCGTTTCTCATTCTGGAGATTGTGCTTTTGACACATTCCCCAGATTTGTTGAACACTTGTCGAACCTGTCGTCAGGTCGATAACAGAACGTGGTCGGTCTTATGAGTGATTCTAAGCGTGGTTGGTGGCAATGACAGATCTTCGACTTGTCATGTTTCAGCAGACTGTCAAAGTTATGGCAATGACGTTCAGCTGTCAAAATATTCGTTCACGTTTGCCGAAAATGTGAAATACCTTCGCAACAAGAATTATAATAAATAATAAATAAATAAATAATAAATGAATAAAATAAGGTTGGCAAGTTTGAGTGTGAGTACACTCTTTTGAACCTTATGCCACCAATCAGGGAGAGATTGGGGACCGCATTCGTATATGAGACGTGCAGACGCAAGAATTTAATTCAGGCGACCAAAGACAGGATAATTGGTCGCTGGAAATGTTGGCCAGAGATCCGGGTTGTGGACAAAAAATGAGCATTTTCGGAAACTGGAACCCCCAGTGTACGCCGACTGTACACAAAAGATGTGCACGGAATGTAACCCAGCAGAGGAAGTCGTCGAATTTGTTTGAAACTACAGAGAAGACCGAGCGAGAACAATTTGATGTTGATGACTGGAAGCAACTTGACAGAGATCCCCACGCATGGAAGAAACCATACGCGAGGGCGAAGAACAACTTGAGAGTTATAAAGTTTTTAGAGATCACCATGACTCTTTCACATAACACTTACAATTGCTAGCCTACGTGGGTGACATTGAGGTGATGTGTCGAATACAGCGGCTGTCAATGAGGCGTATGCTGGGATTCAAACAGAGGCGGTCAAAATGGGTTTAGTGGTGAATGAGAGCAAATCGAAGTATATGCTGTTTTGAAGGAAGGACATGCAACAGTCACGAGGTAGTTAAGAACTTCATACATCTCAGCTCCCAAGTAAACAGTCAACTCTTGTCGATAGCAGTTTCTTTAAGACGTAATTGAGTAGTCTGATCTCTCGAAAGACGAAGCTAACGCTATACAAGACCTTCAGCGTCCCTGACACACTCTATGACGCAGAAACTTGGACTGTCACAAGTGCGAATGGTCTCATTGAGAGAAAAGTTCTTCGTGCAATCGTTGGTCCTGTTTGTTTGTTGGTGGTTTTAGAGAGACCACGAACTTTACGGGCGACAAGAATCTAGCCATGCGTCTACTTTTTCAACGCCTACGGCTAGGACAATTTGATGTTGATGCCTGGAAGCAACTTGACAGAGATCCTATCTAGGGCGTCTAGAACGCATAAAGAACTTAGATCAGGCCCGAACCGTCTTCGAATCCGAACCAGTGGAAACTGACGGAAACGATGGCACTCGAATGGAAAAGGACACTAAATTTGGCTCAACAACTTGGCGTGCGAAATTGGGCTAATGGTTATGCCAGCAAGAGAGTTTTGTTGGCTGACGCCTAGGTCAACCCCGGACTGTAGTGCTAGTAGAAGAATATTGGTTGTGTTCTGGACAGGGTAGGCCGTATTTAAAGAGATTTGAGAGAGGAGCATTGAGGTCGTACACTAGACTACGCAGTGTCTAAAAAATTGTACAAAAAAGGGTGATTTTAAAGTCGAAATTGCAACCACGACATGGCAGCCATCCGTCTTTTGACGACGGAGCAGACTGCATTCCGGTAGACTGTCAAAATTGACTAAAGGCATGTTTCAAAATATGGCAGGGAACTACTTCCTGATTGCGTGAGTGGGCACGGGGCAGTAATTACAAATAACACTTAAATTCACTTCTAAACTATGAGTTCAGATGGGACTTGGGAAATAAATAATGGTGGTAGATAAGCAGAAAAAAAGGTGTTAGAAAAGTGGTAGCAAAGACAAAAAAGGTTTCCATGTTAATTCACGTGAGCCCCCGTGGCCGTGGTAAGTGCGTCGACTCCTTTCATAACTCACGGCTTCCACCTCTTTCAAGTCACTGACAACGCTTAAAGAGTATTCCTGTCTAGAAATAGCTTCTCAAACTTTGCCGTTCGGAGTCGGCATAAAACTATAGGTCCCTTCCACTCGTGAAAGAACCATAGAACGCACAGCACGAGTGGTTGGTGAGAAGCTAGGCCCAGGTCCGCCTCGGACAGTTGCGCCACCAATTTTATATTATTATTATTATATTATATGTTAATTCACTTATTTATTTGATGATGGTATATGAATATAAATGAATATGTACAGTTACGGTCAAAACAATAGGACCACCGACTATCTGTTGTAGATTCCCTTCCAAGACGCTGAAGTCTGTATCTTTCCTTTTTATTATCTGCCTTTGACCATCGGATCAATCCAAATTAATTTGTTTGCTTTTTGAAACTTAAGCGGTCTTCGGAAAATACTTGACTTTATTCCCATTTCTCAACCTATGTCATACCATTCACTGGTCAGTACCAACGACAGCCACAATCGTTTGCCCAAGCTTGTGCGAAATTCTCAATTTTTTAAGCACACCACTGTTGTGGGCGCCGAAAAAAAAAGCTCATCAAATGACTAGCAAAATTCACAAATTCGTGTCTCGCAGAACCACGATGCGACCATCTCTATTCTCACCTTCTTCGATTCGACTAATAATCACAAGCACTATGGCACAACAAGCACACATGGGCACAAGAAAAGCGTCGCGCTCGGTGTACCGAAACCGGTTTCGATTCATCCACGAAGCGTCTCGATTAACCTTTCGGAGTAAATTCATATTTGCATACCAATTGACAAAACAAAGGCATTTCAGCCTGTCACCACTGGTAACCTTCGCCGATTTCAAGGATTTTTTTTTCCGTTTTTCTGTTGCGTATGCAAGAAAACTCTTACTTTTTATTCATTTCCCTAGAATCGCATAATGTATTCCACCGCTCTTTCAATTCACTTCGTGGAGCAGTCCGGCGTGGCGCGGCAGCTTAATGATATGGAATCAGAAATAAACACGAAGCTGAATGGAATCGCCACATAATGCCGACACCACTGTAAAGTTATTCAATAAGAAGACAAGAACAGAAAAACAAACAACAACACAAACGTAGCACACAAACGTAAACGATAGTAAAAGCTTAGGAGAAATGTCAGTGTTTTACTGATGTGAGTAGCTTTGCACCAAAACGGATGTAATTGAAGATAAACAGAGCGATTTCGATAAGGACTCCATACAATGACCATGAACACACATCCAATTGGCAACATATCGCTGTTAAGTGGCACTTCTTCCCCGTCATCTGATAGCATGCACACACACCGACACCACAAAACAACAACCGGAATGAGAAGATTACAGATATCCTCCAACCCCATTAATTCGTGAAGCCGAGGGTAAAGGAATTCGCACTGTATTCACAATAATTCCGATGGCAAAATGATGAAATGATGATGTCCCCCCATCAAACCAAAAACACAACCGACTGAGGAGTCCAAAAATCATCGGTATATTTTTTTGTTTTTGCTTTTTTTGTTCACACACGATATACCGATAGAAGACGGTTCAAATTACACAGATTCACAAACGGGATATTCAATTGCTGTTCATGAAACATGAACATTTTGGTAAGACGAGCAACTCTTTTGGTTCTTGGGCCGCCAAAAATTCAAAACCCATCACATCTCATCCATCAGATTTCGGAGAGATAAACACTTGTGCAGCAATCATTTGTGAGGAGAAAGAATATATATTAATGATGGTTGATTGGACGTGGTTTGCAGCCCCAACGAGCGGAAGTTATTCAATTTATATCATTCTTTTCGGCTTCAATTATAAATACACAAGGGAACAAAATATACTTTTTTGTTTTCCTCGTACATCGCGTTCAATGCACACACAACACCAGTTGGATCGCGTTTTAGTTAGATTATTACATGAAATACACTTTGAAATTAATCGAACATGGGCAGAATTTTATGGGGGAAATTAACACGAATCGAATGAATATATTGAAATTTGTTTATATTTTGAATATGGGTAAGACTTTTAAGAAATTCTACTCACCAGCTCATATTCCGCTGGCACATCCGACGCCATTTTGAACGATATGATGATTATTTGAAAGATGTCAAAACCAAGAAACTTCACCCAAGTCAGATTGGCAAAAATTGTACTAGATGAAAGGGAATTCATGTGTGAAAATTGAAATGGAATAGATTTGGGGGGCAACTTTGAAAGTGAGCGAATTTTTATGGAGCTGCTGCACTTTTAATTGTGGTGACAGTTGGGAGAGTTGGTTGTGTGTGATTTGTCGGGAGAATGTTGCGTTTTTCTGTTTTCTTGAAAAGCTGTAAGTTGTCCTATTTATCGATGTCTGGTCCAGGATATTTTTATGGACAACGTGAATTTGTCTATATATGGGAGAAGACAAATTTGCTCAAAATGTGAAAAGCTCACAATTTGCGACTCAACATCATCATGTGAGGCAGTTGTGAATTATGATACATCTCTGAGGTTTGTCAGAATACGGGTGTAGATCTCAGATTTTATTACATCTTTAATGATCCCTAAATCAACTGGATTTCGGCCATGTTTTGATAATTCATCTTATAAAAACCATGCCCGTCCTTTTCTCCAGTGAGGATTTAACATCGACTGTCACTTAAAGCTTTATTGATATCGTCTGGTGTCCTATCTCACTTCATCCAGGGAACAAATATGAAGAAATGTAAGCCGGAGACATTCCCTTAGCCCTATATTACATTCCTTTATTCGAGGGACTTCCATCCCTACTTCGTAAAACAAGTAAAAACCCCCGACATTAAAACATGACTAATTCATCCTACAAGTAAAATGTAACTCCACCCCAAGTGCCATGCGTATGCACCCAAACAAAAATATCGAAAAAACAAACCCGAATGATTAATTTCGCTCAATTCACTTGTCAACATATTCATATTTCGCTGACTACTGTCAAGTGGGAACAAAAAAAAAATAAGAAAAAAAAACGAATAATTTTAGTATGTCATTTTGCAAGCCAGTGTACAAATGGCGGATTATCAGTGGTGAACTGCTCTACGATACAAGAAATGTCGCAAGGAGTGTCAATCGGGAAAATTGAAATTGCATTCAATTCGAATTGATTTTTTTTTTAAATGCGAATCATTGCGGTGCAGTGTGTGCGGTGGTAAAGAAATAAATAATTCGTAATTGGAAATTTTTGAAAGGAATCCAGTTGAATCATGACCGATCCATATGGTCCGCGTGTGGTAACAATTTACAAGACAGAAACTGGTTTCGGTTTTAACGTACGTGGTCAAGTGTCCGAGGGTGGCCAATTGCGCTCCATCAACGGTGAGCTATACGCCCCATTGCAGCATGTTAGTGCGGTCCTTGAGAATGGAGCTGCCGAAAAGGCTGGAATCAAGAAAGGCGATCGTATTCTCGAAGTGTAAGTATTCGGCAAAATAAAAGTGTTCTCAAATACGAGTGTTTTGTGTGTTTGAAGTTGCAAAATCGATCCGCCCCATTGGATCGATGGAGGCGAAAGACAAAAGAAAACTAGAAAAGAGACAAGAAAATTCTCCCTGTTCCATGGTGTGACCCCTTGTAACCTCTTCGCCGCCGCCTACTTGTCCTGGTCCCCATATCGATCCCTCTCTCCAAAAAGCCCACTCCACTCCGCGACTGGCTTTAATTGCGTTAATTGTGTTTTTTTTAGCGAGCCGCTCCGGAGCCGCTGCTGCAGCTTCTGCCCTGTTCGGTTTGGTTTTACGTAAGAAAACAACAGAATGGTTTGCAGTTCATTAGATATCTTACGCGGAGCTGCTGCGGCTTGACGGAATTTGCATGTATTCCAGCAGTGCGCGTTGCTATTCGGCGAACAAACATTAGATAGTCAAATTGTTCGTCGTCGGGCCGGAGGAAGTGGGGCGAGGGTGGACTGAATCATTATTTGTTTGCGTTTGGCTGTGTGAATGCATGTTCGCATGGGATTTCGATAAGAATTGGGCCAGTTTGTGTGGGACGGGATATAGTTTGCTGTTTGCTGATGCGGCTTGAATACCACATCCGCAGAGTGTGGCAGAGAACAGCTGACCCTTGCTGCCAAAGTGCGAGAGTCAACTAATGAGGTGCTCAATTAAAATTTAATTAAATCGAGCACTATGAACGGAGCACGAAGGCGCACACAAACGCACACCCTCCCTGTCTGGTCTTGTTGCTAGGCTGCCGCTGCACATGTCTTCGAGTGGGCCTATGCCTGGCCTGTCTCCCTTAAGTGGTTGTTGTGTTAATTTATTTGTTTTCCCTAGTACATAGTGTTTCTTGTGTTCGAACATGAGTGCAAGGGACTACTGATTGCCGGTGAGGATGTGTGGGGGGCAGGGTAAACGCTTTTTTAATGGTTCCGATAAGGAGGTCACTATCGAAGTGACGAGGGGGCGTTTTTTTGTTCCCTGGGACGGATAGATTGAAGGGTCTATTTGGCGCTATCTGAAGTCGGTTTCATTGATGACTAACTGTCGCTGAGTATCTATTTGACATTTATTGCGGCTAATGACGTCCGAGATTATGGGGGCTATTGGGAGCCAGCATGAACTTGATGAAGTCGCTGCAAGATGAGGGCGGATACAAGTGAAGGAAGAAACAGAGTCTCCAGCGGTTCTGATCTATCCGTCTCTGTACCGGAAATTCGGTTTGCCTTTTCGCACCAATAGGAAATGCTGGGAAAGGGAGATTGTTTCGCCAGTGCAAACAAATTCAGTTTCCAGGGATGGCGAGATGCATTCATCAAGACAAAACTCCAAAACTCCAGAGCTAGTCGTGGAGCCTTGCCACACGCACCAACTCCCCGCTCATCATTAGTCCTGTAATGAATGTGTGGTGACGACTTCTCAGAGCACGATATTCATGCCTCGAGTTCAGTGCTTTGACCCCATTCGTTTTGGCCATGGGAAGTGTCAACGGTTGCTACGGACAACTCATCGTCACACCTCAACCGCGCCCTCTCGTGCTGCCTGAAACTGTTGATATTCGGCTGTTAAATCCGCTCCTGATTGATGGGCAACGGCTGCTGCTTGGATTACATATTTCCTCTGTGACTCGTTCGTTCCGATTTGATGATGTTGGTATTCGTGGCCAGTTAGTACTTGTTGACGTCGTGACTCTGTCAATTCTTTTTGTGTCAAGCGCTTCTTCATCCGAGTGTCGCGATGTCGAATTTCGAGTGTCTTTCAAATGGAAACTGTAACAATGCAGAACAAGTATTGTTTAACGAAAGAGTCTCTACCGAAGACAATCTTGAATTTCGTCTGTACTAAAGGAACAGGGGCAGAGTCTTTGATTGTGATGACTGTCAACCATAGAATGCAGATATTGTCCACGCCTCGAAACCTCCGCGGTCCGCAACCCTGATAAGCGAGTACTTACGATCGTCTTCGCAGACCCTCGGTAGCGTGCGTCCATCGCCTGCTTCTTTGTCTCGAATTCGTAAACAAGATAGCAACTCAATCCAAGCAAACGTCACATCGATAAATCGCTCGCCCCCGTCAACCAAACAAATGCCACTCACATCAGTCAAGATTGTGTCCATTGTTGCCTGTCCAGGCTCATGTTGATGCACTTATCAGAGAGGGTCACAAAAATATTTATTTTCACCGACCTTATCGACACCGAAAAGCAGGTTCTCACTCAGATCTTGACACTGTGTTGGTCATTGTTCGGCTCAAGTGATCCCAGCGTTTGCCTAGACCAAATGTGCGGTGTTAGTCGAAATTTTCGCTGGTCGTTATCTTCTGCGAACTCCCGAGTTTCGATTTTATTTTAATGTTTGTTTGCCTTTTCTGATTAGGCTGCAATGCGACAGCTGATAACTAATGAGTTTGCTTTGCATTCGGTGATCATTTTGTGCGCGCCATATGCTCGGCGAATGAGTCAAAAATGTGATTGCGTTTGAAGGTCAAGTGACGAGGCTGTTTGAAGTTATTATGCACACAGTTGTTCTTTGAAGTGGATGAACTTTTGTGGGGTGGATGTGTAAAAAACAGGAGGATAAGGGAAAGGTGGTGTTTCTACTTAAGAGGGCATCTTAGATGCAGCCAAGACGAGCAGGGGAACAGGAGGCATAAGTGACTTGCAACCATGCAGAGAGGTGCACATACAAATGTAGATTAAGATGATAACCAGCGCCGCAGAGACCAGTAAGGATTCACCTTCGTGTCAGAGCTGTGGTACAACGTTGCTTGCTAAAGAAGATTCTTCTTTGAAAGGGAAACATAGTCCGATGGTGCTGATCTGAAATATTTGTGTTCGGAGGAGCATCGACTCCGCCAACATTCAGTTTCAATTCCCGAATGGAGACCCTTTCATAATTCATGGCTCCAGCTCATTCAAGTCATTGACAATGCTCAAAGAGTAGGTATTCCTGTCTAGGTTTTTCGAACTTCGTATTTTCTCGAGGTTGGCATTAAACAGCAGGTCCCCCCTCTTGAGAGAGATCATTATGCCGCACAACACGAGTTGGTGCTGTGGAAGGTAGCCCACTTTGGACTGTAGTCCACACATCTCTTGGGTCCTCTATTGGGTACTGGCCGAAGCTAAATTGACACTACTTGGTCCAGCCACCTTAGAAGTTGGAGCAATAGGTTTATACCATACACTTCCTCGTTGCATATTCTTTTCTAGATGTCCTCAAACGCACACAGGACCAAAGATCAGACGCAACTGTTCCCTCGGAAAAGGACCCCTTCGTCTGCTCTTGAAATTCTTCATCCCTCTGCGCCGTACAGCAGGATTGAGATGACCAGGGTGGTGTATAATGTCAGCTTGATCTTTCGGGAGACAGTTCTTTTTGAACAAAATTCAATTCGTCAAGTCGACCACTTTCGTAAAGGTTCGCTTGACAGTTCTCGCCCTAGCTTCTCAAGTTAAAAAGATATATTCGTGTCAAAAGTATACCTCATTGCCTCAATTCCCAGGAGAGCTACACTCGTTGGATTCAGGGCTTACTTGCTCCCAATCAGAAGTGTGGTTATCAGCCAAAGCTAAACCTTGGTTCCACAGAAAGCAACTCCGATTGAATTGCTGTCACAAGTCAGGACATTCCAGACTTCTCCATTCCAACATGACATTGACTCGGCTGTCAAATTCACTGGTACTGGTCCTGCAACACTCGGCGTAGCTACTTCTGGTGGCGGTATTGGAACAGTATTCCGTTGATCTAATACCCTTCTTGCGTTTCCTCCTTTCTAAAGCCAAAGGTTTTTCTGTCTTATGCTGTGATGGCCTTCTTGCTGCTGTTCGCTTTCTGAAGTGTGTTCGTCAGTAGACATTCTTCACTACGACCACTTACTTCGCAGTGTTGTCCACGAGCTCTAAATGGCCAACCTTTCTTAGCCTTCTACAGCGCTCGGTACTGATGTTGTTCTTCAGTACAACATCGTCTACCTCGGCGCCGTTCTACTTTGGCGTAGACGAAGTCCTTGATGTTGGAATGGACTTGTTTGGATTCTTTTGGATATCTTCTAGATACAGAATCCTGACCGCCTTTGATTCAATGCACAAAATCGCCACGTTAGCAGCTTGCTGTGTTCATAAAATCATGTCAATATCGAAGGCGTTTCACAGAAATTGTACAGAATTCTTAAAGACCGTGGTTCTTGTGTTAGCGACTTAGTTCTGCTCGATCTTCTCCAGGATGATGTCGAAGAGTCGCTTTGTCTAGTTCCTTTTTGACACTGAAGGCATCAGTGAGTTCATTAACGGACTTGACGGACCAGGGGGAATCCTCCAACGTTATCGAACATTTCAGTTCGTGATGTAAACCGAGCAAGTATATCAGAAATGTCAAAACAGCCTTAAAAGTAACGACTATGTTGCGAGTGTGGATCTGCATTTCATATAGTATCTAAGACTTAATGGCTATGTGCGCCGAATCCTTCGATATATTTTCCTAGAGGCAAACTAACCTTTTCCGTTTGATGGTCCATAAAAAAAGTACAACCGAGTACAACTCTAAGACTTTAGTAATTTGAAGATTGGATTATTACCTTTAAATGATGTAAAACTCAAGTGCCGACACGCAGTGCAACATTCTTTTTTCTTCACTTAAAGGTATCAGTTCGCTCTTTTCAGGGCAACTCCTTCCTTTACGTTTTCATTCACATAGAGTGAATATCTTTTAAATCATCAGTTGTTCAACTGCTGTTTTGCAATACTTGATATACAAAAAGTCAATAACCCTTCTAGATAAAGCTGGTCATAAGAAAAGCTACGAATACAGTAAAACGTTTACATCCAACTTTTACAAAAAGTACAACAAAAATCGTTAGAACGATTATTTGAACCCGAAAATGATTTTAAAACACATATCTGATCGAACTGAATGAAGTCCAGCTAATCGACCACTGTACGGCGGTGTTCTTCTTCTCGCAGAACTCACGAACCACTCATGTCCTTCTATGGAGTGTCGTCTAATATGTACATATCTGTCAAACCAAGCGATGGGTGGCGGCGTTTCTTAAGAGTGCATGGACAACTTTGTGGGTCGCCGTGGCGTAGTGGGTAAGTGCGTCGACTCCGACGCAGAGGTTGCCAGGTTCGATACCCGAATTTACCACATTTCATATTTCACGGCTCCACCTCTTTCGAGTCACTGACAATGTTCAAAGAGTATTCCTGTCTAGAAAAAGCTTCTCAACTTCGCCGTTCGGAGTCGGTATTAAACTGTAGGTCCCTTCCACTTGTGAAAGAACAATAGCACGCACAACACGAGTGGTTGCTGAGAAGTTAGTCCCAGATCCGCCTCGGACTGTCGCGCGACCCATGTTATTATTAGCTGCGTTTTTTTGCAAGCGTATATACGCTTAAATTTCGATTTGCATGTAAAATACACTAACAACGAGTCCTTTATCCGCTTAACTTACTCATCATATCTATCGCCGCTTAAGGAATAAGCGCGGATAAAAACAATGCTCCCAATCATTAATTTCTGTGTGTTCATTCCTGAATTCATTCATTCATTGGTTAGGTTGCTGTATGTGGCTTACACCTGCAGGTGTGGTTGATGTATTAGATCATTTTTCAATTATTTTGGCATCCATAAGTATGCAATTTTTGGTATATCCAGAGTCTCTGCTATACATTGCGTTTATGTGTCGTAATCGATTCTTTTGATTTGATGAACATTTTTTTATTTTATAATTATTAAGTGTTTTTGCTTTTAAAGTGATGGTCACGTACGTGGTTTAAAGTACACAGTCACAAAACGAAGATTGTGGCCATCAATGATCAGAAATCACCTTCCACGACTACACCACTGAATGCTTAGCAAATGTCATAAATGTCGTCGGTGCTGCCAAGATTTTATGATGAATCATTAAGCGCCGATGATCGTTTTTTTGTGCACTTGAAAATTAATCGTATATACGCTTGCAAAAAACACAGCTATTATTATGGAAAACTTTGCTCCTGCCCGAGGAGTCTTCAACTTTGAACCTCTGCAACAACACCACAGACGATGCCCGCGTTTTTATCGTTTTTTCAAACCAAATTAACCAATCAGAGAACGGAATTAACACTATTCCGTGAATCACCGTTAAAATTCATGAATATCGTCGATGGACTAGGGAGCAATCACCTGTGAAGTCGGTCATCTCGTCATACTTAGTTTGCGCTAACTGGGGCGATTTGTTGGTTGAGGCCAGATACACTACGAAGAAGAAGGAATTTAAAATCTCAGCTTTTTCAGTTTCTCTGACTGCGTTTTGATAACGATTCCGCACGAGCTAGTTTGCTAGTTTGAGTCAATAAACCAATCATTCCTGTCGTTGGGTGGCCAAGAGGTAGCCATCTTACTCAGTGGGGCCGCGCCACACTGAGGTCCTATTGGACCCATTGTGATGCCCAAGGGGTAAAACCTTTTCCTTTCTTCTCACTCGCCGGATGATGAAAACTCCTGACTCCAAGGTGTTATTTGGTTATTGTCCTCCTTCTAGCCATCCAGAGATCGTAATAAACCTGTAAAGAGATTTTAGTGGGATATCTGATATATCATGGAGGTGATGGAAGGAAAATTCTTCCAGGGTTCTTTTTCTTTTTCTCACATGTGGGGAAGGAACTCCACCTTTCGTTATGGTCCATGATTTCTATCCACCTTCCTCTTGATGTCAGACAGAGGTGGGCAAAGCCATGGGATTGCCTGGGATAGGTCGGATTCGGCCCCTTTTCTGGCAAGTTCATCTGCTACCTCATATCCGATTATGACCCTGTGACCTGGGACCCAGCACAGAGAGCCAATAACCTTGAGCTCTCCGCGACAGCTTGCGACTAGCTTGGACTTGATTTCGATAGCCGAAATTGCTTTAATGGCCAATTGACTGTCAACTAAGAAGGCAATATCAGCTGGTGGGAGTTCCAATAATGATATCAATTTGGCCGCTTCTTTGACCGCGAGGACTGCGTAAACAGGTAGTCTGATAGAGCAGTGCATGTTTAACAATTCGGAGAAGTACTTTTTGGGAAGTACTTTTTGAAGGGTATTTCGAAATCAAGGGTGGTGAGAGAGTAGTCGCTTTCTATTTGTTCGATGTCAAGTCTATCAAGACTACATGCATGACCAAAGGGGCTTGGGTGCCAGTTGTTGGATTGTGGGATCCTAATGGCTCCCTTTGCGGCAGTCATCTGTGTATAGAGGTCGAGTGGAAGAAGATCCAGTAGCACCTCTAAACCCGCTGTGGGGGTGGTCGAGATTGCCACTGTCACGCCTAGGCATGCGCGTCTCTGTATGCTCGTGAGTAACTTTAAGTTTGACATTTTCAGACAGGCTCGCCACCAATGTCAAGATAGGCCTCACAATCGCTGTGTACATCCACATAATCGTTTTTGGGGTTCGGACTCCATTTCTTGCCAAATGTCCTGTTGCAGATATAAGGCACATGCCGCTATCTTTACTCTCTCTTCTACGTTCATCGTGCTTAATGACGAACCATTGGCACATCATGGTTATTTCCCTTCTCCTTGACCCACTTGGTAGTTAAGTGTGTTATTGCCAGATCTCCAGAAATCTTCTTCATTGATCCCAAAATTTAGCGAATCCACTCTCTTCTTTAAAATGGAAGCTCATGCCCTTGATAAAAATCACCTACACTCTGCGTCGCTCTTCTCACATTCGCCTAGTGTAACATCTGCTCTAAATTACCGCTAGTAGGTAAGTATTCTATTAAGACTTGAGTACACAAATCCACTGGCACTGCGTGTCCTAAGCAAATGCTTACAGAGCCAACATTAAGTTTTGATTTACTCGCCGTTCCTGCAAATGCAACCGGTTATTGTCCGTCGCCGAGGCACACTTGTTTAGGAATATTTCCATTTTTAATTAACACTATCTAGCATGCCGTGGCTAATGCATTCACAGAGCCAATGTGGGCATCGACGATTATCTGGAAAGTTTCCAACGAAAATAATCTAGACGAGTTCCGCTGACGGGTTTAATGCATAAACCATTTTCTTCATTTGCCGTTTATTCACTCAGATGCTGTTCTGTTAAGTCAATCAGTGGATGCATCAGTTTTGTGTTCTACAAGCAGTCTTTGAGCAATCGTAGATGGGATATTTTACTGCGGGTTTGAGAAAGCATTTCAATCAGTGCGGATTTCTTTTATTCGTCCGTGGTGTGTCCTGCAGACAGACAGGCCGGACAACAACCAGCACAGCGTTTAGAACTGAAGTCACTTCAAATGAGGAAGGAAATCCGTTCTGGACAGTCTAACATCCTTGAGAGAATACCTGGGGACACCGATATCCTGCTCTTACACCAGAAGTTCTTCTTAATCAGCAACCTCTGTAGATCCCACTACACGTTGGGAATTTGCATGGTGGATGAGGGAAGTCGTGGATCGACGGTGTTTCCGCAGCCTTGATGGTCGCCAGACTATCTATATTCGAAACGATAGAGAGTGATTTGTCGGACTCATCAATAGTTGGATTAAACAGTTGTCACTGCAAGAGGGGCTGCGGAGGGCAAAGCTAAGTCTTGTTCCTTCATTTGATTTGGCTCTATTCGGGTAGATTTCATTTTTATTTCAACAATTCATAACAAACTTACATTACTAGACAAAAATGCTTAAAACTAGTTGGACGAATAGTGTGACTATTTCTAACTTATGTAAAACTTAAGTGGGTCGCCGTGGCGTAGTGGGTTAGTGCGTCGACTCCTACGCCGAGGGTGCCAGGTTCAATACCCGAATTTACCACCTTTCATATTTCACGGCTCCACCTCTTTCGGGTGACTGACAATGCTCAAAGAGTATTCCTGTCTGGAAAAAGCTTCTCAACTTCGCAGTTCGGAGTCGGTATTAAACAGTAGGTCCCTTCCACGCGTGAGAGAACAATAGCACGCACAACACGAGTGGTTGCTGAGAAGCTAGGCGCTGGCCCTCTGCGGGCTGTAGCGGCACCCATATTATTATTATTATTATTATGTACAACTAAGCTATGTAAGTCGACCGTAAGTTACAGCTGATGGAAATGCACAAATTCCCTACAAGACAGGACCGACTACTCCCCATAAGGGGATCTGTACCACCCTTTCTACCCCGGGTTCGACGAGGGAGTTCCCTCTCTCCCCAGCCACCAGAATTTTCGATGTTGAATTGCAACATCCCGAACATCTCTCCTTAATTACTGAACCGTACTGAACCGGAGGAGTCCCTCCTCAGCTCGTTGTGCGACGGAACGGTCGTGGTTGAGTCGCCCATCCACAGTTGATCTGGCGATGTGGAATATGAGCGGTACCGCATTTATATGTTGTAACAGTCTGTTCTTGTCTAAACAGAGAAAGGCTTCTGGGGGAACGAAGCCGTTGTGACGTAACCTTTCGTGGTATTGGGGATTGGGGTAGTATGCCCCAGAGATCAGATTGTTGACCGAGATCATCGCTCTGGCAGTATGACCTCGAATCAGATTCAGTAGGAAATTGTCCACTCTTCAGTGTTGCCCTATTGTTCATGTTTGCCCTATTGTATAAGACCTCCAATGAGGTCTTTTATGTACTGGGACTCTGTTGTTCTATAAAGGCGAAGGCAAGCCCTAAGACAAGCCCTCTCAAACAACCGAATCGTTTCCATTAAACTAGCACTTACGTTGAACCATGTTTACACCCCTATTCTGGCACCTACCTCACAAGAGCATGGTGAGTTATAAATTGTGAGGTTTTGGTATTCTGAGCAAAACCTCACAGTTTGTGAGCATGACAAGAGCCGTCAAAATTGTGATGTTCTCATGAGCACATCACAAGGAAAAATAACAACAAAGGAACTGTCACACACAAGGAAATGTAAACAGATGTTGATTTTATTTTGGCGTTTAGCTCATCTGCTAATGCGGCCCAATAGTTCTGCATCCTATTTGCGTCAGCTGGATCATTTTTGCCCAGAAGAAAAGAAATTCGTAAAATGGTCCAACTGCTCCTGGGATGTACGCTGATATTTTCTTGTTCCTGCAAAATATTCAGTATTAATAAATACTTATGCATATTTCATTAACATACACAATACTACCTTGTTCGCTACGTTCTGCCATTATTTTGTAGATATTACTTTTCCAAAATCAGGTTTTACGAATGTAATAATTCTCAAAAAAAAAATCAATTTTTGACATGGCAACGAATTCACCTCACCATGGTGACTATTCTTGTGTGTTTTCTTGTGAGGTCTTCGCCAGAATACCAAATAGCTGAAACCTCACAAGGTAGGCATCATAATTTTCGCCTCACTGACATTCGTGCGTTGTGACCACATCACAACCAGAATAAGGGTGTTAATCTCCGTCCCATTCCTCTCTCGTGAGGATGATTGTTTTGAAGTTTCTTTCCTGGACGCCGATTGAGGATTCTATTCATTTTATGATAACAGAGGTTGCCTGATTAGATTCGTAACTACCGCTGACAATGAAAGGAAGAAGAAGAATACAGTAGAAGCTCGGACAAGTTGATCGAAATGTCCCAGATCTTGTCAACTTTTCTGGACACTTTTCGAGTGCTGTTGGAAATTATGATTTTGTTCATAGATAGTTATTATATTGGGATTGTTATTTATTTCATTTAAATGGAGAACTACAGAACGCACGGCATGGCACATAACCTTTCGTTTGAGCGAATTCCAGCTGTTCCATCGCTTGTAGGGGAAGAAGAATGGCGACTGTTTTCAACAGCTGTCATTGGCTCTTTGTGGAGTGAAGCGGCTGGTGGTGGGAACAGAACTGCGTGGTTTAGAACACCCGGAGTTCAAGAAGCCACCAGAGAGAAGAAGAAGACCTACAGAGACTGGATTCTCTTGGGGGGGACTCTGCTTCACGTGACAAATTTGGCTGTACGATCAGCTAAAGAGCAGTCTTGGAAGGAGTTCGGCAAATCATTCGCCCACTCAGAGGAAGGCAATTAAACCTCATCGAAGGAGTCAAATCCAAAGATGGTGTGGTGCTTTCCTTTGGTGATGTGTTCGTGTGTGTATTAACAGAATCCGATGCGTTGGAGCGCATTTCAGGACATCTGAATTTTTGGCTACTTTTGTACAGCCGGCCTCGTCGTGTTGGAGCCTTTTGTCACATCATCCTCCAACTGCCTCCTCCTCCTCCTCCAATCCTCAAACTATCGGCCCTATTAGACCTATCTAGGACTTAAAAACGCCTTTGGTGATGTCTTCGTCTTCAAATCATGAATCTTGCGCAGATTCAGCGAGCACTTTTCGGAGTTGCTCAATCCCGAACAAGGCACGGAGGATGGCAGAGCATTGTGAGGACCTTGAGTGAGGTGAAGAATAGTGCAGCGGTGAAGGAAACCATTTTTGCAATTGAATCTCTAATAATTGGCAAATCTGCCCGTGTGGATGAAATCCGGCCAGAAATGCCTAAGGCAATGGGTAAAGAGGGAGTTTTATGGCTCTCTCGTCTTATTACAGTGGTCTGGGTACGCGGCGATTGGCAAACTGAGGTCTTCTTTTTAAGAAGGGGGACAAAAGCGACTGCTCCAACTACAGGGGCATATCCCTCTTTAGTCTCGCCAGGAAAGTCAACACTAAGGTTTTGGAAGCGCGTTCTAGAGCTATGGTCGAGGCAAGGATGGGGGATGAACAGTGCGACTTTCGTCCCCGCAGAAGTACAACCGACCAGCTTTTTAGAATGATACTTGATAAAACTTGGGAGTATGCCAAACCCTTCTACAGCTGTCCGAGTTCCTCGAGGCAAACTCTGCAGTGATCTGCAAGAGTATGAGATTGAGGGTCCTCTTTTGAGGGCCATTCAATCTCTATACACAAACTGTGGTGTGTGCTAAATCAACCCCCCTCACTGTGGGCATTGGACTTCGTCAAGTGTGCGTCTTGTCACCTTCCCTTTTCATTGTTTATATGGACTGTAGGTTCCAGCGCAGCCGAGGCGAGGAATGTTTCACATTGGGAGAGTTGAAGGTAAGTCATGACATCACATCTTCCCAGCCGGAACTCCAGCGCGCACTCGCTAGGTTTGTGGCCTTACGTGCTGAGGCTGGGACGAAGGTCAACGTTGACAAATCAGAGATTATTGTAATTTCCAGAACGCCTGTACATTGCATGTTAGTGAAGTCCCATTGAAGCAGGTGAAGAAGTTTAAGTATCTCGGGGCCTTCTTCACGAGTGAGGGGAGGACTAATACTGAACTTTCCTGTAGGATCGGTCAAGCTGGGTCAGTTTTGACACAGCTTTTTTGACAGATTTGTAAGCAGGAAGGCCGAGTTTGGTGTGAAAGCCAAGTTAGCAGTTTTCATGTCAGCTTGGTCTTTCGGGAGACGGTTTTCTTTGAACAAAATTCAATTCGTCAAGTCGACCATTTTTATAAAGGTTCGCTTGACAGTTCTCGCCCTAGCTTCTCAAGTTAAAAAGATATATTCGTGTCAAAAGTATACCTCATTGCCTCAGTTCCCAGGAGAGCTACACTCGTTGGATTCAGGGCTAACTTGCTCCCAATCAGAAGTGGTTATCAGCCAAAGTTAAACCTTGGTTCCACAGAAAGCAACTCCGATTGCATTGCTGTCACAAGTCAGGATATTCCAGACTCCAACGTGACATTGACTCGGCTGTCAAATTCACTGGTACTGGTCGTGCAACACTCGGCGTAGCTACTTCTGGTGGCGGTATTGGTGGCGGATTTCTGTTGATCTAATACCCTTCTTGCGTTTCCTCCTTTCTAAAGCCAAAGGTTTTTCTGTCTTATGCTGTGATGGCCTTCTTGCTGCTGTTCGCTTTCTGAAGTGTGTTCGTCGGTAGACATTCTTCACTACGACCACCTACTTCGCAGTGTTGTCTACGAGCTCTAAGTGGCCTACCCTTCTTAGCCTTCTACAGCGCTCGGTACTGTTGTTGTTCTTCAGTACAACAACGTCTACCTCGGCGCACTTCTTCTTGGTCGTAGACGAAGCCCTTGATGTTGGAATAGAGTTGTTTTGGAAAGCGTCGCATAGTCTGTTATGGTTCAGTGTTCAAATGCTTTGCTTAAATCTAGAAACAAAACTAGGACGTGGTGTCGTTTGCTTAAGCCGGTGTTGACTGGGTTTGGAAAGGCTCCAAGAAGTTGGTAGGTGCTTCCACCTTTTTGGAATGCTTATACCATCCATTCCAGGGGCTCTTTGAACATTTAACCAATATAAGATGCTTTTCATGTTTAAGCATGTGCCTCACTCAACATTGAACGTCTCCAAAATACATGTTCTTATGGTGTGAACATCATGGAGTTGATGTCTCCAAAGTCGTATGTGATCTCCATTGTCACTGCAACGAATGAACCTCAGTCTTCGATTAGAGCACGCCAATTCAAAAACGATGTCAATGACGCCCTCGAATCTCATTAGTTGCTTGCTGGTTATGAAATGTGTTGAACCCCCCGCCTTCCAAGACCTCTTCAACAGAAACTTGCTCACAACCACACTGACAAGTCTAACGAAGTGCATGGCTTCCCCAGGCACACACTGCAAACTTTTTCATGGCAAAACCAAGTCAAAGCACAACGCCCGAAACCAATTCGAATTGCATAATGTCTGGCTTCGCTCCCCCCGAACTATTCATCCTTTCCGAACTGAAAACATGTCAAGGGATACTCCACAAAGGACTCCACCGCCATCAAAGCCGACACAGCGTCTGTGTGTCGTACGACTTAACAGAGTGCCAACCCCGCGCGCCCTTCTCGATGTCGTCGCCCCACTTCAGAGCCTGCCACTGCCACCGGTGTGTTTATTCAATTTCATTTCTTCTGCCGTGTGTAGACTTCTGGGGAAAAGGATTATCCGCCCAAAAGTACGACAAATTAAATTTTAATTTCACTAGGAGTTACAGTGGTCTACACACTTGTGCACACACTTGAACCTTGCGCCGAAATCCCATTCCCCCTCAGTCTTCGGTCACTCAATACGGCTCCCGTTTAAGCTGAACAAGTTACCCAATATCTCCCTCGACTGGCTTAAGCTAAGGTTCCCTGGTTTCTTCATAATTAATCAATGAAACCCGATGGAGTAGCCATACATCCGTCTGCTGAATGACGTCATTTCCTGAGGTAAACACACAAGTACACACAGCGACACACGGCGTGTCGTGGGGGTAGGCACAAAAATAGGACTGCCAGTGTACATATGCCGGTTATAATCCAATAAGTCTTCATATTTGGAATTTTGTTTGTCGCCAACGGAGCCAAGCGCTATGGCAACAGCAAAAATAGTGTTCCATCGAAACTCGCTCACGTTTGTTTTTGTGCCGAGGGAAACCTCACAAGCGAGGGGGGAGCGTGGTGAATGAGGAAACCAGAAACCACCCCACCACTGGCGGAAAAGTGTGTCAGATGACGCCAAGAAAATACATATATTCAAGTTCCTTGCGAGCGCCTCGAATGTTTAATGAAAAGCCGGCGCGACGCGGCGTTGAAATTCTTCCTCTTCGTTCTCTCTTCAGGGACATTTGAGAGGGAGGTTATGTATTTCAGACGGGGAGTCAGACGCTTATTAGTTGCGGGATAGTTAACGAAAGTTTTCGAAAATGGGGGGGTGACTCGGGCTGACTCCGGTTGCTGGCTGGTGCGTGAGGGCAAAGTGAAATATGAATTTTCATGGCTAGTGAAGCACGTGAATATGGGCGAAACCGACCTGAATGACTCAATCGGAGAAATGTGGTTGAAAAGATGGAGAGCTTGAATTGTGGAATGAGAAGCGCCCTCAGTTTAATGGGCGATAAATTCCAAGGATCGGGGTCAACGAGCATGTGTCCTTTTTAGAGATCGGTTTTCTTGTTATCTCCTATCTTGCCGTCCGAAGGGGAATGGTGGCTAATTAGAACAAAGTTGTCCAGTGGCGGGAAATTTGAGTTAAGGTCAGATTGCTATGAGGTGCTCTCTCAGTCTGGTCAGTCACCTTGCAGCAGTTTTCGTAGAAAACAGCGACGAGTTCGGAGTGGGCTTAGGATTCAACCAATAAGTCGCAATAGCACCTCCATGTCTGCAGTTGGGCAAGTTCTTATGGCCCGAGCAACACAGAGACATGCAAACCTTTGAACTTTATTGAGTGTCTCTCTGGTACTGATCAGGTTGGTTCTGTTGCGCCGTGTATAATTGTTGGCAGGATTCGCTGACCAAGCTCCGACTGATTATATATATATATAGATATGCTTTCCAGGTTATCTCGCCTTTTCCAGATGAGTTTCCTGTCGTTTACTGGAGCCAATATTGTCGTTGTAGTTTTCGTTGTCTTGTGAAAGGTGGTGGTTTCTGCTGGACTAAGGTTTAGCCCCGGCCAAAGGCATCATCCCTTTTCTTATTTTTTAGTCATCATTTGATGAAGTGGCATAGGGTCTCTTCCATCTTGCCCCTGGCTATGATGACTGTTTCATCAGCGTATGCCTGACATCTGATCCCATGGTTTGTCAGTATCTACACAAGCTCCTCTACAACTAGGCTCCTCATCAGTCAAGATAAGATATCTTCTTGTGGTCAACCTCTGATGATAGGCACGTCAATGTTCAATGTCAAAAAACGTGCGGAGGCATACCGGGTAAATCAAGCGTATTCAAGAACTCAGTTGGATAGTTGACAACCTTGTCTTTATTCATTCCAGTATCGATGGAGTTTGTAGTTAGGATTTATTAAAACTCCGCTTTTTCTTTCACAATTGCGCTTTATTTTTCGAACACGTTTTTCTTTCCTTATCCACTTTACATGTGTCTACGTGGCGATCTCTTCCTTTTTTTTTAATGGCCGATCCCGACTCGAAGTTGGCTGCGGTTCGTAGTAATCGATAACACCGCACAGCTGTCATCGAGTACAGGTTCGGTCAAAATTACATATTTATTTAATCTACTACAAGTTATATGTTTTCGCTTCGCCTGGTACTTCGTATTGAATGGTGAAATTAATGGAGTCGTAGTTTTTGGCCGTACTCAGATTACGGTCAACTCTAATGAAACACATTTCATTTGCTTATGAAATGCAATCAATGACGAAGCTAAATTGTAATAATAAGTGGTATAAATAACAATATTACATACTATGTACTTGTACACCCAGCTTGCTTTCAAATGCCTTGACTAGAACTTGTGCCTTTACTTCTATAAATACATCACAACATAACGTCGCATACAAAAATGTCTGCCAACATTCTTTATCTCAAAAAAGTGCGCTACCAAATCCCGATACAATCTATATATGTATTTGGGTGTTCATATATAAGCAAAGCTCAGTCAAACAGACGGAACAGAACATGGCACATCGCAACCAGTGTTGCCAGATGTTAGGAGCGAAATTCCCCTTTTTTCCAATTAGTTTTCCTATGGTCTCCCCATGGCTATTTTCCGGTGAACAATGACGGTATTACGATTTTTTTTTAAATCTATTTCAAGCCGAGCATGTTTCGAGCCAAGCATCGAAGACATTTTTGGTTCGAAAATCCTGTACCTACAACTAAAAGGGGAAACCTGCGGAAGCAGTCTATTTCAACTTAAGCTAATACATTTTCAGTGATTATGGAACATAAAAACCCTTTTGTCTTAGTAAAAAAATCTTAAAATAAAAATCTATCTTAATATCTAACAATTCATGTCCTTAATTCTATCTTTTTTTTTTTTTTATTTCATTTTTATTTCATTTCCGGACAACTTACTACTAGACAAAAATGACATAAAAATCTATCTTAATATCTAACAATTCATGTTCTTAATTCTATCTTACTGACCCTTCGCGGGTACTCTAAAATATTCTAGTCTAACTGACTATTTGCCTTTCGGCGTCTAAATTATTAAGTTATTTATTGTTTTTTTTGTTGTCCTTAGGACAGACTTTATTGTTTAATACTTACTGGCCAAGAAAACTAAGAAAAAACTTGGCGCTCTATACACTATTATTTTACCTAACCTAAATCTAAACCTAAACCCTATTACCTATTAAAAAGCCTAAGAGAACTTAATCTAACTTAATCTATGTCCGTAACACTGCGGACGTGTACACAAGGGCTTGTATGTTATGTATATGCGGAACATATATAATCCACAAGCCCTTGTGCACCCCCTTAATTCTATCTTACTGACCCTTCGCGGGTACTCTAAAATAATCTAATCTAACTTACTATTTGCCTTTCGGCATCTAAACTATTAAGTCTCTTTTTTTTTTTTTTTAGTGCTTAGGACAGACTTTATTATTTAAGACTTAATGGCCAAGAAAACTAAGAAAAAAACTTGGCGCTCTATACATTTATATTGTTGGCCCCTACGGATCATCTACCGAATTCGCATCTCACAGATGGCATCAATAAACAATAAGTTTACCAATCAAAAACCAAATAAAAAACACAATTTTTAAATACAAGTCGGGATAAGCTTAAGTCAATTTCGTTCAAGAGTTTATTAAATGTTTTTATGCACCCAATACTGCCTTCCATCGAAAAGTATATTTTCCACCCGAAGAGGTCTTTGGAGAGCACACATATGTACATATTTATGTAACCAAAACCAATTCTGTTTAATTTACATGATAATTAATTATTCCGCGAATAAACACGACCGGAGATGCCTTTCGCTTGAAACTTATGATTTGTAAGCCAATCGTCTTTCGTCATAAGAAGGATGTTCTTCAAACATGTTCAATTAACTATTTTGAATCCAAGTCCTTGAACACCGATTGTATGGGGAATCCCAAATGACGAAAGAGTATTATAAATTAAGCCCGATCAACGAGCACTATATATGTAGTTTGAAAGCTATAAACTGCAGCTGTTATAGTTTACATTTTAAAGTTCTTGGTTAACTCGGTTTTACCGGTTAACATAGTTGAATTGAGGGGCTTATTGCAATAACATAATAAGCCAGATTGTTTCAAAAATCGATTTTTAAGTGAACCACAACCAAAAAAATATTCGAAACAGGAATTTGGCAATAATACGTAACAAATGTTTTGGAGAATAATTTTTTTTAAAGAAAAGATACTCAAATTCCGGTTTTTGACAAGTATGCCGTGCACATCAGTATTTGATTGAAAAGAAAAGAAAACATTTAAAAAGCTTGTTCAAAGTATACTAGATCTTTAATAAAAAACACTTTTTTCAAATTCTTAACCAAATCTGAAAGCACACGAAAAGTATGAATTATGAATTGTAAAACTACAAACTCTGTTTCAAAGTTTGCCGTGAGAACAATATTTTTGAGTAAAGATATACTTGTTTAGTATCTTCCTAGAAAAAGTTCGATGATTTTATTTGAAATTCCCCATATTTTGTTCTTCCCGATAATAGATTCGCCTTTTAGCAAATTTTACACCGGACTTCCCCACAAAAAGGGGAATTCCCCACAATCTGGCAACGCGGGTGTTTGTTTGTGTTCTCGGATGTGGATGGGCGTGTGCTAACTGCACTGGTGGGCTGTTGATTGCAATGATCTACGCGTATCACAGAATAATGACTGATACGTCAATCTGTTCGCAAGAAAATTTACTAACCGAAGAATAAAGTCATAATGCCTGTTCAGGCGTTTTGTAGAAATGTGTGTGTAAAGCATAAAAAAAAGTGTTTTTTTTTTGTTAAAAAATCGTATTAAAGGGTTTAAAGCCCAAAAACCAAAACTAAAATCTATTTCACAGAATTCTGAACAAAGTTTCCAAAGACATCAGTGCTCTGGCTTTATCATTTAAGAGTCCGTAAAGCCAAAACAAACAGACAAACATTGATTTTTATACATACACTTATGCTCATACAATTAAGCCACTTTGAAGGCTGTAGATAATTTGATTAAAATATCAATTTTGTTATGATGGAAAAAATAAATGTAGGTATGCAGTACTTATTATTAAACTTTATTGAAACTTAACTAATGTTTAATTCATAATTTAATAACTTAAAATAATTCAGAAGCTCAAATGTTATAATTTGTGTCAAGTAGCCATTGCTCATCTAATTAAGCCACCTGTGAAAAATTCATAAAATTATGAAAAAAGTCATTGAAATACTATTTTGTTTATATAAAATTACATTGTACGAGTTGGAAAAGCCTTATTTTTGACAACTTCCCCGCACCAGTGCCGCATAGATGACACCAGACTCCTGCAGATTGATGGGTGGATTTGTTCCCACTCCTCCTTTATAATCTCCAACAGGTTGGCTTTGCTAGAGGGTTTTGGGCGGCAACAGATTTTTTTATTATACCCCATAGATTTTCTATAGGGTTAGTGTCGGGACCTTTATCTTTTCCCTTTCCAACCACGACCTTAGGACACGCGAAGTGTGTTTGGGGTCTTTGTCGTGCTGAAAGGTCCAAGCTAATGGTAAATCATCCACAAAATCACATTTTAGATTCCTTTCTAAAAGGTTTTTGTAAATTTCACTTGTTATTTTCCCAGTTATTTCGTTAATGGATGATGTCTCCTCCGTGCTTCACAATTTTTTTATTTGTGTACTTTGGGTCCAATTCTTTACACGGAGGGCGTCTGACGTACGGTTTGCCATCGTAACCAAATAAATGGAACCTAACCTCATCGCTCCAAAGAATCAAATTGCAGAATTTTTAATCTTTATTTAAATGCTCTTTAGCAAATGCCAACCGTTTTATTTGGTTTTTCTTTGACACGTTTGGCTTTCTCCTGGCAATGCGTTCATTTAAATTCTTTTCTATCAGACCTCTTCGCGCAGTTTGTGATGACAGTTTCACGTCGTATGAAGTTTCCAGAACCTTCCTTATTTCTGCTGACTTCAAAAATGGATATATGGGTGGCGCGACAGTCCGAATCGGGCTTAGCTTCTCAGCAACCACTCGTGTTGTGCGTGCTATTGTTCTTTTATGAGTGGAAGGGACCTACAGTTTAATGCCGACTCCGAAAGGCGAATTTGAGAAGCTTTTTCTATACAGAAACACTCTCTGAGCATTGTCAGTGACTCGAAAGAGGTGGAGCCGTGAATTATCAAAGGTTGGTAAATTCAGGTATCGAACCTTGCACCCTCTGCGTAGGAGTCGACGCACTTACCCACTACGCCATGGCGACCCTGATCCAGCCAAAATGGATCAGTCCTGCTTAAATGGACAATTAGTCGATCTTCAGCAATACTAGTCTTACGAGGCTTATGTCCTGGCAAATTTTCAAAACTTTTTTTTTTCTTGTAAAAAAGTATTGCATTTCTTACCTTTCCGCGAGAAAATCCCGAAAGTCTCGTGACTTCTGCTATCGATTTATGCTTTACGTATAAATTCCATACCATTTGCCTCTCACATGGAGTGCTGGTTTTATTTTTGGCCATTTTTACAACTTTAAAAAAAAAATAAAAAATTTCAACACACTGTAACAAACTTTCAGGACACTCACTTACTTACACTTGCTCCTGATGACTGTTAGCAATGAATGGCTTCATTATATGAGCAGAGTAGAATAATAATATAAGAAAAATATATGAATTTTTTTGGGAATGCAGCCCTTGCCGTTTATTTGGTAGCACTTTAATAATTTAATTTTTATAGAATAGAACCCAGGGTATTAATATTAGATAAAAAAAATAGATAAAAAATAAATAAATATTATAAAAAAGGTGGCTTAATTGTATGAGCACAAGTGTATATAGAAAAGGTAATGAATTGTGGATGTTGTTCTTACTAATAAAGCCATGATACTTGGAACAAATTTTTTTTAAAGTATTTGGCCCACCCTGTACATTGCCTTGTTCTCGTTTACGGACGTGAACAGCGTCCCACATCCTCTCCTGCATAAGTGACGGATTTTTAAGCAAATCCCAGCGAAGGATGTGCGATGATGGGATGATTACTTTGATTGGATATTTGTGGAGGTTATTGACAGAATGAGTGATGATGATCGCTGGAAATAGGTGAGCCATGATGAAGGCGTCGCTGGTGGAGAGTGACTTGGTCTGTGCAACTGAGGAGAACATGCCAGAGACCATTGAAACTGGAAGGACTGCCTCAGACGATTGAGATTCAAAGAAAAACAAGTACTCCAAGATGCGAATGATTACCACGCAACGAAACACCCACTCACTCAGTCCGACACGAGCAAACACAGCGAAGAACAATTGACTGGGAATCTAGGACGAGTAGGGAGTGCTTTGGCACTGCACGCGTTCGAGACATTGTAGACGGCTCCTTATCTCGCAAGAACACACTACAGTCACGTCCACAACCAAGCTCTCGTTGCCAAGAGATGGTAACTGTGGTAGTCAGCTGCTTCTACGTTGGCGGAGGATGATTTCATCGCAATTATCATCGTCTGTCTTTTTTATGAGGACTCGTAACGGTTCTCGGAATGTTAATGCACTTTTATTGCGTCCACCTGCACTGCCTTTCATTAGCACACCTTCTGCTGAACAGGCGTGTACCCACTCCAGTCTCTTATCACCCACCTACCCGCCAGGCAGCCTTGCAGCGCGACGATAACGTCAGCTTCAAAGCCAGTTCTAATAAAAGACCACCTACTGACCTCAAAAACAAGACCGAATCGCTTGATATCTTTCGATTGCAGGAGTTCCTGGTTCAGGCAATCTGACAAAACAAGCACTTATCAGCGCGTCCTTATCATCTTTCAACGAAGACACTCGTATTTTCTCTGCAACTTGCGAGTCAAGTGCGCGACGCCGGTGGCGGCGACGGTGGCGTATTGATAACCCAAATTGGAGGGGTACAACCTTCGTAAACCGGCTCCGCCGATGGCCATTGTGTACGACTTCCAATACCGCAGTCGGATCTCTTGGCAGTAAGAAGTCTCACCTCCGACAGTGAAGCGTGTGCCAATTCCTCGCTCGCGTGTGCACTCCGTGTAACTCCGAATCCTAAACCTGTTTGCATCCGTTCGCCTCCTCCTCGGCGTTGTGCACATTTTGGCACAAATTCAACGCAGTCATCGACCACCTGTGTTGGCGCGCCACTGAGAAGATAAGCCACCTTCAACTGGTGCATGCGATTGTCATCGCTCCCGCCAGTGAGTCGGGTTATCTGCCGACTGGTGGCACTTGCTCCGCAGCGCTTGTTGCTGCCATTCCCACAGACGAAGGAGGACAGATCGGTTGTGGCTTTAACATGCTGCCCTTCAACTACGTCCAATTCATGGGATTTGACACGGGCGGGCCGTCAAGCAGATACGCAGAGAAATACCGAAGGTAACTGGTCAACAAACAAACTCTCCGTTCGTCGGTCTGTGCGTGGTCGATTTTACTTTCATTTATTTCGGTTTTGTTTTTTGTTGTGCCTCGTTGAACTAGTTTCGAAAGTGTCGTAACAGCAATCGGATTCGGCGAAGTGAAAGATTGGCTTATTGTCTCGCGTTCGGCTGGGTGTGGAAGGAAAAACCAGTTTTTTGCGACAGCACCTCTTCGGGTTTTGTAAACAAAGCGATTACTTTGGTTTGATGGATATTTCGTGGGTGATTGTGCCGTACTGTGATTCAGGGGAGGTGGACTCACCGGGGGATCACCGCGCTTAAGTTGTTTGTTTAGTGATTTTGTGGTTAAGCTGGTGCGCGTCCACCTGGAGTTCTCTGCTCTGACGATTTTGTGTGGATTCTGCTCAAAATGTGCTTATCGATGTTTACTCGAGAAATGCTTTGAATTTTGTCAACACATTGCTTTGCGCGGCTTCATAGTGATTGAAGAAGATTTTGTTGTTCAAAGAAAAGCAAACAATGAAGCATCTATTTCATACCTCGGGATGCCTATTTGATAATTTGCAGTGTTTGCAGGGATTCATATTTATTTCTAGGACAGCGGCCTTCCGTCCTTGATGGTCCCTGGTAAGGTGCCATCAACCAACAAGATCAAATTTCCTTCAGCGGTCACGCTTCTTGATCTTAATCAAATCATCCCTGTCCCGTCTAGATTGTTTCCAAACTTCTCTCTGCCTTTCTCGTCGGCGTATAAAGTTCGGATTTGAAGGCTCTCTCACCAAGAGTATCGTCATACTGACAGTCCGGGACCAGCGTTGCCGAAAGTACTCCCATAGGAGTATTGTACTACTGTAGATGTTAGCAATGAAAAGTTAGAAAATAATCTAATATACAAAAACTCTCCTGTCACAGTGTTTGTGCTCGAACTGCTCCAATGCGGCTGAACCGATTTGAATGAAATTTCGTATGTACATTCGTTAGGCTTGGGAATAGGTTTTTATCTATTTTTTATATTTTTAATATAGTGCAATTGGGTGGGTCGCCGTGACTTAGTGGGTTAGTGCGTCGACTCCTACGCAGAGGGTGCCAGGTTCGAATCCCCAATTTATCAACTTTCATAATTCACGGCTCCACCGCTTTCGAGTCATTGGCAATGCTCAAAGAGTAATCCTGTCTAGAAAAAGCTTCTCAACTTCGCCGTTCAGAGCCGGCATTAAACTGTAGGTCCCCTTCCACTCGTGAAAGAACAATAGCACGCACAGCACGAGTGGTTGCTGAGAAGCTAGGCCCAGGTCCGCCTCGGACTGTCGCGCCACCCATATTATTATATTAGTATAATTTTAAAGAACCAATTACAATAAATTTAAAAATTAAATTTTAAGCGTCTTATATTTTTCTTTATCATTACTCATATCTAACATCCTCACACACTCCCAATAAATTACTTACTTTTTTCTATCAAAATATGCTCTAGAAATAATTTTAAGTAATTTTAAATTTATAAATTTAAATTTATTTATATTATATATATTATTAAATTTTATTTTTCAACATATTTTTTTTGAATATATAAATTCCTTATTAAAACTACTCTACTCCAAATCTACTACAGCGGCAGCTTACGTATTGTCGAACGGCGAAAAGGAAAAAGACACAGATTCGTTGAAGCTGTCAAACACGAAGCGGAAGAGTCTCGTATTCGTTGACGTTGTGTTGACGTGACACTTTTTCCTGGCTGTCTCCACACTACTTTCGAAACCGCCCTACTCCTGTACTTCTCATTTCGCCATTGTTCTACTATTTTATAAAAGACACTTAGAAAGGACGTTACTATATTTTGAATTACCTGCCTATCTCCATTTTATCACCATTTTACTTTGATTCTATTAGGTCTCGTTTTCGTGTTACAGTTACTAGTTACTACCAACAAAACTTAAAATTTTCGATTTTAAGAAATCCTTGCAAGCTTTGTTAGATTTGTGGCGACATTAATTTCTTATTAAGGAATTTGACACCATTAGTAACTAAGTTATATGAACAGTATTGTGGCTTGCCATCGGACAAAAAGACAAAGCGTGGGTTCCACACATCTGTTGTGTTACATGTGGGCCTTCCATGCCTTTTGCAATCCGTATGATTTCGACGAATCCAACGAACCACTCATTTTTGTCTGGCTTATACAAAATGTAAAATTAGGTATCCTGACCTGCAATCGGCTAAAAGATCGATCCCTCATAATGAAGAACTACCTGTAGCAGAGCCACCTCAATGTTCAGATCTGGACTCTTGACTAAAGGGGTGGAATTTATTACAAAACCAAAACAAAAGTCTGTTACTATCGCTGATGGAGCGAGAACTTTTTGGAGTTGCTCAATCCCGAACAGGGCACTGATGATGACAGACCCGAATTATTAAGCGGGGCGGAGAATAGTCCAACGGTGGAGAAAGTCATTTTGGGGATAGATTCGCTAAAAGTTGGTAAATTTGACGGTGTGGATGAAATCCAGGGGAGTTTTATGGCTCTCTCGTGTTATTAAAGTGGCTTGGGAATGCGGTGAGACACCTGGCGATTGGCAAACTTGGGTGATTGTTCCTCTTTTTAAGAAGGGATAGAAAAGAGACTGCTCTAACTACAGGGGCATATATCCCTTAGGTCTCCCCGAGAAAGTCTACCCTAAGGTTTTGGAAGCGCGTTCTAGAGCTATGGTCAAGGCAAGGATGGGGGATGAACAGTGCGGCTTTTGTCCCGGCAGAAGTACAAACGTCCAGCTTGTAAGAATGATTCTTGAGAAGGCTTGGGAATATACCAAACCCATTTACAGCTGTTTTGTAGAATTGGAAATGGCATATGACCGAGTTCTTCTACAGTATTCTGCAGGAGTATGGGATTGAGGGTCCTCATATACAAACTGTAGCACCCATGTAGGCAACCCCTTTCACTGCGCCAAGTGTGCGTCGTGCTACCTCTCCTTTTCATTGTTTATATGGACTGGGTGTTTCAGGCAGACGAGGAATGTTTCACAATAGGATCGTTGAAAGTAAGTCATCTTTTTTTTTTTTTGCGGGTGACTAAGTTATCCTCACATCTTCTCAGACGGAATTCCATCGCGCACTCGATAGGTCGAGGGATCTCTCGTGCCTGCTTTATCCCTGCGACCCCTTTAGTGGATCATGCGGGTCAGAAGATGATGATGATGTTAATTTCGGAATCTATATGAAGAGCTTACATTTTTTGTTTTCCACAAGAGGATGTATCCCCCCCCCCATATTCAAAGTTCTTCTGAACTTTTCTCTTTCTTAATAATTTATGTTATTTTTAAGTCTCAGCCATTGCTCTCCGTTTTAAAAATTCGTGAATAACTATCAAAAAGTCACTCAAATTCGTCGATTGGCCAGGAGGCAAAACAGCTGTGAAGTTGGTAGAGGTGGCCAACTAGTACTTCATTTCTGATCACAATATCACTTGACAGTTGACTCCACCTCCGTCTGACTCATTTTTAAGGTAATAATAAACATTTAGTGTTAACGTGATTTACGCTCTTTCGAAATGTTTCGAAATGACCCAATGACTCAGTGCTGACGCCGCATTAAAACTTATCTAGTTTCTATGAATCCTATTGCTGATATGGACGTTGTCTACCTTCAAGATATCGGATACAAATTAATTTTCATGGTTCAATAGAAATAACCATGATTTGTAGCTGAATACAAATTATACGAAAATTATGAATTTCTTAAAATATAATGAATTAAGCTGGAAGACCAAGAACGTGTCAGTAAAGTCTCCACGACTAGGAGAAGACACTGCTCACTCGTATTAGTAATCAGACTTGAGCTTGAGCTTCACACTTCAACTGCAATCTCCTTCAGTGTCAGCGGAGCGTTAAGGATAAGCTAATTCCCACCTTTGAACGTTCTATAACTTTTATCCAATAAACTTAAACGGCAGATACTCACCTTAAATGGGAAAGGAACTCTTTTCTGAACATTAATCACGCTGAATAGATTTCTATCTATAGATTTGCATCTGTACCTAGAGTCAACGATCTGTTGCTACCAAAGTTCCTCTTTGAGAACATATTCATAGCAAGTGGCCTTCAGATCCTACTGGAAGTCTCCCTTCTAGACGCTGAATGGTTTTCTGCGAATATTCACAGATGCATCGAAGATGTGCGAAGGCGTTGCAGCTCTATGCAACCAATTATCATATCAATTGCGGAACCAATGTAACGTCCTTAAGGCGAAAGCTTTGTCTGGGCTGCAGAATAATCTGATATCAAAACAAGATATCGCCAGATGATCTGACAGCCGAGTGGATACCAAGAATACATCCCTAAACTGCCGACTTTCACCTCTTAAACAGATGGCCGAGTAATTGTTCACCTTATGTAGGTGCCTCTCGGCATCTTTGAACGAAGATGGCGTTCTTGCTAGATAGGCACTTGGTCAGCGCTTCTTCTTTATGGAGATATGCCGATCATGCCTCTTCTTCTTCTTCTTTTTCTTCTTCGTTGTCTTCTTCTCCTTCTTCTTCTTATTCTGCGTCTTCGTCTTCTTCTCCTTCTTCTTCTTCTTCATCATCTTCTTCGTAGTCTTCTTCTCCTTCTTCTTCTTTTTCTTCATCATCATCTTATTCTTCTTCTTCTTTGTCTTCTTCTCGTTCTTCTTCTTCATCATCATCTTCTTCTTCATCATCATCATCTTCTTATTCTTCTCCTTCTTCTTCTTCATCATCATCTTCTTCTCGTTCTTCTTCTTCATCATCATCTTCTTCTTCATCATCATCATCTTCTTATTCTTCTCCTTCTTCTTCTTCATCATCATCTTCTTCTTCATCATCATCATCTTCTTATTCTTCTCCTTCTTCTTCTCCTTCTTCTTCTTCTTCTCCTTCTTCTTCTTCTCCTTCTTCTTCTTCTCCTTCTTCTTCTCCTTCTTCTTCTTCTCCTTCTTCTTGTTCTCCTTCTTCTTCTTCTTCTTCTTTAATTGGCAAACGGGAGTCAACCTGGGTCTCAACAAACACGCCTCTCCTAGCAACGCGATTCGTGTCATTCCTAACTGCAAAACATATATTGGTGCTTGGATCGAGGATTCATGGCACAAGCTGCTTCTCTCCACAAAAAAATATATGACCCACTCTCAATCCAAGAATATCACGAACCTAATCAGACTGAGCATGTGGTCAGCCATAAAGAGACTTCTGCAGAATTTGCTCTTGAAGTCTCCTCTTCTCTCGAAGGAAAAGTGACCATGAGCTGTCTTCTTCTACAACATACCCTAACCAAACAGCATTAGTGTTCAGTTCTTTGTAAAAACGGACGGGTTAGGGTCAATAATAAATGCGTGACAGCACGTCCTAGCACCTTAACTTAACCAAACTTTGTCAGTGTAGGGATATCTCAGTCTGAAATGAAGGCATCTTTGGTCTGTATACAGTGGCAGGGTATTTCCAACGGTCTCCTTACAGACAACATATATCCTCCATGCGGTCTCTTCTCACATCGGCGCAGTAACTGACAGTGTTCGTGGTGGTCGACGAACAATTGCAGAGCCTAATAAAGAACATCATCGCTATCGACATCCATAACCACCTAAAAAACTGAAAAGAATTTATCCTCCTCTCTGTAGTCGATCTTTTCACTGAAAACGCGTGGACAGCTTCTCCCACTCTCGGCGTTTTGCGAAGACTCTGAGAGTACTTCTTTAAATTTTGATGTTCAATCAAATTTCCGCACACTAATTGCCAGCTAATGTAGTCACTCTTTTCTCCTGTGGATGATCTCAGAGATTCCTCTTCGATTGTGAATGATTCCCCACCATTCATCAGATTCGAAGAGTAATCTCCGCACGAGGAAATCAAGCACAAGAACACAGTTCCAAAGCTTGCTTCGCTAAATAAGCCATCGTATTCTTTTTTTCAATATCAAGTGTCTTCCTACGTATCCCTTGTCATACAACACATGATGCGTCGAAAGCAATTAGTGCTCCATATCGTGATGCGTGCCAAGTGGGTGACATTTTGACCTTATCACTGTCTCGCAAGAAGTTCTGTCTGAAGACCCGTCCCAAAGATCAGCAACAGTCACGTGACGCAGATATCAGAAAATCTAAACGGAATCTGCTGTAGTAAGCATCGTTCCCCACGTCACTCTGCTGTTGTTCTCAGTGCACTGCACCACTTCCGCTTCACTTTAAGGAAATGTAATGAATTCAACTGGCAGCAGTAGCATCCCACAAGAGGTTCATTGCCCACACTTGCTCTCAATTACATTCTTTTCAGTTCAGTTCAGTTGTTGTTCTTGCCACTTCCTTTTTTGTTCAACACCCCAGAAAACACACGAGTCGCCGAGTTGAAAAGAAATCCACCCCGACCGTGTGTCTGTGTTCCAGGCATCACATTGAGTGGCCAGGTTGGTTACCCTCACACCTATGCGAACATTGCACCTTTGACGACACATAATCTCAGCCTCTTCCGCAATTTTCTTTGACGCAGCTGGTGGCAGTTTATTGTTTCCATGCACTTCTCGAATTTGTTCCCACATCCACTGGCAGGGGGAGCATCCTCTGTGCGTTGCGTCGTCCGCTCGGTTAAACGTCAAGAGCTCTTCCTGTAATTTAAATTTAATTTCTTCTAGCTTCCCCGTGAGTAATTCCGATGTTTGCTTTCTTGTGCCTTTCAGAAATGGAGTTAGCGTTGAAGGAGCCACTCACAAGCAAGTGGTTGACTTAATCAAATCCGGCGGCGACTGTTTGACCTTGACTGTAATATCTGTGACACAACAAGTAAATTTGATTGCCTCTCTTGATGCAGAGAGCAAGAAGCACACTTAATGTCGTTTTTTTTTCGCAGGAAGCCGAAAGACTGGAGCCACAGGAAGACCAAAGCGGCTACGCATACATCGACTACTCGGAAAAGCGATCATTGCCAATAAGGTGAGTTGCGACCACGATCAGTTCGTGTTCCATCTGAAGGTTAATTTATTCGTTTGTCTTGTTGCAGCATCCCTGACTATAATATCATCAACCGCAATGGCGAGCGGTACATTGTCTTCAATATTCACATGGCGGGCCGTCAACTGTGTTCGAGGCGGTATCGCGAATTTGCCAATCTACACACGATACTACGAAAGGAATTCGTAGGATTCAATTTTCCAAAGCTGCCAGGCAAGTGGCCATTCCAATTGAGCGAACAACAGCTGGACAGCCGTCGGCGCGGCCTTGAACAGTATCTGGAGAAGGTCTGTGCGGTACGGGTGATAGCCGAGAGCGATGCAGTTCAGGATTTCCTCACTGACTCGGAAGATGATTTATCCGCTTCACCGGTCGACATAAAAGTGATGCTACCAGATCATGAAGTCGCAACGGTGTCGGTGAAAAAGTCAGCGAACGCCCAGCATGTGTGGGAGGTTCTGGTGCAGCGAGCGAATCTCACATCATATACACAGCAATATTTTTATCTCTTCGAAATTGTGGAGTATAATTTCGAGAGGAAATTGCAGCCGCACGAGGTGCCCCATCAGCTGTATGTACAGAATTACAGCACAGCGTCGAGCACGTGCCTGTGTGTGCGTCGGTGGTTGTTCTCCGTTTCAAAGGAACTATCGATGCCTGATGGCGAACAGGCGGCGAAGTTTATATTCTATCAGGTAACATCCGATAGTTACATTTTGATTTATGAATAAATTGAATTTCCTTGCTCCCTTGTGGGTTTCAGTCTGTTGATGAAGTGAATCGTGGCAATATACGAGCCGATGGTCGGCTGTACGAACTGAAAGCTCTGCAGGATGCTAAGAAGGCGTCTGAATACTTGGCGTTAGCAAGAACATTGCCTGGTTATGGCGATGTTGTGTTCCCTCACTGTTCCTGTGATAGTCGCAAAGATGGACATGTTGTTCCAGCTGTTGGTAAGTGAATATTTAAATTAAAAAACATTTAAAATGGAAATGAGTGACATGAGCTCTGACAAGTCATTTGCAATTGAAGTCATGAGCCCGGCAGATACTTCTTCTTCTTCTTCTGTTACTTTATGTGGAACGGGTTTAAACCGAGGCATCCTCTGACGCCAGTCCTCAGATGCTAAGATTCCCGGTTAGGTTAACATCGTTCCTCCTCTGGGACAGTGGCTGAATGCACGTAGTATGACTTCCTGGCCCAGTACCCAACACAGGTCGCTCGGTAATCGATAGGTGACAGTAATGACGATCTTCTTGATGAATCTTTTATTTAATTCTTAAACTGTCGATATTATTTCACCACATTACTTGACTATACGACCAACCTTCTAGTCATAAATGACATAGGGTTGCATCTTCAGATCTTCAGCTGTTCAGGAATCAGCAATCGCGTTCAGGAACTCCAATGCCCGGCTACTACGTCTCAACCGATTCTTGATTAGCACAAGTGAGTAGCTTTGAGTCGTTGGGACCAACCTCCGTCCTCGCGGGTAGTTAGGCACTTGGTCCCTCCTTTAGGATTCAGAGTAAGGCCAAGCTCTTCCACCCGTCCATCATCTTAGATATTCGCCTAGTGCCAGCAATGGCGTGAATCGGTCGCTGTACTGCATGTCATTTCCGATCTGAGTTCTTAAAGTCGTTCCCGCCTTTATGTTTCTGGAAAATACTTTGATGGCCCACAGAACTGCAAGGTTCTTAGGGATCGTAAACGACGAAATAGAGGAAGTCCTCGGGGTTGAGGATCCTGGTTTATTGGCCATTGTCAAACCAGTGCTCGAAAGGAGTGAATAAGGCCATAGGTAACCGTGAACGGAATATTCTTTAGTTAAGGCCTAGGCCTAGGTGAATAATGTTAATGGCGGACATAATCAGGAGTTAGAGGAAATATAAAAAATGTCACAGTAAAAGTCGCGTTATTAAATTGCGTGTATAATTAAGCTAGATGCGACGAATAAGCATGCATTTGATACAAGCACGAGCTCGTTTAGAGTCAGATGACGATTGTTCCTTGATTAAGTCATCAACGTTTGACACTCCCACGTCAGCACGGGAAGTAGCATTTCACTTCATTACCAGCAGTTCTCTTCGTAATTAATTCAGTTTTATGACTTAAATTTGAAATTTCGACAACTGTAGACGTCGTTGGATTCAGACATTGTCGCTTCATACATGACGCAATTATGAGAACTAGCTCTGTAGGCCATGATCAACTAGCCAGTTCTAAGAAGTATGGGCATAAACAATTTCACTTAAGCGCAATTCACGTCACAATTGACTTATTCAGAAACCAAAGCTTTAAAGAGCAATATTTGATTAATTCGAAAACAATTGAGGGCGATTTCGAAGTTGTGATCTAGATTTTGTGATTCAAAAGAGACCTTCTTGCTATAAAACAAAACAATCAGCATCGCATCAGAAAAACAGCGGTGTTCTTAAACACATGGAAGAATGTTGTTGGCACAAAATGCTGGACCCATCCGGGAATGGTGACAGTATATTGAACGTGCTTCGTAATTATGAGACCATTATTCACACGTTCTCCTCTTCTGGTCTGGTAAGAGGGGCTGCTGGTGAATTCACCAGCAGACTTAGACCATATTGGTCCACTGTGATACCCACAACTTAATCCTAATGGCAAATGGGGACTGGACCATATTTGAGAAGCAGCGTATTTACTTCCCTTTCACTGGGATTCGGGACTATCCCACAAATCAAGTGAAGGCACTTAACCAACTGCGCCCTCCAGTCAAGTACTAAGTAGAATCCAACAATCATGGAGGCACCCTTTCATAATTCATGAGTCCACCTCTTTCAAGTTACTGACAATGCTTAAAGAGTAACAACGGTCTTAACAAGCTTCTCAAACTTCACCAGGGTCGGCATAAAACTGTAAACTGTCCCATCACTCGTTGCGTAACAATAGCACCTAAACACATGTGCTTATTGTAAAAGTTCCACCTCGGAAAAGTGATCATAATCACTCTCACACTCGTCTTACCCTTGGACCTACATTTTCATGCATAAAATGAGTTTTATGCATTTTATTTTAACAAACATCCCTGACTTGCAATCTTGCTACTCCCTTCTCGAGAAAATTGCACCTCTGTAGGTCATTTTACGTCTATGTCACCAGCCTTAGGTTAAATTACCAGTAGATAGATGGGTAGACGGGCGTGAGCTAAGTCCCAATTAGGCCCTATTGGACCTTGTAATGCCCTTTAGAAGAATTTTTCTCCTGTTTACACCTTCCACGTATCGTTATGTATGTGTTTTGCACACCCATACTGAAATCCTTATAAGTTTCAAAAAAAGATATGAGTGGGACAGTGGCAGAGGTAGTGAGGTGTGTCCTCTTTTTATTCTTCGTAACCGAACTCTGATATCGTGGTTTAGTCCCATTTTTAATTCATTTGATACACTACGGCCTCTGATGGATGTATTGTGATTTCAGGTTCACGCAGCAAACCTGAGTTCCGACTATATGTCGATATTATTGTCGAATTGAGTGCTAGAGCCATCTGACTTTATACAATACCCAGTCCTGCTGTACGACGCGGACGCATGGACAATCTCAAAAGCGGATGAGGAAGTCCTTGATCTTTTTGAGAGAAAAGCTCTGCGTGCGATCTTTGGTCCATTTTGGGTTGACGGTTTCTGGAGGAGAAGATTCAACCACGAACTGTACGGGCTGTACAGCGACATGAGTCTATTCAGGCGCTGTGTGACCGCTGTGACCTGGTATCCAAATGAGGTGGACCCTGTTTGTGTTGGCCAGCTGGTGTAACTGTTGTAGGCAGTCCCATACTAGCTTTAAAGTGACTTCGTATCTCTTGTGAGCTAGAAGTGCAGCGTTGCTGACAGAGAGAATTTGGATGGGTTTGTTAGAGATAGTTACGTATATATTTTCTCTGAGGCAGAGTTCGATTGCGAGTACCTTTGCTTGAAATACGGAGATGTGAATGCTCAGGATGTGGTATATATGGGTAGTGGTGTTGACTCCGTATACTTCAGTCCAACCGCCTTCAGTCATCTGTCTACCAGATGTGGGACTCGCTGTTGAAGGTGGATCTATTTTGTTCTCAAGTGTGTCGTAAGGGGAAAGTGACGTTCTGGTTAAAATTGGATCTGCGAAGACTATTGTCTATGAGAAATATTTTCTGGGTTTCCCGCCCGTTCAGCTAAGAATGTCAGGATGAATGAGCCTGGAGTTAGAGGCATCCTCTGTGATGAGGTTGTAGACGTAGACCATAGCTGTTTTCTTTATTTGTTGGTGAAGAGGCGGTTTGTGGTTGTTTTCATTGCCGCTGTGATGATGACACAAGCTGGTATTTACAATTTGTCGAGCTTGGTTTGTTTTGTTTTATGCCACCAGACGGCCAGACATGAGACTGTTGCTGGATAAGGCGATCCTAGCTTTGTCAATGGTTTTGTTAATATACCTATCCTGAGTAACCATCCGCTACTTCGTTGCCTTCTCTTGTGTCCTCCCTACCCGACTCCAATGCGACTCAAACTATGGAATTAATCTAATCAATCTCAATCTATTTCCAGGTATGAAAAGTTTTCGTTTGCATGCGTGTCGTGAGGACGGAGCATTAGAGGCCCAAATGGTTGAACTAGCGTGGGACACAATAACCGCATGGGAAAGTGATGAGGAATCGATGTCCTTCTGTTTCCAGTATAATCGTCCCGATAAACCTCCGCGATGGGTCAAAGTGTATACTCCATATGTAAGTATCCATATTCACATCCCCGTGCACCCTCCTCCAATGAATTTGTTTAACTGAACTTTATTTCTCTCTCTTCATTTCAGCACGCGTTTCTATCGGATTGTTTCGATCGAATAATAGAAGAGAAAAAATGGGAGGATAGCGGTGATTAACGAAATTAGTTCATGTATAAACAAAACAAAACAAAACACATATAACATAACAAATGAAAAGCAAAACAACAAAACTTAACATTTACTTTGACCCTCTCTCCTAGTTTTAAGCTCATTCACAAATATTCAACTGATTTCTAAAGTAGTTCTTTGATTTCATTTCGCATCATTGCTCTAATTATAACCGAAATGTATCCATGTATTTGTATATATTGTGAAAGAAACAATATTTATAAACTATACAACATAGAGAAAAGAAGAAACCGAAAAACACTGTAATTCTTAAGGAAAGGTGAACAACATTTATCTCACAAACAGATCTTCTAATCGTTGAGTGTGTGCATTGCATTGACCTAGTTTACAGACGACGCCGACGACGACTCGATCTTCAATTTGCCTTACAACGAATATATCAATTCATTTCATAAACCACACCAGAGACTGGGCAGAGTTCGAAGTCTTATCTGTTGTTCAAGGGAGTTCAAGTGAATGACTTTGATGGCAATGGAAACTCGGTCAATGTGCAGAAGGGAGTTGAGACATTCAATGAATCTGGATTGGCCCATTTCATTTCAGATCGATGCGTCAGAAGAAGGTGTGAACTGTTGTTGCTCAGATTGATGCGTCAGAAGAAGGTGTGAACAGAATTCATGGTCGTTGTTGCAGATTATTTTTCCATCTCCTTTGTGAATCAAGACAACCTTTTCCCTCTGGTGCTCCTGGAATACCATCAAGGCAGGACAATTCGGCATCAAAATTCAACTTCCGCTAATCAGTGTTCAAGCAGTTGATCCTTCAACATTTGCTCTACATTGCCTAAGCACCTTAGACGTCTGGCTGCATTCATGTCCCTGTAAGGTCCCTAAAAATCGTGATTGAACGTTCTCTTCCGATCGGCATCAAAGTATCGACACAGATTGAGTCACAGCAGATTTCAAAGTCTTTAGGACACCGTACTGGAATGTTTTCCTAGAAATCCTTGTGGTTCAACTTTGTTTGCAAGAAGGCATAGTGGTGGTGGACAAACTCCGACGTCTGCCACGACTTCAATCGACACTGTTGCTCAGTGTATTCGCTGGATTTCTAGTGAATTCGTCCTTAAAGTACATTAAACAATATCACACCCTTTTGCCATTCCACAACAGTCATAAGAATCAAGAGATGTTCTAAAACTCTGCCACGATGCTCAATGATGATTCAATCAAGATGTCGTACAGGCTTGGAATCTTAAGTTTCCACTCAAGTCGTGAGTAAATTTAACAATTCATGACTCTCGGTGCTTTCTCCTGCAGTCGTCTCGTCGATGACTGTTCAAATATTCACATTTTAAGACAGCTTCGCGTAGACCGTCGTGCAAATACTCAGACAGATGACGCAACGCTGCTCCTTTTTCCCCAGATTTGTTCTCCTCATGCTCAGAGGCAGAATGCTGAGAACGGCGAAAGGAACAAATCTGTTATAATTCAGCTCAAAATTGACGCTTCGCGCAGGCATTTGCTGGAACATTCAAGTACAGGCCAGTTCATGCTCGCTTCCGACAAGAGTTGTGTCGTTCTGGACATATATACCTTCCGGAACAGTCCTCTGTCGGATACATGTTCGTAGATCCATCCTAAACATGTTCATGTACACAATTTGTGTACAAAAACTCTACACAGGCACACGCAATCTGGCACATGGCACACGTTTGTGCGTACCTTAGCACAACTCTACTACAAAACGTTAAAATGCCTTAATTGCTTCTGCGACACAACTGTCTGAATTCTTGAAAGCAACCTCTGGCAACAGTAATAGCACCCCAGTGGCTGGAGCTGTCAATGTCTTGATCTTAAGTCGTGGGCAGAATGAAGAACTTGTTCATTGTTTGACCAATTCGTGATTAAAGGACATTTCATTTCACTTTGTTGAAGCATCCTAACCCTGATCCACGTAAACTTTGTGGAACTTCTGGTTTCCAAGTCGATGAGGTGAACGCAAGGAGATCTCAGCTAACCCCCTAATTGGGTTGGCGAGTTGAATGAATAAACGTATGGGTGTGAAAAAATAGTTCGACTTAAATATCCCATATTGTTTGAAATAGGAGCGATAAGTCGAATTATAAAGTTTGTCCCGTAGAATGTCGAATGCGTTGACTCGCCAATGTGAACATCTCACACGGAACGTTCGATTCGTCAACCGTTAGGCACACCAAGTTGGTTGTGGTCCTTCTCCACTTGTGTGCGCAATCTTCAACCTCTACTGCTTTGCCGCACATGCCTGGGATCCAAAATGTCAGTTAAGCAATCGAGTGAAGGCACAAAACTGATTCACTGTGACTAAACCAACCACTTCGTTCAGTTGCGTTAATATTCTTTCGATTTTGCGTGGCAACGAACTCAGTCGCTCTCTCTGTACATAAATGGCAGTTGGTGTGGGAAATTTGCTCCAAGTTTCCGTAAGAAATTATGGACACTGTTAATGATGTCTCTGGCAACCTTTCGTTTTTGTTCTGACATAAGCTGACTTAAGACAGTTATGGTTGGAACTTAACCTTGTGCAATTAACAGAGATAGAGACAGACTTCAGTTGTCACCGAATTCTTGCGAATATTTTCTTCTTCATTTGGCGCTATAGTCCGGGGTGGACCAGGGCCTCAACCAGCAAGCTTCTCCAACTAGCACGGACTCTAGCTAGCTGCCTGCAGTCGCACGCTAAGTGGGTTGAGGTCCTTCTCCACCTGAGTGCACCACCTTAAACACGGGCGTCCTCTGTTGCGTTGTCCCGCAGATTCGAAGTCGAAAACTCTTCGGAAGGAAGCTGAGTTGTCCATACGAACTACTGCTCTAAACTAACTTGCATAAAATCAATTAAATTTGTATCCACGCTTGGAACTAAATATGTACAGAGCTTAGTTGTTCATAGCCGCAGATGTCATGCCCATGCCTTCTGCCATGCCTTAGAGCCAGCGGAGTGCAACGCAGTCTATAGAATTTACTCCCCTGTTAACAGCAGATACCAGTCACCTCAAGACTCAATGCAATGCCTTCATCACAAGCCAACTATTGTGCAATCCAAGTATTTGTTGAATGTTTCCACTTCCAATTCGATCAAGAAAGAGAATACACAGCGCAGAAGTCTGACATCCATTCATTGTGAACAGTTTTGGAACGAATGACATTTAATATCAATCAACAGTTTCTCCTAGATTTCCTCTCTATCTCTTTCCTTATATATCTCTATTGCACCAATCCTCTTTCAAACATTACACCTTATCCTTTGTGTATCTCTATCTCTTCCACTTCCATTGAGATGTTCTTTAATGTTGTCAATTTTTACACTCTATTTACCATTTACAGACATAAAAAAAATCTATTCAAACTGTTAAACATACAAAAATACAATAAAATAAAAAACATATTTTTATCTGAATGCATATAGGATCATATAAACATTTTTCTAAAAAAAAAAGCAAAAAAAAACCACTTATTGTGAATAAAAATGCAGCCGAAAGAAGAACAAATTTGAAAAGCAATCCACAAGCGAAAAACTCAGAGAAACTTTTATGGAATGTATGTGTGCATGTGAGTTGAGATTAGTTTGTGTGTTTTATATATATGTATATGTATATGTATTCTTACTTTTTTGTGAAATCTTGGCAATATTTATGATCTTGTTTCTCACATTTAAGTGCAGTCTAGTTTGAGTTTGTAGGTATTTTTTAAAAACGTGGTTTAAGTCGATGAATTTCCATTCGAAGCGTGAGGACTTCATGAAGAAAGGAATAAAAAGGGGGGACTTTGGTGGAAAATGTGGGGATATTATATGAATGTTCGGTAAGAACGATATGGGAAGCCCTCGTCTGACTAGGACCTTGTAGCCATTCGCTTTTGTAACTGCCTGAAATTGATTGATGTGCAGTGGGAGTGATAGAATTTGAGGTACAGAATTGAAGAGACTAAGAAGTGACTAATAATCACAGAGCACTGATGCCACGATAGATCTGAGAATCACAGAGCACTGAGACCATGATAGTTCTTTTTTTTTACCTAGGAAAAAAACCTAACCTTAGGTTAGGTTAGTCGCACTCAAGGCCAAAGCACTCAAGACCAAAGCAGGCTCGTAGAACCAGTTGGTGCTTGAGACGCAGCGGTTTCACTGGGAAATGCTGATGCTACATATTTAGCTCATTGAGATTATTGGGTAAGTTGGCCCCGAGGTGTAGGCACCAACGACTTATCAGAGCACTCCACGGGCGGAGTAGATGATTTGTGGCTTCCACCTCCTCTTCATCCATGCACCTTCTGACAGAGACTCTGACTCTGACTCTCTCTCCCTTGAGAAGATTGATGATCTCTACAGATTGAATGTCTGTACCTGTTAGGGTGATTTATTCGTTCTTTATGTCATGACACTGGATGAGTAGGAGTTCCATGGTCCACAGGGTCTACAGTTTTCTGAGTTGCAGATGATAGTTGCATGGAAAGTTGACAGTAAGCGCGCCAAATAGTCTTCTTTAGGCTTAAAGCCTTGGCTTGACCTTCATGCAATTTTTGGCTGTTCCAGGATTGGATGTGGCATTTATTTTATGACCAAATGTTTCAGTGTTGTTGTATGCCACTGTTGCTAAATCCATGAAGACCGAAAGGTCCTATAAAAGGAGTTGCTCCCCACTTTTTTGCTTGGCTTTCTGCCTTTCCATTACCTTCGCGGTTAGCGTGTCCTGGCAGCCTGGCAACCTGGCAAGTGTTTTGTGCCATTCTCAGAAGTTGTGACTTTTTAGGGCTTTAAGTATTGCCTGGCTATCTGACTGTTGGAACTTGTGTTGCTTTTAAAGTCTTAAATACAAAAAACTCCTTCTGCCTTACCTCGAACTCACGTTTGTTCCGAAATCCGTCAGCTAACCTCAAAGTGGAGGTGCAGAGTGTCTTCTTTTTATTCCATGTCGATGTCATTCCCTTCCTCAGCAGTTACTGACACTGTTCGAAGCACTTCCGATGCATGACCCAACATCCACTTGACTGTTGCTGGCAAGTTCCGATACCATACATGGTCATTGCTTTTGAGTTCGTCTTGGAAATACCTTATCGTGGTTTTATTCTTTCCTCTCTTGCACAGTTGGACGTGTGCTTGGATAAATTAAAATCTAGGTTTGTAGCGGACGATTGAAAGGTTACTCTGTCGACCCAGTGTGGTGAATTATTAGGCGAGTGTGGTGTATTTTATTGGTATGTAAAGAAAGGATGTCTCCAGTAGGAATTTCTTGCCTTCATCGGTCAAATCATTCAACTTTCTCATTTTTGGATGAATCTGGAAAACAGTGTTTCATTGAGTCCATAAAACAGTTCCAAAAATGCAGCAGCAGTCTGGCGGTCGGTTCAGTTAGATGGCCATTACGGATCCTCCCTGGATTCTTGGTTTCTTTCCAGAGTTAACCTTTGACGGGAGTGTTGTCTGGTTCAGTTTGTTGACAAAGAATGACACTCAGTGACAGCCCTCTCGCTATCTTCATTCGCGCTCGGCCACCAAATGTAAGTCATAGCTATTTCACGTGACTATTCTTGAATGCATGCAGATGATTTTTGTGGTACTCTTTGAACCCCAAGACGTTCCGTCCTTCTCTCTGTCAAAGTACACGATGTGAATCTCCGGATAGGGAAAAATAATATGTATGTTCCACTTGTCGCTCCTTTGAAGGGCATTGCTTTCTGTGATGACAAACCGGAGTTCCATTAGTTGCGAAACGATCGAGAACCTCTTCCAAACTGCACTTCAACATGTAGAAATAAACCTTTGAAGTGGTCTTTTGAACTGGTTTCAATGGCGACTGTGACAATGAATTCATTCTAGTGACACTCATCAGGTCGACGGTGCCATTGTCTCCACATCCGATCCTTTGACATGCCGACAGCTTCACCGAATTCAAGTACGTTGTTTGTTTTTTTTCGAAAGCGGTTGTTAAAAAGCGATACACTCTGGAGTAGACTTCAGGAACAAACCTCTTCATGTCAAACTAGCAGTTGAAGTTGTTTACGCCAACTTAATCATGAATGACCGGTCGTACTGAGATGTCGTGGGCAACATTGGACTACATTGGTCGAGAAGACTTTGCCGACTCGAGCAAGGTCGATCTTTAGCTAGCCGCTTCCAGTTTCTGGAACGCATTGTTGGTTGGGGTCCCTTTCTACTTGCCTGCACCAGACGAGTCGCGGTCTTCCACTACTGAGCCGTGTCCCTCGAGGGGGGATTCTAAGTCTTTCCGGGCCGGAGGAATGGTTTCTTGACCTAACAATGACCAATCGTTAGGTGTTCGTTGTTATATCTCCTCCTCCACTATGCAGGCAGGACCAAAAATCACCCGACGAATTTTTCCTCTCAAAGCAGCCAACATGCGAAGTGTTTGCTCTAATTATCGGATGATTGGTACTCTTGGAGGACCAATCAGTGCTTCTTCGACTTAGACACTTCAAGTCTTACAAGGAGCAAAGAAGAGAATTGTAAAGCTCTTAATTATGGGAAGCACACTGGTGAGTGGCGAATCAAATCAATCGACGCACTCGGATCTATCCAAGGTGTATAAAGCTTTTCTGCTCTCTCAATTCATATTCCATCTGGTTTTCCATAAAAACTTCGTGTCCCTTAATGATTCACTGAATGCTTCCAATTTCGCACGGCCGTCTGAAGAATGCACCAATCCTAGCTCGAGTCGCATGAAACGAATTCTCTCCTTTGGCCATGTTGTTTCCTCCAGTGGAGATCTAAGACGGCCGAGCCGGAACGTTGATACCATTGTCCAAGCCTCCTGAGATTAGAGACTCGAACTCATCTAAAGATGCCAGTGTCTTTATATATAGGTACAGCTTTGGTTGAGACTTCTTAGTCAAACACCACGAATGAATCAATGGTCTCATGAACTCGATGGACTTTTAATATCTCATGATGATGACTTATTTATTTCGAGGTGATTCAAGGACCCATCTCTGAGTCACGCACGATCTTTTCAAGAGTTGACTTAACCCTATCGACCCAGAATGCAGCCAGGCAACACATCATTTTGTGTGAGTGTGTTCAAATGGCTTGCGCTTAGAACATTTCTGACAAACACAATTTGGCAAAATGCGTCGTCTTGTTAAAATCGAAATTTTTTGAACATCAACTATGGTGGATCTGTTGAAGAACTTGCATAGTTGTCCCCTGATTTGAAGAAAAAGTCTTTATGCGCAATCAGTCTTTCTTTGTTGCATCCTCAACTGCAGGCCAAAGTCATTGAAATCAGCAGAGGAACACAGCCAAATGTGGGCAGCCAAGTGAAATGGCCATCGTTTTAGCCCAGATGTCTGTTGCTCTTTTCCGAAACCGAAATGTCACACTGACAGCTCTTTGTTTTTACTCCGCCGATGTGAGTCATGCCTGATGTCACGTCAAATAGTGATCGTCTGCTTTATTTCTGCGAAGATGTCATTGTTTGGCTTAGCCGTGAAGGATGCCTTGACACCTTAGACATCTATTTGTATTCGAAACTCTGGTTTTCCTGATTTGGAGGCAGCACATATACTATGCCTCGTCTAAGCTACGTTCCTATCGATGCTTGCAAATTGCTCAAATGACAGTTCCTTCGCTGTTGTCATGTCACTAGTCTATTGCGTCTAAGTTTGTCACAATCTTCTGGAGGCTAATGTGTAGGAAGTCGCATGCAAAGATTCCATCTCCAGTTGCCCAAGTCGGTGATGCAGTTCTCGCTGAAGGTGGATAGAGAAGCTGGCGGAGTGTCGCACAGAGGCGCATTTCAATCGCGAATTGGTTCAGTGGACTTACGTGTGAATGGGTTCAACGATAAGAGTAATAGGGAGATCTCTTCTTCGCCTAAATTGGGAAAGTGGCTTTCTGAATATCTTCAGGTGGCACCTTCTTAGAAGTTAGGGAATAACCCCTGTTGAACAATCAGGCCACTGATCGAAAAGAATTCCCCGGGTGGAGGTGATAGAGTGTACTGCTAGACCGAGGTTTGGGTTGTGTTTAAAAGCTCGCCTAGTCTTTGAATGTTCAGACCCTGTGTCGATCTTTTGAGACCCCACACTCAGTCATAACCCGAAAAACCCACACGATACGGGGATCATAACTTTTGTGAATCACACCAAAGTTTGAAGGTTAGTTCCCACAACCAACAACAGGTCACCCCTTTGTGTAGAGCAGAAAGCGACTGGATGTTGTTGCCTGTTGGTTGGTTAATTGCCAGCCCTTAGTTAGTAGGGTCCCCGGTTCGAATCCCTGTGACTGGAGCAGATTCTGGTTCTCAAATCTCGTCCAGTCACCATTTGCTGTAGGGATTGGAGTGAACAACATAGTCTAACAGTGCTGGTGAATTCACTAGCAGCCCCTCTACATAACCTAACCTCGGCTTAAACTCATGCAATCCCACATGTCCACCACATCCTTCCCCAGACGTCTTCGAATGCACTCATTCCCTCAACCACGTCTCAGCCCTCACCGTCTGTATTATTTTCGTGATAAATTTACATTTGTTATTTGTTGAGTATCTAGAGAGAACCCTCCTTTTTTTGTTTGTTTAAAAATTTAAAATTACTTGTATTGTGGCCATAAATTATTGTACGTATGTATTTATTATTCCAAATAAAATTTATTTCTTTTATGTTTAGAAGTGTTATCTAAAAAAAAAAAAGCGAAAAAAAATATATATATACAAAAAAAAATTTAGTAAAATCTATTTAATAAAACCTTAAACAAAAAGCAAACAATTAAACATTCCACTAAAAGAAGTGTTACAATTCTAAAATATTTCATAAATAAACTAATGGTAGTAAACTGCACCGATTTAAAGAAAAAAAGTAAACAAAAAAAATGTTTTAGTACTTCAAAGGAAATCAACACAAATTGTTCATATAGAGTAAATGCAATTATTAAATAAACAAATTTAAACTAAAACAAAGTCATGAGAAACCTATCCATCATGGATGTAAACAGCAATATATTCTTACTCCTTTTTTTCTTTCTTCTGATTGATTGAATGAAAAGAAAAAAAAAAGAAAGCAAATCTCATCATATTCAGGTTCGTCAAACACAGCCTTTTGTATTCGATTTCAAGTCGAGAGTGCATTCAATTCGAATATTCGTCCAATTAGGTTGAAATTGTGTTTTTTTTTCGTTTTCATTTGTCAAAATTTGAATTGTTTGAAAAGGAAATGACTTGAAATAGTTTGACATTGAACAAAGCAACATACATACACACATTTATGCATTATGTTAGAAATAAAATATTATTATTTAAGAAAGAACAATGTTATATATTATTATTACACAATTTATTGTGATTAGTTAAAAGAGAAAATTAAAAATAAACAACTAATATTATTGAATACTTCTCATGAAAAATCATAAAAGTAAAATGTGTGCGTTGTTTTATTTCCGTTTGAAAGCCACGATGGAGGCTTACTGGGGCTTTTTTTTTATCTATTCGAAATAGGTAATTAGTATTTTGTATCTCTACAGCAACCGCAAACAATCCGTATTCGGAAATCAAAAATGCTGCCAATTCGTTTACGGAAATTTTGTCATTTTGTATTCCGAAAGATCGTTGCCACTTAGGGATTTGCGTTCGAAAATGATTTTGTTAGTGGATTGTGTTTGCTAAAAATATTTTGATTGATTTGAATAATTTTTTCACCGAAAAGAGAAAAGAAATTTAGACATTAATACATGGTGAAACACGTGAGTATATTTTCTTTGTTAAATATTTGTTGTTAATTATTCAAATTTGTATTTCAAAGACAAGCAACAATTCAATTCAATTTTGCTTTTATTCAATAAAAATGTTTCTTAGTTACATTATCTGCAAAGCCAAAGGGGCTTGTCTGCAGAAGACTGAATACAATATTTGTTTCTGTTATTTTTGTTGTTAAATTCAAGGCTTAAACTACTTTAATTATATAAAAATTAAGAAAAAATAAAATTTCAAGTTGAAAATTATACAGATTGAATTATTAAATTAAAATTAAGACATGCATGTAATTTATTATTTTGAAATGAATGGACGCAAATTTATAAAAAGATGAATGAGTGAAAATAAAGATATACATATAAAAATTGTTTTTTTTTTTTTTTTGTGATTTTTTCACGATTGTAGATACATTTGCTTGATCTTCTTTAGCGCTTCAGTTCTCGTGATGTTGCGGTATTCTCTTGGGATGCTGTTTAATATGTTTGGGAAGTTCTTCGACCATATTCGTTCTAGAACCTCGGTACTGCGTATAGCTGGTGTTGTCGTCTTCTGGTGTTCACCGTTTGCTGCGTCTGGATTCTGTATGCGTTGTCGTTATAGAAACTTGCGATCACTTCAAGGTTATGGATTTGTGTGATGTTCAGCATATTTGTTTTTTGATCTCCCCGATTCTGCTCTTCATTGTACCTCGCTTTTTGTACAATTTTTTGTAGTCTTGTTTGTAGATTTTGAAGTTGTTGCATCTGCGAAGCTCTTCCCCATGCAAGTATGCCGTACCTAATATGAGATTCCACCAATCCGAAATAGCATTGTTTAAGAACACTACTTGTACATTTATCGCTCAGATGGAACAGAGCATAAGCTGCTTGATACAACTTCTTCTTAAGCGCTTCTATGTGGTTCCTCCATTTAAAGTTGTTGTCAACAATCAGGCCAAGATATTTGTATGTTGATACGTTGTCTAAGTGTTTGCTGCAGTCATCATCTTCTCTTATGTGTTCATTATTACGACTTCTGTGCAAGCAATCTATGTCATGCATTTTTATCTTTAGTTTTGTTTCTGGGATATGCGGCGGACGAATGTGCATTACCTTTGTCTTCAGTGCGTTGATAATTAGTCCATGGTCGTGACACCAAGCTGTGATACCATTGAAGTCTAATTGCATCATTTTGGCTGCTTCGTCTACGATCCTATGGCTAACTACTATCGCTGTGTCATCTGCATACGCATATCCCGTACTATACTTTAGCACTGACAATAGATCGTTGACGTAAATAATGAATAAAAGTGGCCCCAATTTTGATCACTGTGGGACACCGTAAGACACTTTTTGTTCTTCGCTGAAGAAATTACCAATCTTAACTTTGAACGACCTGTTACTTAGATAGCTCTCAAACCACGCCAGAATGTCCCCTCTTACTCCAATTTTATCCAGTTGTCTCAGGATTTGCTTGTGACTCAATGTATCGAACGCTTTCTTGAAGTCAATGAATAAGACCAGCGAGTTGTGATTCTTATCCAAGCTTTGATATATTTTGTTCGCAAAGTCCCCCAGCAGTCGATTGATACTTATATTTTTGCGAAATCCAAATTGATGTGCGTTTAGTATTTGGTATTTCTCGACATAGTCATAAAGCTTTTGTGCCAGTAGTTCTTCCATAACTTTGTCGACAGCTGATAATATAGAGATTGGCCTGTAATTTGTGACTTCATTCTTTTTACCACTCTTGTATATTGGCCTAACGATTGATATTTTTAGCTGGTTTGGGAATGATGCTTGGGCTAAACTCATGTTGACTAGTTTCGTTATTATTGGTGCGAGAGTTTCCGCATTAAGCATCAGGTCTTTTGGTCTTATGTCATCTACAACAAATGTCTTTTGGTTGCATTCATGCACAATGTTAAGGATCTCAGACGACATTGTGGTTGCAAATCTGTCTGCTAGGTCTTTAAGGTCAGTCGCGTTTGCAAAATTCCTTTTCAAAGTTTCGTCCAGATTGACATGTACTTTAACCAAAATCGAGTTTACCAACTTCCACGTCTCTTTTGGATTAATTAAACAAGGAATGGGGACGTACCAAGCCTGTATAGTTCGCAGCCTTGGTTGGATTTATGTGCTTGCATGAAGGTTTTGTCAAAGGATTTCCTCCATCTGTAAGTGCAAGGCAGAAATCCATTCATCTCTGGAGGAATTAAATTCCCAAGGCCCATCGCTGCAGCATATAAACGTTAAATTACAAACAGTTTTTTTGCAGCTAGCAAACAATCAAATCAAAATGCCCTTCGCTCGGCCAACTGCAACTCAACAACAGCCGAGATGCCGAACAAAGCACTTTTACGCTATGAGTACGCTATATGTACGTAAATGACACAAAGGAATTAACTGTAAATCTAAATCATGTCGTCTAAATCCTCTTGCAAGCCATCCAAGCAAAATATGTCATTAACCGATTTTGCAAAGTAATCTTTGCCTTCTGATCTAACGACAACCGATTAATTCATCACCAAACATCCGGTCGTTTCATGAAAATAGATTTAATCCAAATCATGTCAATATAAATCACTGCGCATGTGACAACAGAACACGACGATCAAACAGAAGCGATCTCGCACATCAACCGATCAACCGGCCACTCACGGGTACGTCCGTTCAACAAAATTAAGTCGTTTCAGAGTTTCACAATGGCACTCTAAGGGAAAAGTCAAACCTCGAACTGCCCTCCCGTCGATCCTATTTGCTCTATTAATCTTTGACCGCATAATTGCTGTCATTTCGTGCCATTATTCGGTCATCAGTCGGTTGACAGAATCTACTCCCGTTTGGGCGTTATTTCACCACACGCCGCCAACTCGCAACTGTATGATAATGAGTCAGGAAATTGTGACGGCAACGAGGTGTAGACTCCCTACGCAGCGCATGCCAGCGTTAATCAGTTGGCTGAAGTGATTAGCAGTCGCAATTTGAAGGCGTTTGTTTGTAGACCTCACTTGGGTGGAGCGGACAGTTTCTCTACGTCAGTGGCTGTGGTGACAATTGACGGTTGCTTTGCTCTAGTTGACTAGTTTCTAGTTCTGTTTGCAGATTATGAGATGGAGACTGATAAGAGCACTAACGAGACTTTCACTTTCATTTTTTGTTTTAGTCGGGATCTTGTAAGGAATTCGTGAGAAGGGAGTCGACCTAAGCAATGTGCGAATACCCAGACAACTTTTCTCAGTTTCGTTAAGTTTCGTTCAATTTTGCGAAACTTAAGAAGAGACAAAATCAATCGTTCTCGACTTGCGTAACGGACTGGTAATGTTGGATTGTTTCAAAAGTTCCCAAAAATGTTTGTTTGAACAAGTTTTACGCTCAGTTTTGATATAAGTTTAAGTCTAGGACTAACTAAGGACTTCGTATGAAAAGGAGATTTAAAGGCCGACCATAACAAATGTAAGGAGACAAGTAAGTCCACTCTGAATACACTGGGAACAAAATAACTACTTTGCGCAGTTTCGTTAAGTTTCGTTCAGTTTCGCGAAACTTAAGAAAGAGCTAAATCAATCATTCTCCACGTAACTGACTATTGCTCTTGGTATTTAACTTAAGTTCCCAGAAGTTCAAATTGATCCACTTTCCATTCGGTTCGATATATATGTATAAGTCTCTGTCTGATTAAGGTATTTGTGTTAGAAGGGGATTAAAAGTCCGACTATAATGAACGTAAGGAGACATCCACACTGAAATAATACATAAAGAACATGGCAACCAGTTGCCGGAGTTTCGTTAAGTTTCGTTAAGTCACTCTGTGCGTACCTAACTGACTGGACATTTTGTTTAAGTTCATCGGAACAACTTTGGACGGTTTTGAAATTTAACTGATTTTCGATTCTGACATAAATTTAAGTAAATTATAGTTGTCCCTTATGCGAGAATGGAGGGGAACAGGGCCTGCATGGGGTCAAGTTAATATACAGTTTCCCTGCGGCGCCCAAAACTCGTCTTGAGACGGTAAGGAAAACCGGAAGAGTGATCGATAACACACAGCCTCCACGACAACGGCTTCCGGCTCACTGACTTTGCGGCAGGACGTAATATGGTAGCACGAGGTTCTCTCACAAAAGAATGCTCACAGCAACCTCGAACAAACGTCGATTCTCAGAAATCTGCATCAGCCAACAAAGACAAGCTTCGACATTGGACATCGGAGCACACTGGAGATTGCTAGAGCCTACGAAGAGGAAGAGATTCTCCGGTCTGTCTACGCCGAACACCAACACCAACGAGATGTGGCTGCATTACCGCTTGATCATCAAAATGTAGCCCATTAAAGGAACCACCTAAGGGTACCTACCACCACTATCCAAGAGGCTGCCCGCTAAAGGTCAATGACCCCGATAGACAGGCTATCTATCGCCATCTACATAGGCTACCATCTACATGGGCAATAAGTCCAAACAAAACAAATACGCTCCTAAAACTAAACAGGAGGGAAATAGGAAATGTTGTGGGAATTATGGTGTATTTTCTTCCTCCTCCTTGTCTCCACAGCTTCTGCAGTAGTCGTTGTGGGGGGCTCCCATTCTTCTGGCATGGATACCGAGAAGGCAGTGGCCGGCGATAATGCCCACTACGTTCCTTATTACATTCCTCTTTAGTTTTATGAGCGCAGTTGTTTTGCTTGGATTTAGTGAGGGCCAAACAAGCCTCGAAGTTCTACATGCATCTAATTCCAACCATCTCCGATTAGCGGAGTCGACGGTATCTGTAAGTAACATAGTATTTATTACTCGGAGTGAGAGATATGGGATGTCCTGATTATTTGCCAGTGGCAGTCGGCCCTTTCGTTGCCTGGAATACCACTATACCCAGATACCCAGCATAGGGTTAGGTTGCATCTAACCGCTATCTCCCTAAGAGACGGCAAAGTTCTACCGCCTTCGATTTAATTGATGGTTTATCCAGATCATTTATGGCCGTCTGATTATCTATGTAAAAGGCTATAGATAGCCCGTCTATTGGGTTCATCGACAGTAAGCGGACAGCCTCTTGGGTAGCTTTAACTTCTGCCTGGAATACACTACAATGGTCGGGCAGTCGAAGAGGCAGGGAAAAGGATGGGTCTGTCTGTTGTCGAGCCATCTGTGTAGATTTTCAGGAAGCCTGGTTTTCTTACCAAATTTGTTTCCTGTCTGGGATAAGTGTTTTGAACCGAGACTCGAAGTCTAAAGCGGGTGTTATATAATCGGTCTTGCATTTCTGATTATCTCTGTATGACCTAACTGAACTGAAGTGAACTGCTCCAGCGGTTGCACTCGCGTAGTCTTAGCGCTGCCTTGGTGGCTACCAGCTTCCCATAGATGTCCCATAGATTTGGGAAGAACCTGTAGCAATGTTTCCATGGCGGCTGTGGGAGTGGATCGCAATGCCCCTGTGATGCAGATACACGCTGATCTTTGAATACTGTTTATCAATTTAAGATTGGATTTGTTAGTCAGTGCTGGCCACCAAGAAGAATACCGTATGTTATGATGGGTCTACATCCAGTGAGCTATTCTTGATTTAATTTCCCCATGTGGAGCCCAGGATTCTCTTAATGTCTAATCTCTAACTCTCTAATGCTTGGTTTCCAGCTTAACTTGCTGTCTCAGATTACTCCTAAGTACTTGGACTGACTAGTGAAGCTGAGTTCCTTTTTCTTCAGGCTAGGGGGCTCTATCGAAGGTATGATACGTCTTCTCGTGAAAAGTACGAGCCCTGTTTTGGACCGGCTAACGTTTAGTCCGGCTTTTCCTGTCCACTTCTCAATTCTGTTTAGTGAGACGTTCATGTGTAGGAGGCTAGGAAATCGATATAAACCACCTTTTTATCGATCTTGAAGCCACACACGACAGGATTCATCGCTAAGGAGCTATTCGATGCGATGAGAGAGTTCGAGATCCCGGGAAAATTGGTCAGGTTATATCGCAACACGCTAAGCAACAGTCGCGATGCATCGTGAAGTTGGGCTCAATGACATCCAAGCCGTCAAAAACCTGCACTGAGAATATAGCTTAAGCCCGGACCGTCCATTGATCCTACTAAATTCGAAATATGCTAGGAGCACAATACTGCGTTGGAGCTTCGGCTTTAGGGTTACGTATACAGCCGAAATGAAGTATTGCAGAGATAGCCGACTTCACAGCTGATTGCCCCCTAGTCCATCAACGAATTTGAGAACCTTTTTGACAGATATTCATGCATTTACGAAACAACGTAAATGCCGTCCTCTGATTGCCCAATTTGGTTTAAGAACACGTTATAAAAACCAGTTGTCAAACTTTTTAAGGGGCAAGAATGGTAGACTTCGGCCATCTCTGTAATACTTAATTTCTGTAATGAAGTCCACCAAGGTCATTTCTCAAATGTCAGTTGACAAACAAGAAAATCTCAATTTGCAAGGGAATTATCAAAAGAACGCGCTAAACTTTCACCGTTGCTAAACTTTCACCGTTGCTTTTATTCTTGTCAGTTTTTAACCAAAAGACTGTTATCCGCAGTGAGCCACTCTGACAGAACGTAAGAACGTTAGGAGCTTTCTGAACCATGCCTGGCATTCTATTTCTGACATTAAACCGAACAAAGTTCTTCTCCAATCGCGCTGCTTCCATTTATCAAGTTCAGCATCATAATCACAGTTTCCAGGCGCAATAAATCCTATTTAAACACCAGTCATTAACTTTACGACGTGTAATTGTCAGATAAAATCAAAAGTCGAAAAGTATAAGGCCCCTCCGACGTCACAATGTTCAAGTGAAGTACAACGTTATGGCAATCGATTGAGAGTCCAGCCATCGATCACAATAAATTGATAAACAAAAAAAAACGTTAATCAGTTCGTCAGTTGCAACATTTTCAAGCATTTATTTGCACAAGAAATTGACAAACAAACCGAATTTCGAAATTCGATATCGAAAGTCTCTGACATTGTCAACAACTGAATGCACTCATTTCGAGAAGTAAACAAATTGAAATGCAGTTCAAATTATCGAAACAAACTTTGCCAAAAGTGAGACTATGGCTTGTTCATCACTTATCTGCAGATTCCCAGTTCCACGTGTTGGATATTGTTTAAATTCGCAGTGGTCAGTGGTGACAGTGACGACGACAGTGACAACCACATGTGCGTGTCGTTTGATTTGTGGACTTGACATTATCGACTAATTTGCAATGCATTTCATTCGCTGAATGCGAAATGAATTAGCAATGTCAGTAGAACGAGTTGCTTCAATGGAAGTCCTAATTGCAATTCAGAGCTGTACGGCAAATGGGCACTGTTGGACAACGTTTGAGCCACTTTGATTGCCTAATGGGCGGCAAAATGGTGTTGATGCCCGTGTGGAGGGTGTACGGGTTCGTAAATCAGCGTGCAAGGCGGATATCTCGTTTTTTATCTGCAAAATGCTAATTTTCAGTCATAACTTGGCTTTGGAAAGGGGAGCCAGTCTAGACAGCGATGTATGCAAAAATCCTTGCCCCTCGTTTGATTTGCAACGGAAATGAAGTGCATGCGAGCGGAAGTTCAATAAATCGGTGTAATGGGAACTTCCTGATGACTTAAGGTGCATGAATGCATTTCCGTCTTCGATGATTGAGAGACGAACTCTGACTCATCGACCAGACCACGCTCCACGTACGAACAAAAGTGTTGAAAACCAAAAATACACCCGATTTCATGTCAGATATTTATTGAGACCATTGAACTTCGTTTCTCTTGATTTCGTTTGTACAAAGGATGTGCTTCCTATTGCCTCCACCATCCGCTGGAAGCACCACCGCCGTAACCGCCTCCGAGAGCGCCGCCATATCCGCCACCACTGTAACCTCCACGACCGCCGCCGTAGCCGCCCAAGCTGCCTCCATAGCCTCCAGCGTTTCCGCCGTAACCACCGCCGTAGCTTCCTCCGTATCCTCCGGAGCTGATCACTTTGACTACGCTGACTCCAGAGCCACGTCCACCTCCATAGCTACCTCCGTAACCACCTCCGTAACCACCTCCGTAGCCACCGCCGTAGCCACCGCCGTAGCCTCCTCCCAAGCCGATTCCCTGTCCAGCGGAATACCCTCCACCTAGTCCTCCGCCATAGCCACCACCGTTACCACGGAGATATCCAGCTTGAGCCAGGGCAAGTGATGCCAAGAGAATGCAAATGAAAACCTGCCGCAAAAGCGATTGAGTTAGAGCTTGTCCTTTGGGGGCCCTCTGCCTTGGATACTTACTTTCATCTTTCTAAGTGAGTACCGTGATCTTCAACGAACGCTAAATTCAACTGATGAACCTCAAGAGTGGTGCACCGATTTTATACTTCGGCTCCTCGTCAAATTGCGGTCAGAAGAGACTAGATCACTCCAGAGGGAGGCACAAAGAGAGTTTCGTGATAGTTGCTTGGCAACTATTTAATGACTGCACCTTTGCAAATTGACTTAATGATTGATTTGTTTTTGATGAATTATTGAGAACCAATTTAGATTGGATCAAAGTGACAAATGTGGCAGACAGAGTGTCTCCTCAGCTTTTGAGACCGGATGGCGGTGATTTGGTGCTCGAACAAGATCCAATCATTTCCGATGCCAGAAACGCGGACGGTTTCACTGCAAAGAATGCACTTGGAGCAACTCCACCAGGATCTGTCCAGGCGATACTGAGCCATTTTTACATTGTAAATGTAAGTGAAGAGACTGAAACTCACTCACGACTTTGATGCAATTGAAACTTTATTCCAAGCTGTCCGTCTTACATGAGTGATTGCCCAATTAAATGCAACTTAATTTTGGAGTTACTTAAGAATTATTTGATGTTCGTGAACAATCACAAGGACAGGGCCATTCTCACACGCAACGTGACACCACAACTGACTTTGAAAATGTCTTATTCAAGTGGATGCGGACATTTAAGGAGCGGCCGACTGCAAAGTGCAATGTGATGGTCAGTCTAGTCTTTCTGGAAATGGCATACAGTCAGGTTCAACAGTAAGTGTACAGCATGCATAAATTTACCCGCCTTCTCAACAAAAAATAATGCCAAATGGGACTCGAAGATAAAATCGTAAATCCAGTTTTCTAAGGCAAGTAGTTATGTACATAAAGCACAGCGACTCATAAACCAGAAAATGAAGAGAAATTTCGTGTCCAGTTTGAATTAAATAACAAAAAACGCAAAACGTAGCGTTAATTTGAAACGTTGATCTCCTGTCCTGAAAAAGTCATAACAACCGACATAGGCGGTTATGACTTGACAGACCATGTGGATGCATTTGTTTCTGAAATAAACCCTTGTGGATTGTAATTGCTCGTTGAGACAGCCGCTGACCCAAAAATGGGTCCCCTTGAATAAGATGATTTCTTGGTGAAAAACCGGATCTCCCTCCAAGACTGCCATTGTCTATGGTCATCCGGCATCAGGTCTTAGGGCAGCACAATAATATAATAATATGGGTGGCGCTACAGTCCGAGGTGGACCTGGGCCTATCTTCACCAGCAACCACTCGTGTTGTGCGTGCTATTGTCCTCTCACGAGTGGAAGGGACCTACAGTTTAATGCCGACTCCGAACGGCCAAGTTTGAGAAGCTTTTTCTAGACAGGATATACTTTTTGAGCATTGTCAGTGACTCGAAAGAGGCTCCACCAATGAAAATATGAAAGGTGGTAAATTCGGGTATCGAACCTGGCACCCTCTCCGTAGGAGTCGACGCACTAACAATGCTCAAATCCATCAGAGAAATAAACCGGGACCACTCTGGCGATGATCATGATATGATCTTCTTCGATATCCCCTCCACCCTCCACCCCTCCCCTCCACCCCTCCCCTCCACCGCCCACCAACGATCTCTGCCTGTTTGGCGGCTTGAAGTCCACAAGAATGTACTCATGCTCTCGCATTCCCATGGTATGGCAAATTGCCTTCACACTGAAGCCACGATGACGACCGACCTCATGGCAAAATTAAAATTACGAATTAAAAAGTGCTCAAGTGAAATTTCGGTATTTTTTTACTAATCTCGGCACGATCGGCAAACGTGACGCGATGCATGATGAAATGGCAGACCTTACTGAATATTTTGACAGCTGGATGTCATTGGTATCTTTGACAGGTGCTGATACATGACTATTGGAAAAACTGATATCTGGTGCCCTTCTAGTAATCCTGTCAACCGGGTGACTGAACTTGATCTCGTAATAAAACGTGCTTCTCTCTGAAGTCTTTCAACAGTACAAACTGCTGGGATGAGATTTCTTCGAACTGTTGTGGGAATTCCTCGCCGGGATAGGGCGAGAAACACGACAGAGCGCGAGGAACTCAACGTTGAGCAGCTGCTTCTAGATGGCTTGGCTATACTTCGTTGCTTTGGTCACGTAGCACGAATCTCCCCACAACCACGACTTCCGAGGCGGGCCTTGAATGCGGTTCCATCAGGTAGGCGACCTCTTGGCAGACCCAGCATGAGGTGGTTAAACCAAGTTCATAAACTCGCCTGGTTACGCTTGGCCCTAAACTCCTAATGAGTTAGAGTCGACGCCAGAGGATCGAGTTGCATGAAGCTCTCTCGTGTATCCTTTACCCCCGCTATCATGCGGCTCAGAAGATGAAGTCTTTCAACAAATACATCACGTAGAATACACAGAGAATGAGTGCTGACTTTTGATATATTTGACTGAAGTGAGCTAACGAATGGCATATTTCGCAGAATTGTTGTTCCTGCATCCACCCAGAAAGACAAAGTGATTACTAAGGTTACGGATTCGAGCGACCACGTTTGATATTTCTCAGCAAACCCTTTGACGAAGAGTCTAGATCTTCTTCAGACGCCCGGCTGTGACAGCAAACCTCTTGCCAGCGAGTTTAATAAGGACTTGATCAAAGTGGATCACTCCTAAAACAGTCCATTGGTCAAGTAACCAGCAAAAGTGTCTTGTCTAATCTTCGGTTGCATAACAGCCTTGTGGATAAACTGCCCGATTGCAGCCCAAGGTCACTCGCGAACCAAACCACTTTACCGGCATCATTCGCAACCAGTTCAGAAATTACTCAAGCGGTAAGAGAGAAATGCACCCACACAAGGTCGCCGGTGCGGTGCTCACACAGTTTGCCACTAAGTGCCATTGAATCGCTTTCGAATCTTCGCAGATATCTAACTACTGGCTGTTTTGTTCGCATGGCCTTCACCGATCGACGGACGGCAACTTCCTTGATGGCATCACCGGGTGCCGATAGATCACACCACGAACGATGTTCAAATTGAAAGCTCAAGATGAATCGATGTAGTCTTTATTTTTGTTTCACTCTTGAGCGTAATGATTGTTGTTAATCGATTATGGTTAATTAGCTATCTAACCAAACAACTATCATGAGCAACTGTTGGTCATCTCTTTGTGCCTCCCTCTGGAGTTGTCTAGTCTCTTCTGACCGCAATTTGACGAGGAGCCGAAGTATAAAATCGGTGCACCACTCTTGAGGTTCATCAGTTGAATTTAGCGTTCGTTGAAGATCACGGTACTCACTTAGAAAGATGAAAGTAAGTATCCAAGGGAGAGGGCCCCCAAAGAACAAGCTCTAACTCAATCGCTTTTCCGGCAGGTTTTCATTTGCATTATCTTGGCATCACTTGCCCTGGCTCAAGCTGGATATCTCCGTGGAAACGGTGGTGGCTATGGCGGAGGACTAGGTGGAGGCTATTCAGGAGGACAGGGAATCGGCTTGGGAGGAGGCTACGGCGGTGGCTACGGCGGTGGCTACGGAGGTGGTTACGGAGGTGGTTACGGAGGTAGCTATGGAGGTGGACGTGGCGCCGGAGTCAACGTAGTCAAAGTGATCAGCTCCGGAGGATACGGAGGAAGCTACGGCGGTGGTTACGGCGGAAACGCTGGAGGCTATGGAGGCAGCTTGGGCGGCTACGGCGGCGGTCGTGGAGGTTACAGTGGTGGCGGATATGGCGGCGCTCTCGGAGGCGGTTACGGCGGTGGTGCTTCCAGCGGATGGTGGAGGCAATAGGAAGCACATCCTTTGTACAAACGAAATCAAGAGGAACTAAGTTCAATGGTCTCAATAAATGTCTGACATGAAATGGAATACACTGTTTTTTGATTGAGCAAATAATGTGGATCGAAGTAAGATCGGGCCCAGCTAAAGCAGTCATCATCTTCGTCAAGATTAATCAAGATTTGGTGGATGACAGTCTCGAGAAAATGTTGACCCCGCTTAAGTCGATATACGAAATTGTTGGCCGTCATCTAGATGGAGTGCAATCCGGACAGCCAACTCTCTAGCAGAACCAATCTAAAATCAAATATTCTTATGAGTACGTTGCAGGTCCTTGAATAATCTTGGTATCAAGGCCGGTGTAGACTTAGTGAGATTGGCTGATCGCCACCAAGCAACAGCAGTCACATAAAAGGTGGTGTAGGCTGCTTCGGGCTCGGGACTGCAGCATCTTCAAAAGTCGTTGTGGAGCGGATAAAGTCGTTGATGAACGATAACACTCCTGATTGTCAGCCTGCTCATTCTAATCTGTCTGGGTGATGAGAGAACATCGAATGTACGCATCCTGTGCCAGTGAACGGATGGCGCTACAGTCCGAGGTGGACCTGGGCCTATCTTCACCAGCATCCACTCGTGTTGTGCGTGCTATTGTTGTCTCACGAGTGGAACGGCGATGCCGGGAAGCATTTTCTAGACACGATTACTCTTTGATCATTGTCAGTCACTTGAAAGGGGTGGAGCCGTGAATTGTGAATGGGGGTAAATTTGGCTATCGAACCTGGCACCCTCTGCGTGGGAATCGAAGCTCCAAACGCACTTCACCACGTCCATGAGCATTTTAAGCGTATAGACTTATGAGATGTCTTTTTAAGTGTTAGACATAAAAGCGAATGCTGGCCGGAGATCCGCAATACGCACCTAAGGCTAGAGATGCTCGCAAGGCTACATAGTCCGGATGGTCGACTGGTATTCTAGGACACCGTTCACTGAGTTAGTTTTGAGAGCATCTAGTTTAATGATGGTTGAAGAAGAAGTGTTAAATTTCGAGGATGAGTTCGAGGATTAAGGGAATGCCATGCTGTCATCTTAGTGTCTCCTAATAGAGAATACGTTCCTAAGTGTCATTTACTAAGCCTTAGTCGTACAATTACGTGAAGGCATAGGTCTTTGGATTGAGGTCCCTTTTTCAATAAAAATAATCCCTTTCCTCAATCGACTCAACCATTAACAGAAACTACCCTCTTGAGTGAAAGAGAGGGTGGCCAACGATCGGGTGAATCAGAGAGGACATGCATTGGCAATCGTCCTTGAACCGCGAAAGCGTACAGTCGTTGGTAGCAATATTCGCCTCAAATACATTCCACTTCCACAGCTTAGTCGCGGTCTTCCTCTACTGCTCCGTCTCTGGCGGATTCGATTACTTTCCGGGGGAAACATCGGTTTCCAACCGCTCCACATAACCTACCCATCTCAATCGACTGGCTACTCTTCCGGCTAAGTAGATATCGCTGAACAGTTAGCACAGTTCGTCGTTATATCTCCTCCTGCACTCGCCATCTATGCAGACGGGAACGAAATCACCCGAAGAATCTTCCCGTCAAAGCAACCACCTTCCTCCGCTTTTGACCAAGTCCATGGCTCTGCGCCATATAGCAGGTTTGGGCCGGTTATGGGTCACTTTGGTTGTTCGAGAGAGGGCTTTGTTCATCAATTGCTTTCTCAGCCCAGACAAGCGGCGATTGGCAAGAGTTATTTTTCGTTTGACTTCAGCGTTGGTGTCGTTGTCTGAGTTGATAGCGGTTCTAAGGTGGACAAGGTCTTGGACTACCTCGCAGCTTTATCTGTCTTCTGTGACACTCTGTCCGAGACATCACGATGTGTGCATCCTTTCATCATATTTGGACGGAGCTCAGAAAGCTTGTTCCCTTGGTGTTGACGTACGTGTTTTGAACAATTCTGTCAAGAATGATGTTAAAGAAGTCGCATGACAGCGCGTCGCCTTGTCTAAATCTTTTTCTGAAGAAGATCTTTCTGAATTCTTCATCGTCATCCTGCCCAACCTGACGAGTTTGACAGGAATGTCAAAACTAGACATGGCGTTGCAAAGCTCGTCTCTATGCACGCTGTCATATGCGGCCTTGAAATCGACGAAGAGATGGTGGGTGTCGATTTGAACTTTTTGGGCCCTTACCCGGATCTGCCGTAGTGTGAGAATCTAGTCAATGGTGGGCTTGCTTGGCCTGATTTTTATAAGCGTCTTCAGGCGAGTACACAAAACGGCTGAGAAGCTCATGTATGCGATGTTCAGGAGACTTATCCCTCGGTAGTTAACGCAGTCGAAGGGGTCTCCTTTCTTGTGGTTTGGGCACACGATACTGAGGTTCCACTCATCGGGCATATCTTACAGTTGAGCTTGGGCATGCGCCCAACCAGATCATTTTCAGCTGCCTTAAAGACTCCAACGGACGGACACCGAACCGACAGCTTTTTTAGACTTAAGTCTTGAGATTGCATATCTTGAACTCGTCCAAGTGGGGGGGACGGAATGCTCGTCGATCATCGTCCATATTGAGTGGGACATTCTGCCTGACAGCGGTCTTGGTGTCACCATCGCCGTTTAGCAGTCTGCAGAAATGGTTCTTCCAAATTCTCAGTATCGACTGCAACTCTACTACTAGTTGTCCATAATCGTCGAGGCAGACTTCTGCTCGAACTTTATATCCACTGCATAATTGTTTTCGGACATCGTTCCTACCGTAGCACCTCTCCATCTCCTCGATCGCGCGCTTCTCGTACTCTTTCTTCTTTCTCCTGAGAAGCCGGGTCTTGTCCCTTCATCTCTGAGCAGCTCTCGTTGTTCGTTGCAGCGTTGTAGGATTCGTAGGCTTTCAGCTTTGCTAAATTTGCCTGCCTACACTCGTTGTAAAACCATGAGTTTTTCCTAGGCGGTGTCGTAAGACCCAGCACATCAGTGGTAGCTTCTTGACAACGACTCTAATCATCTTCGAATTTTTGCAGGCGGCGACGAACTTAGTTAGAGAGGGATTCCGGCAGACTTGATCGGCAAAGATCCTAGCAGTCCGTTGCGATGCAGTCCGATTCCGATGTTAAACTGTGGTGTCCTTTCTCGACTTCGCTGTTCTCTTGACATCTGAGGAAATGGTCCAAGTCGATGTTGGCTCCGCGGAACGTTCGGACATCAAGTATGCTGGAGGAGTGCCTGACGTCGATCGCAACATCATCAATCTAGTTGACGGTGATCAGGACATCATCCATTTATGGATGTTGAGGTGTGGGGACCGCGTGCTAGCTACAGAGAGGTTCCAACTCGTGACAAAGCCCAACAGCCTGAGTACGTTCTCGGACCTGTTGTCATGCAGGCTGTGCTTCCCGATGACTCTAGCAAAGATGTCTTCCTTACCCAGCTTTGCATTGAGATCTCCTAGAACGATCTTGGTGTCGAAGCTGGGGCACTGATAGTATTCAGTAATTTCTAGGAGATCATAGAAGTCATCCTTGCTGTTGTCATCTTTGTCCCCTGTCGGGGGCTTAAGACTTTTTGCCTAAGTCTGCCTCGAACAACAAATCCACATTCAAATAAGCGCGTCTCTCACTTCCTTGTTTGCGTTAAAGTCTGCTTTGTAGCAGTCCAGGGCCTCCGCGAGTTCTTCGGCTGCACGTGGTCTGTTAAGGGACCCAAAACTCCACGTGAAGAACTGAAAATTGTTGTCCTTGTATCGTTTGCTGGGTCGTCAACATTAATTCCGTCCCTATCCAAGGCAGTTGGTTGTATCTGAACATTTTTACGTGGTGAGGGAGTTAATCTCACGCACAACCACCAACTGGGAGGCCAGGCCCTATTCCTTAACCCTCGGGCGGAGGGTCCGGGTTTATCCGGAGTCGGCAACCTCGCTGAGGCTGTGAGCGCCGCCGTTGTCCCTAAAACTATAGGGATCTTCCGCCGCCATCTCAATTCCAAGGCCCCGACCTGGCCTTGAAAGAACCTTCTAGACCTGTGCTCCGAAAATGTCGAACTAGCTCTAGAAGGACTGCGCACCAGGTAGCTCCTTCTGACTGGAGTTTCGGATGCCGCCGTTTGCCAGACAGACAGACATTCCAGCTCCTCCGCCGCCATCCATAAAGAGAGATGAGCTCTGGTACAGGCACACTCTCCACCCTCTCTCGACTGAAGCCGCCAACGACGTCCCACGGGCGTTGGTTACCCCATCTTCGATCGCGGGTCCTCGGCTCCCAGATTTGGTGAGAGTAGGAGTTCGCTGATAGAGGCTAAGTGCAGACGCTTGTGCCTGCATGAGGCGCTATATCAACGCTTGGAAATCCACACACGACATATTAGAAGTGAACAAGCAATTCGACGAACGCCCTGGAGAGACTCAGAGAAATCACTGCCGACCCTCTTATGCTCCATGTACCACAGTTGACTGTTGACCTCCTTATCTTACCTCGCCTACAATAAACTGACGATCACACTGATCGCCAAGACTTTGAAAGAAATACAAAAGAAAAAAGAAAAAAAAAATGCCGGCATGAGATAACCACCCTCCGGTCAGTCATGACATTCATGACTGAAGTTCATTTTGTTGCACACCGCCGCCGCCGGACTCTGTCTAGATTCGATGTTCACTTATCGACTAGTCTATTGCGCTAATCACTTAATTAACACTCGTAAATCTTCAAGCCCCGGTGCGACTATCTTTCAAATTTCCGCGGACATTTACAATCGTCTGATACCAAAGTGCCCCACATTTACTCAGCCACTCGCTCGTAGCCGTTTATAAATAGCTTGTGGTTTTACTTTTCAGTGTACTCTCCAGCCGTATCGAGAATCTACATAATCTAATCGGCGCCTCGTATCACCGACTTCGCACATGGGATTTTCAGGTTTGTCGAAAGAATCGCGATTCGATCGCCAGAACAGTGGTGACGCTCCAGTGTGAGTGGAAATTCACCAGATTAGCAGCGCCTCAGGATGAGCCGCAACCCAATCGATGCGAAGCTGACATTGAAGCGGCGCGGCGAAACCAGTTGTGGACGCGGGCGATCTCCTTCGGAATCGCCTTCACGCGAATCTCTAATCAAATCATAAGCGAGCTTATCGCAATCAAAACAAAGCGTCAATCGGTGTCGTTGTGGTGACAGCAGTGTGTAGCTGTCAGTCGAGTCGCACGTGTCGCGCGAGCAGGGAGAGAGAGAGAGCCTCCAGTTTGGTTGTCGCGTGGATCGCGCGAATAGACTCTGCCTCAAGTGGCTGCCTGTGATACGAATCTAATGGACTGATTCCAGCCGCGATCGCCTCACACGCCGCGGGGCCACTATCATCGTTCGAATGTCAGTTTTATCGAATTTACGATAATTGTCATTCACCGTCATTCACACTCTGTGCACTCGACGCACCCCGCCCGCCTGGCCGAGGGGCTTGCTGGCCTCCCACTACACCTTCGCCGCGCCGCGCCGTGCGACTGATTTGATATTCACCTCAAGCGGTGCGATCTCATTCCGATGTCAATCGCTTGCGTCGCGTCGTCCACATCGCCTCGCGAAACGTGTCCAAAGGGTTTGTCGTTGTCAGCCTCAATCCGTTCCGACGGCGATCAAGAGGAAAAGAAATTCGTGAATTCTCGTCGATTCTGCGCGACAACGCAACGGTTTGTGTGTGATTTCGAAGTTTGGTGCCGTGGTCGTGGGCTGTTCTGACCAAAGCATCGCCCTTGTGCAATGCCGTGCTGTGACGAAACGCTTTCCGGAATCCGCATTCCCCAGTGGTTAGCCACGCTGTGACAAGTGAAATTTAATAAACTCCGGTTTCATCGCTGAAATTATTCGGTGCAGTGGGGCGTATGTGGAACCTTTTCGAGTTCGCATGACGATCTCTGGAGATCCGCCTAGACTCTGCGAGAGAGATGCGATTGGATGTCTGCTGATCTGTTTGCCAGGTGAACGATTCCAACGCCCGTCCTTTGTTCGAGCGGATGTGCGGTTTGAAAGTTCAACGAAAGTGGTTGAGTGGGTCGTCGTTGATCGGCGGAGGGTTTATTGTTCAAGTTCGATCTTCGGAGCCGATCGGGGGCATTGCCAGTAAATCGATTGTTAAGGGGTTTCTAATGGGAAACATGCACATCCAACCGGTGGCACAAGTTCAAGAATTGCAATGTTCTCGAGAGCTGGGGTTCATTCGCTTACTCTTACTCCTTTGTGTTTAGGGAACTGAATTGTGGTGTGTGTGTTGGGGGGGGGGTTGCGTCTAATGAACACTTCATGAGTGCGATCAGTGAATTCATGACGCCCCTTGTGTGCCTGTTGATCAATCATTTGAGGGACGTGGTCAGTGTTTCCTTACGTAAATGTACAAGGAAGTGAAACCTTGTGAGCCTGGGCAGTACCTCCGATGACACCCGCAGGATCTGTCTCGTAGTCTACCCCTCTGGTCTCGTCTTGTGGTCGGAGTATTCAATTGAATTGAAGATTTTGTGGAGTGTCATACAGACACTTGTAATGCGAGGTCTAGGAAATAAGTGCTGTTCCGCTTGTCGGAATCTTTTCGAACAAAGTAGCTACGAATAAAACCCAAAGGTGAATTAAAAAATTCATATTTATTCACAGAATTAATATTAGGTAGTCGAAAAAGTCTTTTCGTATTTCTAATCAAACTTTTTTCACAGACGTACCCAAACATCGAGCTTCTTTTTGTAGCCAGCCTTTTTTAAATGGTTCAAAGCCATTTAATCATCATCCAAATAAATGGATGATGACTGTTTAGTTCCTTGGCGATGTCATGGCTGCTTATGTGAGCAGGTCCTGGTCAATCTTTTCCATAATTTCATCGACTTTTTCAACGATAAGTCGACTAGAGCGAGGTGCATGCAGAAATGCAGAATGGAAGCGAGCGAACCATTGTTGGGCTACACGAACTGATACAGCATTGTGTCCGTAAACTTCACAAATTTCATTGGTGGCTTGCGTGGCATTCTTCCCTTTTTTATACAAAAATTTCAAAATGTAGCGAATTTCTTCATTATTTTCACTCATTTTTGAACAGCTATAACTTTTTTTCAACTTCTCCGAATTTAATTTTTGTGAAGCTTAAAATGTCACCTTTCCAACACCATTTGGTATGACACAATGTGATTGGTAGCACTGGAGATAGACGACTCCATCGACAGCTATTGACAAAATACGAAAAGACTTTTTCGATTAACCATGCCCACGCCAATGCTTAACCACGAATAGAGAAAGGCTATGTCCTTTTCTTTGACGTTTTCCGCCAAAAGATAATGGCCGCCACTCGAGAGACGCTAGCCTTTAATGGTCAGCTAATAGTGGCAGCACTGCAACAAGTGCTGTCTTTAGAAATTTGACAATTTTCCTAGATGGGATTTCTTGAAAGTCTCTCAATGTTTTAAGTGTTTTGTTCATAATTTTGAATCTTTCACCGCCAAGGCTTGGGTCTGTGGCCAAAGTGCATACAGTTTCCTGTACTGATAAGACCGGAGCGGATACTTACATGCTCCGTGACCTGTTAGTGCTCCACACAGCTTTGTTGAGTTCTAGGGATTCTTTGACTCGTTTAGAATTGTAGTTTCTTAGCATGAACTTCGTAGAGAGTTTGATGCCCTCATGGCTGTCCCAAAACCGGATCATTTGTTCAGTGATTCATTTGTGTATGTAAAGATTTTTGTTCGTGTTGTTGAATGCATAAAGAGGGAAGGACAGACTTGGCTTGTGTGTCAGCCTTTTCATTGCCTTCATGGTCTTCATGTCCTGGCTTCAGTCTATTATTTTCTACCAGTGTGCTTAGTTTAGAAAGCCATAGAGTTAAGTGTGTAAGTCTTTAGTGCTTTAAGGACCGCTTTTCTATCTGAGAATAGCTGTGTTTTAAGTGCACAAAAAAACGACCATCGGCGCTTAATGATTCATCATAAAATCTTGGCAGCACTGACGACATTTATGACATTTGCTAAGCAGTCAGGGGTGTAGTCGTGGAAGGTGATGGTTGATCTTTGATGGTCACAATCTTCGTTTTGTGACTGTGACACGTGACCATCACTTTAAAAGCAAAAACACTTAATAATTATAAAAACTAAAAAAAAAATGATCATCAAATGAAAAGAATCGTTTACGAAACCTAAACGGAATGTATAGCAGAGACACTCTGGGAATACCAAAAATTGCATACTTATGGATGTCAAAACAATTAAAAATGATCTAATACATCAACCACACCTGCAAATGTAAGCCACATACATCAACCTAAACAATGAATGAATAAATTCAGGAATGAACACACAGAAAATAATGTTTTAATTTTTTGCTTTTCTGTTACTGATGCACCTTCGTTAATTGCAAACAGTTCAGGTTGGAAAATCGTTGCTTCCTTGCAGAGAGAAATGTGTAGGCCACATCTTAATCCTACCAGCCCCTACTTTGTATTCAGATGTCGACCCATCTGTATACCATTTTTAGGGTCCATCTTTCATGCAAGGGCGGTCGTTGTTCCATTCCTCTCTACATGGTATGATTATTTCATAGTATTTCTTGAAGATTAACTTGGGAGACATCAGGCCACTTACCCGCTGAGGTGGAACGTGATATCCGCCCGTGATATTTGCATCTTTACGAATAGCCAGGCAGCAATCAAATCCCTAACACTGTTCTCTATAAACTCGAAAATCGTCATAAGCTGTCGCACATCTCTTGGCAAGATATCCGAACAGTTTTGAATTCGCTTGTGTTGGGTCTGAGAGGGTTCACATGTCCCATAGAGACATTATGCGAAACTACGAAGCTGACAAACTCGCAAAAATCGCCACAACTCTGCCAGATGACGGATCCCTCTGCAACTTAGGTACTCCTCTAGCTTCCTTTAAGTTACAACTCACTAACCACAGCAAACTAAAAGTCAATGCCAGATGGAACACGCAAGGCAATACGTGACAAATGACCAAACAAATCTGACCCAGTCTTGACCCCAAAAGATCTGTTAGTTTGATCTCCTTAAAAATACCTAAAGTCAGAACGGCAGTGGGTATAATCACCGGACAATGCCTTTTTGGGCTACACACGAAAAGACTAAGACTATTTTCTAACGATTTCTGCAGAAGTTGCCGAGACGAGGAAGAAGAGGAAAGTGTACAACACCTTCTCTGCAGCTGTCCTGCGCTTGCCTCTTGCTAGGAAAGCCACTCTAGGCTGCTATTTCTTCGATAATCTGAGCGATCTGAGAGAGACATCAATCAAATCGTTATTAGACTTCAGTGACAGATTTGGCTGACTATCGTAATAACCACGCCTGCCGTACCCCTCTCTTTTTAGGCAACCCCACATGGCATTACAACGGGTCTACCTTGGCCCAAATGCATCTAAGCCACTTATAAAAATAAGCCTTGGGTTTCTACCTACCCAAGGCTTATTTTGCAGCTTCAGCCTGTATAAAGCAAGCCTTAACCTTACACAGACCCTAAAATTACAAAGAAGGAAACCTGATAGGACATCTGGAGATCCTTAAAAGAATATTCAAACTATCTTGAGAATCAATGGCGATGTAAGGATGTTTTTTTGTGTCTGCGAAAGTTGGTGTGCAACTTGATTTTGAAGAAATTTGGAACACTTTTGAGAGAGCAAGCGCTGAACTACAACATCCTTGTCATGTTCATCGTCGGTGATCTCAGCAAGACTCTTGTGATCGTCTGCAACTGAAGAGAAGACCGATAATTCGTCAACAAAGGCATAGTTTTTTAATCACTATACTTTATTCCTTATGATCAGCAGTCCTTTCGGCATATTCCCCCGTCACGCCCAAGGTCATTCGCGTTCAGTTTTGCTCAAACTGTATTTTATGAGGTCTTAGTCGAAGATCACGTAGTCGAGTGAAACAATTTCAATTGTTGCGAACGAATCACATCATTTTTCCTCTGGATTGGCCTCAGTACGCACTCTATGAATACGAGTATAAGACTTGATGTCTAGTAGCATGAAAATAGTGTAAAATGTTGGTGGTGGATGAACTTTTTATGGAATTAAGTCGCGCAGGCTATAAACCAATGGCCCATGCAGACGACATAGGCCTAGGTGTTATGCAAGTTACTTCACCCCGTTAGAGATATTATAAATAAATTAGAGGTTTGGACAGGAAGAGTGCCCAAAACAAAGCTCCCCCCAATAGGTCCTCCAAAGGTGGAGAAAAATAAACTGAGTTTCACCAGACAAGGTAAATACCTAGGCGTGATTTTATACAATAAGCTGGAAACCGAACGTTAAAGCAGCTGTTTAAACATGTAAGAGGATCCTTGGCCCAAATGGGGACTCAAACACTTGTCAGACCTTTTTTAACATGTGGTATCCTTGCTTGGTGGCCCTCACTAAATTACAAAGTCAGATAAGCAGTAATCAGAGATCAGCGTGTATCTGCATGACGAAGGCACTTCGTTCCACACTCTCAGCCGGCGTGGAAACAATGCAAACAGTTTCTTCCCATTGACATCTATGGAATGCTGACAGTTGCCAAGGAAGCGTTAAGGCTGTGGGATTGGCAACAGATCACACAGCCTAGGACATAGTAATAATATGGGTGGCTCTACAGCCCGTAGAGGGCCAGGGCTTAGCTTCTCAGCAACCACAACCACTGTGCGTGCTATTGTTCTTTCACGAGTGGAAGGGACCTACAGTTTAATGCCGACTCCGAACGGCGAAGTTGAGAAGCTTTTTCTAGACTAATTCTGTCTCTCTTTGAGTATTGTCAGTGACTCAAAAGAGGTGGAGCCGTGAAATATGAATGGTGGTAAATTCGGGTATCGAACCTGGCACCCTCTGCGTAGGAGTCGACGCACTTAGACTAAGAAATAATCCAAAAAGCGAGGATACCGACGTATACAGCCGTGCAGGGTCTTCTAGTTCATGAAGTAGGTCACTTGCCTTTCTCATAGCCGACTATTGGCCACTATGACTTGAATGGCTGGGAGCCCCAAGTTTGCAAGGTACAAAGGTCAGTTATAGTGACCGTCAGATGGTTGAAGTGTGCAAGAAACATTATTCGGGAAACACGCATTTGATAGAAGCATTCAATAATTTGTGAGACTCTCCATGATAACTTCAGTCTCGAATCACGCATCCATCAAAAATAGAGCACTGAAGAACTAACCAACAAACTTACTTACGCCTCACGTCTGCAAGACCAGGGGGGTCTGAGTCCGAGCTATAGCTGCTTTCCATGGTTGATGATCGTGTGGACGTCATCGGCTTCCAGTCATCTAGATTTTCGCAATTATGCCATCTTCTCCATTCGCCTTCTTCGCAAGGCGGAAGGAGGACACCAAGTATCACCTCTGCCTTCTGGCTTATCGTCCGTCTTTAGGCTTAATAAAACAGTACAGGCAGCATGGGGGTTCTGATTTTAGCCTTCGAATGGCCGTCGACCTTCACACAGTACGCTGAGCAGAATCTTATAGGCGACGTTGAATAGTAAGTAGAGGGAAATGCCATTCCCTGAATCAGAAATCTGCATTCCTCCCAAAATGTAAATCCATTGAAACCTGATTATCTCCACCAGCACCGCACCGCTCTTAGCGTGCCGTTGACATTTCAGATGATCACTAAAACAAGACTAGTCAGTTTAACGATCCCAGAGACTCTTGGAATGTAACTAAAATAAAACATGAATTAATGACTTAAACTGTCGTTTGATGTCCCTTGTTCTGAATCCCATGAGACATTTAGCAACACAAGCGACAACAATTAAGAATTATTAATTTCCAAATTCATGATGGTCTCGTATTTTGGAGCACGACTAGACTAGACTCTGTTTTTTCTGTTTAAACTGCTGAATGGCAAATCATTTCATTTAACTGTGCTGTCATAGTTGGATCGTGAAATTCCCCGCCTTGTTGGTGACTAAAGTGATCGTGGTCATCATCCAAAGCGAAGTTCAAATGGCTAATGGCGTCGATAAAAGTTCACAATACACCTCCTACCTGTCAATATGAGTTTCTTGACTTATGTGGCAAGTAGTTATTATGTCTGAAGCTATCTGCTGATTTCTGTGAACTGCGTCCTAGCGAATCAAGGACAGGTGGAATATTTAAGACATGTACGGCGACTTTAGAGAAGTGTGTGTTTTAAATTTGCTCTGTTTTTCTCATCGGTTGAGGAGCTAGATAAGACCAAAAAAAGCAGTCTGAAGATCTTATTGAGCCAAAGCCAAAGTGGAGATACATTTTATGTCAGATTGAACAGCTGGCTTCTACACCGATGAATCAAAGATGATAACAGACGCAAGCGTGCCCATTTCCTCCAGATGGCCTCAATGACATGCTAATAGCATCCTGTCACCAAGAACTCAAAGTTCATGGTACTCGGTATATGGGTGACTCTGTGGTGGCTCATTGAAACCAACGTGTCCATTGTGGCATTAAGGGATGTTTTTTTTTTTCTAGTATTTCTCAGATCGTCCAGATCCACTTACTTCCAGTTCAACATCGCTTAAGTCCTCCCGCTCCATGAAGATGTGCCTCTTTTCCTTGCCGAGGCTGAGCCCTCGTACAGCAGATGTTGGACAGATTCTAATCTATCCTCGTCTCTGTAGCTTCTGCAAAAGTCAATACATTCCTAGTTTCGACGAACAGAAGGTGAAGTTTACCAACAAACTTCTAAAGTGCGACAAAATGTTGTCTAGCGATGGAAGTTAGAGCACTTAGGACTTGTGAAGGACTGGGCCTGTGGCGATCAAGACGAACAAGATAATACACTTCATTAACTCTGTTATTGGACACCACTTTGTCAATCGAGAAAAAACACCCGTTTTAGCAGCTGCCAACTCAATGCCATCAAACGTCTTACTAACGGCTCGATTCGTTCGACCAGTCATGTCGATGTCAACTAGGTATGCTAACAACTGAACAGTCTTCTAGAAGAGCTTATCTGGAATGTTACTTACTTACTTAGATCAGGTATCGATTGCGGGCCTAGGGCCAGTACTATGCCTAGGCGCCATCGTGGGTCCTTTTTCGCAATGAATGTTTCAGCTCTCTCAAACTCTTCCCCAGCCGTCGGGACTCCTGCTCTACAGTTCTGCGCCATGTACTTCTCGGTCGACCTGCTCTTCTGCCATCATGAAGTAGCATCGCATTTGTATGCAATGGAACTGTCGCTTTTTCGAAGGGTATGGCCAATTCGCGGCTACTTGCTAGGGCTACCTATAGGTTCCTGGTCCGTTCTCTGGTGAAGATGTTCATTTGAGATACGGTTCGGCTTAGAAAATCCTCCTTCGTAGGCACCGGTTCACAAGCATCTGTAGCCTTCTTGTGATAGTGGCGGACACTTTCCAAGTACTGCACCCATATAACAGGACGGACTCAACGTTGGGGCGATACAGTCTTAGCTTGGTGAGACGAGGATAGATTAGAGCCTGCTCTGCGATTGTTCAGCCTCGGCAAGGAAAAAAGGCACATCTTCATGGGACTGGAGCATAAGTGAATCTGGACGGTCTCTTAACACATCGAATGCTGACTTAGTTATTCGGTTTGGGACATCTCCTTCAGTTCGTCCAGTAAGGTATTGGAAGCTACCTACTCTGTCAACAGCAATTCCTATTCGATCGGGGGAGTTACGTGCGTGGCTAACTTGGTTTTTGATCAGTTGATCCTCAGCCTTTCGACCCGCGTTAGACTTCCTCTCTACATTGGTTGCCATTTGGTGGAGTTTGTCTTTTGTGGACTGTGTCAGGAATTTCGTGAGATTCACCACAGAATCTGCAGTGCTTCTAGTTTCTGTAGGTGTTCTTGCTCATTCTGATACATCCCTAAAACCTCTTCCGGTCATGTTGACCCAAGAGTTTCTGGGCCTGCTTCAAGCCATGAACGTTGTTCTATCTATCTGGCCGTTTCCTTTTCTTTAATTCCCTGAACGTGGACGTGAACTCCTACAACGCAGAATAGTTCGGGGCATATAAAATGCTTCTTTCCTAGCGAGAGAGTTGGCCTGCCTCCCTGTATAAACAGGTATCCAGCAGAGTTTTACTCTGATACTCCTGCTCAGCTTCTTTAGCTTCTGTAGACATTCCCACATAAGCTTGGATTTTATGATATAGGAGTCTAGTGTCAGGACAGCGACACGACACGACTGTCTAACATTATTGCTTTGTCGCAGTTGCTATAGTTCCTCTCAAGATTTATTTGAGCGCTTCTCGCTATGGCATAGGTTTCTGCTTGAAAGATGCTGGTGTGTTTTCCTTTCCGAAGTACTTTGTGCGAGGTCCAAATACTCCTGCCTCTGTTTCTTCATCAGTTCTTGATCCATCGATATACCCTTTTAGTGTATTGCTGCTCAGTCTATGGACTACTTCATTGCTCCAGTCTTTTTTGGTGCTGAGCTTGATGGCAAACTTCTTTTGGAAGTTAAATTTGATCTGATCTGATCTGCGTCATCCTTCGGAATGGCCAAGAGTGGCAGCTTTTTGACCAGTGCATGGAATTGTCTGGATGTCTTTTCCTATCCCTTCGTTTGCCATCCTCATGATGGTGGACCCAAAGGAGTCAGCTCCAGAAGCAGTACAGAGCCATGCCAACCTTTGAACTTTGTTGAATGTCACTTCTTCTTCTTTTGGACTACAACTAGCCTCCACTTTAGGGGAGATTGGCACCATTGTCACTATGAAATGCTCCAAATCGATGTTCGGTCCTCGGAAAGAGTCAACATCAAAACGTCACATCGACTGTGATCGTGCTGTGACCAGTTTGAGTGGCATTTGGTTAGACTCAACTCAGTGTTTGTTGCCGCAATAGTCTTTCTAATTTGAAGGAACGGAGTTCAATGTGCAGAGTTCGTTATCATTCGTTTGCCATTGGGTCTGTTAAGCCAAAGTTTGAAAATCTCATCACTGTTTGGTGTCTCCATAGCCTCCATAGATGTCTGATTGTCTATGGAAAAGACTCCGTTGCCTGATAAAGTGTACGACCGCACCAAGGGGTCGAGGAACCATCAAAAGCATGTGAACCACCAACGCTAGTCTGAATTCAAGTCAGCATTGATCAACGATCGTTAGAGAGCCAACTCGGTTTTTTTTTTATTTGCGATTCGAACTAGGCTTGCATTCGTATGAGATTGTGCTGACGCAAGAATTGATCATGGACAACGCCTTGAGATCGCTTGGGTGATCGCGATTTTAGTCAAAAAAGTCACGTTTTTGGCTGCTTTATTTTCCAATCGTTCTCATATGATCACCCAGTACGACCTCCCATCCCTCCGTATAGAGCTCAGAATCCCACCCCCACCCTTCTCTCAGTCAAGCCTTGTCGATCATCCGAAGCCTGCCAAGGTCGAATAGACCGTCGTAAACAGGAACACCTCCATCCCCCTATCGATCAAAACAAAAGCGCATTTCGTCACACGCCAATTAAACATACATGAGGTCTCGCCTCTGCCGAGATCGATCGCTAGATTTGCATAAACACTCCTACTCGACAGCCCAACACCTAGCGTCGTCGTTGTTCCCATCCAATGGATCTGATCTCGCCCCCAGCGCCGGCTGCATCGTCAAGCCGCGCGAAACAATTCATATGCGTCGACGTCTAATTGAATTTCAAATGCGTTCCCCGTTCCCATGCACCTGCCCGAGCAACGAATGTGATCAGCAGCCCCTGCTGGCGGTGTTGTTGTCAAACTTTTATAAATAATTCCTTTTTCCACATGTACATCGAGTGCCCGCGATCAGCCGCTGTCCATTCTTGTGGACACGACGACGACGGTGACACGACGGCCCCGCGACGACGCTAGATCAGAAAGGAATTATTGTTTGATATTTAATAATAGCCAACTTGAAAGAGGTTCTATTTTAGCAACAATCGGGCGCGCGTTGGGAGCACTCAGCTGGCACTCAGTGCGCGGAAGTGTGTCGTAATGCGCACAAGTGCCTGCAGTCTCTGGTAAGTCGCGACCGGGAGCGAATTCGCGGAAGGAAAACCGAGCAGACGAAAGGCCCAGACCACGGCATCGATATCCGGCTCAGTTTCGGCAAGTGACCGAGGTGTTTTGTGATCCGTCCGAACAGGTATTCAACAAGTGGAATGGACTGACCGCCGCCACCGTGTGACGCAGAGCAGAGCGCGCGAAACCAAGCAGACAGGTCCGAGCTGACTACGTGGCCCGGTAAACAGCCGGACAACATATTAGGTGATTCACCCGGTGGCTGGCACCCGCCGAGGGATGAACTAGAGCACGCACGCGAACCGCGAGCAAAATGAGCAAGTCGAACGCAGTGTACAGTGTTGTGCCGATAATCCGTATCGAGACTACCGACGACGACGAGGACGCCACCATTCCGTACGTGGATCAGGACAATGGGGTGGACAACGGGGCGGTGAATGGTGGCGTGGTGATCAATGTCATCGAACCCGATGAGCCGACCCAGACCGCCGAGGAGTCAGCCGCGGCGGTCGATCAGAGGCGGAGGAGTCTGCGCAAGAACTCGATCTCGCTGCCCGCGGGCCTGAACACCATGGACTTGGAGCGGCTGCAGCAGATGCACGAGACTGTGCTCGAGGAGGAGAGCGGCTGCCTGAGTGTGAGTACCACAGTAGCTTTGTTTTTTATTTGCGTAATTTATTGCGGTTGCTCTGAGGCGGCGCATGAACTCGGATAATTATAAGAAGTCTGTGCTTTGTGGGGGCCCATTAAGCGACGGGGGCATACTGTGATTAAACGCGGGGGCAAGGTCGTTCGAATGAGTTAATTGGGGGGATTATGGAGAACGAGCTGGAAGCGAGAGATCGTGTCGTGCGAAGTGTGGGGTGACGCGATGTTGACAAAAATACGAGAGAAATTGTTAGGCACCGGTTAAGTGACGTCATTTTCAGGCGGGAACGTGGGGTGAGTGGTGAGAGTTTAAGACGGGCTGATGGGAGGTGAGATAAGAGAACAGATCGACTCCTAACTTGTGAGACAATGTTTTTTCGTGGGTTGGTGTGAATCTTCAATAAGATTTTACTGACTAAACCCACCCTTCCCATTGTTTTAGTTGTTTACTACGACTAGGTTTCCCCATCCAGTAGTTTTAGCTTAATTATTTTTACGCGTTAGGCAGGTAGATTTTCGGTTAAATCACCTGCTGGAACCGCTTATAGCGGCCTGTACTCATTGCGCTAAATCGATCGGTTTCATTCGTTGGAGACGGCGCACGAGGCTTCTCATGTCCTGTCAAACACTGGCATGATTACGAATTCTTAACTTCCTCGCGAAGTTTTTTATTTCCTCGTCCACGGCTGCGATCCCTAGATCTCTTTGTATATCATTATTTCGTAGATACCAGGGAGCATTCACGACAGCCCTTATAACTTTGTTTCGGAACCACTGTATGAATTCTCTGTTATTTGCTTTAGTGCAAGCCCAAAGTTGTAGGTTCACACAGGCTTTAGCAGTTTGTTATACGCGCTCAACTTGGGATGTCGTCCGAGTAGCCAGTACATTTCTCTATATCGATTCTCAAGTTCGTCACGTTTTTTCTTTTCGTGCGCCTTCCACTTAAGCTTAGCATCCAACGTCATCACGAGATATTTGCTTCACCGAGTTAATGAACACGGGTAAATTGTATATGTTTTGGTTTCATTTAGGGCAATGAGCCAGAGCTTTGTCCAATCGCAAGTTTTATTTCCAGCGTTCTGCAGTTTTGCGGTAGCGGACTCAATTAAGCTTTCCGTAGCCAGAATAGCCGTATCGTCTGCGAACGTAGCTACTATCTTGCCCTCAGTTTGTGGTATGTTCCGGGTGTATAACAAAAACAGAGTAGGGCCAAGGACAGTCCCTTGCGGGACCCCGGCGGCAATGTCTTTAAATTCCGAGTATTCCGTTCCATGCTTAACTCTTCTTCTTCTTTATTTGGTACAGTCCGGGGTGGACCTGGGCCTCAACCAACAAGCCTCTCCAATTAGCACGGACTCTGCCTAGCTGTCTGCAGTGTCGCACGCCAAGTTGGTTGAGGTCCTTCTCCATCTGGGTGCGCCACCTTAAACGCGGGCGTCCTCTGTTGCGTTGTCCCTCGGGTTCGGAGTCGAAGACTCTCCGGGCCGGAGCTGAGTTGTCCATACGCTGGATCCAAAGACGCCTGACTAGACTCATGTCGCTGTACAGCCCGTTCAGTTCGTGGTTGAATCTTCTCCTCCAGAAACCGTCAACGCAAACAAGACCAAAGATCGCATGTAGAACTTTTCTCTCGAAGAGACCTCATCCGCTTTTGAGATTGTCCATGCCTCCGCGCCGTACAGCAGGACTGAGATGATTAAGGTGTTATTTAATGTTAGCTTGGTCCTTCGAGAGAGGGCTCTACTACTCAATTGCCTCTTGAGCCCAAAGAAACAGCAATTGGCTGGAGTATTGTTCGTACTGTTTACTTGCAAACCGAGGCACACGAAGTCCTTCACTACCTCGAAGTTATAGCTGCCTATGGTGACATTTCTATGGATCGTTGGGCACTTAAGTATAGCTTAAGATTGCTAACAGACTTTCCTACCATTAGTACTTTGAATACGTAAAGGTGTCTCAGGGGAAGAATATAAAAGTCTCTAAAAAGAGGCCAGCTATGTTGAAAACGATTTTTATTACAAATTCGTATTAAATGTTTCTGAGCTATCAACAGAGGTCGGAGGGAGCTGAAATAGGCATCTAAGACTGGGCAAGGCCAAAGCAAATTGTCTTCAAAACTTTTGATGAGCAGTATTCCTTTAACAGATACAATTTCCCCGTCACCAGCATCATATGCGATTCGATTGATCTGATGTGATCTTTCCAGTTTTTATTGTTATCTATTATATATATATACTTCCAGTTTCTTCAACTTGATCTTGAAAATCTCACAGCTTAACCTACCACACGGCTGTTTGAAATTGACATGTACCCGCTTCACTTCACAGTTGGGTGTTAATCAGATGTGCCCACGTTGCTCTCGCATGTAACACGTCCCAACAGAAATGCAAGCGAATCTCAAGACAACTCTCTTTAATTAACAATGCTTTAAGCATGCCTTCTAATTGAGGCGAATGTCACAGCTAGACATTATCTGTTACAGAGATACACAACTTCTACCTCTCTTGTCCACTTGAGAGACTTACTGACTAGACTTAGATTTCACGGTGAACTGTCAAATTCGCCCGTTGACAAGAGGTTAACCAGCTCTGAAGGCGGATGTCTCACTAACACTTGATTTAAGGTCATGGTCAAGCACACGTGAGATTTAAAAACAGACGACCAACCACAGTAACTCCAAGTTTTGAGGGCAAATTCCCCAAAAATGCACAGATTTCCTGTGAAACTAACTCTCTCTCTCAACAACACATCAGCCTAAAAGTATGCACTGTTTCATCTCTTTCACTCAATTCATCACATTTCCACTCAACAAGATGAACATCTCTTTCGCCTCACAACGACGACCGACGGCGTAGCGTGCCTCTGATCTCCGCGAAATCCGCATTTGATGTGATTCCAATAGAAGGGAGCATTCAATTGTCGTCAATTCGATAATCTCAGCTCGCCGCTCGATCGTTGCTTCTTCGATCCACTTGTGCTGGCTATCGCTGGGGAAACTGATTTCTCGTCAACGAGCGAGTGATTGGTTTGTTTGGCGATCGCAGACGAGTGGGAATGGTGTTTACAGGCTCGGATCGATAACATAAGTGTTTTGTAATGGGCGATAACTTCTGATCCCACGAGGTTGCTGTTGATTGAATTTCTGACGGAGTCTAGTGAGTAATCGAGTGTTTACTTGGTTCGTGTTGATAAGAGGGATAAGGTGTTGAGATGGCAAGCACTTGAGACGGGGATTCGAGAACGAATGGGGACGGATGTTGGCCTCAGTTTTGATCCAGTCCTTCAGGGGGATTAGGGCCATTGGAGGTAAGGAGTGTTTTTCACAATTCATTCCACTTGCTGTCTGGTCTAAGTCAGCTGGCCAGAAGACCAGACAGATTAGTCAGGTGGCCAGATTAGGTTCATTGTGTTCCCACAGAGCCGCTTACCGCCCATTACTCGTGGAACCCATTTATTTTTTGAACTTACGGCCAAATTGATGGTCATGCGATAGCAAAGTTTGGAACTGTCAAAATGTACAATGCCCTTGTAAACTTGTTAAGGCATAACCAGCCTTTGCTTTCACTTTTCTCTCGAGGTAGTAAAATCGATAAACTCTTAACCCATTCATTGCAGATCAGGTTCGAGCACCCACCCGTTGCATGCACAACCATCGGCTGAAGTTGTTTATCTAATCCTAAAAATTAGTGCCGACTAACGGAGTCAAACTCGTCTGCTGTCGGTTGAAGCGATGTTTCATCCAGATTTTTGACAGATTCCACAAGCAGCTCTGGATTTTCTGGTTTTTTGATTTTGAAGTTTTCACTTTCACTAACAGAAAGCTGATTGCCCCCTAGTCCATCGACGAATTCGAGTGATTTTTGACAGACATTCATGAATTTTTGACGGTTATTCACGAAATAACGTAAATGCCGTCCTCTGATTGGTCAATTTGGTTCAAGGGCACGTTACAAAAAACAGTTGTCAAACATTTCAAGGGGCAAGAGAGGTAGAAGTCGGGCGTCGCTTTAATACTTCATTTCTCTTCACTACACACCGTCATTTATAAGCTTTGATGGAATTTTTTATAAGATTGTCAGAGGATTCCGGCTGGTCAGGTCACATTGAAATGATTCAAGATCTAGATTTATCCTTTTTTTATCAATAGTTGTCGACATTCCTTCCTATTGTAGTTGAATCTTGAATTGTGGGCAACGCAACACATTTCTAGAACGAGACAGACGCACCGCAACTAAGACAAACGAACTGTTTCTTCAGCAGGTATAAAGCTATGGTGCATGTCGGTAGGGTACACGATTCATTCGAAGGCAATGGAAGCATTGCTGCAAGCTTAATCATCTGACTGGTGATAGAATGGAATGTTTGGCCATGGCAACCTTACTTACTTACTTATCAGGCTGACGACCCATGCATGGTCCTGAGCGATAGCTGCTTTCCATTCTTGACGGTCCTGGGCACGCTGCTTCCAGTCATCAGGACCAAGCTGTCTTGCATCCGCGATTACTTGGTCTTTATACCGGAGATTTGGTCTTCCTGTCCTCCTCGAACCAGGAGCCTCGAATTCGAAGACCCTCTTAGCTGGAGCCTTGTTGTCCATGCGCTCGGGGATTGGGTCTTCCCCTCCTTCTCGAACCAGGAGCCTCGGATTCGAAGACCCTCTTAGCTGGAGCCTTGTTGTCCATGCGCTCGGAGATTGGGTCTTCCCCTCCTTCTCGAACCAGGAGGCTCGGATTCGAAGACCCTCTTAGCTGGAGCCTTGTTGTCCATGCGCTCGGAGATTGGGGCTTCCCCTCCTTCTCGAACCAGGAGCCTCGGATTCGAAGACCCTCTTAGTTGGAGCATTGTTGTCCATGCGCTCGGAGATTGGGTCTTCCCCTCCTTCTCGAACCAGGAGCCTCGAATTCGAAGACCCTCTTAGCTGGAGCCTTGTTGTCCATGCGCTCGGAGATTGGGGCTTCCCCTCCTTCTCGAACCAGGAGCCTCGGATTCGAAGACCCTCTTAGTTGGAGCATTGTTGTCCATGCGCTCGGAGATTGGGTCTTCCCCTCCTTCTCGAACCAGGAGCCTCGGATTCGAAGACCCTCTTAGCTGGAGCCTTGTTGTCCATGCGCTCGGGGACTGGGTCTTCCCCTCCTTCTCGAACCAGGAGGCTCGAGCATTGTTGTCCATGCGCTCGATGTGGCCGAGCCATTGCCACCCGCCTCACATTCGTCGAATTCAAGACCGCACATGGCAGCGAGTAAAGTGTCTATACAACGCCATGTCAAGTTTCTGCTTTCCTGCCAACCTTTTCAGGTTGTGCTGGATGACGGTCGATCCATTAAGGTCTGAAACGATACCTTCAATGTCAAAAAAGGTCTTAGACAAGGCGAGGCTCTCTTCAAACATCATCCTTCTGCAAAACTAGGTAGCCGACACACGAGGCATTAACTGCCAGAAGTCTGTTCAGAAGAAGCAACTGTTAGCGGATGAAAATAACGTGATTGAGGAGTAGATTGAGACGGAAGTGGCTAGTGGTGAATGAGGGCAAAACGAAAGGATGTCTTGGAGGGACAAATGGTCTACCTCGGCTCGGCAGAAAACAGATACAACGAGTACTGCTGGCCAACTGCTGTTTCTATGACCTCAAGAAACATTTGACTAATAGGGCCATCTCTAAGGATCAAGCTGACTTTTATATAAGATCATCTGATCATCCCAGTCCTCCTGCAGGGCGCTAAGGCTTGGACAATCTTAAGAGCTTGGTCTTGTGTAAAGAATAGTTCACCGTCCGATCTTCAGTCCTGTTTTCGTTGATGGCATGGGAACTGTACGAGCTAAGCGACACGAGCCTAGTCTACCTAACATGGACAGCTCCGGCACGAAGAGTCTTCGACTCCAAACCTGTGAGACAACGCAACAGAGGACGCCCGCGTCTAAGGTGGCGCCCCCAGGTGGAAAATAACTTAATCCGACTTGGCGTAGGACACTGGAGGCAGCTATTCAGAGACCACGATAGTTGGAGACGCTTGTTGGGCGAGGCCCCGGGCCACCCGGGACCAAATCAGAAGAAATGTGTCTCATGTCAATGGTCGGACCAGTCTTAGCTCATTTCCCTGCCCTTCGTGGCACCTTAAGAATTTCGCAGTGCCACAGATATGGCATGCACTTGGTACAGTTAACGTGTGGTGGGTCAGTGTGCCCGATCTTGGACTTCCTGACAACGGGCTCCTCCTGAACCTCCGTCAATTTATTCAGGCCCAATTTTGTAAATCACCAAAATGGCCTACCACTCCCTTTACAATCCGGCGTGAAGCTGGAGAAGTCGTAAAATCCGCCCTTCTCCCTTTAAATGCCCGGTCTTGTTGGTCTCACGCTTCGGTGGTCCACACTGACCCATAAAATCCCCCAATCGACTTAAACTCGTTTCTGACTTCGTCGTGCGCAGAATTAACGATCTTCCCAGCTTCTTCGTGGAACATCGACTAGCAAAGACCCCGCGATCGACTGATGACATAAAACACCATCGCACAAGGCATGCATGTAAACACGACTTATCGCAAAGTAATTACTCCGCCGAATAACAACCGTCGTCGTCGGCTTGAGAAGCAAATTAAGCACCGCGACAGGAACTCCGGCGATGTAGTCGCCGCAGCAGCACTGATCTGCGGAGCGATTCATTCTCGGAATTCCATTCAATCACCCGTGTGATACCTTCTATCGGCTGAGGCTAATTAAAACCGCACGTCGGCATCCAGGGCGCACTGACGTCGCACATTTCAACTTCCTCCGTCCGGGAACCTCCAACGAAGGCCCCCCGATTTTGATGAGTCCATCGATCTCGTTTGTCATTCACAGCCTGAGCGGCCGTCGCCACGCCGGCAGGCACTGCCATCGATCACAATTCACGCGAAACGGGAAAACAAAAACGAATGAAGCACATAATCGAGCACGAAATTCCGAACACGTGTCGGCCCCGAGCATTTCCCGGAGTCGGCAAAACCGAGGAGGAAACCCCAAACCCCACAACAGACACCTTAATTACAATTGGCTGAGACGCGTTCCCCTTGGAGGCGGCTTATTAACATGTTCAGCATCATCGATGATGCGGCAAATTGATCGCCTCGCGGAGAGGGAGCGGGGCCGCGAGCGAGAATCACCATCCGATTAGAAGTGATTTGTTTTCAAATGTGGTCTCTTCCCCGCCGGCGAAACTCGATGGGGTGGGGAGCGTGTCTATCTGCCTGTGTATGTGTGGATGTTTGACGTGTTTCTGTTGTCAGCGGCGCGCAGTGTCTGCCACTGAAATAATGACTCTTCGGTCGAGCGCTCCGATCGCGGCGGGCTGTGTCATCGATTGTCTTTCAGTAGCCGCGCAGAGTGTCAACGGAAATGATCGCCAAAAGAGGACACCTCCGAGCATTGTTGCCGCGTTCGACGCCGTCGTTGTTGAGTGTTTGAAAAAAAAAAAAGAAAAGAGAGCGAAATTAACTTCTCTGAGTGATTGACTTCTAATCGAATTTGAATTGTGGGCAATTCAATTGACTCCATTGACTCGTGTGCGCGGCAGACAGAGAGAGGGAGCGAGTGTGTGTGTGTGGTGCATGGACTGTCAAAAGAACTGTCACTTAGCGATGGCCAACAGTGTGGCGAGAGTGTGTTTGGTCGAGTGTCACAAGCAGAGAGTGGGCAGCCCCAAGGAGGAGCAGCAGGAGGACGCTGGTTTACAGGATAAGGCAGGTACAGAGTGATTCAATTCGGACATGCATGCGTTTGCAATTTGCGAGCGTTGCTTGGCTGTCGCACGCGCGAGCGGTTGTCATTGCCTTGACAGACTGCCGCAGTGCCGAGTTCAACTTCGTAGTGGAATTTCTTGTGCAGAGATAAGGGCCAGTTGGTTGGGGGAAATATTTGCATTCCAAGTGTGTCGTGTCACTGTGAAGGCTGCCGGAGTCTTGGCCGCTCGAATCCGACTTTATCTGCGCGGTGCTGTGGCGGCTGTTGTTGGAATTGTGTCGTGGTGCTTATCGTCTGGCAAGTTTATCAGCTGTCTGGGGCAGGAAGCGAGTTTCTTGCACCAGATCGTCTGGGAATGTATTTTTTTTCTGTCACTTGTTTGAAGAAGATTAGAGAGACTTGTGCGGTGGCTGAACGTGCGCACATCCGTGTTGTTTCTTGTGTCAGACATCGATTTCTAGTGAGTCCCTCGAGTGCTAAAGGCACACTCCGACGACTAAGTTTAAAATAAGCTTCAAAGCGATTCTCAGAATGCGGAAGCGATGTTGATTTCGGCTTGAACTGGCGTGGACCAGTTAACAGCAGACGCGTTTAAAAACAGAGCTGATGGCTATAGAATTCGAATGAGACTTCGTGGGCTTTAATTTGCATGTCTGAGGTTCTGGGTTCAGTTCGTGTGGGTGCCAGGTTCAATTCAAACTTTCATAATTCGCGGCTGCACCTTCATCTAGTCACTGACACTTACTTACTTACTTATCAGACTGACGACCCTTGCAGAGTCCGAGCCTGAGTGGTAGCTGCCTTCCATTCCTGACGGTCCTGGGCACGCTGCTTCCAGTCATCAAGACCAAGCTGTCTTGCATCCGCGATTACTTGGTCTTTATACCGGAGATTCGGTCTTCCGCTCCTTCTCGAACCAGGAGGCTCGGATTCGAAGAACCTCTTAGCTGGAGCCTTGTTGTCCATGCGCTCGGGGATTGGGTCTTCCGCTCCTTCTCGAACCAGGAGGCTCGATTCGAAGACCATCTTAGCTGGAGCCTTGTTGTCCATGCGCTCGGAGATTGGGGCTTCCCCTCCTTCTCGAACCAGGAGGCTCGGATTCGAAGACCCTCTTAGCTGGAGCCTTGTTGTCCATGCGCTCGGGGATTGGGTCTTCCCCTCCTTCTCGAACCAGGAGGCTTAGATTCGAAGACCCTCTTAGCTGAAGCATTGTTGTCCATGCGCTCGATGTGGCCGAGCCAGTGCAGTCGACGGATCTTTGCCTTCCGGACTACATCAACATCCTGGTACAGCTCGTGAATTTCGCTGTTGTGTCTTCTCCTCCATTCGCCTTCCTCGCAGACGCGACCATACATCCGACATAGAATTTTTCTTACGAAGGCACCAAGAATCAGTTCAGCAGTTCTTCTTATCGTCCAGCTTTAAGGCTCCATATAGCAGGACTGACAAAATAAGGGTTTTGTAGAGCATGATCTTAGTCCTTCGAGTCAGGAGTTTTTACAAACCGAAGTAAGATTGGTTGCCAAAGGTTGTTCTACGTCGCGTCTCCACTGTGATCGTCGTTTGTGGAGTTTACGTTTGCCCCGAGGTGGACAAACTCCTTTACTACCTCGAAATTGTGGCTGTCGATTTGTCGATTGTCCTAAATGGTGTGTGACGGATCGTTTTTTGGTCGACATCATATACTTAGTTTTATCCTCGTTGACCTTAAGACCAGCTCGACGAGCCTCTTTTTCTTCTTCTTCTTCTTCTGGTGGCGCTACAGTCCGGGGCGGACCTGTGCCTCAACCAGTAAGCCTCTCCAGCCAGCCCGGTACTTAGCCAGCTGTCTCCAACTGCGCACACCAAGTCGGTTGAGGTCCTTCTCCACCTGGGTGCGCCATCGGTTCCGTGGGCGTCCTCTATTGCGTTGTCCCACTGGTTCGGAGTCGAAGACTCTTCGCGCTGGAGCAGTGTTGTCCATGGGCTCTACATGGCCAGCCATCTTAGGCGTTGAATCTGTAGACGCCTGACTAGGCTCATGCCGCTGTACAGCCCGTACAGTTCGTGGTTGAATCTTCTCCTCCAGAAACCGTCAACGCAAACAGGACCAAAGATTGAACGCAGAACTTTTCTCTCGAAAAGACCAAGTGCTTCTTCATCCGCTTTTGAGATTGTCCATGCCTCCGCACCATAGAGCAGGACATGGATGATCAAGGTGTTATTTAATGTTAGCTTGGTCCTTCGAGAGAGGGCTCTACTACTCAATTGCCTCTTGAGCCGAAAGAAACAGCAATTGGCTGGAGTATTGTTCGTACTGTTTACTAGCGAGCCGAGGTAGACGAAGTCCTTCACTACCTCAAAGTTATAGCTGCCTATGGTGACGTTTTGGCCAAGTCGTCGATGTGGTGCTGCCTTTCTTGATGACAGCATGTACTTCGTTTTGCCCTCGTTCAGCGCTGAACCCATTTTGGCGCCTTCGCTTCTATACCAGCAACCGCTTCATTGACGACTCGCTGTGTTCTACCAATCACTTCAATGTCATCCGCGCATGCTAACAGTTGTACGAACTTCTGGAAGATCTTGCCTGGCGTGTGAGTCTTGCACGATCTTCTCCAGGAAATCACATGACAAGCACGTTGTCTTATCTAAAACCTTTCTTAACATTGAAGGTCTTGCTGAGTTCGTGTTCGAACTTGATGGAGCAACGAGAATTCTCCATGACACGCTTGGCAGGAATGTCAAAACTGGACATGGCGTTGTATAGCTCGTCCCTATGCACGCTGTCATATGCGGCCTTGAAGTCACGAGGGCTTCCGCAAGTTCATCGGCTGCACGTGGTCTGTTCAGGGACCTCACATTCCGCGTGCAGAACCGAAAATCGTTGTCTTTATTTCATTGTCAGCAGTAGGGTCATCCGTATCCGAGGCTTCTCATCGTTTCTGAACTAATAGTTTTTTTTTCCACGGTGGGGAAGTTACCTCCCGTGGGGGTAACCCCCGAACCTGGACGACCGGGTCCTGGTTTAAACCCCTAGACAAGGGGGCCGCTGCATACATTGGTTCACCTCTAAGCGGTTGCTGTAAAGGCTATCCAGAGGGCGCCGCGAGGAGGCTGTATGTCAACTTGACCTGTGCATTTAACAGCGATCGTTGCTGGCATCTCGGCAAGTTGAGAGCAGTCAAAAACTTTGCCCTGGATGCACAGGCCCATGGCCTCCGCGCCTCTTCTTCAATTGCCGTATATGCTTCCACTACGGCACGTTGGATAAGCGCGACGATGTCGATGTCGTCTGCGTATCCCAACAGTTGGACTGAAGTGTAGAAGAAAGCAGCTTCTCTGACAAGTCTTCTCAAATTCTGCCGTTCGGTGTCGGCAGAATTAAATCTAGGTAAGGTCATGGGAAGAGAACAATAGTAAGCACAACACGAGTGGTTGCTACAAAAGCCAGGCCCTGCTCCACCTCGGATTGTAGCGCCACTCATGCTATCACATTATGCGTTTATGTGATTTGAGGTAAGTGCCGTGATCAAGTGATGGGGTAAACTACCACGTAGCGAGATCCCCTAAGGGAAGATCTCTTAAAATTAAAAACAAATCTATCATCTAAGCAAGCTGGGTATACACAGCAGTCGTCAGACCAATTCTAACATACGGTGTCCTTGTTTGGTGGCCAGCATTATTCAATCTTAGAAAGATAAGCAGTATACAAGGATCTGCGTGCATTTGCATTACGGGTGCACTTCGCTCCACACCTTCAGCCGCCATGGAAACAATGCTACAACTACTTCCCATGCACATTTACGGGAAGTTGGCGGCTACCAAGGCAGCGATCAAGTGGAGGGAATGCAACCGCTGGAGCAAAATGCACGCTTTAGGTCACGCAAATAATCAAGAATGCACACATCCCAAGGCATACGTTGCGCCAGTTAAAGGCTTTGAATTTGGGTATAAAACACTCATCCGAAGTAGAGAAGACATCGGACGTAGTCAGAGAAGCTACCAATCTGGAAGTATACACAGACGGATCAAAACGGAAGAAGGCACTGGCAGGAGATATCCTTCTCTCTGTGCCGTCGGTTGTCCAACCACTGTAGTGTATTCCAGGCAGAAGTAAAAGCTATCCAAGGGGCTGCCCGCTTACTGTCAATGAACCCGATAGACGCGCTATCTATCGTTACATACATAGACAGTCTGGCGGCCTTCAAGGCTCTGGATACACCATCAATCAAATCAAAGATGGTAAAACTTTGCCGTCCATCTCTCAGGGAGATAGCGGTAAGATGCAACCTCACCCTGTGCTGGGTCCCTGGGCATGGGGGTATTGCAGGCAACGAAAGGTCCTACGAGGTAGCCAAAGCAGGGGTGGGGCTTGCCAATGGCAAGTAATCAGGACACCCCATACTCCTCTCTTCAAGTAATAAACACTTTGTTACTTATAGATGCCATCAACGCCGCCAATCCGAGGTGGGTGGAATTAGATACTTGCAGGACTTCAAGGCTAATATGGCCTTCAATAAATCCAAAAAAAACAAGCGCTGTCCTAGATACATAGAGAGATATTTATTTCGTTCTAAAATTTTTACAAGGTTAGCCACCACGCAATTTACATACAAAGATATGATATTAGATATATCTTTCAACTGAAAAATTTATTTATAATATTGTTTATGACTTTTTCTGTGCTTTTAAGTATTTTTCGAGGTTGTATGTTGGTTATATGAAGAAAAAAAAAAAAGAAAGCGTTGTCCTAATTATTCTCAAATAGAAAGGAAATCATTATTACTGGTCATTGCTATTCAGCACACACGGAAGGAGAATGGGAACCCCCTACAACGAAGAGGAAGAAGAAGAAATTAACTTCCCCACCTCGGCACCTGCTCAGCGCTTGCGAGGACAAGGAAAAACTCGCTAGGCAGCTATTCATACAATAGCCTTGAGGAAATGATGCCAGCATTAAAATTCCGGACATTTATTAAAATTTATAAAAAATACTAATTGGCTGTAACCCGTGTTCGCCGTGGCGCAGTGGGTTAGTGCGCCGACTCCTACGCAGACGGTGCCAGGTTCGATACCCGAATTTACTACGTTTCATAATTGACGGCTCCACCTCTTTCGAGTCACTGACAATGCTCAAAGAGTATTCCTGTCTAGTAAAAGCTTCTCAACTTTGCCGTTCGGAGTCGGTATTAAACTGTAGGTCCCATCGGCTCGTGAAAAAACACAAAACGGAGTGGTTGCTGTAGAAGCTAGGCCCAGGTCCGTCTCGGACTGGATATATAAGTATGTAATTTAATTGGGTAGCATTACTGAAGCGTGCTCAAATGTCATCACACAAAGGCAAGTGCACAAAAACCGCTTGAGAAAATTAGTTCCCAGAAATGTCATAAACTAAGGAAGAAAATAAAACACTGACGCTATGAGTGATTCAATTCAATTCTCTCCTTGTGTGGCGATTTAGTCCGGTCTGGAGCTGGGCCTCAGCAAAAACAATTTAATTGCAAAGCGATAAAACAAAACACAAATTAACGCTCAAAAGACACTTTTCTCAAACAAATCGATCGCAGTTTGTAGAAGGCACTAAAAATGTGTTCCTTTTTTGTGCTGGGTTAAAAATCTGTCCGAAACTGAATCTGATTTAATTAAAAGTTTTATTGACTCGATTCCAAATTGACTTCAGTTCCTCTCAATGGTGCCTTTTCGATCAGAATTTTTGAAGGGGAATTTATTTGACTGTCGATGCTTGCGTAGGCGTAGGTTTATCTGTTTGATCTGAGGCAATAGAACATGTTATTAACGTCAATTTGATGGTCAAAATGTGCCTCACATAGATTTATCACATCAAAGATACGGAAACGTCATGAGTCATTGACTGCTTTTTTTTGGTGTTCCACAGTGATGCGGCCTTGGGCCTGGTTTGTTTATAATTTTGGGTAGACAATGCTGGGAGCTTCAAATTGATGGAGATAAAAGCTAGGGGACCATTGGGTGAGTATGGTAGCACCTTTTGGAAAACATTTTCTTGAGACAATCAGGCCAGCAGTCTATGGAGTAGCTGAGCTAGGAAATATCGGGAAAAAATTATAATAATATAATATGGGTGGCGCGACAGTCCGAGGCGGACCAGAGCCTAGCTTCTCAGCCACCACTCGTGTTGTGCGTGCTATTGTTCTTTCACGAGTGGAAGGGACCTACAGTTTGATGCCGACTCCGAACGGCGAAGTTGAGAAGCTTTTTCTAGACAGGAATTCTCTTTGACTCGAAAGAAGTGGAGCCGTGAATTATGATAGGTAGTAAATTCAGGTATCGAACCTGGCGCCATCTGCGTAGGAGTCGACGCACTTACTCACTACGCCACGGCGGCCCCCGGGTAAAATTAATGTCATTAATTAATCAGTTTGTTAAGCAAGTTCGTGAGTTTTCTGGAATGTCTACTATCACGTAACGATTCCCCAATGTTTAAGCGGGAATTCGAAAAAATATATGCTCACTTGTCCTCTTTTTTCCTTCACATAGGGACTTGGAATTGGAAGATGAAGAAGAAGTCAGAAAACGCTCTCGGAATTAGGTAGAGATCTATGTTCCCACGACGTGTGTCTACCTGATCTACGAGGCGACGCTTTGAGCCACCTCTCCCCGTTTTCGAGAGGCAGTTACGTTTTGGCTGTCACGGAGTTGTTTTAATAATAATCCACATACGACATCGTTGTCAATCGTGAGTAGGAATGCACATGTCGTAAGCAAAGGATTTAGTTGTGTCTACGGAGGAGTTTGGAGAGTGATTGGCCACTCGCGAGCAATTCCAGTGTCTTTGAATTCTTATTCCAGGCCAAATCAGAGGGTGAACCTTTTAATGAGTTCGACTTGCATCATCATCATCTTCTTACCCGCATGGTCCTCTAAAGCGGTCGCGGGAGTATACCACGCACTAGATCTCTGTGTCAAAACTGACCCAGATTGACCAGTCCTACAGGAAAGTTCAGCATTACTCGTCTCACCACTCGTGAAGAAGACCCCGAGATACTTAACCCTCTCCACCAATGGGACTTGTTTTTTTTTTTAATTTGCGGGTGCTCAGGGGATTGTCAACGGTCAAGACGTACGGAACTGGCCGTTTGTAGTCTGTGGGAAATATTACGCTGGGAAGAGCATTCCATATTCGTGCAGTGCGACTGAGGAACGAGCCTCTGATTTTAACTGTCCGTCCGAAAGTAGGCTTACCGGGTATACCGATGAGCATTCCTGGCGAGAGGGGTATTGCGTGTGAATTCATGGAGATTGGGAATGCAGTTGCCTATCTTACTTGAGCATCGTTTGTTGAAATAACGATAAAACACGGACAAAGAAGAGACGGTGCGTCGATACTCGAGCGAGTCTAATGACTCTGCGATATTTTTGTCTCCTATAAGTTTTATCGCTCGCTTTTGGATTCTATCAAGTAGGTGCGGTGTGGTCTTGGGGGCACCAGACCAGATATGAGCGTTATACTCAAGCTTGGGGCGGATGTACGCCTTATAAATTAAAGCCAAATCAGAAGAGGTGAAATATTTCTTGCATCGATTAAGGAAACTTAAACATTCCGCAGCATTTTTGGCGACCTGTTGATACACATACCAAGGATGGAAAGTTTTCCGGTTTCATCGACACAAGCGCCATTCATGGATAATGGCTGATTATCAAGGGTTCGCTTGAGTGAGGGCAGACAGAATTGAGTTTTTGAAGCATTGAATTCCACTCTGAACTCAATGTGCTTGACATACGCTGCCGTTTCAATTCTACGACCGAAGGGCGGGGTCGTGAGGCGAATGGAACGAATATGAAAAGCTGAGAGTGCTATAATCAGCAAAGGAATGGATTGGATTAGAAGTAGCAGACAAGAGATCATTTATAAAAATGAGAAAGAGTGTCGGAGACAGAATTGAGCCTTGGGGAACACCAGCACACCGCCAGAACACCGACTCCAGAGCTTACCCCGAGGAACTCGGTCGTACGCCTTTTCGAAATCTAGAAAACAGCTGTAGAAGGGTATGGAATATTCCCAAGCCTTCTTAAGTACCATTCATAGAATGAAAAGCTCTGGCCGGTTTTACCTGTGCCGGGACTTCGTGTCGCACTGTTCATCCCCCATCCTGAGCTCGACCAAAGCTTTAGAACGCGCAACAGCAAAAACAATAAGATTAAGAGCATTTCTTATTTTAACAAAGCAAATGTCTGGTCTTCCCTCATCCCTCATCCAATTGATTCTGTCTTTCTTTCGAGATTATTTCTTGGACGAAGCTTTAAGCCTGACAGTGGTAAGGAGATGGCTGCTCCTGTTTAGTTGATCATCTGCTTTACACTCCCCATCATGACTTTCCCTACAATCAGGACTGGCACTGGCCACATTGGCAAACCCACCCCTGTTCTAGCTAGCTCTTCGGCCCTTTCGTTGACTGGAATACCTTTCTGCCCAGGGACCCAGCACAGGGTGAGGTTGCATCTTACCGCTATCTCCCTGAGAGATGGACGGCAAAGTTTTACCATCTTTGATTTGATTGATGGTGTATCCAGAGCCTTGAAGGCCGCCAGACTGTCTATGTATGTAACGATAGATAGCGCGTCTATCGGGTTCATTGACAGTAAGCGGGCAGCCCCTTGGATAGCTTTTACTTCTGCCTGGAATACACTACAGTGGTTGGACAACCGACGGCACAGAGAGAAGGATATCTCCTGCCAGTGCCTTCTTCCGTTTTGATCCGTCTGTGTATACTTCCAGATTGGTAGCTTCTCTGACTACGTCCGATGTCTTCTCTACTTCGGATGAGTGTTTTATACCCAAATTCAAAGCCTTTAACTGGCGCAACGTATGCCTTGGGATGTGTGCATTCTTGATTATTTGCGTGACCTAAAGCGTGCATTTTGCTCCAGCGGTTGCATTCCCTCCACTTGATCGCTGCCTTGGTAGCCGCCAACTTCCCGTAAATGTGCATGGGAAGTAGTTGTAGCATTGTTTCCATGGCGGCTGAAGGTGTGGAGCGAAGTGCACCCGTAATGCAAATGCACGCAGATCTTTGTATACTGCTTATCTTTCTAAGATTGAATAATGCTGGCCACCAAACAAGGACACCGTATGTTAGAATTGGTCAGACGACTGCTGTGTATACCCAGCTTGCTTAGATGATAGATTTGTTTTTAATTTTAAGAGATCTTCCCTTAGGGGATCTCGCTACGTGGTAGTTTACCCCATCACTTGATCACGGGACTTATCTCAAATCAGATCACCGCATGATGTGATAGCATGAGGGGCGCTATAAACCGAGGTGGACCTGAGCCTCGCTTCTCAGCAACCACTCTTCTTCATGAGTGGAAGGGACCTACACTTTTATGCCGCATTACATTTGGGCAATGTTAAATTAATGTTCATTTTTTATGTCCTACAATGTCTAGTGTTTACATGGTGGTCCTTGTGAAATGGAATGGTGGTGTGGTAGTCGATATAGCCTCGATGGTGATTGCTATCGCTGCTCTGGTAGAATCCATGCAGCTCGTTGATCGACGTCGTTGGAAAGTTCTGCTCGCTTAGCAGATTTAGCGCGTTGGGGTAGCGTTGTCCGGGGATTGTGTTTCTCAAGTTCCTGATTTCCGCATTAGGACGCTTGTTGATGTCTAGTAGCTGCTTTCTGAACATTATCACCATGTCCGGTTGTCGCGGGATGATGTGTGCTTGTTCGTAAAGCTTCTTGTTGCTGTGATGTCTTTGTCCTATCGATGGTGAGTGCAGTACATATTCGCAGTATTTTCCTTCTGGTTGGTCTTAGAGATCATGCGCGAACTTACCACGCCACGGCAATTCACAAAAACTACATACTTATTATAAAACTACGTTCATGCCATTATGTATGGAATAGCACATATTCTTCTTCTTCTGGTGGCGCTACAGTCCGGGGTGGACCTGGGCCTCAACCAGCCTAAGGAATAGCACATCACTCACTCACACGACTTCGTTTGTCTGTCTTTCGTGGATAAATCTTCTTCCCCAGCTGCCACATAAACGGGACCAAAAATGGCTCGCAGAACTTATCTCTTGAAGTGATCAAGGACTTCTTCTTATATGAAGTCAGCCTGATCCTTCGAGATACGTCTCTACTATTCATCCACCTTTTGACCAAAACAGTGGTTCGTGTGTTGGCCCCCTTGCACTTGAGCCTACATTGCCTAGATTCGATTCCCAGTACGAGGAAACAATTTTTAAGGCCCCCCGTTTTAGCTACAGGCTAGTGGTCGCCGTGGAGTAGTGGGTAAGTGCGTCGACTCCTACCGGAGGGTGCCAGGTTCGATACCCGAATTTACCGCCTTTGATAATTCACGGCCCCACCTCTTTCGAGTCACTTACAATGCTCAAAGAGTATTCCTGTCTAGAAAAAGCTTCCCAACTTCGCAGTTCGGAGTTTCGTTAATTAAAACAAAAAACGATTCCTCAATGCGAACTTATTTTTACTTTATTCCGTGTCAATACAAGTCAAAAATCAGACTGCCCTCCAAACCTATCTTGATTCACATAGGAAGCCGCTGCTCCAACCATCCAGAATGCAGTGTCATCAGTTATATGCCGACGCGTATATCCGGTGCTATGCAATTTGATGCTCGCTGGTCGTGCGGGAATATTGGGAAAACCGCGACAGAGTGGTACATATTTTCAACATCGTTGCGATTGGAAAGCCTGCAGATAGAGTGGAGGTCTTGCCTCTGGGGGATGTGGTTAAGTCCTAAAAGTTCAGTCCTTGGTCGAAATATTATACTTATTTGACTGGTAGTCAGCTCAGTCTAAGAATAGTGAGAATAGTTATTGCTCCACAGTTTATATTATATTGCTAAGAAGAAGAAGCCTCGATGAAGAGGATTGCGCCCTACTAACAAAATGTTCGTACATATAATCGTCTTGTCTCTTAGAATTTGTCCTTCCATACGCAGTGATTTGCCTCTGTTGTGTGAAGAAGCAAGTTCATTCCATTCTTTGAATGACGTTGTATTCTGCTGAAGTGCAATCGTGAGTAATCTCTTTTGAAGACTATTACTTGGCCTGTTAATCAGCTTGATTATGATGTAGTCGGCATTTGCCTTCAGGTATATTTTAGTAAAACCAGATTCGACATTCATAGCATATGTAGGAGTTATTGAGGGGAGTTTGAAAAAGCGTTGGGCCAGTTCACACTCCTCGAAGTATCTACCACCAAACAATTGGTTTGCATAGCAAAGGCAAGAGTTAACAGTGGCTTGAGAGACCTTAAATTTTGAAGCATTGTCGATTCGTGCATTCCCAAAAATGCATTTCCTTGCAGTAACCGCTTTCTCATGAATATGCGGCCGCATGTCCAGATTTGCCGTAATGAGAAAGCCCAGGTAGTTAAACTTGTGCACAACTTCTATTAATTCATTGACTAGATAACATTTTTCCTGTAAGGACCTGTTTCCACGGGCATTGACAAAAGGTGTTCATCTTTAAGTCCCAAATATCGCAGTAACATTTCAATTTATTAATTTGTAATTGGAGAGTATGTAGATTGTCCGCCAAAATAAGAAAGTGAATAATTGACAAAATAACTGGCCCTGACTAAAGCTTGTGCTAACAAGATCCAAATCAAAAATCTAATCAACCAGTCCCTTGTTTCTTTAATTCTCCCACATTCTATTAAAATGTAAGTCGAGCCAGATAAACCAGCTTGCTTCTGTTCAGCTTAACGATGCCCGAAGATGTCTGATTGGCAACCAGTTAAAGCTGAACAGTGTCACAGAATTCTGGAAACGTCTCTGATCGAGATTTGGCATCATTGTATGGCCCCATCGTTAATGACTCCAGCGACACCTTGTGGCGACCACCAACCTGTCAAAGATGAGCTGGCTACAGACAACTTCACTTTTCCAATACGATTTGATCAAATGCGACATTTTTAGTTGGTTACTTGGAATGTTTTGATTAAAATTACATAGATTTATGAACTCTCGAACTCTCTCCCTCGGATAACATTCTGTGAACACCGCCGTCCAACCCCACGTCAGTTGAAAGACCTTGAAAGCCGAAATCACATTCAATTCATCAAACGAACCTATCACAACCCAACCATCCATCGTTCAAATAGATGCACCGTCATGCTTTGTACGTCTTCCCGAAACCACATCAAGCACCGCTGACTGATGAGACTAACGACTAACGACTAACGACCAACGACTGATGACTGATGACTGATGGGCGATGTCTAACCAGTTTGTCTTATTCAATTCGGAAATAATTGATCTATAAACGCCAACATTCCGCGCGGTGTCATTAAGTGATTGCGATTTATTTATGAAACTTTGTACTTTGTTCCGTGTGCGAGTCGAGTTGGAACCAGCTGGCGTGCCATTTTCGAAATTGGTTGCAAAATTATTTGACCATTAGCGACACGCGGAGCTCTGATGGTGATTTTCTTGATTTCCTGAAAAAAGTAACAGTAAACGTTTAATGTGCTTATTTTGCATGAAATTTAAATTACCTACACTTCCTCAGAACTTTACATTGTAGAACAGGGTGTAACATTTCTCCGGCTAAACATTTTATTGAAGCCTTTCTAGGAGTTGTTGGTCAAGATCACGTGGACTGGTCTCTATTCCAAGCAAATGCCCAGGAAGCGGCTAAAGACCCAAGCGACAAGGCTCAGTTTCTCAGTGAAGGCTTAGCCTTAAGTCCAGCTGAATCTTGAATTTTTGGTTTGACAGTGAAATCTGAGTTTCAGTTCTGTTGAACTTCGTTTGTGAAATACGATCGAAAACAAAATGGCAACCCTTCCTATTGGTGCGTGTACTTGCTTAAATTCTTAGTACCTGCCACACTTGGGGTTTTAAACTGGCTTTGGTGTAGTCCTTTGGAACTTTTGTAAACGAAGGGAAAGCAGGATGCTTAGGTCCTTGGAATAGACGCCAGTCCCCACACCATCTTCGATCCGTCTGTGAAGAGGCGTATTTGACCATCCAGAGTCCGGTGTTCAGAGGGATGATGGTAGAAAAGTGTTTCTCGGCGAGGAGTTTGGGTATAGTGAGGTCCTGTACCTGCAAAGGTTCATTGAGTGTCCAGACCGCGTAGTGAGGTAGGGTCGAAGTTGGGGATTTGGTACTTCCTAGTGAAGGGGACTAGGACCGTTTTTTTGAGGCCGCATTCCCCAGATTATACGATATCCCTGATCGTGGATACACCTGATTCCCTGATTCTGCAATGGCGATATCATCTGCATAAGCAATGACCTTGCATCCAGTCCCTTCAAGTGTCACGAGCAGTTCGTTCACCACTCCGTTGCACAAGAGAGGGGAGAGTACACCACCTTGTGGTGTGCCTCTGTTTACAGGTATACAGATCCTGGTCTCACCTCGCTCTATTATTGAGAGGCTTGTGAATAAAAGCACTGAAGGACTTATCGATCCCGAGCCTGTTGAGTGCTGATGTTATTGCATAGGGTTCTACCTTATGAAACGACTTCCTCAATGTCGACAAAAGCTGTAAGGGTAAATGCCTTATGCTCAAGGGATCGACTCGCCCTTGTTGTAGGCATTCTGAGACTGTTTGTCTACGACAGTATGTCGAATGAATACATCCATCGATTTTTCGAGAGCCCTTTGGAAGAAAGGGTGATAGAACTATGGGTCTTAGAGCCTTTGGTTTGACGGTCGCGCGTTCTCCAGGCACTCTAACGGCAGTGTTCGATCTCCACATTCTGAGTCTTTCGCATCCTTGAAAGATATGAACAATCAGCTAGAGATGAAGTCTGCAACCTTCTGTAGTTCTACTGGGAATATGTCATCTGGTCCTGCCATTCTAAGGGTTCGAAGGAGGAAGAAACCATAGAGCAGTACTGTTAGTCACTCTAAGACAGCTCCAATAGGAGTGTGTTTGACTGTCTGGAATTCACGTGCGTTCCTCCTCATCACAGTCTCCCAGGAAATGAATGTCAACGAGTAGGGCTAGACTCTCCAAACCGGAGGTGGTCTAGGTTCCATCCGCCCTTTGCATTAAAGGGGGCATTTTTTCCTGCTAAAGAGGTCTAAATCTGTTTTCTGCGGACTAAAACATAGTCCGCGTACATTAGTCATTATATTCTTCTTCTTCTTTGGCTTGCGCTACAGTCCGGGGTGGACCAGGGCCTCAGCCAACATACCTTTTTACTGATTGAGGTCCTTTTCCAGCTGCGTGCGCCACCAGCTTCCTTTACCGCGTTGTATCTCGCAGTTGTAGTCGAAGACTTTCCATGCCGGAGCATTGGTGTCCATTCGCTCTATATGACCTAGTTATCTGAGACTCGAACTCGAACTCGTTTGACCAGATCGATATCGCAGTATAGTCCGTATAGGTCATCGTTCAGTCACCTCCTCCAAACACCCTCACTATATACGGGACCAAAGAAAGAAGGACTTGCCTCTCGAAGCGACCAAGAATCTCTTCGTCCGCTCTTGGTTAGCGTCTATGCTTCTGCGCCATACAACAGGACTGGGACCATCAAGGTCTTGTATAAGGCTGCCTTAGTTTTTAGAGAGACGCCTTTATTCCTAAATTGACATCCAAGCCCAAAAACACAGGGATTGGCAAGTGTGATCCTTCGTTTAATCTCTGCGGTGCTGTCATTGTCCGCGTTAACTTCGGAGCCTAGGTAGGCAAGTCGCCGTGACGTAGTGGGTTAGTGCGTCGACTCCTACGCAGAGGGTACCAAGTTCGAATCCAGACTTTCACCTCTCTTGAGCCAATGACAATGCTCAAAGAGTATTCCTGAATAGAAAAAGCTTCTCAACTACGCCGTTCGGAGTCGGCATTAAACTGTAGGTCCCTTCCACTCGTGAAAGAACAATAGCACGCAGAGCACGAGTGGTTGCTGAGAAGCTAGGCCCTGTCCCTCTACGGGCTGTAGCGCCACCAATATTATTATTATATAATGGCTGTGGGTAGGTAGCTCGTTGGGTACTCTGAAGGCCTTATGGACATTTCTCACTTAGACCAACTCATTGGGTCCATTGTGCCCTCAATAGGGGATGTTTGTCCACCGTCTTAGGAGGTTTTCTGCTTTAGCCCTCCAGCTCTTTTCCTTGCGAGAGGAAGCAGAGCTGATCATAGACACATTCTATTTCTCGCTCATCTCTGCATCTCTGCGACGGAGGGTGCCAGCAAAAGTGGGTTGTATGGGATGCATTGCATGTTTACCTATAAAACCACTCTTACTCAGCATCGGACACAGAGCCCTTGCTGTTGCACCGATGCTCAGTTCAAGCCATCGAGTTCTGGCTCTGTACGGGGCAGTTTTCCTTCTTATGGAACCGTGCGTATACCCCCGCTAGAGCTCCTAGACCTTTTTCGCGAGACCTTTGACTCTAGTATGCCCCGGTAGCCATCCAAGGACCCACGCAGCTGGAAAAGGACCTCAATCAGCTGGACGTGCTAACTAAAGTAAAGAGGCATGTTGGCTGAGGCCCAGGTCCGCCTCGGACTGTCGCTCCACAAATATATGTATATATGTAGGTAGGCAAAGTCTTTCACTGCTTGGAAGTTATTATAGACGTCGGTCTTCGTGAACCTTTTTCGTAGAAAGCATATACTTTGTCTATCCTTCATTGACCGCGAAACCCCTCTTGGCCGCTTCCTTCTCGATGCTCACAAAAGCCCCACTGACAGCCCGCTGTGTTCCTCCGATGCTGTCAATGTCATCGGCTTATGCGAGCGTTTGCACAGATTTGTGGATGATCGTGCCTCTTTTGTTGACGTTTGAGTTACGTACGATCTTCTCGAGAATGTTAAAAAAATCGCATGACAGTGCGTCGCCTTGTCTTAATCCTTTTTTCACATCAAAAGTCTCGGTTAAATCTTTACCGACCTTGAGGAGCAGACGGACGAGTCTTGCAGGGATGCCAAAACTAGACAATGCGCTGTACAGCTCGTCTCTATAAATACTGTCGTACACGGCCTTAAAGCCGCTAAATAGATGGTGCGGATCCACTTGAAACTCCTGGGTCTTTTTCAAAATCTGCCGTAATATGAATATTTGGTTGAAAGTGGATTTTGCTGGCCTGAACCGGCACTGATATTGATCAATCAGGCAGGGTTTCAGGCGCTTACACAAGACGGCAAAGATCTTATAGGATGTATTCAGGAGACTTATTTATATGCTCAGGAGGCTATTATATTAGTCGTGATCGTGGATATAAATTTCGCAGAGGCCGTGATGGGAACATCATTGGCATAAGCGGTTACCTTGCATCCCGTCCTCTCCAGTGTCAGTAGAAGTTCATTCACCGCTACGTTCCACAGGAAAGGAAAGAGTACTCCACCGTCTTGCTCTGCAATGAATTGAAGTTTATAAAATAATTGACACATTTCTTAAGCCAATCCAACAAAATTTGCTTGCTCCTCCGTGCTCTTTACAGTGGGTCAAGGAATTGTAAATTTTCGTGAAAAAAGTACTCATACGCCATACAGCAGTTTTTCTAAATTAAACTTACTCTGGGGTTTTTTGTTTATTATTTTTTATGGGATCCAGATTTAGATTGGGCTAAATGGTGAGCATAAACAGTTTGGCAGGTGGAAGTAAGCCATTTAACAAATTTTACTATAAACGCGTAAAATTGTTCCGTGAATGTTTATGCAATAAAGTATTTATATTGTGTCTTGTTAGGATCGTCACACTCGGAGATCATCACATTCCGGAGTTGTGACAAACAATTTTGCTTGACAGTGGTGGACAAAAATTGACAGATGAATGTTAAGAAAGCACTACTCCTTCTTGCCCAACACAACAACTTGCAATTCTTAAGCCAAAAGTGGCAATGTTTTTGTGTGTCTTTTTTCCGAAAATGGTTCCTAATCAACTAATAAGTTGTGTCTATAAGCCGATCAAAGGCAAGAGAGTTTGTTTCCAAGGCTGAAGCTGGTATGAAGGTTAACGTGGACGAATCTAAGGTTAATAGCACTCAACACGTCAGTGGACTCAGAAGATGGAGAAGTTAGTATCTCGGGGTCTTTTTCGCGAGGTATGGCAGGAGTAATTCTAAGCTTTCCAGGATTGGCCAAGCTTGGACAGCTTTGAAAATCTCTACCTTAATAGGAAAGCCGAGCTTGATGACACACCCAAGTTAGTGGCTTTCAACTCACTATTTGCTCCAACTCTCACCTTTGGTCATGAAATTGGGGTGATGACCAAAAGAATACGATCGCGAATACAAACGACTGAGATGAGGTTTCTTCGTGCTATTGTGGGAATTACTCGCCGGGATAGGGTGCGATGAACTGAACCTTGAGCAGCTTCTTTGAAACGAAAGAGTTATGCTTCGTTGGTTTGGTCACGTGGAAGGAATGTCCCAATTACCACGACTTCCGAGGCGGGCGTTGAATCCGTCAGGTAGGCGACCACTTTGCAGACCCAGGATGAGGTGGTTGGACCAAGACCATAAGCTCGCCTGGTTACGCTTGGGCATAACCCCTGATGTGTTCGAGTCGATGGCGGAGGATCGAGTTGCCTGGAGATCTTTGGTGCGTGGCTTACCCCCGCGAACCCCTTAGTGGATCATGCCAGTCAGAAGATGATGATGATGTAGTAAATGAGATTTTTCTTGAGATAATCCGTCGCAGAAGTTAGTGCCAGAGAGAGAGCGAGAGATTTTGAAGACTGAACTTTATTTGATGGCAGCAGGTAGTCCTTTCGATATATAGAGATATTTCCTTTCTACTACCTTTCGCCGATCACATCGTTGCAGTCTAAAATTAAGTTCCTTATGGGGTTATGGAAGAGCGAATGAAATGGTGAAACAAGCCCGCATTTCCCTGGAGGAGTTGTTAAGGGCATAAATCAACAAGAGTTTCTAGGTTCTATGTTTACAGCGGATCCCAATGGCTGTGGGTCTGTGGGCTGTGGATCGCCGTGGCATAGTGGGTTAGTGCGTCGACTCCTACGCAGAGGGTGCCTAAGAGTAGGTGGCCTAATGCTCTAAGAGTATTGTCAACTACGCCTTTTGGAGTCGGTATGAAACTGTAGGTCCCTTCCAAGGGTGAGAGAACAATAGCACGCAGAGCACGAGTGGTTGTTGAGAAGCTAGACCCTGGCCCTCTACGGGTTGTAGCGCCACCCATATAGAATGGCTGTGGGTAGGTAGGTCGTTGGGTACTCTGATGGCCTTATGGACATTTCTCACTTAGACCAACTCATTGCGTCCATTGTGCCCTCAATAGGGGATGTTTGTCCACCGTGAGACCTTCTTTCATTTCTAAAGGAAGAGGAAGCAGAGCTGATACTGGACACATTCTATTCCTCGCTCATCTCTGCATCTCTGCAACGGAGGGTGGCAGCAAAAGTGGGTTATGTGGGATGCATTGCATGTGTACCTATAAAACGACTCTTACCCAGCATCGGACACAGAGCCCTTGCTGTTGCACCGGTGCTCAGTCCAAGCCATCGAGTTCTGGCTCTGTACGGGGCAGTTTTCCTTCTTATGGAACCGTGCGCTAGAGCTCCTAGACCTTTTTCCCCGAGACTATCTACCTTTTCATTCCCTTTGAGTCTAGTATGCCCTGGTAGCCATCAGAGGGTCACGGAATTCACCAAGGATGTCTCACTGACGAGTTGTCTTCGTAACCTATCCAGCTTGTCAGAATGTGGATGGTATGGCCAATTGGCTATCAGAGAAAATGTTGATCGACTTCCGGTTAAGTTGTGGTCTCTCAATCCGAGATCAGCCTTAGGGTTGATCGGTCGTCTTTTTGCGCACCAAAAATCCGCCACTTTGAGCATCAAGACCGATGTCCTGTCTTCAACTCTCTCTAAGCTAACACACCAGGAGCTATGCCCAAGCGAGTTTTTGGACTTGATCTAACTGCCTCGACCGGAGTGTGCCAAGCGGTCGCCTAGCTTGTGGAATCGCATTCCAGGTACGGATTGGAAGTCGTGATAATGGAGACATTCTTACCACGCCTTGCCGGTCGAAGAAGGAAAGGCTTCGCGTACTGCTAACTTTCAATACTGAGTTGAAGACCGTTAACTTGGGTTTGACACCAAATTCGGCCTTCCTGATTACAGATCTTCCAAGTTGACGTCAGAGTTCACCCAAATTGGCCAATCCCACAGGAAATTCCACAGCATTACTCTTGCCATCACTAGTGAAGAAGAACCCGCTATACTGAAACTTCTCCACCTGCTTCCATGGGACTCCACTAACATGTAGAGTGCATTGAACAGGCGTTCTGGAACAACAATCTTTAAATAAATTCTACTAGCACTTATGTTAAGGCATTTTATTCTGTTTTTACTTGCAGGCCGCTGAAGACCTTTCGGGATCAGTCACATTCAGCGTACCGGAGAAGACAATAACGACATTTCATTTCGATGACGAATTCGATCGCAAGCCGTTGCATAGGTGAGTTTTGGTTGTGTTCGTTAATAGCTATTTGATGAAGAAAAATCATTTCTCATTCTTCTTCAACATTAATTTCGTTTCTTATGATATTTGCCGATATCATTATTTTATTAATTCTGTTGACAACAAAGAAATCTGTTCTGTGATAGACTTCCAAGTGCCAGGAGCGAAAAGAAGGAAGGTCGATCGCTCCTTAACTACTGCACACAGTTAAGCGCCTCATTGGATTTAGTCGTTCTGGCAAAAGTACCCAGCCTCTGTCCAGACATGCGCCTCTGTGACGATTCGTCTCAGTTAGCTAGAATTTGAATGAATAAATTTTATGAAATATATTTTATCAGCAAAATGCAATGAATGACGAAGATTAATTCCAATAATCAGTGCCATAAATAAAAATACTTACAAACCCGACAAGAGATATACACCAAGCTCGTGTGTATTTTCAAGATATTCTCAGTCGTAACGCAAAACTCCCTTGTAACCATCTTAAATCCCTATGCAATCTATAAATACCTACAATCTATAATAACCTCAGCTCAGCTACAGACGACACATAAAACGGCCATGTCATCGTAGCTACAGCAAAAACCAGGCGCTCCTCGTAAGAATCTTCGGCGTCGTTTGATCTTCCGTTGATCAATTATCTGATGACGGTAATCTGAGGTGGATCATCCCTATAAAAAGCTCGCTACTCGGCTTTGATTTGATCGCACGACTTTTCATTAAACCGTCGATTTATTGAGCGATTTTCATAAATGAAGCACATGTGTGATGCCTTGGGACAAGATGACAAGACTCGTACTATGGTGGAGCGCTAGTCCATAAGTGACTCAGATTCCGACTTAGCATCAGATCTTCTTTTGTGTGTCGCTAAAAGCAGACATAGGTGAGATCAGTTGAGTCGTGAGCGTGGATTAGGTGTCACTACCCTTGTCAGCAGGCTTGTCTCCTCGCTACAGCACAGCTAAGAATCGAGATATTCAACTTTCTACTGCGAAGACTCTAGACTATCGAAGTTCTACAGACTTCTTGATTTCTGGATAAGCTTCGTGCTAAGGTGTAAGATTCAGCAACTTCTACGTGCCCTCTTAGAGAAACAATTCACATCACAGTGATCTCTCTCTAAAGTGGACAGTCGCGAGAGTATTTTGTCTAAATAAAAGAACATCGGCTTAAGAGGAACAAAATACAAGCAAAATCATATCTACCAGCCAATCATTACGTTACATCTTGTCCGGGTAATATAATCGTCCACTTAAGTGGGTGTCCATTAAGAGGGAGTTCAGGGACAGGAACACTGATTAAAGGGTGCATTGGCCTCGTAGTAGAGACAGGGATGAAAACTTTCTGTTCCCAAAAACTCTAATTTCTGCGCCCAAAATTACCACAGACTACCGCCCAAATTGCACAAATACTCAATTTGTCCTCATGCCAAGGTTACAAATGGAGAGGTTTTGCGTGCTGTGACAGATTGAGGGACAGGTGGAAATGTATATATATTTATATACAGTGAACTCCCCCTAAGTCGAATTATCACGGGCTACCAAAATTTTTTCGAGTTTTCGAGAGAGTTTGACTTAGAGAGGTTTTTGTATGGAAAGTTGAGGGAAATGTATGTAAAATATGGCGAAAAAGTTCGAGTTAGAGGGAGTTTCGACTTAAGGAGAGTTCGACTTAGGGAGAGTCCACTGTATATGCAAATCTCAGCCAAGTATACCGAAGAGTTAGCGCAAAAAAATGCGATAAACCACGACACATTATGTCGCACGAAACTTCAAATTCGGATGGAAGTAAACACTTTGCTTTTGGGTTGCTTAATAGACATATATCTATGCGCATGAACAAATTTCCACTCTTGAGGATTGAGTCGGAGCGCAGTGGTCCCGTTGTAGGGGAGAGTTGGAAAAAAATTTGAACCCGTGAACCGATCTTAATGAAATTTGAAACATAGTGCAAGTACTATGAGATCTTCAAAAATGTTTTGATGTATCTCATAAGCTAACGGAGTAATCTTGAGTTAAAAAAATAAAAACAACACTTTTTTGGTTTAAATGCATAAAATAATTATTTATTATTGTCTATGACTCGAAATTGGGACTTAAAGCAAATTTGTAATCACTGTTTATAAATATAAATTCAATTTTACAAGTTTTGGTAACGTACACCTTATTTGGAATTAAAGAAACTAAGGTAGATAGATAGATGTTTATTTCTTCGTTTCAAAAAATCTTACATGGTTTGCCAACACACAATTTACATACAGTGACATGATGATATTTAATACATCTTTCAACTGAGAAAGTAGTTTTTTATTGTTAAGAACTATTTATTAAATTTTGAGTATTTTGGAGGGTAAACAACGGGAAGAAACCCTAATATAAAAAAAAAAGTCAGAGGAAAACATAAAAAAAAATGTATAATATAATATAAATATGTAATAAAACAATTAAATAAATATATAAATATGTAAATAAATAACAAATAAACAAATAACAAGTAAATAAATAAAAAAGAATAATATATAGAAATTTATATAGGTAAATAAATAGATAAATAAATAAATAAATGAATGAATAAATAAATAAATAAATAAATAAATAAATACATAAATAAATAAATAAATAAATAAATTAATGAATAAATAAATAAATAAACAATTTAATAAATTAATAACAATAATTACGAAAAAAAAAATAATAATATATATAAATAATATGTATAAATAATTAGATAAATAAATAAGAAATAGAAAAAAAGAAGAAATTAAATGTTAAATATTTCAACCAATGCTAAGTGACATTAAGCTCGTTAACGAGTGGATTTTCAGGTATGTTACATCTTATAAGAAAAGAGTTAGTTAGCCTTTCTATTCTGTCAGAGATCAATTCAACATTTGCTTGTCGGTGCAATTCACAAGTAGAATAGTACCAAGGTAAGTTAAACATCATTTTTAAAAGTTTATTTTGCTGGATTTGTAACTTTTTAATATGACACTTAGCACAATTTCCCCATAAAGCAGGAGTTCTTGAAATATGACTTTATGTATAATTATTTTATTTTGATCGGACAAGAGAGATTTTCTATTTATGAAAGGGTATAGTATTTTTACAGCAATGCTTATTTTGTGCAGAGTTTTTGTTATATGTTCTTGAAAAGTCAGTCTTTTATCAAGATGTATACCCAGGTATCGAACTGTGTTCTCCCAGGCTATCGGCTGCCCAAGAACCATGATTTGATCAGATGGGAGAAAACAAGGTTTTCTTTTTCTGGTGAAAAAGATTGCTTGAATTTTTTCCATTTTTACAATAATCACAGAATACTTCCGCGGCATTTTTAAGATTCGTCTCAATATTGAGACCGAACTTATGCGACGAAAGTATCGCTGTGTCATCAGCATATGTCGCAAATTCACATCCTGGTAGGTCCGGAAAGTCGGATGTATACAAATTATATAGAGGTGGTCCTAGGACCGAGCCTTGAGGGACACCAGCGGGCACAATTAACGAATTAGACGAGCTATTATTCACAAAAACTTTAAAATTACGAAAAGAAACTAAGCAATTCAGTACAATAAGGCTTGCGCTTCAGTACTAAGTGGCAGCGAATCTTTTGTTTTTGGATCAGGCCTTAAATACGCAATCCACGATACCAACATTCATCTTCATTAATCACCGAACGAGAAAATTTTCTGCTATTATTAATGCGATAGTACCTATAGTCTTTATTCCGACTTTCCTGCACCTCCTCTGACAATGATCCGACGGGCAAGGCTGCTGATGATATTATTTCTGCTCCGTGGAACAGAGTTTTATGCACTGTTGCTGTCATATAATACCAGGGATATAAATTTGTAGCCAATGTAGCGGTTTTCTGGGCATAAGCTCCAAACTTGTCGCGGTCAATCCAATCCAAAAATTGCTACATATTGTCTCCAGGATAACACTGAATCATTTTATGAGTTGCACATCTATTTCCGTTATTTCTGCCGTTGATAATGGGTCTTCAAAAAATCTTCCAGATGTGTTCCCATCGTTGGTTGTGCCAAATCCTTGCTTTATTATATCTACTTTAATACCCATTTTTTGTATGATCTTCTGCTGAATTTGACTCTTCCTTGCCTGGTGTATGGGCTTTGTCGTTTTTGTTGTTCTCCAAGCTTTAAACTCCAAATTGTAGGCTACATGTAGCCAGTATTCCATAAAACGGATGCGAGCGTGCAGGGGTGAAATTCCTAATCTTAGAGCTTCCTGATTTCTTGGTTTTGCTCTAAGTAACTTCAAATCACTCTTCAAATCAATTTCCGTTACTATTTGATAAAAAAGCTGCCGAAGTTGGAAATATTTCCATCAAAAAAGTAATCACACAAGAATCTATATTCAAATACAATACTTGCCATCGCGAAAAACTTCAAATTTGCACAACAAATGCTGGAATGCAACTGCAATTTTTAAAGTATTTTCGATGTGTATATAAAGCAAAACGTCATCTTACTAATTGAAATCTTCAATATTTTCGGAATCATAAACTAATTCCCGATGCCTCAAAGTCAGAAATAGATATTCGCCAATAGCGCTCTAATTCTCCCCCTTTTTTGCCCCATTGCGACATACATTTATGACACCGCAAACACGACAAGATAAACGCAATTAGTTAGATTTCTTATTCACAATTAGAATTCTAATTCACAATAATAAAAACATAAAAACATCGACACGGCATCTCGCATAGCGTTTGCACAATATATGCATTGCAAGGGAAATCGTTTGCTTTTTTGCTCCACTTAAATGCCTCGTACTCCCAAAGTGGTCAAAAGTTATCTCTAGTTTTTTCAGCATCGATAGACAATACTTTTAGCTTTCAGTAAAAGTTGGTCTCCCATTGGAGACTCTGAGAGCATTTTTGTTATAGTCCATCAAACATTGAAATGCCCCTCTCAAAATGTGCTTTTACTTAAAAGCCTGGTTTAAAAAATTGGTAATAATAATAATAATATGGGTGGCGCTACAGTCCGAGGCGGACTTGGGCCAAGCTTCTCAACGACCACGTGTGTTGTGCGTGCTGTTGTTCTTTCACGAGTGGAAGGGACCTACAGTTTAATGCCGACTCCGAACGGCCAAGTTTGAGAAGCTTTTTCTAGACAGGAAATACACTTTGAGCATTGTCAGTGACTCGAAAGAGGTGGAGCCGTGAAATATGAAAGGTGGTAAATTCGGGTATCGAACCTGGCACCCTCTGCGTAGGAGTCGACGCACTAACCAACTACGCCACGGCGACCCAAATTGGTAAGCAATAAGAAAAAACTGAAAACTCAGTTTGAAAGCAAGATGTATGACCTTTTTAAAAAAAAATTTACTTTAGGTTCCAATGTACCAAATTTGCTTAAAAAATCCGTCAATTTTTGTAATTTTCAAAGTCCCAACTTTGAGCTAACGGTACAGCCAAACAGATGATCGAAAAAGTCAACAAAATTTTGGCTTTCTAGGTTCTCATATTTGTAGAATCGAAAAACATAAACCATTTGGCCGGGAAAAAATATGTCACTTCGGGTATTTATTTCCACTGCGGGACCACTGTGCGACGCGCTGTTGAAGTTCTTGACAGGGACGCGCGGGGTTTTATTGATAGGAACAAACTTAAGCATTTGATTCTCGTGAGATTGTGTTAGATTGATTGAATATAACTAACACTACTTGGGATGCAATGCATATGTGAATTGAACGTAGCTTACCCAATTTTTATGCCCAGGAAGCGCCTATGTATAAAGTAGCTGTTACTGGACTGAATTTGAATTACATTATCTTTTGTTCAGCCTTAAGGCACGTTAATCCTTCGTTCCGTCCTTCCATCTGCATCGAAGGAGTCTTTACAATTCGATTCAGTGGAAGTTCCAATAATATAGACTTTAGACATTTGTCTGACAGTTGTTCAGGTAGCCTTATCGCAGCGACGATGTGACTTGTGGATCTTTACTATTCTGGAGGTGTCGTCAATTAGTAGGGCGCACGATGGGCACCTTCGCCGCAGGCTTTAGGAACCGCACCCATGCTCTTCGAAATTGTGGTGGTAATCTTTTTACGGAGAGAGTATGATGTGATAACTTTGGCGCCAAAATTGATAAAGCAACAAACACCCCCCCCCCCTACTCACAACCCCTCCCCTCCACACCTTCCCAATAGTAAAACAAATGCTTGTTTTTGATCACTCACTAAAAATACCGTCATCCATTTTTAACGCCAAAGGTTTCGTCCTCGTGCTATTGTTACCGATGGGCAGGGAATGGATGTATTTAAACAGCACCTTCCAAAAGCTACTTAAAGCCCTGACGAGGGGAGAGCGATAATGATGCTGTACCAAGAGATCCCAACTTCAGTCGACGAAGTAGTCCTCCCACGTATCTTTCAAGAAGTCGGTATAGCCATTAAAAGGTTGGAAACAACGGAATTGGTCAATGAGAATATACGATGTCGAGTAAGGAACGTTCCGTCATAGGGCAAAATATTCCAATTCAATTAATTTTTATTCATTATTTACATAGTTTTTTTTTTCATCTTCAAAGTCCGAAGGGCTTCTCCGCGGAAGACTGGTATCACAACCGACAAGTAATAGAGATAATGTGGCAAACGTGACCTACACAAACGATGTCTTAGTGGAATTGACGTTGAGTCGCGATGCATGCGTACCTATGGCACAGTGCCTGGTAAGGACTCCAAATTAGCACGCATACATCCTTGCGACTTAATCCGATCAATGATGATCTCCTTTTGCTCAGCGTCGACCATAAGGGCCTTGTTGTTCCTTCAATACCCAGACCAAGCCATCAAGTTATGGAAGTAAGCAGCATATGCCTCAGCCTAGCACATCTTACTGACGCTGTGTCTGCACAATCTGACCAGCAGCTTGGCTATGGGAAGGAATGGTGATCGTTGTGTCGCTAACACTGTGGTCTCTCAATACAAGTTCCCCCTTGTGTATAGCAGACAATTCGGCTTGAAAAACGCAGCAGTTGTCTTTTAGTGCCAGGATTTTTCGAAGAGGTCACAGAAGACCCATGCCATGATACCCGAGCTCGTCCTTCGGTGTATAGGATGATCTCTCCCTCTGCTGTTGCCCCTTGTTCACGCCATTGTCTTCTTTCCGGAAAGCTTTGACGGATGCCCCTCTACGGAGCTAGGGTTGGTGCTAAGTAATCTGTCTTATATTCCGTGCTGCTGTCCAACTTTTTAGTATGGCAGCGTAACCGAATGGACCTTCCCTGAGCCTCAGGGCCGACGAGAATACTGCAGAACCGACCGAGAAGAGGGCGGAAGAAAATGCTCTGAGATGGTACTGCCGTCTGTGTTGTTCTATGACAACCTTTTACCCCCCGGGAGGCCCATCTGTATTATTCTGTAAGAGATATTTCTTCTCCAAAGCTGTTCACCCTACGAGAGAACCGTAAGCCAAGAAGTATAGCCTGTGGTTGAAACTATGTTTTACTAAAGGCAGTGAGATTAGGTCCAAAGATCGAGGACATTACCATTCTCGCGCAGGGTGACTTCGACTGGAAGTCGAATAAGTGGTTGAAAATCAGGACGCCCCTAGGCTATTACCCTCCAGGGCCACAGGCCTCGGAGTCACGCGAAAGTACCAAGATGGTAAGCTCATCATCATCACCATCATTTTCTGACCCGCATGATCCACTAAGTCGGTCGCGGGGGTAAAGCACGCACGGGAGAGGGTGAATTTTCCGAACAAAATTTCACCTTAGAGCCAGAAGCTCAAGTGCAAAGAAGAGGCCCCACCTGTTTTGACTTGATTGTGTCACAGGGCCAATAAGAGCAAAACGGTTCAACGACTGACATTGAAGGAGCATCGACCTGTCTAGTTTCTATTCCTCGAAACCAATAGATTCGCTCGCACCGCACAGCAACCTCGTTTTCGTTGGCCCCCGTCCGCTAATCCCCGCGAATGCTGTTCTCTATCTCGCCTGTCGTCACCCAGGCACCGAGAGGTTTCGCCTCAGAAGGCTGATGCAATATAGCCGCCAAATTGCTTCACAAGAACCTGAAGACCACCACGAACCCAAAGAAAAAAAGAAAAAGTCGTCCCCCCAAAACCTGGGCACACCTCAGTTTATACATCTCTTCCGTCTCGGCGAATTGATTTGAATTCAATTGAATCGAACTTCAAAAGCACGCCAAATGCACAGAACCACTGATTCAATTGTGTGCCACTGTCGCCCCTTTCAATATCACACGTCGATCAGACACTTGCGTGCGGTCATTGTCAATCGGCACGGCGGCGATTGCTGTGCGCCCGCCACTTGGCCGCAGCCGATTTGTCAAACTGATTGGCTGCCCTGCCACCCATCCGAAATAGAATCAATGACCAGAATATCTGATTTGTTCGCCGATTCATTCTCATCGACACTTCGGACGGAGGAATTGATGACGGCGAGGTCCAAGAGTCAAAGCGAATGCCGATCGAATAAATCATCGGGCTCGTGTCGCCCGTTGGAGCGGTGAAACGCATGCCAAGCCATTGAAGTCACTCTAGAAACTTCTCATCGGGCGACGCAGACTTGCCGGCCACCACGGTCGGAGGGGCTTCATCTCGGTTTGCCGGTGAAAACGATGAGACTCCCCCGGAACTGCAAAAGGAGAGAGCCGCGCTGCCCGCTCGCCGAAAGAGAGCGCACAAGTCAATTTGCCACAAGTAGATACATTATATCTTAACCAAGATCCCAAGCAGCAGCAGCAGCCTCATCATCTGGGCAAACCAATAAAATCCAATAAAAAAGCAACAAGAGCACACACATCACGGACGCCTCAAAGCCCGCACCGCCCGCGCCCAACTTTGCGCGCTCAACTTAGTTACTTGCTAACGTGCGCTCGTCGCAGATATGTATCTCATATCTCGTTCCTTCTCCGATGCTGGGCTTTGAGTGAATAATGTGTGTAATTGTATCTTAACGTTGGCTAGCTACTTCACACGTCTGCTCTCTCTCGCTCGCCAAATAGTATCTCAAGAGAACCGCATCCGATAAGATCGTGTCAGTAATTCAAGTCGCTCTCGTGATCTGTTCGCCTTCTTCTTAGTTTTTCTCAATTTTAATTTATTTCACGGTTCTTTTTGTTTCCATTTCATTTAACGGTAATTACTAGTGCTTGTCTCACTCTTGCCTCACTTTCAGGGTCACTTGTAACTGCGCTCGCGTCACATGATTTTTGCGGTAATCTGGCCGTGTAACCCGATGTCATTTGCCTCGATTAATTAGCCGCGGACTGCCTAACCCCACTCAGCATCCAAGTGACGAGTCAAATTCCCGTCCGTCCAGACTCAGGAAATGAATCCGAACGTGCTCCGCTTCGTCAGTGATATCGGGAATGTCTTGACATTTGTCGCTCTGCCCTCTGCTCGGCTCGGAATTACGCCATGGAATTTTCATGCATACAAATGAAGCTGATAAGAGTGTTTAATCTGATCGCAACCCAACGTGCAGCTATTCAATTGTTTCAAATTTCGTCTTTAAGTTGTGTCGGCGTGTGTGTATGCGTGTGTGGGTCGGGGCTATGCTAGCTTCCTGAGTGCTTGAGTGTCAGTGACTGTCGTTTGTTTTCTTTTTTTTTTTGATTCAGACATGTGAGGTCTGAGTGATAATGTGGAGCAAAGTTCATACGAAGTGCAGCGGTGGACTTTAAGGGAGTTCTCAGTGCGACGTCGAAACGAATAGATAAGAGGGCTCGCTTGATGCACTGAGATACAAGATTGTGTGCATGTTTGCAAGTGATAAGATGCGGATGGGTTGGAAGGTTTGATGACACTGACGGGCGTGTCCAGAAATGTGACATGCGTCTTTTTGTAGATTCTCAAATGAAATCCTGGTCGCGTCGTTTAGGCACACAGGGCGCAGCTGTAGTAGAAGAGCCTTATGTAGGTCCTCCCTTGCGAGGACGGCCTAACGACGGCCTGTAAAGCTAAATCGAAACACATCACTTAAACCCGAAATGAAGTATTACAGAGATAGCCGATTTTACAGCTGACTGCCTCCTAGTCCATGGACGAATTTGAGTGCCTTTTTGACGGATATTCATGCATTTTTGACGGTTATTCTCGAAATAACGTAAATGCCATCCTCTGATGGGTCAATTTGGTTTCAGAACACGTTATAAAAAGCAGTTATCAACAATTTTAAGGGGAGAGAGAGGTAGAAGTCTGGCGTCTGTGCAATACTTCATTTCTGATTTAAACACTGCCATGTCCCCTTAATACAATGTGTCTCTCTCTTTCTCTCTCTCTTTCTCTCTCTCACACTCACTCTAACGCTCTCTCTCTTTTTCTTTCTCCCTCACTCTCTCTCTCTATCTCTCTCACTCTCACGCTCTCTCTCTTTCTTTCTCTCTCACTCTCTCTCTCTCTTTCTTTCTCTCTCACTCTATCTCTCTCTCTTTCTTTCTCTCTTTCTCTCTATCACTCTCACGCTCTCTCTCTTTCCTTCTCTCTCTCTCTCACTCTCACGCTCTCTCCCTCTCTCTCTCTCTCTCATAAGTTCTTTGGCGGGGGCTACAGTTCCTGGTGAGTCTGCCGACGTGCCTATCCATCCACCACGGACATAGACTAGTTGCTTCCAGCTACGCACATTGAGGTGGATCTGTGCCTCAGCTAACATGCCTCTAACCCCACCACGGTCTTATTGCTTCCAGCTATGCACGTTCAGCTGATTGAAGTCCGATGCCAGCTGTGTACGCCACCGGATGCGCAGTCTTCCTTCACAGCGTTGTCACTCGCGGATGGAGTCGAAGGCTTTTTTAACCGGAGCATTGGTCTCCGCTTTAAATGATCAAGCCGGCATAGAGACGAGAGCTTCGAACTCACCCATGCAGTTCGTCATTCAGTTTCATCATTCAAGCTCCATACGTGACCTAAGATTACCCGAAGCACATTCCTCTCGAAAACCGAACAAGAATCTCCACGTTCGCTTTGGTCAGTGTCCAAGCCTCTGTCCCAGGACTGGGACTATACTGGTCCTTAAAATAAGCCCTTTAATCCCCTACGGTCTCCCATCCCATTCCGTTTTATTTCCGCCGCGGTGGTGACATTGATCGCTATCACTATATCATGGATGGACCTTTTCTGAATACTTTGTCTTACCCTTATTCAGCATGAAACTCATCTTAGTCCTTTCCTTGCCAATTGTTTTGTTCCTCTTGAAACCCATGCCGCCATTGCAAACCACACCGTGACCTAAAAATATTTATTGTGTCGTTGGGTTGGATGTTTCCCTTTTTTTATTGGATCTGTTTAGTTCCAATGAAATGAGTGCCTCCCTGTGAGAAGTGCATTTCCTTTACCAGACTACTTTATGAAAGACCGACACTCCTCATCCTTCTTCTTCATCTGGTGACGTTACAGTCCGGGGTGTACCTGGGTCTCAACCAACAAGCCTCTCTGGCTAGCTGATTCGGAGTCGAAGGCTGGAACAGTGTTGACGTAGACGCCTGGCTAGGCTCATGTCGCTGTACAGGCCCGTACAGTTCGTGGTTGAATCCTTTTCTCCAATAACCATCAACCCAATCAGGACCAGAGAACGCAGAACTTTTTTCTCGAAAATACACATGGGCTTCATTCTCCGTTCGTGAGATTGTCCATGCCTCTTCAGCTAGAGCAAACAGGACAGAGATGATTTTCAGGGCCAAAGGGAATATATCTTTTCTCTCGAATAAACCAAGGATGTCTTCATCCGCTTTTGGGATTGCCCATGCCTCCGCACCATGGAGCAGGACAAGGATGATCAAGATGTTACATAATGTTAGCTTGGTCCTTCGAGAGAGGGCTCTGCTACTCAATTGCCTCTTGAGCCCAAAGAAACAGCGATTGGCAAGAATTATTCTGCGTTTAATCTGGGTACTGGTGTTGTTCGTACTGTTTGCTTACCAACCGAGACACACGAAGTCCTTCACTACCTCGAAGTTATAGCTGCCTATGGTGACGCTCTGTCCAAGACGTCGATGTTGTGTGTCCTTTCTCGATGACAGCATGTACTTCGTTTTGCCCTCGTCTAAAGGCAGCCTCCGCTTCAATACCAGCAAAGGCTTCATTGACGGCTCGCTGGGTTCCAATCACGGCATCCGCGTATGCTAGCAGTTGTACGGACTTTTGGAAGACCGTGTCTCTATTGTTGGCGTGTGAGTCTTGCACGATCTTCTCCAGGATGATGTTAAGGAAGTCACATGACAACGCGTCGCCTTGTCTAAGACCTTTTTTGACATTGAAGCTCTCGGTGAGTTCACTCCTCATCATTGCACAGGTTAAGATGTTTAAGGTTGCAGCGCAATGGCCAATAGGACAGCTCTGTACCTTTCAAACACTTCCCTTCAGTCAAGGCTGAGGGTTTCGTTGCAGGAATAAGGCCGGATTAATCACTTGGATTGATCTAGGCGAAGTTTTTTTTCTCATTCGTTAATCAGGTTTGTATCTTCTGTACAAGCACTACAATAGGGATCAGGACCTATGAACGCAATCTCAGAGCCAGGCCTAGCGATCTCGTCTGAAGATTCGTTGCCTGCTATCCAAGGTCCCAGCCGAGCTTTAGCTTGTAGTGTCAGTTTTGGAGTCCATTAGGTTGGCTGCCTGCAAATATTTACATTCTATCGCCATTAATCCCCGGGCTTGTGGCTGACGCAGATTTCAAGAAAGTGAATTTTAGCTTAAAACATGATATGACTCGAAGCCATAGGTACTGACATCCTTGTGATGGGTCGAAAGACTCCAGCTCCAGACGACACTCTTCCTGAAGAGACAGTGATGAAACTACTTTCCCATCTGGCTCCGAACCCTTGGTTAGTTGATTCTTCGATGTCTCTACCACTGATCGCTCTTATGATCAGTGTCGTCGAAGGCGCCCTTCCTAATGCTCACAAAAGCCTCATAGACAGCCTGCGGTGTTCTTCAGAAGACGATTCGGGTTTCTGAGAACGGAGATAAAAATATGCAAGATAAAATAAGTATCCTGACACCATTCTTGCATTTTTAGGATGCACCGACAAAATCTCATGCGGCTTCAATTCTGGAGACGAACAACTTTCATATTTGTACGGCTCCACTTCTCTCGAGTCACTGACAATGCTCAACGGGTATACCCGTCTAGAACGATGTATTTAAGAAGGACATCATTATTGTCCCCGCAGAAATCTCATGAAGTCAGTTGAAGAAGAGCTAAACTTCTTAACCCTCCTCTACCAGTTATGGTCAAAAGACTGAGTACACCCTGCACAATAGATTTGTTCCAGGAGGTCCACTAGGCACTCTCCAACGTTCTCGCCAATTTACTTTCCTTCTTCGGGCACGAGTACGATAACTTTGGTGGCAAGTAATTGATGCGCTAAAAACTAGCTTTATTTTGCTATGGGAGGGAAAAGGTGCACCTCGCCCAGCTTGGGAGTTAGGGGCAATTTATTTGGGACACCTGCTACATCAATCTCTCCTCTCTCCTCGAGAAGCACCACTCAATAACCACTGTTGAGATTTTGCTGGCAATCTAATTAGGCAAACACTGGATGCTCCTTTGCGTTCAGTGATGAATCGAAATCGAATAGTAAATACCTTGCCTGCAAGTTATGCCTATGCAATCTAATATATAGATTCAGTCAATTGTCAGTCAAAGGCTTTTCGAAATTGTCATTTGATAAGAGTAGATAGGTTCGAAAATATCGTTACATTCCAGGATATTGTGAAGCCGATGAATCCTCTAGGGTCGCGACGACGACTCACGACTTCTTCAAGTGGAGACCTACCATTCCACCTCTAGCTACGGAAAAAAACTCGTTCTGCTAGACACGACTAATGATACTATTCGTCGACAGCCTGAAGGTCCACGTCCGCTCTGCACTCTAAACCCTCAGGCTAGTACAGGCTGTCCAGATAAGAAGGATAAGAAAAGAAGCTTAAACATAACAAAAACAGTATGGGATATGAACTTGATTCTGGCTCTATTTTGAAGCTACGCTCATGTCATTATTTATGGAATAGCCCCTCTTGGCTTCGGTAACAGTGTTTCAATGGATTGGTCGCTCCCATTGTTCATGACTTCTGGCAATAGAAAAACGTCTCGCATGTTGTCCTCGAGGCCTATCCAAAGCGGTTGGCTTGTTAGCATTGACTAAGGACTTGAGAGAAAAAATTAAAAAAATTAAAATTATATATAGTCGTACCATCCAGGCGGCCAATTGAGGAAGGCTTGTCCTGAGATGTGAGTGAGGCCCAGTCGACGAATGTCTCCTTCATAGCTTGGAGCGTTGCATCGATTGCATGGCATGTAGCGAAGTCTAGTTGGAACCACAGCTCGTCGAACCACATACAGTCGGTTAAAATCGGTCAACACCTGAGACTATTTGCTCTTTCTCCTTTCGAAAGAAATGAGGCAATAATGTTATCTTGTCATAAACTTCACCAAACAGTCAATCCTTGTGGATGAAATGGCAAACAGTACTGATTATTTTGACAGGTTGATGTCATTGGTAACTTTGACAGCTAGAGGAGAGATCGCCTTTAAGTCCCTGATAGTCTGATAGTTTCAATGTGACAATTCAATTGCTTTATGCACTAAATGTCGCCGCAGAATGCCATTTCAGATTCATTCATCGCCCACACGCCCTTATCAAAAGTTCACCTCTAAGTTCAACAGCTCAGCGGCATGTTTCCGTAGAAACTTTTCACAACGAAAACTCGCTCTAGGAAGCCTTCATTGAACCTCTCATCGGACATGTGATCATGGATCACATTTAATTGCACCCCCTCCACACCATAGCACCGCAGCACCGTCGAGCCACAGCTCATCGTATCACATGAGGTTTCACTTGAGATGACCCCGCGGCTGCTGCTCGGTCGATAGAAAGAACAACAAGAGAAGCACAAAGTTAGTCTTGACTGTAGTGAGTTGCGAGTGCGAGCTTAGTGCATCGTGTTTATTGAATTTATTTACTTTTTACGAATTTGCAATGTACTTTCGACGCCGTACATTCTGAGTGACACTACTTGCAATAACCGGTTGAAAGCGGGGAATTCTCGAGCCACGGTTGAGTAATACACCTGTTTACATGCGTTACGTCAAAGATACTTCAAGGCTGTGTTTTTTTAGGCAAACCACGTGCGCAGATAACTCGGTGGCTGGGAAGTGACATTTGCAGTGACCGCTGGGAATTCTCAGTCAGAATTTGAAGCGAAATTAATCACATGTGTTTTTTTAGTTGATTTTATGAGTTTCGTATTTGAATTGAAACGCTCTCGAGTATACTCGGCGATGAGCAAAACACTGCCAATCGCATTCTCATTTGGGTTTGACTTGGAAGAGTTACACGAGGGCATGCAAGACATCATGGCTAGACTCTTCTCTAGACTCGATAGATCCTCGAAGCTGGATGTACAGGGTGCCTATTCGGCTAGGTGTACCCTACTCTGCTGATGGTTGGATGACATTGTTTACTGCTCTCTCTCTCGCTCTGCCTGGACGTTGGAGTAAGTAAAAAACACCACAACTGTTAGTTGTATCTTGCCTTCAATTCAATTTCAATGGAAATGGGATGTTGACCCTTGACAAGGGGCTTCTTCTTCCGGAATGATTAGAATCAGATGAAAACTAGCTCGGTTCTGTCTGTTGAACATTTACAAACACCTATTGGAAAGGGATAGGACACACCATTATTCCGAAACAAAATTCTGAAATCTAAATGTTGCGACCCTTGCTACCCTTGCCAACTGAATGTAATCGTGCGGTGGAGAGGTGGAGGGGATAATCAAGAACCAGATTTATATTTTTACCAGATTACCAGATTCAAGTCTCTGGATGCAATCAAAAAAAGTTTAGCTGCGTCATAACTGGACACTGCGCCATTGGAACTCGCGCCTTCCACTGGGTCTGCTCTGCAATGAGTTCTGTCGAATCTGCGGATACGAGGATCCAATTGGAACGCCTTCTCCATCAATTCGCAGGCCATAACTCAGGACAGTCCGAGGTGGATCTGGGCCTCAACCAACAAGCGTTTCTAGCCAACTCGACCTTTAGCTAGCTGTTTCCAGTTTCGCACGCAGAGTTCGTTGAGGGCCCTTTCCACTCGCTGAGGCCAACGGTCTTCGCCTACTGCACCGTCCCTCTGGGGTGGAGCATTGGTCGGAGCCCTGTTTTTATAACCGCTCTACATCACCATCTCAATCGTTGGATCTTCACTCTTCTGTCTAGATCGATGTCGCTGAACATCTCGTCGTCATACCTCCTACTCCACGCACCATCTATGCAGACGGGACCGAAAATCACTCGAAGAATTTTCCTCTCAAAGTAACCAAGAGCAACTTCGTCCGCTTGTAACAGGACTGGCACGATCAAGGTCTTATAGAGGGTTACATTGGTTGTTCGAGAGAGGAATTTGTTTACCAATTGCTTTCTTAGACTAAAGAAACTGCTGACACTCTGCCCGAGGGGTCGATGTTGGGAGACCTTATATATACCCTTTTTTGCCCTCTTATCGTTAAGCCCATCTTCGCGGCCTCCGTTGCAATAGTCACAAAAGTGCCATGGACGACAATTCCAATTTCGTCGGCATATACGAGTAGGTGGACGGACTTCTGAAAGATTGTTTTTCTGGTGTTTTAAAAAATTCTTTGTAGATGTGATGTTGAAGAAGTCGCATGACAACGCGTCGCCTTGTCTAAATCCTTTTTTGACATCAAAGGTCTCGGATAAGTCTTTACCGACCTTGCTGGAGCAGCGTCCATTCTCCGTCGTCATCCTACACAAACGGACGAGTTTGGTAGGGATGACAAGACTAAACATTGCTCTGTATAGCTCATCTCTATAGATGGCGTTATACGCGGCCTTAAGATCTATGAAAAGGTGGTGGGTATCGATCTGTTGTTCCTGGGTTTTCTCCAAAATTTGCTGTAGTATGGATATTTGATGGAGGGTGAAGTTTCCTGGCCTAAAGTCACACTGGTATGGACCCACCAGGTTATAGGTTGTAGGTGATTCAACGGGCATGCTTTCCTCCGACCATATTTTACAGATGGGTGTGTACATGCTCCTTACCAAGTCTTCGCCTGCCGCTTTGAAAAGCTCGGTTGGTAGTCCGTCAGCCCCATCAGCCTTGTTGGAATTCAGTTTAGATATGGCTGTCTTCACTTCATCCGGGTCGGGAGGACGGGATTGTTGATCTACATCGACCCCTTAATTCGGATCGAATGGTTCGATCTGCCTGAGAGCGGGATTTGGTTCTTCATTGCCGTATAAATCTGCAGAAATGGATTCTCCATATCCGACTGCGATTCTACAACAAAGTTCATCCTCACGGGCTTCGGTTCTAGCTTTATAATCGTGTCTAGCTAACTTTACCCCATTATAAAATTTCCTTACCTCATTCCTGGACGAATATCCCTCAAGTCTATCTATCGCGTGCTTCTCAAGCGCCTTCCTTTTCCTCCGGAGAAGCCGATGTTCGACTATCCTCTTCTGCTCGCTGAGATCGCTAGTAGCTCTTGTCCTTCTTTGCAGTCCCGCTTTACTCAGGACACTCCTCGTCATTATAACGAGTGACTGTTTTCAATTTCATAGAAAAACTCACCTAAGGACATACGAGCTGAATATTATTAGCGTGAGCCAACTTAAATACTTCAGCGGATCCAAGTATTAATTGGTGTGAAGAGTAGAAGCCTGCCGGATAGACTTGATGGTCTTATGGCTCTCAGCAACACTCTTACGACTTATTACGGCGTTTTGTGTTGAACGACTTGTTGAAGGGCAGGTAGTATTTTTAGAATCACTAAATGATTCAAGACGACAGCTGCTAAAGTGAAATCACAATTTTGATTATTTTCAAAATATTGCTTCGCAATGGAATCACGGTGAGAGCTTTCCGTCTGCACTTATTTGAATCTGAGACGAGTTTCAAAACACCCTCCGAAAGTCTTCGGATCAATGCAGGCTTGCGAAAAACAACCTAATCCAGGAATGCTCTTGTCGGCGCTGTCATTGGCACGGATTCAGTATGAATGGACACTGGTTTTAGGACCGACGACGATGATGATAACCATAAAGGGTGTTAGAACATTAAACGAACGCATGGACAATGTGACTCTTGTTTCTTCGACTTTCACGATAGAGTGTTGCGCGGCACAAAAAAGGTGGACAATGGTTTAAATCACCTTGAAGTACATAAATGGAGTCAGCTAGTAAGAGACCGGGTTGGCTAGAGACGGTTGTTAGTTAAGGCCTAGCTCCAATACGGTCTAAGACCTTGTTCCACAATTACTGCAACGGACTGACAGACAACGCTGGCAACATTTCTGTCCCCTAAGAGAATTTTGAGTCCAAGAGGTTGTAAGACGTATGCTAAAGAAAAAGCCAAATTGCGACCTTTTTTGAAGGAACTTGAAATTTTTACAAGCTTTTCTGAAGAATTAGTATTTTTTTAGTTAGTATTTTATTTTCGGTTTTGAAATAAAAGGCGTATCGAGTCGAGTCGTATGACAAGGACTTATTATTTTTTTCTTTTATTTGATTGTCTAGGTCTTTATAAATATGACCGCTTAGGCGCTACAGCGTTGAATGGTTGCTAACTAGTTGACCTCTTTCTCAATTCTGCATCCTTGACCGTCCTGTCCTGCGATGACTGCGACCACCCTTGTCGACTGTTGGACAATAGGAGTCCAGTGGACTGCTGTCTTCGTGAACGATGACGAGGTTGGGCTGCTTCTGTCCACATTTGTTGCGATCTTGCAGGCTGTCAGGCATTCCCTTGACCACTTCTTCCAGAATTGTTGCTAGAGGCAGCATTCAAGCTGCGACCTTTTTGAGCAGCCTACTCGAAGTTCAGGCAGTTTTTCTTACGACAGCGCTCGAAGGGGGCTTCCTATTAGGAGGTGTGTGGGTGTAAGAGTCTCGTCTTTGTTGGGATCTGCATTGAGAAGTGCGATGGGCTTTGAATTTGGCACTGTCTCTACCTCGGCCGGAATTCGCTTGTTCCTCGCTTGTAAGGAGTGTGTTTTCCCACGGTCCGGTGCTTCCCAATGACCGCCGAAATGAGGAGCCCTTGGCGGTATGAAGGCGAAGTTAATGTCTTCCTCTGTTGCGGACTGACGAACAGCGTCCATTCCTCGTTCGAACTGCGCCCGAGCTTCCTACAGCTTCCTCCGAGTTCAGGCGAAGTTCGTCCGTAGTATATCTCGAATTTATCTAAAATTGTTCGCCTTCATAGGAAGTGTCGCTCTAGCGGTGTCTGAAATTTGTTGTGCTACCAATAAAGCTCAATGACACAGCTCCCAAAGCTATGGTCTTATGTTGCGAAACATGTTTTACTCGAACTTCAGAATGATTCCGACTCATAATCTACTCATCGCAAAAACGGTGAGGCCACTGTGCCCTGGATTGCTGACAGCTTCCTAACGCGATTACTTCCTATTTTTAAAACAAACCCATGCGATATATTAACCTCAGGAGACTTTTCAGTTTAACCCCCTTTAAGTCGCCCAGCCCTACAGCATCCTTTTCTTAGTAGGCCTGATGGAGATGCCAGACAAGTTCTTCGCCTTTCCATGTTCTGCAGAAATCGTCGTGAGGAATGCCAACACACAGTGCATGTGAACTCCCACTAGCATCCTTATCGTCGTCGCCCAAAGGAGCCCCCACCATTGATCCAATGACCAGACCAAGTCATAAATTTCTGACGTCTTGCAAAACTTTGGCTTGCCGTAGGGCCTTGTTGCTTAGGCGAAATGTTCCCGATTATGTCTCCCAAGCAACGTCTAGGTTATTGTAGCCCTGTTACGGATGTTCCTCCAAGACTCCACGAGATTTCTTCTTTCCACCGAACTCCGACTGTCACCAATTCTCACCCATGTCACGAGACGCTTTCTCAGTCGTCGCAAAATTCGCGTGATTCCCAGTCACCTCAACATTCATTAGCAGCGAAACAAAACCATGACCGAACGGCAATTAAGAACTAACGAAACGAAACCTCCACATTCCACAGAACCACCAGGCGACGTCACCGTTCCCTCCACCTGAACGCTAATTAGGCAAACATTGTCAACAAATCGCACTCGAAGCGCAAACAATTCTCGGAGCCGTTTTAAGGCCCAATTAACACCATCCCCTGCCGGCTTTCGGCGCAGATCTGCCACTTAAAGGCGTTAATCGACGCAATCAACCGTCTATTTGCTCTGCATGTTCCATTTGTGTGCGGTATTTGAACAGTCTGATTCTTTGTCGTTTCAGAGATAAATTTCGCAGCAGGCGACGAGGATCCATTGCACCGCTACCCGCCCTGAGACTCAACAGCAAAGAGATGTTGGCCGGCGAATTCGACACGCAGAGTGTCATGAGCAATCAGACCTCGATAACGAGCATAAATTCCATAGCGAGCCTGCTGAGGGAGAAGATGCAGGTGAGTTTCCATCCTCCGTGCGCCGACTGTCATGCCACATGGTTCCTTTCCCATTTTCAGGCAGTTCCGCAGATGATACGAAAGAAGAAAAACGAAACCAAAGACTATAACCTCAAGATGTTCGTGGTGTCCCTGTTCTTCATCATTGTGTTCCTGGTAAGTGCAGCAGCCCGTCGTCACGCGCCCGTGCTCAACTGAGTCCCTTTTCAGATTGGGTACGCTTACGTGATGTACCATCAGCAAGTGCTCACGCGCTCGTACTTCTCGAAGGCAAAGTTCGGGGCCACCGACCGGGTTCTGCGGATCTTCAACGTGGAGGACGAGGAGATCATATCGGCCAAGCTGGGAGTCACCCTGGGGACGGAGACCGTGCCGTTCCCATGCCTCGAGGACCACACTCTCAACGACGGGAGCATCTGTCTGGAGTGGAACAACCTGGCACGCCTCTACATGAGCTTCGAGGACAAGGAGGTCCTGCGGTGCTACTCGGTGCGATGGCAGGCCCTTGGCTCCGACGTGCATCCCACGGACTGCTACGAGCTGGCCCGGGACAACGGGCTCTGGTTCGGAGGCGGCCCAGTGCGCAACGTGGACTGGACGCTGAGCCGGGCCAACTTCAAGTTCGCGCCGTTCATCACCGGCGACCTGAAGGCGCATCAGTTCGGCAACGCCCTGAAACGGTACTTCATCAACTCGCTCGGCATCGGTATCCAAATCAGCGACAAGACGCCACTGTACGTGTCCGTGAACCAGTCGCAGAATCACCTCTGCCTGCGAGCCATGAAGGACGACTACGCCTACGTGAACCGGCTGACTGAATTCACCGAGCTAGAGTACAAGGTGTGCGCCGCGGACGACATGCGGGGACTGCACATGCTCATGACGCAACAGAGCCTGTGGGACGGGCTCAAGGAGCGCGACATCAAGACCCTGCACTCGATCATCGAGGAGCCGATCTACAAGATCCCCTTCGACAGCGACACCATGTCCATAAACGAGACGAGCATCTACAACTACTCGGAGGAGGTGATCGCGACGGGCTTCATGCGGCTCGGTCACATCCTGGTGAACGAGTTCTGGCAGGAGAACGTGGGCGACTTTGCCGTCGACCGGGAGCGCTTTCCGACGCTGAAGGAAACCATCGACGTGCTCCACCGCAGGGGCTTCAAGATTGTCTTCACCGTGCAGCCGTTCATCAGCACGGACAGCCCGAACTTCAAGGAGGCCGTGCACAAGAAGCTCCTGATCTACGAACGTCACTCGGAGCGAAGCATCCCCGCGCTGACGCGCTACAAGAGCTCGTCCAGCGCCGGCGTGATAGACATCACCAACAACGACTCGATCCCCTGGCTGATGGACAAGCTGCAGGCGGTCGTCAAGGAGTACCGCGTGGACAGCTTCTACCTGGACCTGGGCACGGGACAGAACCTGCCCCACTACTACCAGTGCAGGGACACCCTGCAGAATCCGGACATGTACGCCAAGCTGTTCGCCTCGAAGTTCGAGAGCGTCGGCCTGATGGGGGTGTCGACGGCAACGGCTGTCCCGAAGCCACCGGCCTTCCTCAGCGCGCCTCCGACGAACTCATCGTGGGCCGGTCTGAAGGACGTCGTCTCGACCATCCTCAACTACGGCGTCATCGGCTTTCCCTTCGTGCTGTCCGGCGCCATTGGCGGCGACTTCTACCTGAACAAGACCCTCCCGAAGATGCTGTCCTTCTACTCACTCAGCCAGGCGGAGCTTCCCAGTCAGGAGCTGTTCATCAGATGGCTGCAACTCGCCACATTCCTGCCTTCGATGCAGTTCAGTCATTTGCCGTCCGAGTACAAGAGTGACTACGTCACCGACCTGGCCAAAGAGCTGACGAACGTCCGGCAAAAGACTGTCATTCCGCTGCTGAAGAAGTACCTCAGCGACTCCATGAACGAGGGACTGCCTCTGGTGAGGCCGCTCTGGATGCTGGATCCGAATGATCCCGCGTGTCTCAGTGTGAACGATGAATTCTCCATCGGCGAGGAACTGATTGTCGCACCGGTTCTGGAGGAGGGTGTCGATGTTAGGGAAGGTAAGTGATTTCATTTTACTCAGATGAAAGTGAGTAGGCATTTTCTAAAATCCACTTTTTAAGATGCGCCTAGCTTCACTGATATGTGTTGGAGGTTCTAACTAAAACATAGAAAAGAGGAAATTGTTCCCCTTTTAACTACGTAATCACTTTCAGGGAAGAGGCCGTCGAATCAGGGGTTGAATTCATTTAATTAAGTCGCCGTTTACCATTTCGTTGAAATCGCAAATCAAACACCACCTTATCGACGACATTGTTAAATTGACTGTGTCTCGGCTAGACGCTTGATGTCTGGTTGACTATAGCAGAGACACACTGTTTTCGGTTGTGCCCAAACTAAGGAAATTTTTTTTTCCCTGTTCTTGTGATGGTTGGGAATCTACGAATCTATTGAATTTAACTGCTTTTCTGCCACCATATGTAAAAAGAGAGGAGCCCTGGTCACAGAGTCCCTCTTATCTCTGGGTTGCAGCCTGTAACGAGGTCCCACAGGGGTTGGATCCACCATCTCCGGTGGAAGGTGCTTGGTTCCCAGATTTCACCACGTTGAGGTGAGAGACTTTTTAGGCAGAGGTTAGTGCAGACACCTGTGCCGGCAGGAAAATCTGTATCAGAGTGAGGGGAAGACAAGTTCAGTGTGGATCGATAATCGAATGCTCATGCTCTATTTCATTGCATCTAAAACGCGACAAGGTGCCCACATTTGCTCCTCGCTGTCCACTCGTACCAACTACGAACAGGAATTTCTCTGCTTCACTAATTTGTTGAAGAGCCATTTGAGCTTAAGCCCTGGCCTCATTTGTCACACCGTAAGTGACGTTGAAGATTGTTTGAACTGGTTAAAGACAAACCTTTGTTTAAGAGCAACCGTAAGCCCTGGAGTTGAGGAATGTGATCAGTCCAGAACTTCATTACTATGCTCATGCCCTGTTGCGTAACATGTCCTTCGCATGGACTTCTGCCTCATGCAGATGTCGACGTAGGTACCTGGTAACATTTCCCTTAGAGGTGACTTGAAACACATTAGGATACACATTACTTAACATATGTCATTGCTGGCTTTCCTGGATCTGTTTCTCTACCAGTGAACTCCAATAACTCCCTGACTCAAATCAAAATATGTTCTCGATTATCGACACAGTAGACAAGAGCGGACCTATACATTTGCTGGTTTGAATTCTGATAGTGGGTACTCCACTGTCAAAGGACTTGTAGTCCACAAAGACGCTGATTTCACCACGCGACTTTTGGCATCCAAGAACTTTGCTATAAATGTGAAGTGAAGACTCCGCGGCCAACACTATTAAAGCAGGAGTTGTAGATCAATGAAGGGAGCACACTACTGCACTGTATTGAAGGACCCAGTCCCCGCTGACCTCATTTCATGTCACGCTTCCATCCGGATTCCAAGATTCCTGATTCTTGCTAGACAGTGGTTATTTAGTTCTGTCGGTTCGTCTCGCTTGCTCTTCAATTGCTCACCATGAATGCTTCCATCTAGGAACGAACTATTTTTCTACTGCACCCGAATGAAGAAATCAGAGGACAGGGCATCTCTTTGCTGAAATCTTCGAACCGAACTGAAGCAGGGTTATGACGTTTTTATTAGCGTAGTGCGACAAAGCCGGTTGAATTTTCTCGGGATCTCGAATTCGGACATCGTACCGAATAGTTGCTTGCGTTACGCTGGAGGTTTCCCTACTAATTCCGTCGACGTCGATGTTAATGTCAGAGATCCGTTGAGATTTTGTGAAATGTTCTACTCACCTTCTATGTATTCATTGACTTCTTTTGAGTCTTGTAGAAGAAGGCTCTTCTGCGAGAGAGAGAGAGAGAGTCAATTGCTCACCTGACCCAGACTTCGAAGCGAAGTTGAATAACGTCTCGTCGTGCGAGTAGGTTTCGTAGCATGACGACTGCCTAATTCGGTTCAGCAGAGCTAGATGCTGGCTCAAATACTTGTTCCACCACCGGTCTCCGTCATAGTTTCGGTTTCTTGCAGCCCGTTCCTTACTAGGTCTCTCTTACTTTGTTCGTCGTTGGTTTATGTACAAGGTCGTACGAGTAAACCAGTGAAAAGGATTAGCCGCATCATCATAGCCCGTCAACTGCTACGACACCCCATCTGCGTGAGGCGCAGTCCAGGACACACAAAGTAGCTCAATCGCATTTCAATTAGCCCCAAATATTGTGTCCTTTAGCTCGGGTTCCACAAATGCTCACATCAGCACTGACATAGATCTTGTGTGCTGTTTAGCAGTCAGTGATCTGATCCGGAGACCATGCAATATGAGCAACCCTTTATTGTAATTTCTGCCTGGAGGCATTGGATGCCTTACTCAGCTTTTGCGGTAATACCCGTCTTCCAAGAGCGATTCCCATCGATCTGGGACTCCACCCAATTAAGAGTACGCCTGCCGACTGCCTCTGCGGTCCCGTTGCGTCCACCGCCTCATCACGTCAAATCCGTCCCACCACAGTGTCGAAATGTGGCCTGAAAATGTCATAACTCTCAGGCTAACCCGCCACCTCCATCAATCGATAACTATCGTCAGTCGATGGCTATCAATGCCCTTCAAAACGTAACGACCTCCGAAGTTCATAACTCAGAACGTGCTTCTCGATACCGAACCCCATCCAGGCGACCACGACCACCATAAACATGACTAATAGGCAATCCAAGCGAATCCCTTCGACTCGTCTTCAGCCCATTTGCTCGTCTCCTTCGCTGGCATCAAACATTTCCACATCATTTAAGCGGAATCGTCTCATCCGAATTCCAATCGCCTATTGTCATGTATGAGCCCGAGAGCTATTCATCTCATCTATCTCTCGCAGAGTTTGACTTCAACCCACCACCCCCCACCCCCAGCACATTCCCTTGCTCCAATTTCAGCATGAATTGCACACGTATCCATATCTGTGTACCCCATCGCGTCGCTGGATTCACATTTCAAACTCGTTCAACCGCAGATAGTAAAAGTGCATTTCACTCGGAAGCGATGCAGGATGCAGGATTACCCTGCAATCGTCTTCAGGGTTCTCTTGTCGTTCGACACGCAAGTGTTGGCATTCATTCAAATTGAAAAGGATAACGCATCAGATGCCGTGAAAAGGGTCTCTTCTCGTTCATTTCGTCCTTTTTTGTGCATTTTGTCGAGCAGCAGATGAATTAATCATTCGGATACCTCATCAAAGGGCGAGCTTTCAGCTGGGGTAGCGCTTCAGTTGGGGAATCGAGTTCGCTGAGACATGCGCCGGAGTGTTGTTTACGTCAGGACTGGTTGAAGGCAATTCTTTGAATGAAATTGTGTGCCCAAGGGTTGTTTTGTGAATCGACCTTTAATCGGGTGGATGGGCAGCCAGCGAAATGGAACCTGTTCAGTGCAGAAAGACAAGCTTTCAAGGCGGCTTGTCTCTTGTAAAATTTTTCATAGGGTCGAGGGGGCAGTCTTTAGAGGTTTCTTGCATGGCCACGGTGGCGTATACGTAACATTTTTGATATGGTCGAGGGGGCAGCCTTTACACTTGTCCCTCGACTGACTTGACTGACTTGACTGACTTGACTGACTTGACTAACTTGACTAACTTGACTGACTTGACTGACTTGACTGACTTGACTGACTTGACTGACTTGACTGACTTGACTGACTTGACTGACTTGACTGACTTGACTGACTTGACTGACTTGACTGACTTGACTGACTTGACTGACTTGACTGACTTGACTGACTTGACTGACTTGACTGACTTGACTGACTTGACTGACTTGACTGACTTGACTGACTTGACTGACTTGACTGACTTGACTGACTTGACTGACTTGACTGACTTGACTGACTTGACTGACTTGACTGACTTGACTGACTTGACTGACTCGACTGACTTGACTGACTTGACTGACTTGACTGACTTGACTGACTTGACTGACTTGACTGACTTGACTGACTTGACTGACTTGACTGACCACCTATCGTTACAGTTTGAGTGCTCTGAAAATAATATCCCTCGTATAAAAACGACATCTGTGCTCTCATTCTTCTCAAATTTCACATTTCACTTCAGTTTGCGAACAAAACTAATACAAATGTGACCTATCACTTTAAAAGTGTCTCAAATGTGTAGAACAAGATGTGTATACAGAATTTGTTCTCGTTTTATAGGAGACGATACTGAAATAGGTATCGCCAAAAATCAGTCGGCGAGACGATAGTTAATGACTCTCTCAGACGCTATCGTTTTTTATGCTAACATGAAGCGAAACTATCGTCGAAACGCTTGCGCGGGACGATTGTCGCCTTACGCGATTAGAGCACAGGGCAATTTTGCAAACTAAACCCCTTGCTATATTCATGAAGGAAGGTAGTCGAAGATCAACGAAAAGGGAACAATAGACCTTTAATGCACCATAGCTCGCATTCAGCACCCGTTGGCATCATTTCATGTCACTGCTTCCATCCAGATTTCAAATTCCAGATTCTGTTGGTTCTTTGCATGCTCTTCAACCGTCATGAAAGCTCCACCGCCGCATGCTGGGAGCGCATGCTCCCAGCTGTGCTGAGAAACTGCCTTTCGTGTCCACAGTTGTCCCGCAGACTATCTTCTATTGTACCAGAATGAAGAAATTAGATGACAGAGCATCTCCTGAAGGCCATTGCATGGATCTGAAGTCCTTGAACGTGCATCGAGTATTTAGTAGCGCAGTGCGACACAACCACTTCCATTTTCTTGGGATCTCGATTTCGGGCATCGAATCGAATAGTTCCTTGCGATGAATGCTGTCGTATGCGACTTTCAAATCTATAAAGGGGCTTGTGTACTGAAGGTGTACGGTGGCCCAAAACCGTACTACTATTAGCCGGTTAGTGCGATGTAAAGCGGCTTTAGACGTTGGTTTCGTAAGACAACCCAATTAACAAATTTGTAACAAATTTGTGTGCGAGTCTATATGGGAACATAGGTTTGATGGCTGCTTGGCTATCAATCCTTATGGCAACCTTTGCCTTGACAAGATATTTGAGTGTATTTCGGTTGACGACGTTCTACCCGGATTGCAAATAGTGCCGCTTGGAACACGCTAGAATTGTCCGGCATTCTATAGGCTTTAGAAATGTACTGGGATTCTAAGGACATATCCGCACTGACTCCGTCGAACATCTTAGTAGATTGTCCAGTCAAAATCCCCGCACATCTGCCCACAATAACAGTTATTTTTTTTCAAGGAACAATGTCAAAGCCTTTTGATGGACTACGTCTAGGCACCGTAAAGTCTGTTGGGGATGATACAAGATCTCTTGGTATGAGGTCAAGGATTGATAGGGTTTTGATCACCAGCATCCAGACTCTCTGAGCCTTATGGGCAAGGGTAGAAGATGTAGCATCACCGTAAGTGCATCTGACGGAGTCAACCGTAGAGCACCTGTGATGTGTGCTACTCCCTTGGTTTGACAGAGGCATCCATCTCGACGTAGTTGATAGTTCAAGACTTGTGATATTGAAACACATTCTCGACACATGGACACCATTGTACAGCAGCAAGGCAGCATGGGCACTGGACATTCACACTGGATCCCGTGACTGTCTCGTCTCATAGAGGTCTTCGTATGCCTTGAGCGGTTGTTTCCTTGTTGTCATTTACGAATGCAAAACCCTTTACACTTGTGTGAGAAAATCCTTGGCAGGAATTAAAAATGAAAAACGAAGACTGTTTTGAGATTGTGGAGTGGTGTTGCAACTGTCAACAAACACGCGATGTTCCCAAGCGGTCCACCATCCAAGTCCCGCCCGATGCTGCTTGATTTCGTTGATCGGACGAGAACCGATTTCTTCAGCATGGAGGCATGGCCGTTGACGAACAACACATCACGCCTACTAGCAGTGGTGAGTAACGTGAAGGGGAATAAGTTCCCGGGAACTGAGGATTCAAGTTATTCTAATTCGACTCACTCATGAAATAGGTCTGATTATCGCACCAATTGCCGACAGAATCAAGGGCGTTTTGGAGATCCAGTCAGTCGGTCGAATGGATAAGTGGTAAGGGGTTATGATATGGTTGACATCATTGATGGTTAAAAACAAAAATCTGAGGACAAAGGTGACTGCCATGTGGAACACCAGATGAGGCAACAGTCGAGTCAGATGTTGAAGATCGGAAGAATGAACCTCTGCAGTGGCAATTCTCAAAGTACGACTTAAGCCCTGTGTATGATATGGGCCGGGGAACCGAGGGCCTTTAGTTTGATGTTGATAATCGGTTGGCTGATTTTGTCAACAGTAACAACTTCCACTTTATTACCTTGCTCAAATGTTGAAAGGCTCTTTTAAACGATTTTTGTAAAATAACGATCCGCACTTAAGAAAATTGTGGTGTCGTGGTGAAAATATGGAATCATACAAAATCATGCTTATTATGAATAAATTTCCCCTCGAGATATTTTTTTTAATTGGGAAACAAGCTATTGTGAAGAGTGATCGAAAGAAAAGGCACTCCTTACTATGAAGGACTTTCCCATGGCCAATTTTAATTTCCCTCAATTTTCTTCCCTATCATTTTGTTAGGGAAATTCAACTAAACATGCCTATTATTATGAATAAAATTCCCTCCGAAGATTTTAATATGAAGGCAAACTTAGTTTATATGTATATTCATGCAAAATACTTAATTATTATCAATTTAGAGACATTTTTCATCGACCATACAATAAAAAAAAAATTAAGAACGAGATAAATAAAAAGAAATTATTAGGTACCAAGTCCCGCTGAAATTGCAGAAGTATGCAATGAAATTGCTGTAGCCAGCTAATGCACAAACCAAACCTTGCAACTGATGGAATATCCTTCTTGAATCATTAGCCCAATCAGATAATCGTGTAAAAAACATTCCGCTAGAGATTTCCAGTTACGGGGACATTAGGGTAAGGGAATAAGACATTCTCCAAGGACTCATAACAAGCATGATAAAATAGATTCGAAGAGTTTGGGAATAGAAGATAGCTTAGGTATCGGTCTATAATTAGAAATACCTTTTATTGTTTAATCATTGAAGTCACATTAGATTGTAGAAATATTTTGAAAATATTTCAGCAATAACACTAAATTTTATTTTTCAGTTTACCTACCTCAAGGCGTTTGGAAGGACGGCATCGATGGATCTCTGAGGAAAGGAAACCGCTGGATCCACAGCTACAACGTGCCAAAAGAGAAAATCGCATATTTCGTCAAAATGCCGGACAACACTCGCTTCTAGGTTGTGATTAAGGAGCATAAACAAAATTTCAACTCAGAGACAATCCGTAACCATACAATACCCACTTTGTTCTAAGTTTTTAAGGGTCTAGCTTAAGGAAGAAAATTCAACTCAAAACTCCATTGTGATCCCACCTCTCGTTAGGAAAATCGAAATAAACACGAAATAAAACACACGCAGACTCGCGTTGTTCGTTCAAATTTTTGTATACGTTTTTTTTTTGTTTATTTGATTTTTTTTTTCTTTAAAAATAAAATAATTAGGTACCATAAAGTATATTTTCTTGTTTTTCTTTTTCTTTCAATACTAAACGAGTATATAAATAAATGTAAAAAATAAAAATAAAAATTAAATTAATTTAAAAAAAAAAAAAACAAATTAAAATACAAATAAAGTTAAGTAGACGGGCCACTTATAGAAATTACATTTAGAATTATATTCTAGTCAAGGATAATGTCGTTATTAAGGAATACCGTTAATATCGTGTCTGATATCTCTGCTGCAGTGCGGCAAGCCATTGCACGGTTGTGCGTCCATTTCTCTGGTCGCATAATCGCACATTGACTCGGGCAATGGATCGTTGTTCTGATCGAGGCACATCACCGAACGCCGCTGCATGGGACTGGGAAGACCGTAGAATTTACACGTCACTGGGCAGTTCTGCCAGTCGCCGTACCACCAATGTGCCGGACATGGTATGTCGTTGCAGCGGCGAGAAATCTCGTTTGGTCTCGTGTTGTCTGCGTTCGACCAGCAGAGTTCTTCTTCACTTATTACTGGAAAAGATGGAAGACAGAGGGACAATTAAAAGGGGTAAGCTTGGAATGTATTTAAAAAGGTGAGAGAGCTGCAAATACGCTTCGGTAAGGACAAGCATAACACCATTCATAGAAAGCTCTCATTAGGCTAGGTTAGTTAATGTGGCAGACTGCAGATCTAAGGCAAATTAAGGACGGAGTTGATAGCTCCTACTTCTGGAACGAAAAATTCTCATTTTTCCAGACCTGCTTTATGGAGACGTAAGCTAGACGATAAGCAAGATAGCAAAGGTGGTTCTTGGTGGCTATGGTATACATGGTCCCGTCTGCGAGAAATGCAGGAGAAGACAAACACGTAGTTCGGAAGGCTCCAGTTAAGACGGTCTTCGAGTCCGGATCTCCTGGTTCGAGAAAACCAAACATTTGTTACTAGGTTCGGTTAGGTAGGGGGGTTGCTAATGCATTCACATTCACTGTGTGATACCCACACATTTGGTATTAATTCCAAGTTATCGCGGGGGCCAGACTCCTTGGTCTTGATGACTGGTAGCATCGTGACCAGAACCATCAGCGAGGGAAGGCAGCTTTCAGACTTTCCATGGTTCCCAGGCCTGAAAAGTAAGTAAGGAAACGGCTTATGCTGATGTCAGTCAGCTCACTCAAAAGTAGGTGCCTTTGGTCCTCAGGTCTTTTTCCACTCCATGTCACTTCTCTGATGGAAGACCAATTCTTTGTCCAAGCGAGTCAATTACTCAGTGTCCTCTAAAGACGACAATGAGTTTCCTGATACCTAGCCTTAGTCAAATTAGATTAATATAAAGTTTGAGTTTAAGTGATGGGCAGATTCACTTTGCGTTTTGGGCATGTATTTTTGAGCCTTTTTGGGATTTGTATTAAGGCATATGCTGTCTTGCAAAGCATGATTGATTGTCCTCATCGTGTGCACCTTACAAAGATGTAGCTGAGAAAGATTAAGCTGTGTTTCCTCTCGTTGAGACTTGGCGAGCTTATCGACTTCGCAATTACCCGGTACGTAACAATGTTTGGGCATACATATGAGGAGAATGTTCAGCCATCACGTCAAGAAACAGTCGACAATTATGGGAAGTCTTTAAACTGAAAGTTATATAATGAAGGTACTTGAACGCAGTCGGGACCATGTCGCACGTTTCTGACAGAATACACTCCACTTTTCATCTGGCGACGACTATCATCTGATTGTCCGAGAGAATACTGAAGTGACTGATCGAAGTTCCATCTCTGAACGAAGTGAGATTAGCTGTCCGTCCGAATGTATGCCACGAAGGAAGGTCTACTTCAGACCAATCGTGAAACTCGGCGAAGAAGAGTAGTGCCGTCAACAGCTTCGGCTAGGTTTTTAACTCAAATTGAGACGGTCTCACTAAATCTACATTCCACGCCTTTCTACTCATTCTCTCCTGTTTGCAAACCGAGGCAGCCTTCCTGACCTGTTGTGTGGATCTACTTAGTCATGACATCGAAAAAGATTGTGGGAAATTCGCACTGGTCCATCATGGACAAGAACCTTCAAGACTAGGTTTCGAAGTTGGTATTTGTAAGAAGGACGTGGTCTCAGTAACTTCTTCCAATTGAATTGAATTAAAGAATTCTGGGTGCGTTATGACAAGAGAAAGTATGTTTTTCTTCGATTTAGTCGAACAGAAAGCCAGGCGGCTGTTAATGTGAATAGCGTTTTTGGTCCTGAAACTGTTACAGTAAATCATTCGTAGTTTTGGTTCGATGTCGAAGATGCACCAAGCTCTGGAAAGCCATGAAAATCGTCCAGTTTGACTATCAACTAAGCACTGTTTCGATTGCCCAGTAGTTTAAAACCCTTTTGGAACCATTTAAACAGGGCTGGACACAAAAAGCTCGTTGGATGGACACTACAGTAGTTAGCGCCAAAGAGCCTCATAGACCGAATTTTCATCTGCGAATCACAGCTGAAACGCAACAACATTGATCCATTTTTGAAGGGGATGGTGGCTGGTGACGAAAAGTGGATCACTTACGACAAGGTCAGTTGATCGCGGTCTTGGTCGAATCGCTGTGAGTTGACTCAAACAGCGGCAAAGAGAGGATCGACGGGTAGAAAGATCTTGCTGTGATATTGACATGATCGACCATAAGTTGATCTCCTACGGCAACATTCTGAATTCGGACCTGTATTGTCAAAATGTGGATCGTCTGAAGGAACCACTCGCTCAGAACTCCTCAGCTTTGACCCATAGGAGAGGAATTGTGTTCAACACCAGACATATCGACAGCGAATGTCCAGAAGCTCCGAGAGCGTGTCTTATCTTGTATAATTACAGCAGCAGCACTCCTGTCTTCCTGTACATAGGCCACGATCTTCTTCTGCTTCCACAAGCCCGAAAACCATTACGATGGATAGGCTAACTTGACCATCACAGAGTCCAATCAAAAGTCAGTCTCGGTTCGTTCGCAGGTGAAATAAGCTACATACACCGCAACTTCCTACTTTCAAACCTAACCCCTATCTGATTTGTGAAACGCGTACTTTTCTTCCCAACGATCTAAAAAAAAAGCCACCAAAACGCAACATCACCCTATGCACAGACAACCCACAAGCTATGCAATGATGTCACACAAATTTCCCCTCCTACATCATCCCAAAAGTATGCACCACTTACATTTTCCATTCTCGAAACAAAGCGGCAGACGATACTGCAGTCCACTGCCACACGTCACCGTGCACGCTGTCCAATCGCCCAGCTTCCAGGTGTACGTCTGCGTGGACGTCGAATTGAGCACCGGCAATATGAACTCATAATAGATGCCATCATTTGGCATTGACGATGCCAGGATCACCTGAAATTCAACAAGAGGTCCCATTAAATCCCAACAGAATGATCGACTCGACTGCCGCACGTACATACAAAGTGATGGAATGCTCAATTGAATGAGGTATGGTTATGGTCTCCTGATGGTCGACTCGGTCGTATGTGCTCTCAGTGCCGGCGATAATAAAATCTCCGGGCATGGAGATTTTTCTGCAAAGAGAGTGATAGTTGAAGTCCAAGTGGACGTGGACATGTTTTGGAATACAAACCTCTGTCCATTCAGGTAGAATTCGCTGGAGTTAGTCTTGCCAATGGCTAGGTAGTGCGGCGAGTTGACCATCTCCTTGATGATGATGTGCCGGGCTGTGAAGGGTATCGTCACAACCTCCACATAGCCGTCAGTTGCGTTAAAATCGTCTGTAAATACGCCCTGAAAAGCAAGAAGAGTCAAGCCACAGAACACGCATCGGTGCCGGAGGGAGGACCTTACCGCGAATGGTTTGCAATTGTCGCCATTGCCTGAGCAAACGCCACACCGATCCTCTTCTTTGGTGGAGTCAACAACCCAATCACAACCGACTTTCTAAAGAAAACACGCAGATTGAGTCTCATCTCTCGTGGATGCCCAGAGGATGGCAGTGCTTACCCTACAGATTCCGTCGATGCACAGGTTCTTGGTGCCCAGCTGACAGGGTGTCCCATCGATGGCCACGTCGCCCCAGCTGTCGGTGACAGTCCCCTCGGCGTCCGTGCAGAACAGCTTGCATGGGTTGTCTACAAGAGGACTAAGTCATTATTTAATTGCTTCACACATCCCGTCTAGAGGTGCAATCATACATTTGTCGAAGTACGGCAACCACTTGTAGAACTCCCCTCGGTATGGCACGCTGTTGTACTTCGAGCACTGCTGCGCCCGGAAGCTGGGCTCGCCCTCGGGACACGGATCCTTGTTGCAGATGATGTATCTGTGCGGAGAGAAAGCCATGTCAACTAGAATCTCGTCTCGCCGCTGTGATAGATTACCTTTTCCTTTCGCCAATGCAGAAGATACCGTTATACGCCGGCACTGGATTGTTGCACTCTCTCTGCTGGATGGACACGCCACCGCCGCAGGTCCGCGAACACGGACTCCAATCGGACCAGTTGCCCCAGCCGCCGTTGATGGGATTCTTCAGCTCCATCGGCACACACTGTCCGTTCTTGCACCACTAAGCGGAGAACAGAACGAGAGCAATGAGCCTCAGGCGGCCTTGGTGTGACATGCAAATTGGAGGGGGACTCACCTTGTGTTTGTCGCACTTGGTTCCCGGTGCGGTTGGCCTCATATTTGTGATGCACTCGCCGTTGACGCGACACCACAGCTCCGAGCAGATCTCGTGCGGCGATGTGCACGTATCAACTTCCTCATCGGTGATGTTGTACTGAAGGCGGCACTGCAGTTTGGCTTCGTACATTGCGCCGGGAGGTAGTGCCGGATACTCGTAGATGGTCTCTGGTGGAGTGTCGTCTAGACAGTCACCCATTCCTTGACTGAAAGAAAAAAAGAAGGAAATGAGGTTCTTTGTGGATCGACCCGCCGCTGGCCATTCTTGGACGGCACCAAACCTAGTCCAGTCCTAGCCAGCCTTTTCCAGGTTGATGGAAAATGTTCCAGATGGATGTGCGGAGAAACTGCCCTAAGAGGGGTGTCGGCGCGTAAAAGCTGGAGTCCCACAGGGGAGTGTTTTTGGACCAATTCTTTAACAAATGCACATAGTGGACTCTTAGGCATGTTTGGATCATAAGATAAAAGTGGGGTAGGCAGTTTCGGACCTTCCAAAGGGTTAAAGAAGCATGCTGGACATCAAAGAAGACGGACCTAAACAAGTTGAAGATTCTTTGTGGATCGTGAGGAGTCTGGGACCCATCCCTGGCCATTCTTGGACTGCACCAGACCTAGTTGCTGCCAGTCTTGTCATAGAAGAATGAGCAAGAGGAAAGTAAGCGTGTTAAGGCTGGAGTCCCACAGGGGAGAGTGCAAGAACCAATACTTTACCAAATGCACACAATGGACTGCATGATAAGGAACTTAAATAAAAGTGGGGCATGAAGGTTCGGATCTTCCAATGGATTTGTGAGAGTGACAACTAGACAGTAACAAGAGTGACGACAGTAACTAGAGTGACGATAGTAATTAGAGTGACTAGCTATCGTCACTCATGTTACTGCTTAGCTGTCACTCTTGTTACTTCTTAGCTGTCACTCTAGTAACTAGAGTGGCGATAGTTTGTCCCTCTAGCATCTAGAGTGACGATAGTTAGTCACTCTAGTTAATAGAGTGCAGATAGTTAGGCACTCTTGTTACTATCGTCACTCTAGTTACTGTCGTCACTCTTGTTACTGTCTAGTTGTCACTCTAGTTACTGTCTATTTGTCAGTCGGGCTAGTTAGTAACTAGAGTGACGTTAGTAACGAGAGTGAGTTAGTTAGTCACTCTAGTTACTGTCTAATTGTCACTCTTGTTACTAACGTCTCGACTAATGACACCAAATGTAGGCCCTTCCAAGAAGCCGAACCTATACAAGTTGAAGTAGTTCCAGAAAAGGGCGTTTACTAGCTTCCCAGCCAGTGGCCCTGCCACCAACCAATCAGCCTCATCCAACTTTTTATCGCCACATCAAACCACCAACATCTGATAAATTAAAGTTCGTTATCTCCACTCTCTTTCTCTCTCTGGCCCCACCTCAAAACCACCTCACACCAGCGACAGCCATTGTTATGAAGCCTTCCGGCTGTGGCCCACCAAGAGTGCGATAACAATCTCAACTGGTTCTTTGACATCTGATTTCAACTGGTTCTCGCCGAAGATCTGATTGTGAATCACTTGACCAAGACATAGCACTTCTTTATGACCAGCATGTTGGCTTAATAGCCCCTGCCTTGATAGCTCGTGCCATAAAAGCGAACAAAAACAAATGCCATCACTTTCCTGAATCCGATGCTTGACGCAACCTCCGGCAAAAAAAAAGTGCTTGATTTTGTCATCGATGCGAATGATGGATTTTAGTTAGATTTAGGTTTTGTTTTATTCTTCTTCTTCTAGCGGCGAAGTCCGGGGTGGACCTACAAGCCTCTTCAGCTGGCTCGATCGGTAGCCAGCTGCCTCCAGGTTCGCACGCCAAGTTGGTTCAGGTCCTTCTCTACTTGCGCCATCGGTTTCGTGGACGTTTTCCTTTGCATTCTCCCACTGGTTCCTGGCTAGAGCAGTGTTGTCCAAACGCTCGACATGGCCAAGCCACCTTAGGCCTTGAGTCCGCAGACTAAGCGTCTTTTAGACTCATGCCGCTGTTCAGTTGGGGGTTGAATATTCTTCTCCAAAAGACAAAGAGCGTCTTCATCTCCTCTGGAGACCGTCCATATTTCCTAGCCATAGACCAGGACAGGGATGATCCTTTGAGAGCAGCTCTACTACTCAAGCAGCAGGGACTCTACTCTATTGCCTGCGCCCAAGACTTGCAAGAGTTATTCTGCTTCAATTTCGGTTTGTACTGTTTACCGCAGAGCTGAGGTCGACGAAGTTATAGTTGCATATGGTGACGTTTTGGCCGAGTCGTCTTTCCACGTGCTTCGTTTTGCCCCTGTTTATCTAAACTAAACCCATTTTGGCCGCTTCCGTCTCAATGCCAGCAAACGCCTCATTGACGCGTCGTTGCGATCTGTTAATTGCGTCGTGCATGTACAGACTTTTCGAAGATCGTGCATCTCGTGTCGACGTGTGAATTTTGCACGATCCACGATCTTCTCCAGGATGATGTGAAAGAAGTCACATGGCAGCGCGTCGCGACGGATATAGCCGTTGAGCAGACCCGTTGAGCGTCAGTGACTCGAGAGAAGTGGAGCCGTACAAATATGAAAGTTGTTCGTCTCCAGAATTGAAGCCGCATGAGATTTTGTCGGTGCATCCTAAAAGTGCAAGAATGGTGTCAGGATACTTATTTTATTTTGCATATTTTTATCTCCGTTCTCAGAAACCCGAATCGTCTTCTGAAGAACACCGCAGGCTGTCTATGAGGCTTTTGTGAGCATCAGGAAGGGCGCCTTCGACGACACTGGCCACGACTTCATCATAAGAGCGATCAGTGGTAGAGGCATCGAAGAATCAACTAACCAATGGTTCGGGGCCAGATGGGAAAGTAGTTTCATCACTGTCTCTTCAGGAAGAGTGTCATCTGCAGCTGGAGTCTTTCGACCCATCACAAGGATGTCAGTACCTATGGGTTCGAGTCCTATTTGTTTTAAGCTAAAATTCACTTTCCTGAGATCTGCATCAGCCACAAGCCCGTGGATTAATGGCGCTAGAATGTAAATATTTGCAGGCAGCCAACCTAATGGACTCCAAAACTGACACTACAAGCTAAAGCTCGTCTGGGACCCTGGATAGCAGACAACGAATCTTCAGACGAGATCGCTAGGCCTGGCTCTGAGACTGCGTCCATAGGTCCCCGAGTGCTTGTACAGCAGATACAATCCTGATTAACGAACGGGAAAAAAAACTTCGCCTAGAGCAATCCAAGTGATTAATCCGGCCTTATTCCTGCAACGAAACCCTCAGCCTTGACTGAAGGAAAGTGTTTGAAAGGTACAGAGCTGTCCTATTGGCCATTGCGCTGCAACCTTAAACATCTTAACCTGTGCAATGATGAGGAGCGAACTCACCGAGAGCTTCAATGTCAAAAAATGTCTTAGACAAGGCGACGCGCTGTCATGTGACTTCCTTAACATCATCCTGGAGAAGATCGTGCAAGACTCACACGCCAACAATAGAGGCACGGTTCTCGAAAAGTCCATACAACTGCTAGCATACGCGGATGCCGTGATTGGAACCCAGCGAGCCGTCAATGAAGCATTTGCTGGTACTGAAGCGGAGGCTGCCAACATTTTAGACGAGGGCGAAACGAAGTACATGCTGCCATCGAAAAAGGACGCACAACATCGACGACTTGGCCAGAACGTCACAATAGGCAGCTATAACTTCGAGGTAGTGAAGGACTTCGTCTACCTCGGCTCCGCAGTAAACAGTACAAACAACATCAGTACCGAGATCAAACGCAGAGTAACTGTTGCCAATCGCTGTTTCTTTGGGCTCAAGAGGCAATTGAGTAGCAGAGCCCTCTCTCGAAGGACCAGGCTAACATTATGTAACACCTTGATCATCCTTGTCCTGCTCCATGGTGCGGAGGCATGGACGATCTCAAAAGCGGATGAAGAAATCCTGTCTGATCTGATATCTGTTCCCTTTGGCCCTGAAAATCATCTCTGTCCTGCTTGCTCTAAGTGAAGATGCATGGACAATCTCACGAACGGAGAATGAAGCCCGTGGTATTTTCGAAAGAAATGTTCTGTGTTCAATCTCTGGTCCTAATTGCGTTGATGGTTATTGGAGAAGAAGATTCAACCACGAACTGTACGGGCCTGTACAGCGACATGAGCCTAACCAGGCGTCTACGGATTCAACGCTTAAGATGGCTAGACCATGTAGAGCGTATGGACAACACTGTTCCAGCCCGAAGAGTTTTCTCCGAACCAATGGGACAACGCAATAGAGGACGCCCACGGAACCCATGGCGCACCCAGGTGGAGAAGGACCTCAACCGACTTGGTGTGCGCAGTTGGAGATAGATGGATAAGGATCGTGCCGGCTGAAGAGGCTTGCTGGTTGAGGCCCAGCTCCACCTTGGACTGTTGTTTGGAGATTCTGGGTATTTCAAGATTGTTCAGAGCAGGATGGTTGTCCACTGTTTATAACTGCTAACGTTGCTATTTTCTTAGCCTTTCACTTCTCCAGTATTTTCCTAGATCTTGTGTGGCTGGGTGGGGGATATGCCAAATGATGATGTATTTCGTATCCGCATTGGTGGGCCTTTAAAATTTGTTTCCTCCACCAGTTTAGTTTAAAGCTTGGTTGGATTTTGAATTCAAAGATGACCAATTATTAGACCTCCACAGAGACTACGATCTTGACATCCACTTTCGGAATACAAAATACCAAAAATGTCCGTAAACGATTTGGCAGAACTTTTGATCTCCGAATGCGGATTGTGTGCGGTTGCTATAGAGATACAAAATACACTTTGCCGATTTTCGGATTCATTTCCGATACCATAGCGCCCAGCTCTCGTTCTCAGATTCCTAAAGGAAACTGGCTTAGAGAAAATACTGTAGACTAAGTCTCTTACACCTTCGCGCAACAGGAGCTTATAACCCTGAATACAACTCTGAAAAAAGCTGCATGGTAGGGGAGCTCTGGAGAAAGCAAAGGTATGAATAGGGGGCACAATAGATCGCGGCGCAGTTCACTTTCATCAATTATAATAACTCGGTCCTCGACACGCTTACATTTCTAATCTTAACCAAGGAGCTTCCCCCCCTCCCCTCAATCGAATTCAAAAGTCGAGTACTTACTCAAGAAAATGTGTTATGTACTTCCGGCTACAGTTCGACCAGGATACTTGCTGCGTGTCTGCTCCAAATATCGGCGTCATTATGTGCACAATGGGTCCAATCCGTCCCTGGCAGCCAATCTTCAGAGTATCGTGAAACATTCCAAAACTGAAAAAAAATAAAAAAAAAAAATGAGATAAGCCTTAATGCACACCATCTGTCAGACCGAAAAAGGAGCACAATGCGGAGGCCGGCTGGCCGCCGCCGCTAATGCTGTAAGCCTCTTGTCTAAATGTCTGTCCGAATGTCTTAATCGAGCAATGGCTTATAAACACACACACACGAGTGGACAGAGAGAGAGAGAGAAGGCTCAAGAGCCTGGCCGAGAGCGTAGAAGAGGGTGAATCGGGTGAACACAATCGAAACACGAATCCGGTGATTAGCTGGAATAAATCAATTTTCGATAATTGCCGCAATTTGTCAGCGCGGAGGGCGACTTAAACCGCGAGTGAGCCGTCTCCAGTTCCATTGCCCGGTGAGAGGGTGAGCTGCGCGCTGCCGTTGCTTGTTAACACAGGCAAAGCCGTCGGCTAATCACGGTTGTTAGCATCTATTGTGTCCGCGCTCTCGGTGATATAAATTAGCCATAAATTATTCAACATCAAGCGATTAAGCTGTTCGCCTTTTTCTTTTCGTCTCGCCCGGTCTGCCGGTTTCACTCTTTCGCTTCATTTTCGTATCAATCAAGCAGACTGACAGGCACGCTTGCGCGTATATGGCCCGATACAAGCCACCACTTGCGATAAGACGATGCCGCGCAGTCGCATGGTCGCTCAGCCGCCGCCTCACGCTCGTGCCTCTGGAACGTCTCTGTTGGGGCTTTGCCTCGTTCGTTAAGTCGCGTCGTTTTGTTGGGGTTTAGCGTTGCGCGAAATGATTTAGTGCGGGGAATCGGGCTCGCCGAGGAAGTGGAATAATGGTGTGGGGAGGGCGCGCATGTGGGCGACGCCGCGAGGTAGAGTTTACTACACAACCTTCGTTGGATTGGCCAAACATGTAGAGAGACGCTCGGATTAGGAAATGGAGAGAAGCATGAATGAATGGACCCGATCACCGATCGGTGGCAATGGCAACAGCGACGACGGCGCGGCAGCGCGGCGGCATCGGCAGCAGCTTAGAAGTGGTTTTGTGAATGAATTCGAGTGTGTGGCGTAGAGTAAGAAGCCGGTTTCTTTCCGACGACGTTTTTCTGTTTTATAGCCTTTGGCCACCTCTTAGCAGCGAGAGCATGGGGCTATCCATTTCACAATGGCTATTCTATTTGGATTGATTTTCGTGCTCCGGAATTCGAGTGGTCGTCGATGTGTGGTGCGCGCGTCTAGTGGTGTCTTAATTTGTTTGTCCATGCTTGTGGCTCCTCTTACTTTGAGAACAAACACTAATCGCGCTTGGATTTGGTGTTTTTTTTTTTTCAAAAGCCAGCCAAACGAGTGGGCCTGCTAGAGAGCGGAGAGAATGAGTCATTTGCCTAATTAGCCACGGACTTTTTGGTGTGGTTTCGTGACTTGGATACAATCGCACGCAATCGAAAAAAAACCTGCTTTAGGCGGAGTGTGTTGGCTCTGGTGGGCTGCTTGCGGACACAATCTTCGTACGCATGAGGTATAATTTTGTCGTGAATGGCTGATGGGCTGCTTCTGCTGCTAAGACTGATTTATGCATTGTCTATCTCATTGTCAAAGACTATGACCTCGATAAATGAGATTTCCTTTTTTTTTCTTAAATAAATTCTTGACATTTTTTTTTTTTTTTTTTCGATTTGTTTCGCCTATATGACTTCAGTTCCTCTACTCAGAGTTGAAGAAGGGCAATATGACGAAGACGAGTCGAAGAGTGTCATCTTGTAGTGGAAATTTTTGGGACATCGACATGGTCTTTCCCTATTTTGACTCTGAAACTACTTTATGCTGGCTGCTGCAATGCTTATCTTGCTTGAAAAATTTTCTCTTGGAAGCAGGAACTGGAACTGCGTCTTATGCTGACATTTCTACAGCACATGACAAATTCAAAAGGGCAACCATAATGGACGTTCTTAGCCATATGTCAACTTGAGAAAACAAGCGAATACACAGAAATGACACAGTCTGAATAAAGTCGCTTCGTTCACTTTTGTTAAGTTTCGTTCACTTTCGCGTTCACTTTCGTTAAGTTTCGTTAAGTTTCGTTCACTTTCGTTAAGTTTCATTCACTTTCGTTAAGTTTCGTTCACCTTCGCTAAGTTTCGTTCACCTTCGTTAAGTTTCGTTCACTTTCGTTAAGTTTCATTCACTTTCGTTAAGTTTCGTTCACTTTCGTTAAGTTTCGTTCTCATTCGTTAAGTTTCATTCACGTTCGTTAAGTTTCGTTCACTTTCGCGTTCACTCTCGTTAAGTTTCGTTCACCTTCGTAAAGTTTCGTTCACTTTTCTTTACTTAAGTGGAAGCGATTAAAATGGTTTGAAGTGCGTTAATCTCATTTGGTATCGGAGTTCAGACTATGTTCTCAGATCACGATTGCGATCAGCTGTGAAAGTTGACCATGAAAATTATTAAAATTCGTTTGGAGAAATCCTTTCCTGCGTTGCCCCACAGGCTCTGAATAGAGGATTCTTCTTTCTTACTTGGACCGGGGCTAAGTTGTCTATCACTCACCAAAACTGACGGATTTGACTCAGTGCGCAACTTCAGTCAATACAAGAGCTGCCAAGGCCCTCGGAAAAAAAAACGCTCTTGTTTAAGTGGTTTATGTTGCGGCGGAATCAGTGGGCCGTACTATTTGTTTTTAAATACCTTCGTTCAATGTTCTTGAACAAATATCTCTCCTAGAATGCAAGAGCTGGACATGTGGTTTCAACAAGACGAAACTACATGCCACACAGCACCCAAATAGATGGACAAATTGTAGATAAGAGAGTTCGTTGAGGAATTAATCTATCATAGCCTAGCATAGAGGAGATTCTCCAGACCAAATTTTGTAAGAACATGTCAAAACACTGGTCTATGCCGATAAACCTTGGCAGGCGAAGTTCCACATGTCATGTGTGAGAGTTAATAGTCAATAGGGTAGAAAAAGGGATTCATGACACACAGAATATAATTCAATATGTTCTTACGCCTAATTTTTTCACCAGTCCTTTGCGTGACGTCGCGTTATTAATAAAAAAACAATCATCTTTTGGACTGGAGCTAGAAGAGATTAGACTGAATGCACAGCATTGTGCTGTAAATGCGGCGCAATTTTTTTACCGAGCGAGTCTTTGCTTTTCAAATGTGCTTGATAGATAAATTTGAATCGGAGTATATCCTTACCGACTGGCTAAATCAGGACATGTTCTTGGTATGATACACATCATGCGAGGCTTAGGACTGACGGGTGTTGCAATAGATGAGATGAGAGGACGCGCTAGATATATTTTTGAATTACGAACAATTGCTTTCTCAAGCAAAATGTGACGCCACACGATTTTGACAGATGCCGAGCATATTTCCTTACATTCTGTGTATCATGGTCGGTGGTTAATCTTTCAAAATTTAAATTTAAATAAAATGTTTGTAATTATTTGTGTTCTTTTTAACAGTTACAATGAGTAGATCTGAAGAGTCTGCTTCTACTTATCTGAAACGATATGAATTCGAGTGTGTTCCAAGACGAACTATTTGTAATCCGGGAAGAATGTTAGCATTTCCTAAACAGCACTAGTAGAAATCCAGTTTTGCAAAGAGACGAGTTCACGAATGGGCTCCACATCAAGCTCACGTCCTGGGCCGTAGATCTAACGCCATCTCTAGACGAGGCCTTTACTTGTTCACCGCTTGAAATCGCGCCAAGAAGTTGTATACTGGGCCTTGAGCAATCTTTCGATTTGAAGTGATGAACGTCTAAGCTGGTGACTTCGGTTCAGGTAGGTGGTGGTTCGATGAGAGATTAGCACTATGTGCCGCTTTAATGTCACAGGTCTTGTACCTTATATGTAAGCTTTGGAGATATCTTCAACCTACCAACCTGAGGTAAGGTTAAGAAAGGCATAAGTTCCTTAATACCCTTCGCAGAAGTCTCAAGTGATTTGAAGAAAGGTGTAACAAGCGGTTGTTGTATATGTATTGATAGCCTAGCAGCTGTACTTCATACTCTAAGGTAGTACAGGCCGGGCTGATCTAGCGCCAATGTCCAGTTCCAGGTCCCTTATTTGTAAAGTCATGGAAACGCTGATAAATCCAGCTAATGAAATCGTAAGCCGATAGGTACGGCTCCAGTAGTCCACCAGTAATCGGAATACTTATCTCACCGTTTAATCAATCTTTGCACAATACAGGCGAAAGCAAGATCGTTGCGCTTGATATTTCTAAATCATTTGAGAGTTTGGTATTTAGCTCTTTTGTCGAAATTGCGCGCTTTTGTTATCGATGAATCTTTTCTCTTCTTCTATGGATTAGAAATTACCTCTTGAACCAAGTTGTTTCAGATCGATTTAAGTTTGAGATCCACCAAATGCCAGTGTTGCGCAAGGCTCAGTTCTGTCTCCGACAATCTTCCTCATTTTTATAAATGATCTCTTGTCTGCTACTTCTAATCCAATACATTCCTTCGCTTATGACAGCAGCCTCAGCTGACAGCTAGCCGTAGAATTGGAACGGCAGCATATTTTAAGCATGATCTTGACGGCATCATTAACTGGGGAACAAACAATAGATTGGAATTCAAAACACAATGCTTTCAACTGTCACTCAAGCGAACCCTTGATAATCAGCCATCATCCATGAATGGCGCTTGTGTCGATGAAACCGGGAAACTTTCCATCCTTGGTATGTGTATCAACACAAAACTTAGTTGGAGCGATCACACATTTGAGGTCGCCAAAAATGCTGCGAAATGTTTAGGTTTCCTTAATCGATGCAAGAAATATTGCACCCCCTCCGATTTGGCTTTCATTTATAAGGCTTATATCCGCCCCCCAGCTTGAGTAAAATGCCACACTGCACCTACTAGATAGAATCCAAAAGCGAGCAATAAGACTTATAGGAGTCATTAGACTCGCTCGAACTCTGATGTACCGTCTCTTTGTCAGTGTTTTATGGCAATTTTAACAAACGACGCTCAGGCGATCTGTACAACTGCTTCTCCATGAATTCATGCGCAATACCCGTCTCGTAAGGAATCCTCATCAGTTTACCCTTAAGCCTATTTTCAGACGCATAGTTCAATTCAGAGACTCGTTCGCTCTTTCCAGCCCAATGTTTCCCACAGATTATAATCCGCATTTATTTGAGACCAATGCACATCTCCCTCTCTACCTCTATACCTTCGTATATCTCACATCTCATCTCGACATCTCACAGAAGGAGAAGGCCGATGAACTGGCGAGGCAGAAATCTGCCTTTCCGCACTCACTTACACAGGAGGTGCACATCCCATTACAGACAGTCAAGGCTAATATCTACGCACTTCTTTGAAGTAGCTAACCTCAGACGGAGGAGACTCACAGGATGGACTACATCAATAAAGGTTTATCCACGAAAAAGATCCATTTCGGCGAATGCGACATCGCCGAGATACTGGTCGATCACGAGAAATCATGCCACAAGACTTGGTATCATAACATACATTATCGCAGTTGCAACAACATAGCAGCGTGGGAGACCTTAGCCCATTAATTTACTCCAGCCCGGAACTTGCTAGAGCCAGACAGCAACCGCTTGTTACTTATAGATTTCTGCGAAGGGTATTAAGGAACTTATGCCTTTCTTAACCTTACCTTAGGTTGGTAGGTTGGAGATATCTCAAAAGCTAGGTATAAGACCTGTGGCATTAAAACGGTGTATAGTGCTAGCCAATTTCTTACCGAAGCACCACCTACCTGAACCGATGTCACCAGCTTAGACGTTCATCACTTCAAACCGAAAGATTGCTCAAGGCCCAGCATACAACTTCGAGGCGCGATATCAAGTAAAGGCCTCAATTGAAACGTCAAGAGATGGCGTTGAGTCTACGGCTCTAGCTTTGAGCTTGTTGTCATCCCCAAGAGCTAGTCTCTTTGTAAAATTGATTTCCCCCAAATGCTCTTAATCTTGCCCGAGTAACACGCGTTCAAAAATTACCCGAATACCCGGGTAATGCCAGGTAATGCGGTTAATAACCAAGTTGGCGGGTACCCGGCATTGTCGACCACCGTGTTCCCGGGTATGCGGGTATCACGAGCTCTACTTCCCACCAAACAATGAAACTATTTCCTAACCACCACCAGGTCACCTCTCACATCAGTCGGCAAAGTCTTATGCGGCGTCAAGTTCACAACCCATTTCCAGTTCAATTGGACATTTCACCGTCTCATCTCAACGCCTGGTTCTGAATTTCTCCTCAGCACCACAGCGGCTCCCATTTCATCCCACACACACACACAACACACATGCAATCATTAACCTAACAAAATACCATCCACAAGCAAAACAAGAATACAGAGAGCCTACTTACTTGTGGCCCAATTCATGGGCGATCGTATGCGACAGCACAATCCCATTATCCTCGTTGACGCTGCACGACTGCGTTGGCTTGCACATTCCACCCACATTGGCGACGCCCAGGGTCCTACAAGCAGAAAGCACACACACACACACACGTGGTGAAAATGAATTTATGTTAAACAAACTGTTCCCGCCACAGGAAGTGAGTGTGCATCGCGGACCGTGCGTCGCAAGTCGCACGCCCCACAATCCCACGGGAGAAACCGAATTCACATCGCATCCGCGACAGATACGTGCGAATGCGAGGCATCAAGAGAAAACAATAAAAGTGAATTACATGCAATTGTTGCCGCAGATATTCTTGCGCGTTATAAGCACGGCGACGTCGTGGTGATACGGATTCTCCTCGTCGAAGTCCTGGTTCTTGTTCAGCCTGTACTGCCATCTGTGGGAGAATGAGAGAGAAAGATCAGCGCATTGAGACATCCATCCGCGATCTCGCCTACTTACGCGCAAAACGTATCCAAATTCCTCTGAGCACTTTCGGTGAGATTCAGGTCCGGATGCGCTTCGTCCTCGTCGATCAGGATGATCTTAACCACGACCACTTCGATGGAGTTGCCAATGGTGGGGTCTTTGTACAGCGACGAGACCACATTCAGTATGGCCAGGAGGTAGGTCTCGACGTCGTCGTCGTGGAACGCCACCATTGTGGCATCGGCCACAATCAGCGTTTCGACGTGACGCAGACTGCTAATTGAACGTTTCTTGCGCTGGCGCTGCTTGTGCACATGGTTATGATGGTTTTGATGGTGCTGATGCTGGTGGCGTCGTTGCCGTGGCGTCTCTGGCACAGCATCCGCTGTCTGATGCTCTGACTGTTGAGATCGTGCCGGAGCCTTTCCATTGCCGTTGCCGTTGCGCTGCTGGCGATGGTCGTGTTGATGATTTCGTCGCACCTTTCTGCCACCTTGAACAATGACCTGTTTCCCATCAACGTCGAGGAACGCAAGAAGTGAAGTGGTAACGAACGAGGGAGGGAATACATTTTTGTTTTCATTAAAAAATTTACTTAAACGGATTTCGTTTACAAATTGTTACTTTGCCCTGCGATTGCCATTCGATCCTGGTCTCGGTGCGCCTGCGCGGCTCCTTGGTGCCACAGTTGCTGATGTGCCGTCGCTTCTTGCCACCACTGTGGTTGTTGTTGCTGCTGTTGTTGTTGCGGTTTTTCTTCTTCTGCAACAAGAGATGGGAAATTGATTTTGTGATACAATGTAGAGGGCGACACTACACACCTTCTCCTTGACGGCCGATCGATGGAAGAGAACGTGTGGATGGCCGTTGGTGGGATGAGCGCCATGATGCTTCGACGGCTCGATAAAGTACTCATTGTTGTTGGCTCTGATGTGGCCTACCTGCAAAAATCGAACAGATACTCGATACAGTGATTGAGTGAAGAGTCAATCGTGTCGCTCGGAATGAGACATCAACCACAAGTGACGACTTGTGACCGCCATAGTGTGCGGACTGTCTTCGGGTTACAGTTGAAATACAGAAATCGTACAAATGTAGGGAGGGGGCGCTTGTAAAGAACGCACACACGGCATTGGGTGGAACAACATTTAAGTCAACCGCAACGCACCGCACAGCCTGTTCCCAACAGTATTCGATTACGGATGGTTAAAGGATTCTGTAAGTGACAATAAGTTTACTGATGAACATGGACTTCTGATGAGTGCACTGGTGCAGCTGGGTTAGGGTTTAAGAATGCCGGGTTGCTCCCCTAATCGGCATTAGCCCAACAAGCTCCCAATGTGCACAGGCCGGTCAGGAAACTCTCGCCCTCTGCCACCATTTAAGACTTTACTGGACTTTTTATTCACCACTTTTACGCCTACGTTACTCTATCAACGCGTTTACTGAACTGTCGGTCGTCGCGCAGGTATTTATTCTTCGTTAATTGGGTTCAGGACCGTCTGATGGCACTGTCACCGTTCAGGCCTGACCACAAATGGGGTCCTGGGCCGCTAGAGAAGGGGGTATCCTAGGCTTGTCTTGCGACTGGATGGAGCAGTTGGTAGAGTGCCTACTCCTGGTTAGCGGGGTCCCTGGTTCGAGCCCCAGTGAAAGGAAAGTTAATACGCTTTTATCTGGTTTTCAAATCTGGTCCAGTCACCAGCACTATCACTGGGGTAGTCAGTCAGTGGTAGTTGTCTGACTGTGGGTATCACAATGGATCAACATGGTCTAAGTGTGCTGGTGAATTCACTAGCAGCCCCGCCTAACTCCCTAGACTTGTCTTCATCTTGTCATTCCTGAGGGGTTGCGCTTGGTTTGAGGACACCCGGCTATTTGCAAACTGGGGTGATTACTCTCTTTTCAAAAGGAGGGACGAAAAAAAGAGATGCGGAGGCATACATATATCTTTCAAGTCTTCCTGTGGAAGGTTTTGGAGGCACGTTCTAAAGCGATCGTGGCGTCGAGGTGGAAGAGTCAACAGTGCGACGGGAGTACAACCAATCAGCTTTGAATCTAGAAATAGAGCTCAAGAATTTATACGACCGAGTACATCAAGGTAAGCTCTGGCTGGATTGTTCTCCAGGAGCATGGGGTTGATGGTCCTCTTCTTTTTATGGTCACTAAGTCTTCTTCAGTGTGTGGGTCGCCGTGGCGTAGTGGGTTAGTGCGTCGACTCCTACGCAGAGTGTGCCAGGTTCGATACCCGAATTTACCACATTTGATTACTCACGGCTCCGCCACTTTCGAGTCACTGACAATGCTCAAAGAGTATTCCTGTCTAGAAAAAGCTTATCAACTTCGCCGTGAAAGAACAATAGCACGCACAACACGAGTGGATGCTGAGAAGCTAGGCCCAGGTCTGCCTCGGACTGTCGCGCCATCCATATTATTATTATAAGTCTTCTTCAGTTGACTTAGTTATCCTTACAACCTATCAGACGGAAGACTCTACGAGCGAGTTACGTTCGAGAGCGAAAACGTACATTGTAATTAAATAAAACATAACTTAGGACAACTGAACTGAATTTATTTCATTTTTAATAAAAATTACCGACTTCGGCGGTGGTCTACAAATGACTGAGGTAGCGTCTATGCTCTTTGGACAAAACTATAAGACATAACAGTTAACAATAGACTTCACAAGAACAAACAGGTGGAGATAAGGAAATGAAAAGGACGCTACTCGACATAAACGTAAACAAATATGGGGAATGTGGGACTGGAAAAAGACTTATAAAAATGAGTTTAGACCAATAGTTCAATAGTTCGGCCAATATACAAAAGCGGAAAGATGAACCAAATTGTGAACTACAGACCCATTTCTATTTTATCATCTGTCGACAAGGTTATGGAGGAAGTATTGGCAACGGGGCTATACGAATATGTGGAAAAATTTAAAATCCTGATTAAAAATCACTTTGGTTTTCGTAAAAACAAGAGCATCAACCATCTGCTGGCAATTTTTGCGAATAAAATAAACCAAAGCCTGGATAAAAATCAAAGCACAGTGGTTCTATTCATTGATTTTAAAAAAGCCTTCGATACATTAAGTCGCAAACAATTACTGAGACAGTTAGAAAGGATTGGTGTTCGGGGCAGTATACTATCATGGTTTGAGAACTACTTAAGAGACCGACAATTTAAAGTTAAAATTGGCGAATTCTTAAGTGAAGATGGAGATGTTGTATATGGTGTACCACAGGGATCAAAACTAGGCCCTCTCCTATTTATTATCTACGCCAATGATCTGATGTCAGTGCTGAAGTACAGCACGGGATACGCATACGCGGACGATACAGCGATTGTGATTAGCCATAGGAACGTAAATGAAGCTGCAAGCTTACTGCAAATAGAATTTAATCGAATCACAGCTTGGTGTCACGACCATGGACTAATTATTAACGCACTGAAGACAAAGGTAATGCATGTTCGTCCCCCGCATATCCCAAAAACTATATAATGTCTTCACATGAATGGATGTAACGTTAAAGAAAATGATAGATGCAACGGATACATCGACAATGTGTCAACATACAAGTATCTTGGACTCTCCGTTGATTACAACTTTAAATGGAGTTACCACATAAGAGAATTAAGACAAAAATTGTGTCGATCCGCTTACGCACTCTTCCATCTTAAAAATTTCTGCACACCTGAAATTCTTAGACAATGCTATTTTGGTTTAGTTGAATCACATATGAGATATGGCGTATTAGCGTGGGGAAAAGCATCGCAAATGCAATCCCTACAAAGAACACATGTGCGCCTGCAAAAATTAGTGCACAACCCCAGACTCAACCCTGGAGTTCAAAATCTTCTGAATATTCTAGAAATGCTTGCTCACTTCTACAACGACGATGCATACAGAACTCTGACGCAACAAGCAGTAAATACCAGAAGAAGACAACAACAGGTCTATGAAGTCCCGAGGTATTGGAACGAGTACGGAAGAAGGACGCTTAATGTTGCAGTTCCATCAGTGCTTAACGAACTTCCAAAAGAATTTCGCAACCTAACAAAAACTGAAATTTTAAGAAAAACCAAAGAAATGTACTTAGCATCCAGTTTGTAAAAAATCTACTTGTTTTCATTTCTGTAACGTAATTTTTTGTTTTTTTTTTCTTTATATTGAATTATTGTATTAAAGTAAATTCAAATAATACAAAAATTGAACGCTTAAACTTAACTTAACTTAATGTATATGATTGAAACCAGTCTTCTGCAGACAAGCCCTTCCGGCTTTGCAGATACAATCTATGTGAATAAAAAAAAACGTGTGCATAGACACATTGTTGCTACTTATGTAACTCGCATTGGACTGATCTTATCGAAGACAAGGCCGAGGTTTTGTTCATTCCCAGAACGCCTGTTCAGTGTACACCGGTTATCGGTTATAAGAAAGTCGTATATATGAGAGACCAGCTTACAAGAAATGCGAGCTTATACACCATGCACTACTTTCTACAACTTCATGCAAAAAATCCTTACTAATAATATAAATGCGAAAGTAACTCTGTCCGCCTGTCTGTTACCCTTTCACGTCTAAACCAATGAATTCGATTTTGATGAAGATCCTCCAGAAGTCCGTACAACTGCTAGCATGCGCGGATGACATTGACGTGAGTGGCAGAACACAGCGAGCCGTCAATGAGGCATTTGCTGACATTGAGGCGAAAGCGGCTAAAATGGGTCTAGCGAAACGAAGTATATGCTGTCATCAAGAAAGGACACACAACATCGACGTCTTGGACCGAGCGTCACAATGGGCAGCTATAACTTCGAGGTAGTCAAGGACTTCGTCTACCTCGGCTCCGCAGTAAACAGTACAAACAACATCAGTTCCGAGATCAAACGCAGAGTAACTCTTGCCAACCGCTGTTTCTATGAACTCAAGAGGCAATTGAGTAGTAGAGTCATCTTTCGAAGGACCAAGCTGACTTTATACAAGACCTTGATCATCCCAGTTCTGCTGTACGGCGAGGAGGTATGGACAATCTCAAAAGCGGATGACGAAGTCCTTGGTATTTTCGAGAGAAAAGCTCTGCGTGCGATATTTGGTCCTGTTTGCGTTGACAGTTTCTGGAGGAGAAGATTCAACCACGAAATGTACAGCGACATGAGTGAGCGTCTTTGAATCCAACGACAAAGATGGCTAGGCCATGTAGAGCGTATGGACAACTCAGCTCCGGCCGGAGGGTCTTCGACTCCGAACCCGTGGGACAACTCAACAGAGCACGCCCGCGTTTAAGGTGGCGCACCCAGGTGGAAAAGGACTTCAACCAACTTGGCGTGCGACACTGGAGACAGCTAGCCAGAGACCGTGATAGCTGGAGAGTCTTGTTGGTGGAGGCTCAGGTCCACTCCGGACTGTAGCGCCAAATAAAGAAGAAAGAAAGACATGGAGTCAATCAAATCCTTGCAGCCCTTGGTTGTAATATTCTGCCACGCGCATTGCACTACCTGCCAAAGTTCTCTCTTATTGGTTGGCTTTGCATCCGCCAGTGCTTTCTTTAAGTCACACCACAAGTTTTCTATGGTGTCTGGTGACTGTGTGATCACATCAACATCAACTACCCTCTTGAGTGAAAGAGAGGGTGGCCAACGATCGGGTGAATCAGAGAGGACATGCATGGGCAATCGTCTTTGGATTGCGAAAGGATACGGTCGTTGGTTTACCCGTGGTAGATAATAATAGATGGATAGGCCCAACACCTTGGTAGGAAAAACAGCCCCAAACCATTATTTTTCAACCGCCGTGTTTTATGGTCTTCAAAGTGTCTTGAGGGCGATATTCCGTGTTTGGAGGAAGACAACAGTTTTGCTCTCATGAATCCATAATATATTGCGCCATTTTTGCCACAGGCAATTTTTTATGTGTCTTTGGCAGAGGCTATCTGAGCTGCTATGTGCTTTTTAGAGTGGAATGGTACCTTGAGGGGACTCCGAGCGTATAGCCCTTCATTTAACAGCCGCCTGTGGACTAATACTTAGCCGCAACTACTTTTGGACAACATTTGGAGGTGACGATGGGTGCGCCTTGCTATGTCTTACAGTTCGCCTTTCCTTCAATTCTGATGTCTCGACTTTCAGGCTTAGGATGGGGTTTTGGCTCGCCCGCTGGGCCCTGGCTCGACCACATCGAACGCACGGACACCAAACGAGGGGAGAGGAAGACGGAACATCCAAGTTGTTGAGGACGCAAGTCAGCTGAATGCTCAAGACAGTCAACGAAGGAAGGCAGCGATTTCTCAGTCTCAGCCCCTTCATGGGTAGCTGCTCGATTGGTCAGTAAACGCTGGCAAATCGTTTCTCCAGCGACAATGGATGTCAATGAGTTTTTCCTCAAGCTCCAGACGTCCGAACTAGGAGTATTCAGGAGACAGTACTTAAAACGACGAGGTGTCTGCACACTGCCTGGGTGTGGCAGCCATGCATTGGGATCGTCTTTCATCGAAAATCTCTGGAGGATCGGGTAAGACTTCATCGAGGCCGATTCTGTCAGAGAAAGATTCAGACAAGGACACGAATGTCAGGCGACGCTCTCGGGAAGATCATTCTTAACTCAGACTTCTAACCAATGGCCACCAACGCTCTGGCCCGGAAGTTGTTCAACTCCAACTCTGACGAACAAAGTGTTGAAGGAGGACCCTGCCTCCACTGTCGCGGCCAGCAGAATGGGACCTCAGTCAGCTGAACGTGGGAATTTGGAGGCGCCGATCAAGAGACTGGGCCAGTTGGAGAGCCATGTTGACTGAAGTCCAGGGCCAGCCAAGAGTTTGGGCGCCAAACGAAGAAGAGTCACTCGCTGTGGATGGATTTCCAGATCAGCACTCACTCGTGGACAGTCTGAGCCGCGAATTCGCGAGTTTGACACGAGAAAGTGTGCCTCATCTCTGAATTTTGTCGCCATCCACTGGATTTTGTTCCGCAGTCCACTCTCTTCACACTCACTAAGCCCAGCGCCACACCCCTTTCCCCAAATTGCGTCCAAGTTTCCTGTGAACGACCGTTTGAAGGACGTCCGAAGTGTCAAAGACCACTCCACAAACCCCGTCTCCCTGAATTTATCTGAAGTCGAACCACAATTCCGACGAAAAATTGCAAACCGCAACTGTCAGCTCCGATTCATCGCTGAAATATTACTCAACGACCGCGACGTGCATCGCACCGCGTTTAACAACCCTGAACTGTCAGCTGTCACGTGACGGATGAGCTCTGCGTCTGAACCCATCGTTGGCTTCTTGTAAGCAGCCTCATCATGCAAGCTCTCCTCTCCTTACGGGGCCATCGATCAACGTCCTCACTTGACTAATTGAAATCAACACCGACACCTTATCCAGTCTAGGCCGCATTCCATTCGGTCGCCGCGTCTAAATTAGCCGGGAACACACACGCTTGACGGTTCTGATGAAATTTAAATCGACTTTTGTGCCAGCACCCGCACCCATGGCACCCACCAGTGACGGCGGCAACGGCAACGGCACCCCCCCCATCACTTTGGGGAGCCGCGTCATTAATTAACCCCGCTGACAGCTGACAGCACATTAACCAACATAGCTTCAATTTGCAAATGTCATAAGTCTTTTCACCTCACGCAATAAATCAAATCCCGCGCCGGGGTGTTTCGCTGTTTTGTTGTTTTGTTAACAGACTTGCGAGCGGTCCAGGCGTACATAACTCAATAAGCACTGCGAACTGTCATCCGCCAGACGCGACGCGCGCGGTAATTGCAACTTTCGCCCGGTCGTTGAGAGGCGCAAGAAACAAAATGCGGCTTACGTCATGCGCTCCCTTTGTACAAGTTACTCACCTTGTCATCCAACACCTCAGCTGCGCTGCGTACGTGCAAAAGGAACGCGCGCCCGCTTGTGTGCGTGTGTGTTTGTGTGTACCAGTGTGAGAAGGCTGCCCTTTCTTCCTGCGGCCCGAGATTTATGAGCGCTTTCCAGCGAATGTCACATCGTGACTTCGGATCTTTGCAACCCTACGTTCCGTTTGAGTTGTGGGCCGTCGTCGTCGCCGCTTGCATTGTGGCTGTCGCGGCTTCATTTGCGGAATTGCATGCCACGCCTACGTGCGGTCGTAAATCAAATCCGATTTGCCAAACCGAAAGGCGGCCAGTGGCGACGGACGAGGTGACGGCGCGGCCGCTTGCCGGGTATCCACTTACATTGTTGACCGCCACCGCGAGCGCGGTCCGATTTGTACCGACAAAAACGATCTCGCTGCCCTGACAATTACAATTACAGCCCCCTGTCGATTGCCGGGCAATTGCACGCGATCGGCGTGCCGTGGAGAGGCACAGCGCGGCACGGTGTCTCCACCCGGTGGCGGAATCGGAGCAGCCGGGTGACAGGCAATGGATTTATTTCCTCTGCCGCGACCCGATGGTAATGACACAAAATGCCGCGCCGCGCCGATCCCATTCCAAGTGCGGCCGCGCGGCTCAATCGCTGGATCTAAGACCCACAAAGCCCGTGTAATTAATTAATTATGATTGAATGTGACAGGTAGGCCGTGCAGTGCAATGCAGCGGCTGGCAGGAGGGGCCTCCGCCACGAATAGTAATTTCACGATTCAATAGCTCACCGCGCTGCTGAGCCGCTGAGGTGCTGAGCCGCACCGCGCCGGCAAAATTTATTGGAAATCGTGGTCATGAGGCGCGCGTAAAACCGTCAACGGATAATAATTGCATAGTGCTTCTGTTGAATGGGTTCCGAGGAACTCCTGCCGCCGGATGGTGTGTGCTGTGCGAGTGTGTGTATGCGTGTGTTTGTGGGGGCTGCAAGAGGCGCCGCCGCCACCGCTTGTGGGCGTGGTGGTGATATATTGCATCTTGATTTGAGGTTGTGACTTACATGCACGACCGATCACTGAAATCCAATATTAATGAGTGAGATTATTTATTGGTTTCTGAGGCACACCCGCCGCGAGGGTGTGGGTGTGTGGGTTGATCCAATTGGGTGATCGCGTTCTTGAGGGGGTTCGTTGAACGATAATTGCGGTGGCTTGGTGTGGTTTCACTCGAACGTAAATCAATGCTAAAGTTTTATTAGCAGCAGGTGACAGTGGCGGCGAAGCAGTTGGAGTTGGCTGGTGACACGAGGGCAATGAGGTGAGCATTGGGCGAGGTTTTAGATCTGCTGCGTGTCAATCGGCGAATTGGAGCATTTATAGTAGAGTTCGTCGACAAGTGAATGTGTCTTGAGAGTGATGCCTTCCACCACGGCGCGTTCCATTTAGCCTCCTGATTGCGTTCCTGAAGGAGGGGAGGACTGAGTATAAAGAGTCAGTCCCTACCACGGCTGATATGATTCCTATTAATGCTCGTGGATGGCTCGACAACAAGCATCGAGAGGTGAACCAATGTCTGCAGGTAACCCTAGGCAAGAGGGCCCAACGCCACCCCGACCGGGCACTGGTTATGTTGACGGTAATCAGAGCTTCCAACTTAACAAATTGCGAGTGTGATCCTTCCTTTCAAAGGCTTCGCAAATTGTTGACTTCAATCAAATGTCAACTCTAACTACAGTGGACTCTGCCTAAGTCGAATTGACACGGGATACTACAATCTTTTCGAGTTAGAGAGAGAGAGTTGGACTTCCATACACTCCATGAGTCGTCTTTCTGAGAACTGAGCTTGTCGTTTCGAATGATGCCTTAGTAGTGTACCACTATTGAACCAGGATGCTGAGGATATATTGAATGCGTGAGACTTGCCATCTCCCATGACTACCATTCCGTGTGGCGTAGCGACATTTTCCCCAATTATTTTTTCTTGAAGGGAACCACATATAAGTTCCCAGACTCAAGACTAGCAACTGAAAGCCGTAAAAAAACCAAACCAAACAGATTGCGCAGACGGCGTCGAACTTGGAGAAAGATCCTAGGAGACCCGATCAACAAAGATCCAAGCAATCCAACAAGTCGCTGCACTGCTCCATTTAAACAGGTTGGACGTCTTTGATACGGGATCACCGATCCGTCTTCTAAATATGCGACAGCCTGGGAGGAAAATTCAATCAGGTTCGCCGTCTCTGTCGAATATCTTTTGTGTTTCCCGCTTTCTTGGGCATTGTCTGAGTGTCTAGAAAAACGTAGGCATCTTTGTGATGACCATTAAACTAATAGACCACATAAAGGGTTTTTTGCAAGAGAGACTTGACAACTTTGAATTCAATTTGTGAACGCACTCTTTCACTAATCATCAAACTGTCACTGTGAATTTATTCTGTAAGCTCAACATTTTCATCGTGGTAAAGTACACGAACGAGCAACCTCTGCAAATTATAACAATTTTATACCTAATTGCGGTCACCGGGAACATTAAGAGCGTTAATTACAATTTTCGACGAAGCTCATTTTTGGCTCAATGGGTTCGTCAATAAACAAAATGTGCATTATTGGTCGGGTGAAAATCCTCATGTGCTTCATGAATCACCACTTCATCCACCAAAAATAACTGTTTGGTAAGGTTGGTCGTCGAGGATAACGATCGTCACGTTACTATGACTGATCAGAGTTATCGCGCCATGCTTACCGATTATTTGTGGCACGAATTAGAAGATATGGACTTGGAAGACATGTGGTTTCAACAGGATGGTGCCACAAGCCACACAGCACACGTAACAATCGATTCATTGAAGAGTAAGTATGGTGAGCTACAATCGCAATTGACCGCTAGCAACTTTGCCGATCGAGTCTCGCTAAAGCTCTCTGAGAGTGGCGAAACAATCGGCGATCAATGGAACCGTTGTCAAAACACCGTCAGAGAAGCCGCTTCTGATATGCTGCGTTTTAGAACTCCACCCCAAAAAAACCCCTGGTTTGACAACGAGTGGAGGCAGGCACATTCAGCGAAGCAAGCAGCATACAAGGCGACGCTGGACAGAAGGACGAGAGCGGTTCGTGAGCTATACGAGCTTAAAAGAAGGGAAGAGCACCGGCTTCACGAGAACGAGAAGCTCGAGATCGAGGAGATGGAGAGGTGCTACGGAAGGAATTATGTACGAATGTTTTACCAGAGGGTGAAACAGCTATCCAATGGATACAAGGTTCGGACAGAAGCCTACCGGGACGACACTGGACAACGAGAAGTAGACTCGCAGTAGATATTGAGAATTGGAAGAAACATTTCTGCAGACTGCTAAACGGTGAGGAAGACCCCAATATCGCTGTCATGCAGAATGGACGATGATCGACGAGAACTCCGTCCCCCCGACTTAGACGAAGTCAAGATAGCGATATCGAGACCAAAGTCGAATAAAGCTGCTGGTGCAGACGAACTGTCTGCGGAACTGTTTAAGGCAGCTGGAGATGAGCTGGTAAGGTACATGCACCAACTTATCTGTAAGATATGGTCCGAGGAAAGCATGGCCGACGAGTGGAATCTCAGTATCGTTTGCCCGATCCACAAGAAAGGAGACCCCTTCAACTGCGCCAACTACCGAGGGATAAGTCTCCTCAACATCGAAGATCCTCTCTGCCGTTTTGTGTGAGCGCCTGAAACCATTCGTCAACAACCTGACAGGTCCATATCAGTGTGGCTTCAGGGAAGTCCACCATCGATCAGATTTTCACACTACGGCAGATCCTCTGAAAAACCCAAGAAATGCAGACCCCACCACCTATTCGTCGATTTCAAGGCCGCATATGACAGCGTCTAGTTTTCTAGTCTAGTTTTGACATTCCTGCCAAACTCGTCAGGTTTAGCAGGATGACGATGGAGAATTCTCGGTGCTCCATCAAGGTCGGTAATGAACTCACCGAGACCTTCAATGTCAAAAATGGTTTTAGACAATACGACGCGGTGTCATGTGACTTCTTCAACATCATCCAGGAAAAGATCGTGCAAGACTCACACGCCAACACTATAGGCACAAGCTTCCAGAAGTCTGTGCAACTGTTAGCATACGCGGATGACATGGATCTGGTTGGCAAAACGCAGCGCGCCGTCAATGAGGCGTTTGCTGGCATTGAGGCGAAAGCGGTTAAAATGGGTCTAGCGGTGAACAACGCAGCAGAGGACGCCCGCGTTTAAGGTGGCGCACCCAGGTGGAGAAGGACCTCAACCAACTTGGCGTGCGACACTGGAGACAGCTAGCCAGAGACCGTGTAGAGCCATCTCTCGAAGGACCAAGCCGACTTTATACAAGACTTTGATCATCCCTGTTCTTCTCTATGGTGCGGAGGCATGGACAATCTCAAAAGCGGATGAAGAAGCACTTGGTCTTTTCGAGAGAAAAGTTCTGCGTTCAATCTCTGGTCCTGATTGCGTTGATGATTATTGGAAAAGAAGATTCAACCACGAACTGTAGGGTCTGTACAGCGACATGAGACTAGCCAGGAGTCTACGGATTCAACGGCTGGGCCATGTAGAGCGCATGGACACCACTGCTCCAGCCCGAAGAGTTTTCGACTCCGAACCAGTGGGACAACGCAATAGAGGACGCCCACGGAACCGATGGCGCACCCAGATGGAGAAGGACCTCAATCGACTTGGTGTGCGCAGTTGGAGCCAGCTGGCTAAAGATCGTGCCAGCTGGAGAGGCTTGTTGATTGAGACCCAGGTCCACCCCGGACTGCAGCGCCACCAGAAGAAGAAGAAGAAGTATGGTGAGCGTGATATCTCAAGAAGTGGGCCAGTTGGTTGGCCGACTCGTTCCTGCGATTTATCGCCGGTTGACTATTTTCTGTGGGGCTACGTTAAGTTATTGGTTTATGCCAACAAACCGACTACGTTGGACGAACTCAGAGCCAACATTGAACGCGAAATAGAGGCCGTTTCGGCCGAAATGTGTGGCCGAGTCGTTGAAAATTGTCGTCGTTGCATTCATAAATATCTTGATTGTACTTCAAGCCGATGATAGTTTTTGAATTATCTCCAATCATTTGCGTTTTATTGAAAAAAAAATGTTGTCAAGTCCTTATTGGAAAACACGTTAGATGAAGAAGCAAAGGATTTCGACGTCAAACAAACAATTCTTAATATTCTTGACTATGCCTACCACTACCACCTGATTCAGTAAATTTTGGTGACCTCCAGCATATCATAGCCATTTAAGTAGCTTAAATGTAATTGCAGTGGACTCTTCCAAAGTCGAATTGTCACGGGATACCATATTTCGTTTGAGTTAGAGAGACTTTGAATTAGGGCGAGTTCGACAAGTTACACAGTGGACTAACTTTCAGAGCGCATTGCAATTTCTGTCCTTGCTCCAAACAGTCCAGTCATTTTTAGAGCGAACAGAAAGTGTGATCGACTTTTATTCTTCACCGCACAAAATAACGGCTGAACACGCTCTTTAAATGGGGCTCGCAAGTCTTAAGTCACTGATGCAAACGAACGATTTTATAAACGACGGTGTTTTAAGTGCCTTTTCCTAGAACAAATACCCATAAAGCAAGCTCACATCGAAGCCATCAAAAACCCAAAACCGAAAACCAATCGATTGACATAAAGAGAAGATCAAGTTTCTTTCCATCTTGAAATCCCAATCAAATCAAAGTCGCACTTGGTTGTAAATCAAAAAAAAAAAAAAAGCAACGAAATACTCTAATGAACGAATTAATCAAAAAATGATTCACTCACCAGTCCATCGCAGGCTGACAGAGCAACTTTCGATCCGGAATGCCCACGAATTTTCCCATGGTAATGACAGTTCGTGTTCTTCTGTGGTTTCTTACGAAATCGGAGGTCTCTGCGGTGTCGTTCTATAACTAAACCTGGAGCCATAAAATAAGTATGAGGTCTGAAAAAAAAAAAAAATAAAATTTTGTATTCAATCTCCCATCCACACTTCTTCGCCTCATCAATCATAACTTACTCAAGTTCCAAATGAAGTGTTTCATTGTCTAAGTCTATGTGATAGTGTAAGTCTTCTGGGTTAACGTCATGATGATGTGTCAAATTGAGCGACACATGGTCGCCTTTATGGTTCACCTTTCGTGGAGTTATTAACTTTCCAGAGATCAGTTCATCTGAATGTTTTCCTAGAAAAAAAAAAAAAAACACGAAACCAAGTCCTTCTGGTTAGAGACACACACACACACACGCAAACACTAAAAGCTCCTGTCTGTTCATTGTTCAAAACCATTCAACGGCGCTAATTGAGTTATTAAATCATTGATCGGTTCTAATTAAGACCACAACAAGAAGAAGAACAACAACAACGCAAGTCAACTGTCAAACTGACAGTCAAGGTCTTGTGTGATGACTTTTCGTTAATCCAGGTGCAATAAAAATCATTTTTATGTTAACACACGCGTTAAAACAAAACAAAAACAGTTTCTCAAACACGACTGGATACAGCGTTGAATAATCTTCCACAATTTTGCACCACGCCACATCGCCACCGAGAGTGGGAAGGCCACCAGCAGTCAGTTTGTGTTGACGTCATCTTGACAGTATTCTAAGCTTCTTCCTACATCTTTTGGCCACCACACATAACCAAAAAAAAAAAAACAACAAAAACTTGATCTCTCTCGTGCAAAATCGAGAAGAGAAAAAAAAACCAACCACAGAACATGGTCAAGCTAATTTGCATGAATTTTTATTCATTAAACTGTTTTCATTCACAAAACTCATTTGATCAAATGCCACACACTGACACATCTGCCAGATGACAGCTCTGACTCAGCCACGCGCATACACGGTCGTCCACCAGTATCCAGGTGTATGCACAGTTTGACACATTAAAGTGAAGAGATGTCGCATTGGTCCCAAAAATGGGGGGTTTCTTTTTCTTTTTTTTTGCTTGACATCTGTGTGTGGTCATGTGCACTGACCATAAGTTATATTGTTGTTTTTCTTCTTGAGCTGATCGCCGATGAATCAGAGGAGATGTCTCCAAAAAATTCTAGAAAGTTGAATGGTCCGGGACAAAGGCCTTGTCTTACTCACCATACAACGACGTTTCGGCTAGAACACTCCAAACGCATACCAGCGATGACAGGTATAAAAATGACAGTTTACTTGCTTCCATGACGATGGCATCCAATGGGAAGTATAATTATCTTCCAGTTGGAAAAGTGGTATTCAATTGGTTTTTTTTTTTTGTTTAAATAATAAATTAAGTACATATATATAAATCTATGGTAAAATTTATAAATTATCTTGTGTTGAGATGTAAGCGGATCCTTAAGCTATTTGATACAATTGAGTATTGAGAGTTTGTTCCCTCGTTCAATTAGTCGCTTGAAGTGCGATGTCTTCAATCATCCGTTGTCAATTAGTGTTGCAATTATACTAGTTATGTTAAACATTGCAAATGCATTGCAGATGCCTGAACCGAATGCAGGTGTGCGAGACTTCTCAAAAGACTGCTGTTGTAGGTTCCTGCAAAAAAAGAGAAAAAAAGAAAGTTGTTAGTTGTAAACTGTCATCAGAATGTCAGACAAATTGACACTGAATTGAACAAAAATGAGTTGATACTAGTTAATCGAGTTACGAACGTGTCGAAACAGATTCAATCGCGAAATGAGGCGGAAAATCCTTGTCACTCTCTGTGGGAGGAATGTCAGTCAGAAATTATGAAAATGTGAACCTGTTTTCAGTGGAACACGATGGGTTCTGACGTATGGCGACTTTGCACTTGCACTAGCCTGAGAGTCACTGTTACAATCTGCAGAACGCCAAAAGCCCTCCCTATGCACGGTCGCCTTGAGAATAAGCCAGGCTGGATCTCTCATACCAACAAAGTGATTACAAAATTTTCCTCAACGCCCCTTTAACTGCAGCTTCTCATGCAGAACTGACTGGCTAAACAATGAACCTATACAAGACTTGTCGCATGATGTCGAAGAGTTCTTCGGTTCGGAATAGTCTTTAAATCCATTTTGGGCTGCAGTCTTTTTATTCTGTGAGCAGTGGACCAGGAAATAAGCCTCTCGAGATAGCGCGACACCTGGCTAGCCGTCTCCAGTTGAGCGCAGCAAGCTGGTAGAGGTCGTTCTTCGCTTGTGTGCGCCGCCCTCTCTTGATGATGAAAATATTCATTATAATTCCGGTGCATAAAAAATAATTCTTCATCAGAAGATTCAATCATGTAAGCCAACGAGTAAAAAAACACTCAAGAAACAAGAAAATTTGGCACAGTCTTTGAAAAAATTGACACATTTGTCAACAGGGATACTAGCTTTAAATAAATCATCATTTAATGTGTTCGTTAGAAATTTTTGCAAATTAAAAACATGGTAAAAAAAATGTTGAAACGTTTAACTTAACCCGTTTTGAAGTTAAGAAGTTGACAGTTTTATAAACATCCGGCCAAATTGGAACCCCGTTTAAATTCATCCAATCAATGGTACTGAACTCTTCAAATTGGACTGACCATTTATCTAAATAATCATGTCACTTTCTGGAACTATAAGCAAGCCTGTCTAAAACAAACTCCACTTCGCTTTGAAAGCCACGCAGATGTACATGCATACATCCGACAGCATTAATTTTGTAAAGGGGTGAAAACTGTTGATCCAAGTTTGAATGAATTACAATCCAGCGGATACTTCCAAAAGTGAGTTCCTCTTCTCTTCAAAAAAATTAAATGTAAAAACAAGAGCAGGAAACAAGGGAAAGCTTCTGACAAATTTGAACCGGAAGAAGTTCGAGCTAAAAAAAAATTACAGTCAATCACAAAAGTGCACAACAAAAAGTTGTTTTTTTTTTCATAATTTGCGCGTGCTCAAGGGATTGCTAATACCCTTATGTGTCCGGGGTCAAGACACAGCACGGGCCGAAGGTATAGAGGGAGAAAGGGAGAGGAGGTACCTGTGCGCATTGGTCTTAAATATCTGCGGGTTGTAGTCTGTGGAAAATATTAGCTTGGGAAGAGCATTCCACATTCGTGCAGTGCGGCTGAAGAACGAGCCTCTGAATTTAACTGTGCGTCCGAAAGGCTTAAGGGTATACTGATGGGCATTCCTGGCGAGACGAGTATTGACGGTGAATTCATGGAGAGGAGGAATGCAGTTGGCTAGCTCACTTGAGCATCGTTTGTTGAAATAACGATAAAACACGGACAAAAAAGAGACGGTGCGTCAATGCTCGGGCGAGTCTAATGACTCTGCGATATTATTGTCTCCTATAAGTTTTATCGCTCGCTTTTGGATTCTATCAAGTAGGTGCAGTGTGGTCTTAGGGGCGCCAGAACAGATATGAGCGTTATACTCAAGCTTGGGGCGGATGTACGCCTTATAAATTAAAGCTAAATCAGAAGGGGTGAAATCGATTAAGAAAACCTAAACATTTCGCAGCATTTTTGGCGACCTCAACTATGTGATCGCTCCAACTAAGTGTTGTGTTGATACACATACCAAGGATGGAAAGTTTTCCGGTTTCATCGACACAAGCGCCATTCATGGATGATGGCTGATTATGAAGGGTTCGCTTGAGTGACAGCAGACAGCATTCAGTTTTTGAAGCATTGAATTCCACTCTATTGTTTTTTCCCCAATTAATTATGCTGTCAAGATCAGAATTCGCTGCCGTTCCAATTCTACGGCCGAAGGGCGGGGTCGTGAGTCTTGGAACGAGTTGTCTGTGTTTTTACAATTTTAACCGGGATTCCAAGAAAATATCTTAAGTGCAGTTTTCTAATGTAATTAGTACCGTACACAAAGCAAAGATAATGGGTAGTCGAAAAAGTCTTTTCGTATTTTGTCAATAGACGTCGTTGGAGTGGTTTATCTCCAGTGCTACCAATCACATTGTGTCATACCATATGGTGTTAAAAAGGAAAGAAAATTTCGGAGCTTACTACCCCAACGATATGTATCATGAAAGGGTGCGACGGAATGGCCTCGTCCCACCTGAGGGCATTCCTCTACTTCGACAAAACCGGCCTGATACAGGATGTGGAAGCATGTCCTATAATCTTCCACGTGGTACGCCGAACAGTAGAACGGCGACTCTTATACGAAACTGACGTCGTTCGAGAACACGAGGAGCTTCTACGGTTCAGTAGACCGATCCCCGCTCGAGAAAGAGAGCAATCTACTAAGGAGCGGTGTTTCTTTTGGTGGCTGCATCAAAACCAGCCACCGACGTCGTCAGCTCTTCAATAGTCTTCAGACGGTTAGTGTAGGTGTTTTTTCTTTGTTTAATACCTTCCGTGTTGTGAACTAACAGCAGCAACAGGTTAAGGGTAGGATAAGCAAAAAAATGTAAAAAACGTAAAAAAAAAAATGTATAAAAATGTATAAAAAAAAATAACAAAAAGTATATATATATATAGCTGTGTTTTTTTGCAAGCGTATATACGCTTAATTTATAAGTGCACAAAAAAACAATCATCGGCGGTTAATGATTCATCATGAAATCTTGGCAGCACCGACGACATTTATGACATTTGCTAAGCAGTCAGCAGTGCAGTCGTGGAAAGTGATGGTTGATCTTTGATGGTCACAATCTTCGTTTTGTAACTGTGTAGGCTGACCATCACTTTAAAAGCAAAAACACTTAAGAATTATAAAAAATAAAAAAAAATGTTCATCAACTGAAAAGAATCGTTTACGAAACCTAAACGGAATGTATAGCAGAGACTCTGGATATACCAAAAATTGCATACTTATGGATGCCAAAAAATTGAAAAATGATCTAATACATCAACCACTCCTGCAGGTGTAAGCCACATACAGCAACCTAAACAATGAATGAATGAATTCAGGAATGAACACACAGAAATTAATGATTGGGAGCATTGTTGTTATCCGCGCTTATTCCTTAAGCGGCGATAGATATGATGAGGAAGTTAAGCGGATATAGGACTCGTTGTTAGTGTATTTTACATGCACATTGAAAATTAAGCGTATATACGCTTGCAAAAAAACGCAGCTTATATGTATACACCACAAAAAAACACATTTTGAAAAAAGGGGTCATCAGGGCGTGTGCATTGGATATGTTACGCAGATGCATTGACACACGGCCTGAAGCACGCGCGTCCGTAAGATGCGGACATAGTTAAGATAGCTTAAGTTTTATTAGGGTTAAGAAAGGTTTAGGGTAGGTTAGGTAATTTAAGTATTATAGTCTTAGAAGAGTCAAGTTTTCAAGCTTTCTTGACAAAAAAAATTAATAATTTTATACGGCTAGGACGGAACAAAAAAGTACGATAGGATAGGCCGAAAGGCAATAAGAGTAGTAGACTAGATTAGCTTAGAGTACCCGCATAGGGACAGTAAGTTAGTTATAACTTCAAATGAATTGTTAGAGTTAAGCTAGAATTAAACATTTTGTCTAGGATCAAGTTAGATATAAGATTTGAACAAATAAAATGAATTAAAAACGAAACAAGGAAAGAAAATTGTAAGCTTCGGAAAAGTTGAAAAAAAAGTTACAGCTGTCCAAAAATGAAGAAATTCGCTATATTTTGAAATTTTCGTTTAAAAAAGAGAAGAATGCCACGCAAGCCACCAATGAAATTTGTGAAGTTTACGGAGACGATGCTGTATCAATGCGTGTAGCACAACAATGGTTCGCTAGCTTCCGTTCTGGAAATTTCGATGCACCTCGCTCTGGTCGACCTGTCGTTGAAAAAGTCGATGAAATTATGGAAAAGAGGGACCAGGACCGTCACATAAGCAGCCATGACATCGCCAAGGAACTAAACATTCTCCATCAAACGTTTTTGAACCATTTAAAAAAAGCCTGGCTACAAAAAGAAGCTCGATGCTTGGGTAACACATGAATTGTCTGTGAAAAATTGAATGGACCTAATTAACATCTGCGATTCTTTGCTGAAACGAAATGAAATCGAACCAATTCTGAAGCGAATGGTAACAGGTGACGAAAAGTGGAACAAATACGACAATAATGTGAGAAAAAGATTATTGTGCAAGCATGGTTGTGGGTCGCCGTGGCGTAGTGGGTAAGTGCGTCGACTCTTACGCAGATGGTGCCAGGTTCGATACCCGAATTTACCACCTTTCATATATCACGGCTCTATCTCTTTCGAGTCACTGACAATGCTCAAAGAGTACTCCTGTCTAGAAAAAACTTCTCAACTTCGCCGTTCGAAGTCGGCATACAACTGTAGGTCCCTTCCACTCGTCAAAGAACAATAGCACGCACAACACGAGTGGTTGCTGAGAAGCTAGGCCCTGGCCCTCTACGGGCTGTAGCGCCACCCATGTTATTATTATTATTATATGGTGTAGCTCAACAAATGGTCGCAAAGCCAGGATTGACGCCTCGAAAGGTTATGCTGAATGTTTGGTGGGATTGGAAGGGAATCATCCACTATGAGCTGGTCGAACGATTGATTCTACACTTTACTGTCAACAACTGATGAGATTGAAGCAAGCAATCGAAAAAAAAACGGCCAAAACTGATCAACAGAAAGGGCTTAGAAACGCTAGACCAAACACATCTTTGATGACTCGACAAAGACTGGGAGAGCTTGGCTGGGAAGTTCTGAGGCATCCACCATGTAGCCCTGACCTTGCACCATCGGACTACTATTTGTTTCGGTCAATGCAGAACTTCAAGAGAAGCCTGTGAACAAATTACTTGTCGCCACCAAAGTTTTACACTGATGGAAAAAAATGTCTATAGCGGAAAAATGGCAAAAGGTGGTCAGGTCAATAAAGTTCATTATAAATATTTTTAGAAAAATGACTTGAAGTTTGATTAGAAATACGAAAAGACTTTTTCGACTACCCATTATCTCAAGAACTGTAGGCACACACATGTAAATAACATATGGAAATCTGCCCTCTGTTCAGGTAGCAGCTGACGTGCTCAATTTAGTGTCCACTAGTAAAAAAAAATATGTGTTTGGAAATTTGAACTGTCTAAAGAGTCACTTGTGCCAAAAGCGTTTGAAAGGAAAAATTAGAGGGGCCATTTATTGGTCAATTAAATTTCGTTAGATTTTTGGTTTTTGACCTCCGCTCTGTCCATAGTTTTTGAGATTTTATATGTATATCTGTTCTAAGTACTTTAATAATTGCTTTAGAAAACTGCGTTTAAGATTATTTTTCTTTGAGTCCCGTTTGAGATTATTTTTTGTTGAAAACACAGACCACTTCATGCTGTGTGCCTACTTTTGTGATTGACTGTAAAAGAGGGCATGCCTTTTACTCGGTCTGGAATGCCGGCTTGTTCTAACAATTCATCCTACGGATCCTTCCGGCAACATGTATTAAAAAAAATAAATGAAATCTTTTAAATCCTTCTCGAAAACGTTAACACATCCTCCCTCACCAAATTTTCGGTAGTCTCGTCGGGGCTCTATACTAGGTTGGTTAGGTTAGGTACGGGGGCTTCTAGTGCATTCACCTGCATACACTAACCAGGGGCAGGCACTCTACCAACTGCGTCATCCAGTCGTTGGGCTCTATACTAAGTCCCTTCCTATTCACCACAATCTCTCTGAAAGAGTCCAGTATGCAGATGGCACCAAACTATCCAGGTCAGACGCAAGACCACTAGAGGCCCTCGATTTGGTTAAATCACATTTAAATTCAGACCTTAGCAAGTTCAGACTAATTTGCTTCAGGAATGCTCCGGAAAAGGCCATTCTAGCAGAGCAGTCCAGGAGAGTCGCCAGCTAGACATAGGCGGTCAATAAATTTAATGAATCTACTACTACTACCTCAGCTGATCACAGACTGTGTAGAGACGCTTGGGCCAATGTGGGCCCATTCTGGTCGAACCTATTCCCCAAACCAGTTGGTACTTTTCACAACGCGATGAAGATCGCTCGCTAATGATGGCTAACACTGCTTTGCTCGGCCAGGTTCTTGAAGAAGGAAGGACTGATACGCGCAAGGTTCCAATGGCGCATTGCCACGATGACGTCGATGATAGATCAGATATTCGGGATGCACATTCTGATGACCGATGCCCACGATGATTTCCTTAAGTTCAAGGGATTTTTCTCTTGTGCCTACCAGGCAGCGAAGATAGCAGGATAGGCAGAAGTCTTCCCACTAGGATCTGAGTACATGACATGGATTTAGACATCGCTGGAAGATGATTGCGACTCCGAACCCGTGGGACAACGCAACAGAGGACGCGCGCGTTTAAGGTGGCGCACCCAGGTGGAGAAGGACCTCAACCAACTTGGCGTGCGACACTGGAGACAGGTAGCCAGAGACCGTGCTAACTGGAGAGGCTTGTTGGTTGAGGCCCAGGTCCACCGCGGACTGTAGCGCCAAATAAAGAAGAAGGAAGATGATTGCAAGTCAGGGAGTAATAAGGTCCACAGGCGTTTGTGTTTTGTAGCTCTCCATAGAAGATGCCATCTGGTTCTGTCATTTTGTAAAGTTTATGTTTTCATGACAAGGCATTTGTATCGGTATTCAGAGAAAAGCTGTTGTTCGGTGAGGCGATTTGGTGGACAAAGCTCGAATAGAACATTAACCTCAACCCGCTGTACAGAGTGCAGATGATGGCATATGTCTGTATCAACAGAGCGATTAGGGCAACCCCCTCCGCAGCTCTTAACAGCCGGAGTGCCTCAATCTCCCACTGATAGACCTAATCGGTAGACAAACAACGTTGGTCTGGACACTCAATGATCCTCGGCAGAGCATACATAGATCGCCAGTCACTTAGACCCATAGACACTGACCTCAATTCCTCTTCGAGAAGAGCTTCTCAACCAACATCTTCCCAGATCTTACTGAGAGTCTGAACATCAGACCCTGGATGGTCCTCAACCACGATTAAGGAAGCTCTGTCCTGGCTGAAGGAAAAAAAACTATGTAATATCAAGAATGTATATTGTCATCTGTTCACATAGCCAGGCGCCCATCAAATCTCTCAATTCAGCCTTGCCGTCTCAATTCCTCGACAAGATCAACAAGCATTCCAGTGCCGGTACACTGTATCATTAAAGAGAATTGCGAAGCAGAAGAACTCCAGTTCCACCAGTTCCGTACTCATTCCGGATTGTGATCTACCATCCATGCCTTTCCCTACTGTAAAGCATCTTTACTACTCTCCAGTAAATCGTAGACAGATAAGTCAACTGGCTTAGTCTGATCAGAATGAGTAGGCCAGGGCATTGCGACATCAGGACTCACACCTCTAAACTGGCCCTTCCTTGCAACGCCTTCTGCAGAAGCTGCAGCGATGAGGAGGAGAAAGAAACAATAGCACAGCTGGTACGAAATTGAAGTCCACTCAACTTACTATTTGAATAACCTGGCTCAACTATGATGTAAAAGAGTTTCTAAGAAACTAACTGCTTTGTGGAATGTGCAATTACAGATCCGCGTGGTAATAAAATTTGCCTAGGCTGGTCTGGCTGGTGTCTTTCTTTACAACAGTCAGGCATTTCAACCTAACCTTACCATGGCTACACGACTTCACAGTGTGCTGTGCTTCACTCTAAGTGCGGGAAAGTGAGTGTCAATGAGTAGAGTTAGACTTTCCGTGTCGGAGTTAGTCCAAGCCACATCTGTCCCGTGTCCAGAGGTCTGAGAGACGTCTTTGATCTTCCCGTCAAAAAGTTTCTACGAGTTTTCCTCCTCCTCCCATTTTTGAAAGTGCCGATAGGTCTTTTGTGTGATTCCCAGTTGGTGGCAATATACTTGTGATTGCTTAGCCAAATGGTCCCCACATTTTCTCATTCGATGTGGAACATATGTGGCTTCAGGAAGATGTGTCCACAAACTCGCAGATCACAGTGTCTGGCTGTGAGTTTATGCGCGCCCAGTGAGTAGATCAAGGAAAGAGGAGCGTGAAGACAGACCTCATCCAAACAACCTTCCCTCCAGAAGTCAAGATGAAAGTCCAGCTCCCCACATTTTCTCAACCGATGTGGAACATATGTGGCTTCAGGAAGATGTGTCCACAAACTCGCAGATCACAGTGTCTGGCTGTGAGTTTATGCGCGCCCAGTGAGCAGATCAAGGAAAGAGGAGCGTGAAGACAGACCTCATCCAAACAACCTTCCCTCCAGAAGTCAAGATGAAAGTCCAGCTCCCCACATTTTCTCAACCGATGTGGAACATATGTGGCTTCATGTCCACAAACTCGCAGATCACAGTGTCTGGCTGTGAGTTCATGCGCGCCCATTGAGCAGATCAAGGAAACAGGAGCGTGAAAACAGACCTCAACAACCTTCCCTCCAGAAGTCAAGACGAAAGTCCAGCTAAGTTTCCCTCGCTGATCACAGCGTGATACATTCGCTTGCGAAGATCTCAGATAAAGTTTAAAATACACCAACCAGAGATCAGCACGACTAATCACAAAAGAATCTCCCACAAACCTCGTCCACCGCCCAGTTCCCACAACTTTCATTCCATAACAGGATACAAAACAGTTATGCCACTGCCATAACACACGGACATCATCATAAATTAAATAAATAAAAAATCCATGTTTACCCATCCATTCAGATGAATTCATAACTAACCCCACATTTCATCAATGCATACGATTTCCACAACTCTCCCCGGAGGCGGCGGTGTGTGTCAGTTGGAAGCCACCCACGCGTCCGAATGCTAATCTGTCCATAATTCATTCAATAATCCGCTCCATACTTTGTCAGAAGTTATGCGCGTTCGCAGTGACAGCGCGCGGTTCACCTACATCTGATCAAAGTGGATCTCCACTTGAAGAAACAACGCCCCCGCGTTGCGTCCAAACAAGAATTTGACTACCGAATGGCAGTTAATTTTGGTGTTTTGTGCCGTGTGCTGTGCACTGTGACTCACCGATTGGAACTGGTTTCGTTTAATGGGTGTTTTTTTTTGTTTATGGCCTTAAGATGAGCTCAAAAAAAAAAACCAAAAGAACAAGAGGATATAATGCAAATTGACTTGGACCTTTGTACGGGCTTGTTGACTAATGTCGGCCCAGCCCTTTTAGGAGTTTTAAATGTCGAATCTGTCGAACGCGAATATTTCAATTAGGAAGGCAGAGGCGAGAGGACCATCTCCAGCATCAGATGGATTGTGTTTCCAGCTTTGACTGATTTAAGGAGATTGCGTCGAGAAAGTATGCCAATGGGATGATTTTGTGGGGAAGTCAACACAGACTTCCCGACCTTTGATGCACGGACGATGAAGGTACACTGAATGCGACAGAATATACTTCTTTTTTCGATTAGGTGATATAGTTCTGTCAAGCTGGCACGAAAGTACACCCACTTGTCACCAGAAACCGGAAATTAGCAGAAGACAAAATCCACTCAAATCCAGCGCAACTTACTTACTTATCAGGCCGAAGACCCATGCAGGGTCCGAGCCTGAGCGATAGCTGCTTTCCATTCCTGACAGTCCCGAGCACGCTGCCTCTAGTCGTAAAACCAAGCTGTCTTGCATCCGCGATTACTTGGTCTTTATGCTGGAGGTTCAGTCTTCCCCTCCTTCTCGAACCAGGAGGCTCGGTTTCGAAGACCCTCTTAGCTGGAGCATTGTTGTCCATGCGCTCGGAGATTGGGTCTTCCCCTCCTTCTCGAACCAGGAGGCTCGGATTCGAAGACCCTCTTAGCTGGAGCATTGTTGTCCATGCGCTCGGAGATTGGGTCTTCACCTCCTTTTCAAACCAGGAGGGTCGGATTCGAAGACCCTCTTAGCTGGAGCATTGATGTCCATGCGCTCGGAGATTGGGCCTTCCCCTCCTTCTCGAACCAGGAGGGTCGGATTCGAAGACCCTCTTAGCTGGAGCATTGTTGTCCATGCGCTCGGAGATTGGGTCTTCCCCTCCTTCTCGAACCAGGAGGCTCGGATTCGAAGACCCTCTTAGCTGGAGCATTGATGTCCATGCGCTCGGAGATTGGGTCTTCACCTCCTTCTCAAACCAGGAGGCCAATATTCGAAGACCCTCTTAGCTGGAGCATTGTTGTCCATGCGCTCGATGTGGCCGAGCCAGTCCAGTCCACGGATCTTTGCCTTCCGGACTACATCCACATCCTTCTTCTCCTCCATTCGCCTTCCTCGCAGACGCGACCATACATCCGACATAGAATTTTTCTTTCGAAGGCACCAAGAATCATCATCAGGCTTTGTAGAGCATGACCTTAGTCCTTCGAGTCAGGAGTTTTGACAAACCGAAGTAACACCGCTTCCCAAAGGCGATCCTACGTCGGATCTCCACTATGATCGTCGTTTGTGGAGTTTATGTTTGCCCGAGGTAGACAAACTCCTTTACTACCTCGAAATTGTGGCTGTCGATTGTCCTAAAGGGTGTGTGACGGCTCGTTTTTTTGTCGACAACATATACTTAGTTTTATCCTCGTTGACCTTAAGATCAGCTCGCTTCGCCTCTTCTTCCACTACGGCACGTTGGGAACGCGTGACGATGTCGATGTCGTCTGCATATCCCAACAGTTGGACTGACTGGTAGAAGATAGTGCCTTCCGTCTCTTTACAGTTGCCCGCCACTTTTCCAGTACCAAATTGAAGAAATCACACGACAGCGCATGTCCTTGCCGAAATCCGTCGCAGGTTTCAAACATCCTTGAGCCGGTCTGCACAGTGCATTGTGTGTTTGTTAGCTTCTTGTGAAACTACCCCATCAGTATTCCCGGGATCCCGAATTCGGCCATCGCACCAAATAACTCCTTGCGATGAATGCTGTCGTATGCGGCTTTAAAATCGATGAAGAGGTGGTGCGTATCGATTTGAAACTCGCTGGTCTTCTCCAGGACTTGTCTTAGTGTGAAGATTAGGTCTACTGTCGATTTGCCGGGCCGGAAGCACCACTGGCACGTGCCGATTAGTGCGGTGCAAAACGGCTTTAGACGATCACACATCTGGACAGGATATGATGGATACTCTATATCCGTTGCAAGAGGTAGGTTCGCCTTTTTTGTGGATGGGGCATATGGAGCTGATATTCCAGGCGTCGGGCATGCTTTAGTCCTCCCAAATTCTTCAGATGATCTGGTGCATGCTCCCTACCAGAATATCGCCACCGGCCTTGAAGAGCTCTGATGGTAAGCCATCTGAGCCTGCGGCTTTGTTGTTCTTCAGCCTTTTAATGGCTGTGCCGACTTCTTCAAAGCTAGGTGGGAGGACTACTTCGTCGACTGGAGTTGGGCTCTCTTGATTCCCTATCACTCTCTCCTGGTCAGGCCCGTTAAGCAGCTATTGGAAGTGCTGCTTTAGCACATCCACTATTCCCTGCGGGTCAGTAACCGACGAAAGAAAGATCAAAAATTTCCTTCGTAGCACAAAGCTCAACAATGCTGCGAAGCGTCCTCTTGCATGGCTCTGAGTTACAGCATGCTCCAACAGTTTTAGAGAAACTTTCACCTTTAGGAGATCCGGTATATGGATCGTATCTTTTCAGGTTAAAACTGCAAGCTAGGTAAGTCAGCCATTGCCGCTGATAGAGGTCCATCCAATCCGCTTCAAGACAGATACCGACATCTCCATAAAACGGATCACGAATTACCCTTCCTAACCCGGGTTTAAAGGGTTCGAGGAGGGAGTTCCCTCGCTTCCCAGCCATATCCCGAACATCTCGTCTTGACACCACCTCCACTCGTTGTGCAACAGAACTCAGCTCGTGATTGAGTCGTCCATCCACACAGTTGAATGCGTTATGTGGGAGAGGAGTTGTCTTGAACCAGACCGTGGTTATCCAAGCTGAGGAATGCTTCTAGGGCACGAAGCCGTTGTATCGTGGTTGGGTTAGTAAGCCGCTGAGATCAGGTTGGCAGTGTACCCTGGTATCATCTTCACAATTGTTCAATCCTATCAGGTTGAGTTGTTGTGCTGGGTCTCTGGTGTTCTGTAGATGCGAAGGCAAGTCCTAAGACAAGCTTGCGCTCACCTTGAACCACACGGGACAGCCATTGGTGAGCATTGGCCGCATGAAGTTTGTCTATTGGAAAACAGTCTGGCCAGAGCACCATCTGCATCTTTGTTAAAGCATACACACTGATCTAGCCAAATCCTCAGATATCAGGCTGCAGTCTTTAGCGACACTGGTCGCCCATGTGGTCCAACAATTGAGAACGTCTTTTTTTCGTATCCGCTGAGGCCTCATACACCGCCGTCCTGGACAGAATGGTTCCCGACTTCTTAATCACTCACTCTCAGCAACAGCTACATAACAGGTCTGACCAGAAAAGTACTGTGTGTGATGTTTGGTCATGTTGGCATTGATAGGATCTGGTGGAGAAGATTCGACCATCAACGGCAAGAGCTGTACTGCAAGACTTAGCAGTCGTCTACAGATCTAAAGCCTTAAACGACAGGACTAAATAGAACGCATGATTAAGAGGTTCGTTGAAGTCCTTGTCCCCGTTGTGTCTTTTCGGGATGTAACCGCTTAACTGGAGGCAGCTACCTGACGGGGCATTTCGGTTAAAGCCCAGGTTCAGCGCGGACTTAAGCGTCACGCAATTGAATTCTGTGGACAATGTCACTTTCAAATCAAGGACTACCAACATACTGCGTAATTGGGATGCAAGGAACCCTTCTAAACGTGTTACAGCCTCTTCTGCGCCTCTTGCTATGACTAACCATCTTGTAAGGTTTAGGTTTGGGTGATTGCCACCACTGCAGCAGTTGTGGCCCACTTAGATGCTGGTTGGATGCACCTAATCTGACGTCATCTAAGGATGCACAAGCATTTGCAATTGGTTTCGAAGACACTACGTACCTACCTCTTAAACGACACTAGGGTCAACGACGCTTTGTCTACTTAAACTAGTCAGGCCAACCACCACAAGGACACTCATCTGGGGAAAAGGACACGGATTCACTGGAATGCATGTTCCCTATTTTCCCCCATATTTCCCCCTATTTTCCCCCATATTTTCAGTCACCCAAAAATGTATGTCACACATGAGAAATCTGTATTCTTTTAGTCACTTTATGTGACTTTTGTCACCCTCACGGCGATGCTGTGTACTCCCATAGTCACATTTTATGAAATGTGATCGTCATAAGGGTGACAAAAGCCACATAATGTGACAAAAGTCACATAAAGTGATAAAAGTCACATAAAGTGGCAAAAGTCACATAAAGTGGCAAAAGTCACATAAAGTGGCAAAAGTCACATAAAGTGACAAAAGTCACATAAAGTGACAAAGAGAATACATATTTTTGGGTGACACGACTAAGGAAATAAAGAGGGTTGATTTTTCCAGAACCTGCAGGCAATGAGAAGAGAAGGAGAGCATGCTTGATGTCTTTGCTCGTTAAGTGCTTTCGATGGGCGGAGTAATACAAAATTAGGAACACATGTATTTCCTTGATAAGCGGACTAGTAACGTCAATGCTTTGTAAGAGAATCCTTGGCCCACATGGGGAATTAAGCCAAGGATGGCTCACTGGATGTATATGGCCGTTGTCAGACCCATCTTAACATCCATCGGTATCCTTGTTTGGTGCACTGAATAACAAATCCAATCTTAAATGGATTAGCCATATTCAAAGACCAGCGTGTTTCTGCATCACATGGGCATTACGATCCACCTCCACAGCCGCCATGTAAACATTGCTACAGCTTCTTCTCATGGACATCCATAGGAAGCTGGTAGCCACCAAGGCAGCGCTAAGACTACGGGAGTACAACCGCTGGAGCAGTTCACATAGCTTAGGTCATACAGTCCTAAGCTTGGGTCCAAAACACTCATCCCAGACCGAGAAGATTGGAAAAAATATCTGGTAAGAAAACCAGGCCACCTGGAGATATACACAGATGGCTCAAAAACAGACGAGGGCACCGGACTAGGAGTATTCGCGGCATCGCCGGTCATATCCTTTTCCCTGTCTCTTCGACTGCCCGACCATTGTAGTGCATTCCAGGCACGTTAGTTAATGGTATCCACAAGAGGCTGCCCGCTTACTGTCAATGAACCCGATAGACGGGTTATCTATCGCCATCTACATAGAAAGTCAGGGGGCCATTAAGGCTCTGGATACACCAATAATTAAATCCAAGATGGTACACCGGTTAGATGGGTCCGTGGGTTCAGTCAAAGAAGGGCCGACGAGTTAGCAAGAAGAGGGCAGGGGCTGCCACTGGTAAATAATCAGGACGCCCCATATCCCTCACTCAGTAACAAACACCATGTTACTTGCACATGCCTTCGCCATGACACTATTCATGCCGCGTCGAAACTGGTGTCGGATATCCAATGGAACAAGAGTCAGAAACAATGTTCGGGTGCCTGCTTGATCGATCTGGAGAAGGCCTTGACACCGTATGGTTAGAAGGTCTTTTCTACAAACCACTGCTGTACCTACTTTGTAACATGCTTACCGGTAGACGGTTCGTTGTCAAAAATGGCAATGTGACCTCCACAGGCATATTTCAAGTTAAAAATGGTCTCCAACAGGGTGCCGTTAATTCGCCGATCCTGTTCAACATTTACTTGAGCGATCTTTTAAGTTCTCTTCCTCATGCAATTGCGTATGCCGATGACTTGATCGTGTACAGATCAGGCAAAAAGATCGAGCAAGTCACTACCCTCACGCAGGGTGACTTCGATTCATTTATGAGAAGTTGCGATGACTGGAAGTTGAGTATCAACTTCCAGAAGTCGGAAACCATTCTGTTCAAGACGCCGTTGTATAAGGTCTCGGCGGACACGAAAAAGAATTGGCGACAGTTCGCAATCGTTGGAGGACACGGGGAACCACTGGCGCAAAGGACCGTAGTCAGATACCTGGGGATCTGGCTAGATCAGTATCTATATTTTAACAAACATGTAGATGCTGCTCTGGCCAGGGCCCGAGGCGCTTTTGCCCTTACAAAGAGATTGTTTTACAACAGCCAACTCGATGCGAGGGTGAAGGTTATCTGCTACATGGCCCTCATTCGGCCAATGCTTACCTATGGCTGTCCCGTGTGGTTCAACGTGAGTGCAAACCTGATGGAAAAGATTCGGTTGTTCGAGAGGGCTTGTCTTAGGGCTTGCCTTTGCCTTTATCGAACTCCAGAGTCCCAGTACATAAAATACTATTCCAATGAGGTCTTATACAACAGGGCAAACCTGATAAGAGTGGACAATTTTCTGTTGAAGTTGATTCGAGGTCACACTGTTAGAGCGATGAACTCGGTCAATAACTTGACCTCGGGGGCTTACTACCCCAATTCACAATACCACGAAAGGGTACGTCACAACGGCTTCGTCCCCCCCCCCACCAGAAGCTTTCATGCACCTAGACAAAAGCGGATTGATACAAGATATAAATGCGGAACCGCTCTTCTACCACATCGCCAAATCAACTGTGGATGGGCGACTCAACCACGACCGTTCCGTCGCACAACGAGCTGAGGAAGGTCTCCTCCGGTTCAGTACGGCGGTCTCAAGACGGGATGTTCGGGATGTAGCTAGGCAGCACCAAAATTTCTGGTGGCTGGGGAGCGAGGGAACTCCAGCGTCGCAACCCTTTAGATCCGGGGTATCCCCGAATGGGGGAGTAGTCGGTCTCTGTCTTGCAGTGGATTGGATGTAGGTCTATCTTGCTGCATCCTATGGCCGACTTACACATATAAGGGTAGTTTTTAGGTAGTTGTAAGTTAAATAAAAATAAAAAATAAAAGAGAGAGGTATACACTTATGTACACTTGTTTGTACTTTTGTGTATGCATTTGTATAATAATAATAATAATAATAATATGGGTGGCGCTACAGCCCGTAGAGGGCCAGGGTCTAGCTTCTCAGCATCCACTCGTCTTGTGCGTGCTATTATTCTCTCACGGGTGGAAGGGACCTACAGTTTAATGCCGACTCCGAACGGCGTAGTTGAGAAGCTTTTTCTAGACAGGAAATACTCTTTGAGCATTGTCAGTGACTCGAAAGAGGTGTAGCCGTGAAATATGAAAGGTGGTAAAATTTGGGTATCGAACCTGGCACCCTCTGCGTAGGAGTCGACGCACTAACCCACTACGCCACGGCGACCCCACTAAATCCAAACAAAACAAATACACTCTTAAAACTAAACAGGAATGTAATAACGAACTTAGTGAGCAGTACGATCGGAGCTTTCGAACGCGCTTGACCGCATAATTCGTTTTTTTTTCGTCGTATAAAAGTGCAAATCCAACATTGCGAAACGTGTAAGATCGCCTGATCCAGAGGGCAAATTTATGTCCTTTGGTAAGAAGATCCGTGCTAACATGCCCCCAAAATCTCAGAAGGATCCAATGGCGAATTTTTACAGCCCTTTACAAACTCTACCTGATAGTGATTTTGTAGAAATGGATGAAATTATTTCTCCAACAATATCTCAAAAAGTGTACGTACCACCAATAAAACTATTGCAAAAGTCTTGTGATTATGTACATTCATTAATGAAAAAAAATAATTTAATTGATTATTGTATCAAGAAACTTTCAATTGGCATCAAAATTGTGTGTGAAACAATGGTCACTTATAACAAATTGATCAGGTCATTAAAGGACGAGAAGTGTCAATTCTTTACTCATGACTTAAAAAGTGAAAAATCATTCAAAGCTATCATGTATGGAATGTGTGATACAGACATCAACACCATAAAGAACGAACTCATTAACTTAAATCTGAAGTGCACTGAAGTCAAAAAGATCACGAAAAAATATGAACAATACACTGACTTTATATATCTTGTGTCTTTTGAAAGTGGTTCAATTAAATTCAATGAATTGAAAAAACGAGCTCGGTCTATTTTACACACCCAAATAAATTGGGGTATGCATCGCAAACTAAAAAATAAAGTGACACAATGCCACAATTGCCAAATGTTTGGCCACGGTGAGAAGAACTGTCACATTAAAATGTATTGTGCATATTGTGCTGGACCACACAAAACAGCTGATTGCACTAACACTAATACACTTAAATGTGCCAACTGCAATGGCAAACACAAAGCCACTGATCTATCGTGTGTCAGCCGAACAAAGTTCATTGAGATGCGAGAAAAGTTCTCCAATAGACAGTCTCGTTTACATCCAGCGGCTCAGTCTACAAAAAAAGTTTTGTACTCTCAACCACAAAACGCACATGTACAAGAATCGGTTGCGATCAACTCCATGACTGATTTTCCTCCGCTGCCACGGAATCATAACAACAGAATGGAGCTTTCTTCTGGGGGAACGCATCAATCAACCAACACATGGGCTAAAGCTTTTGAGGGAACTTTAAGCGCTGACCAGAACAGTATGTCCAACAAAAATAACAACACCTTATTTACAATGGAAGAATTAAATGATTTAGTTATGGAAATGATTACTAAATTAGGTTCATGTAAGACAAAAGTAGACCAATTTAACGTTATCGCACATTTAGCGACTAAGTTTTTATATTCAAATGTTAAGTAATATGAATTGTAACAATATCAATATTGTAACTTGGAATGCTAGAAGTATTTGTAAGAAACAGGCAGAATTCATGCATTTTTTACACAACAAAAACATTGATGTTGCATTAATTACCGAAACGTGGCTTACACCAAATTGTCATTTATCTACTTCTGATTACAAATGCTATCGCGTTGACAGAAGTGAGAGAAGTGGAGGGGGAGTTGCTATTCTCATCAGGAGATCAATTCGACATTCCCTTTTACCCATTGTGCGAACTAAAATTATAGAAAACGTTGTAATCAAAGCTGAACTTAGAGATGGAAAGTCAATTACTCTTATCTGTGCATATTTTCCAGGTGGAGTAATTAACAATAACAATAAAATAAGTCTAGCTAATGATTTCAGAAAATTATTCAGTACAAATGGGGATTTTGTAATTGGCGGGGATCTTAATTGCAGAAGTAGAGATTGGGGTTGCAGTAGAGGTAATGCGTGGGGAAATATACTAACAAACCTTTGTAATACATTCCCAATTACCATTTTATATCCATCTAGCCCAACTTATGTACCTGATAGTTCCCGTAAGCGTCCGTCTGTAATTGATATTTTTATTAGTAATGTGCCTAGTCAAATATCTCAACCTGCTTCCTTGTGTTCACTTAGTTCCGACCATAATCCAGTTGTATGTACATTTAAATGTTCTAAAAATTGTACAGCTAAAAACTCCTTAGATCTTAAAAACGCTAATTGGGCACTCTACCGGAGGAAATTAAATTCATATTTACGAAGTTTCCCAACTAACCTTGACAGTGTGTATTCCACGAATCATGTCGATGTAGCAGTCGAATTTTTATCCCGAAATATGCTTCAGGCAATCAACGATTCTGTCCCAAGAGTACAAAAACGTAATCACGTTCCCAAACTTCCAAGGCACATTCTCGAACTAATAAAACTTCGAAATTCGGCTAGGAGAAAATGGCAAAGATATCGACATTCCGCTCATAAGAAGGAAATGAAGGATCTTAATAAGCAAATTACAGTGCTCATTAATCACGAACGCAACATCACTTGGAATACTAATCTCCAGAAGCTGGAAAAAAACGCAAAGCCCTTCTGGAATATTGCTAAGATAATAAAAAATAAAAATAGACATATTCCACCCTTGCAAAATGACATATACACTGATGTTGACAAAGCAAACGAACTTGCTTCTAACTTTGGGAAAAATCACTCAGTCTCGGAGCATTTAGGTGACCCTGCCACAATCTGCTTGGTCAGTACACAGCTAAATAATTTCAATATGTCATGCAGTGTTACTCCACAAAGCGCATATGTCTCTGACGATGACATTGAGTTCCATCTAAATAACCTCAAGATAAGGAAATCCCCTGGATTTGATCAAATATGTAACACTTATCTTAAGGAATTGCCCAAAGTTGGCATCAGCCTTATAACTTTTGTTATAAACGCTTGTTTAAAAACCAGATATTTTCCCGATGCTTGGAAACTTGCTAAGGTTATTCCAATAATTAAACCTGGAAAGCCTCCAGATAAAGCTGAGAATTACAGACCAATTAGCCTTCTTAGTAGTCTAAGTAAATTACTAGAAAAGATTATAAAAGAAAAGTTGATGCAGTTTATACGAGAGCAAAATATTCTCCCAAACGAACAATTTGGATTTCGGAATGCACACAGCACTTCACACCAAGTCTTACGAATTGTTAATTATGTCAAAGAACAACGAGCTCAAGGCAAGTCTACAGGTATGGTTCTGCTCGACATAGAAAAAGCCTTCGATTCTGTGTGGCATGATGGTCTTGTATTTAAAATGATTCGCCTCAATTTCCCATATTATCTTTGTAAATTAGTCCAAAGTTTCCTTAGTAATCGTTCATTTAGTGTATCCGTTAATAATGTGCTTTCGGAAATCAAATACTTCCATGCTGGGGTTCCGCAGGGTTCTGTTCTTAGTCCTGTCTTGTATTCTGTATTTACTTCGGATATTCCCAATCTCCCGTTTTGCGAAATTGCTACTTACGCGGATGACACAGCTGTTTTTACATCCCATAAATTTTCTCTCGTTCTTGAGATGAATCTATCCTATGGGCTGGAAATTCTGAGTATCTACCTTGCTAAGTGGAAAATTAAGTTGAATAAGGAAAAAATTCAAGCCATCTTTTTCACAAGAAAAAGGAAAGCTTGCTATATTCCCTCCAACCCTCTGCGGGTGGATAATGTGTCAATCGCGTGGAGCTCTCGCGTAAAGTATCTGGGAATCCATCTGGACTCAAAACTATTATTTAACCAGCACACAAAAGAAACATTAAACAAAATTAATATAAGTACAAGACTACTATATCCACTCATAAACAGAAAATCTCTATTATCACTAGAAAACAAAATAATAATTTATAAAGTAATATTTCAAGCAATAATTTTATATGGGTGTCCGGTCTGGGGTAACTGTGCGAAATGTCACATAGCGAAGTTACAAATTGCCCAGAACAAACTTTTAAAAATGATGCTAAGTCTCCCGTGGCATTACTCTACAAAATCCTTGCATAGAAGAGCGAATGTTGAATTGATCTCTGATAGAATAAACACACTTAACGAAAAATTTGTAAGTCGCTGCAACTGCTCCGAAAACCCTTTAATAAGAAATTTATTTTCTTAGACATTGATCTGCAATACTTCCAAGCAATTCCAAGAAACTTTGGTAATAAACATTCGTTTGTACTTATTTATTGTTCGTATAGGCACATACATGTAAATTTTTGTTTATTTAGTAGTTATTTATTTATTTATTTATTTATTTATCTATTTATTTATTTATTTATTTATTTATTTATTTATTTATTTACTTATTTATTTATTTATTTATTTATTATTTATTTATTTATTATATTTATTTATTTATTTATTTATTTTGTTTATCTATTTATTTATCTATTTATTTATTTACTTATTTATTTATTTATTCATGTATCTATGCGCTTATTTATTAAATTTTTATACTTACTGTAAGGCATTAAACAAATTTATTTCTTGCCATATTTAAAATCATAGATATACATTTTTTATTTACTAAATTAAATGAGGTTTTTTTTATTAATCTATTTTTTCCTCAAATGTTAATTTGTACATTCATTATATCTTTTGAAACAAACATAATCATAAATTCAGTAGAAAGATGCAATTAGGTATCAAATCTCTGTGTAAGATAATGTGCGGTAACTCAGACCATGTACATTTTAAAAAAAAAACTTAGTGAGCCTTCTCGGTATCAATGCCAGAAGAATAAGAGACCCCCCCCCACAACGACCAATTCAGAAGCTGTAGAGACGAGGAGGAGGAAGAAAATGTGCTTCACCCCCTCGGCACTTGTTCAGCCCTTGCAAAAACTAGAAAAGATATACTAGGCAACTACATTTTACAGTAACCTAGAGGAAATGACACACTTAAGGATGCAAGTCATAGCCAAGTTGATCAGGAAAACAAATTGGCTGCAAATCAGCACAGATGTGGACTTGTCAAAGTAGGCCATTCAGTCTCTAGGTTTAATTTATTTTCTTCAGTGTAGTCCCTTTGAATTTAAGAGCGTAGCACAAAGGATCCAACCAGGATCTAAGTGGGTCACAACTGCTGCAGTGGTGGCAATCGCCCAAACCTAACCTAACCTAACGTCAATGCATGCCAGTTAAATCGTTTCCAACCAATCAGCAATTGGTTTAAGGAGTAAGAGCATACTTTTTAGGGGGCAAGGCTGACACTAGGGACTAACCTAACCCTCACTTCAGGCACTGCTTTTCTTCACGTCGAAAATAATAGCTGTCAGTGTTATTCAAGCCAAAATGGTGACAAGTTCAAATCTTTCTGATACATTATAAAACACCGCTTTTGGCTAAACGAACTGGTAATCACTTTTGTCTAAACGTCTCCCTGCTCTGCATTGAATTGTTATTCACCACGCTGTATAACTGTCAAATTCCAACTGACAAATGACCTGCAACTCAAAAAGCATTATATCTAGCTTTCACCATTAAACAACTAAACTTACTGGTTATTGAAAAACTCCGTAAATGAAGATGGATGCTTCGAAGAACCCCTGGTATCCGTGATGTCTGCTTGGTCACATCAAACCTTGTCCTTTCCTTCTCCCTGTGACCAGTTCCCCCTGCCAGTCAACACCAAACAACGGCATCCACTGCCACAGAATGACAAGCGTCCCTCTCCGATAAGCACTAATTTCTCTCAGTCACCGCTTCATTCCTCCTCTCCCATGCATGCTTGAGATTCTTCAAAACTCTCCCGCGCGGCAATTGTTCCCAGACCATTACGCGAAATGACCTTGCGATTAAAATCAATGGCCCGCGTCGCTTCTGGGAATACAGGAATTAATCTCCCCCACGTCCACAAATAGCCGCACAGACGAGAAGAAGAATGGAATCTCCCACCATCGGGCGACACAATTCCCAAGAATAATAATTCGTCTCTCACCGGGCAACACATCACCTTCGGGACTAGCCGTCCGGCTCCCCTCAGCTGGATCATTAATTATAATGCCAAATCTGCAGCACAGTAGCTGGCAGCGGTGGCGGTGGCTGGCGGCACTTTTTTGTATCTGGCGCCATTTGATCGCTCCCATAACGACGACGATCAGTAGCATAGATTAGAGCCGACAGAGCATGGGGCAGGCAGAGCACAGCAAAATCAAAGAAAAATTAAGAAGGTAACGATAAGCAGGCAACATCAGCAGGAGCGCCAGCAGCACACAAGCAGACCACTGTCGACGTCGCCGCCGCCACCACCACCACAGACAGAATAGAAGGCGACATTCGTCTGCTCGGCCATCGCACAAAAGCGAAACGCCACAAGGTAGTGCGCCAGCACCATAAGCGCACACACTCAGTCCGAGTCTGATCCAGACAACGGCGATCATCATCATCGCAGCGGCAGCAGCACGTCCACAGACACAGGCACAAATCACACTCGTTTTGGGGCCCGTCGTCGTCGCGTCGTCGATGATGATCATCATTTTCAAGGAATAGCCAACAACAACGACATCGCACGGCACAGACTCCGACTCCGACTTGGACTTCGACTTCGGCTCCGTCTCCGCTTCAACGAGACTAATTTCTCTCCCTCTCTCGATGCCGATGTCGATGTCGATGCCGATGCCGATCTCCAAAGACCAAAAGGTAAAGAGGCTGCGCGCCGAGTGTGTGTACCTTTTTAACAGGAATCACAGCTTGGCGGTGCGCTGGCCATGCGCCAGGCACGGACGACCGCCGATCGTTTCTTCTTCTCCGTGTTTTCTTCGTTTTTCTTCTCGTCTTCTTGTGCTGTTGTTGTTGTTTTTGTTTTTGTCCAATTTAAAGGCTGAGTGTGAGCGGTTGTGATGCTGTGGCCTCGGCGCGGCGCAGGCCTCTGCTGCAGCAACAGCAAGTGAATTGGAAAATAAGACCGTCGCGTCGTCGTCAGGGTCCGATCGGGCGATTGACTTGCGCGAGACACACGAGGGGACAACAAAGCCAACAAACAATCACAATGTGCCGGCCGGCCGCCGAGGACCAGGCTATCGCCGGCCAGCAGGCGGACGAGAGTAATGTGAACTGGCGACGTCGTGGTTGTGCGGCCTGCGCGAGCGCAAAAACCAAACAGAAGAAACAAAAAACGCTGAGAAAACAAATGATCGGTGGGGAAAAAAAAGTTCAGGCGCCGCGAATGTTTACGCTTCAAACGATCGGTCTTATTTTTCGGTTTGCGCTGGCTGGCGCTCTGTTTGCCGAGCCAGGGGAGCGGTGCCAAATGAAAAGGATTCGACTCGAGCCGCGGGAAGACGCCTTAAAAGGCGAACGGCTAACAGCCGGAGAGTGATGTTTGTCATTCGGCTGAAGGCAGTGATTAATTCGATTTGTGGATATTTCAATCTGGCTTCGGCGGGGAATCATGTCTGCGAGCGCTCCCACACTCGCCGACGACGTGAGCCGCGGACGTCGCGCTTGGATTGTGGGCTGGCTGGCACTGATTGAGGGTTTCGCGGCTGCAGTTTTGGGGAAGAGCGCGCTTGGCTGGCCGGGTGGGTGGAGTGAACGAGTGATTACTCAAGTGGACTGGCGGTGGGATTAACGATTGAAGGAAGTCTTGGGCGGGAAATGGGTCCAGTAAGAATGCTGTCAGCCGTCGATAGAGGTGTCTAGACCTACCTCGTGATTGGGCAGGAGAGGGCCAACTCGTTGGTTTAACTTGGGCGCAGGGTTAAGGCCGTCGGCGTGCCACTCACTTGAAGGACGAGTAGGCTCATTCAACTCGATGTCTTCGGTAACCACACTATAAGCGGTTCTCTCAAGCAAGCATGCTGACAATGAACAAACTTAAACTTAGAGAGGTGATCCCCTCGGTGTCCAAAGAGCTGTCTTGGAGGTGAGACAAGAACTGATTTCCTAATGTCGGAGATTTTTTTAAGGAGGAGACAGTCTCGCGCGACCGGTAGGCAAAGCCATTAGAGCACCATTAGACGACAAAAACTGCTGATTCCGATGGGATGAGCCGTGCATCCACAAGCTTGCGAAGCCTTATCAGAACAGTTGAAGGAAAACAAGGAACACCAATTAATCGACTCCCCAAGCCTTTCCCGAGAAAGATTCAGAATGATTAATAAAACATCTCTAACAGTGAGAGACTTTCAAGACAGGACTTTCAAGATGGGAAAGTTGTCAAATTTCTGAAGGCAGCACTTAAATCCTTTAAGACACGCTCCAAGTTCTTCAATTCAATTCACATGCTTGCCGACAGACCCTATTTCGTCTACTTTTCGTAGCGCTACAGTCTACGAGCTTCTCCGGCATTTCTGGCTAGCTTCCTCCAGTAAGGCTCCATTCGTGTTCTCCATTTATATGCACCATGCGATCACCAACGGCGTCTGTTGCGTTCTCTCACAGGCTCGGAGTTGAAAACTCTTTAAGCCGGAGCAATGGCGCCTACCCACTTTATTCGAGGAACCCGTGGACGCCTGGCCAATCTCGGAAAAGCAGCGGAAGGCTATTCGCTCTGCCGTCAATTCGACAGACGACTTTAGGAGTTGATGCGTAGACGCCAGGCTGATGTCGCTTAACAGACCATGCAGTTCGTGTCTTAGCGTGTCATACGCCCTAAACGCAATCCGGGCCAAAAGATGAACGCAGAACTGTGCCCTTGAAGAAAGCACGGAATTCTTGAAAGGCTTCTGAAACTTCCTCAGCGGCGTCGGATAACAGTTCAGAGAACATCCCGAAACAACACACAGAGCTTTACGCTGAGACACTACAGACAAACAAGGACGTCTCCAAACAGCATCACAAGATCAAAACTTGTACGGACTCGCTGGACAATTTTGACTTGATGTCGAAATTAAGATGAAGTAGTAGTAGATGGTGTAGTCATGCCTCACTCAGGTCTTCTGAATTGGACCCATTGTGATGCCCAAGGGGGTATTAAGCCTCCTGTACCCTTGTCGCATTCCAGTTGGTGTTGTCTGACGAACGTGCAAATAGGTGTTAGTGGGATATCTGCAAGTTCTTGGAGGTCTTCGAAGAAGACTTCTCCCTAAGCACAGTAGAAGAGGTTGGAGAGAGATAGTGAGGGGTATCCTCTACCTCCCTTATTCCAGCACATGGTTTCCTGGATAAGTCCCATTTTTTCCTATGATATCTCAAATAATTATGGGCGGTTAGCGCGCCTACAACCTCCCTCAGCATGCCTTTTCTGCATAGAAGGGGTCTATTGGACCTTGCGCTGTTGAGCCTCGCCCATAGCATTCGGATAGTCTCTCAAGTGGGTAGGGAGTTCCATTAGTTTCCATGATTAGATCATCCGCTTTCTTCTTGACGTCAGGGGTGGATTAATGAATGGAATTGCCACCCGGTTACGGCCCCTTTCCTGGCAAGTTCATCTGCTACCTCGTTGCCGATAGGGAGCATCCCTATGACCTGGGACCCAGCATAGAGTAATCGGATGCTGCGACCAAGAACCTTGAGTTCGAGTTCTTCGTGCCAGCTTGCGACTATCTTGATATCTATGACTGTCGATTAGAATTGTAATATCAGCCGGTGGTGTTTCCAACAAAGATATCATTTTGGCCGCTTCTTTGACTGCCAGGATCTCCGTATGGAAAACACCGCAGTGATCAGGTAGTCTGATAGGGCAGTGCAAGTATGTGCCCATTTCCATCATCGATCCATCCGTGTATACATGGGTGGGGTCGAGTTATTGATGGGTTTATTGGAGGTCCAGTGGGTCGCCTCCTACGCAGAGGGTGCCATGTTCGAATCCCCAATTTACCAACTTTCTTAATTCACGGCTTCCACCTCTTCCGAATCACTGATAATGCTCTAAGAGTATTCCGGGAGTCTAGAAAAAGCGTCTCAACTTCGCCGTTCGGAGTCGGCATTGAACTGTAGGTCCCTTCCACGCGTGAAAGAACAATAGCACGCACACCAGAAATAGTGACAAGCTAGGCCCAGGTCCGCCTCGGACTGTCGCTCCACCAATATATTTATATGTTGTTAGGCAAAGTAGGCAAAGTCTTTCACTACTTGCAAGTCATAGCTGTTTAGTAACGTTTTGTCCAAGACGTCGGTCTTGGTGAACCTTTTTCGTAGAAAGCATATACTTTGTCTTTCCTTCATTGACCGCGAAACCCCTCTTGGCCGATTACTTCCACTGACATCCCGCTGTGTTCTTCCGATGATGTCAGTGTCAACGGCTTATGCTAGCGTTTGCACAGATTTGTGGATGATCGTGCCTCTGGTGTTGACGTTTGAGTTACGTACGATCTTCTCGAGAATAATGTTTGTGAAAAAAACATGACAGTGCGTAGCCTTGGCTAAATCCTTTTTTGACATCTCGACCTTGACGGAGCAACCGGCATTCTCCTTCCTCTTGGCCGCCACGCTAAGGCAGATCATTAGAGCATGCGTCACCTTCTGTCACCTTCTGTTTGCTTTTTCCAGATGAGTTTTCAATCCAAGATCACTCCTAGAAATTTAACTTCCTTCTTCTGGAACCAGTGTTGGTCCGGACAGACTTATTAGTTTAAGTCGTTCTTGTAAAATGGTGATTTTTGCCGGACTTAAGCGTTGCCACCACAGTCAGTAAGTCACCATTTGATGATGTCGCATAGGGTCCCTTACATCTTGCCTCTGGCTTTGTCTCATCAGCGGATGCCTCACATGGTTTTGTCAGCATCTCTGGAAGCTCGTCTAAAACTACGCCCCACACGAGAGAAGATAGGACACCTCCTTGTGGGCAGATCCTCCAAGCTTTGACCGTCCAGACGATACTTGTAGTCTTATCTCACAAACACGCTTAAAAATCACATCTTATCGTCGTACACACATAGCAGCCGAGATTCTCTTGCGAAACCACGAGCGTTCAAGCTCAACAACCTGAGCCGGTTCATTATCATCGTCAAGCCTTTCCTTTTCCCCTCTGCCGACTGTTTTTTGATTTTGATTTCACAAAGATCAGATGAATTGACATAAAAATCATCAGCATCACCAAAATTGATGGAACTGCGCGCGCGGAACCAATCAAGTTCTTGAAACCTCGCTTCGAATTTATTTTCACTCCTTGAATAAAAAATCACAGTTTCTCGTGGCGCAAGTTCATCGTCTTCAAAAAAACAGCCACACACTTGGCGCCTGGAATTTTTTTTTTATTTTTATAACGATGATGAAATGTGAAACTTGTGTAAATTTACCCCATAAGCCATGCCCCTTCAATAAAGTCGTCATCCTTTCACTTTTTCTTCTGCGTCGTCCCAACACCCATGTGCTCCATAAAAGAATACAGGCCCCCCCATTGTTTGGCTCATAAAACGACACGAACTCATTTATTACCGTTGCTACTTGAAAAAAAAAAAAAAAAAAAAAACACCTTTTTTGCCCCCTCTCCTCCTGTCGCGCTGGACAAACAGAGTCTGTCACTCGAGGGAAGCAACAGAATCAAGAAGAAAAAGAGAACCAGCAAGTTGTCAACATAAAACTTAAAAACCGATAACTCCGTCACCCATTAAAGCCCGGGCTTAATTGGAAATGTCAAACAAGAATCAATTTTGTATAAACACTCAATTTGCATTAATTGCTCTTGCTGCTGCTGCTGCTGTTGGTGGTGCTGGTGCTGCTGGTGCTGTGACTGTTGCTGCGATCGAAATAAATATTCATTTAGATCAAGGATCATGTGAGTGACGGCATGGCGCACCGCGCACGCAGACGGGGATCGCGCACCGCCCATCGTTTATTATCGAATCAAATCTAATCAAAAATCGACATCTAATCAAATGAAAAATGATCCGCCGGATACACTCGTGAATTGAACACGAACGAGAAAAGTCAACACAGGCCGTGGATGGAACGAACGTGGCTGGCAGAGATGGCGCCCAGCAAGAGCCAGCCAACGAGCTGTCGATTATGACTTGACACCCTGCACGAGCGGAGTGGCGCCAACCTGGTCAGGAGCCGGATTATTAGTCGAGGCCAAGCCCCGTGAGCTTGTACCTGCGTAAGTGTGGCGCACGGATCCGGCGTCAGTGCACCGAGCACGAGCGTGCCGATGCTGGCGTGCTGGTGTGCTGGACCGGCGCGGCGTCCATAAAGAACGCAATATCGTAAAACGGCGCTAATGACCAATGCTCGAGCGTGTTTCGGACATTATTGTTCGGTCGGGCGGTTCGTTTCCCGAGTTCCCGGTATCGTGTTTATGTGTATTACCCTGCTGGCCCACATCATTCTCGAAACCGCCTAATGCCATTAAATATTTAAATTCGCCATTTATCCGATTAGACCGCTGATAAGCGGCGACTTTGTGGAACATAAATTGCGGACCGTTTCAGCGGCTTTCCTCGCCCTGTGCTCTGGATGTTTGTGTTTTTTTTTTTTTCTGATTTTTGCCGCGACCAAGCGGAGCTTATGTTTCGGCCATAAGCCTACGCTTCTGGGAAGCCGCCAAGTCACCAATCCGACGCGCCGACATTCAATGCCAGCGTGTGTTCTTCATTATGCGGATGCATAAAATGCACGCTTTATGGGCTTGTCAATACGGATTGGGTTCAATTTAGAGCCTCGCCTGGTAGCGTCTGACCGTGAGTGAGTCTCTCTCTCTCTCACCCTGTCTCTCTCCTTGGCTCTCGCTCTCGACAGAGAGCAAATTAGAGATGTGTTTCGGATAAGAGTGTCGCGATAATTTTTAAGTGTCAAAGCGTTAAGTGTTATTTATGAGTTGCGCTATCGGTGACCTTAGCTGGTTTGGCGTTCACACAAAAAAAAAAATAAAAGAAAGAAACACGTTTTGCCATTGATGTGGTGCGACTGTTGCGCGATGCTGGTGGTGGTGGTACCGACGGTGGGAAAATGAAAATATCGCCAGCAATGTTCGTCGACGACGTCGCGTCGGTAGCAGCGCACAAATTACGCTTGGGTGCGTTGCCCGAAATGCCTGAGATGCCATTTCAGATAAAATAGTTTCGGATCTTGTTATTGATGGAGTCTGTTGATAAGGATCCGACCTCAATTCACTTGTGCTTGGGGTTGACTTTGTAGAGAGAAAAAATGGTTAACGTTGGCCGGAAATGATAGAGCTTCAGGTGGAACTGCGAGGAATGACATCTGTGGAGCGACGGTGGTCTGAGGGATTGTGGCGTTTTGTGTTCGAAAATGTTATCCTTGACTTCGATCGCTAGGAGATACACTGGCCATCGAATTTCGGAGTAATTTTACATAATCGAGGATTGGTTGTGGCTCCAGTAGCAACAGATACAGAAGTACTGTCCACGATCATCTAAACAGAGAGAAAGTGGTCAAAGCTGAGGCATTCAGTGCATGATTTAAAGATGAAGCTGCATTTTTTTTTTCCAAGCGGAACTGGTCACTATCCAAAGAGCAGAGAAAAAATAAAAGACAGCCAAAGAGCAGAGAAAAACTGTCAGATTACGAGTTACTGTCAAGTAATTTGACACAAACAACGACACCCAGCTGTCAAAAAGATCAAGACGGCACTTGAATGCTTTAACGCGTTCGAGAAACTATGTTATAATAATAGAACCATCCTTCTGTGGGTTTCTGACCACGGTTGCCGAGCTCTTAAGGTATAAAGTGTCGCAGCTCCAATTAAATTGTTTTTCAAAGAATTAACCGATGAATTATTTATAGGGGCCAGTAAACCGTACAGGAGGGCACTTATTTCTGACTAAAAACCATGACAATGACAAGAGCTGGTCGCGAGCAGAAGAGGAGAGACGAACAGCAGCTTCTCAGGAGAAAAATGAAGGAGCTTGAGAAGCACGCGATAGGTAGAATTGAGGGATATCCGTGCAGGAATGAGGTTAGGAAATTTTACCATAGGGTAAAGTTAGCCAGTTATAAAGTCAGAAACGAAGCCTGTGAGGATGATCAAGGCAACATCGTTGTAGAATCGCAGTAGGATATGGAGGAACTATTTCTTTTCCAGACCTTACAACGGCGCACAGTGGTTCCATTTGTATGGGAAGTGCGGTCAAAAGTCAAAATTTTATTTTAACTGATGGAAAGTAAATTAAATAATTAAGAAAGTGATTTTAAATATTATTTTATTTTGCAATGAATTATATCAATAAATTCAAAATTTCTTTGGACAAAGTCGATTTTTGATTTTTTCTTTTAAATTTCCGTCGTTAGAAAGCAAAGGGTCTGAAGTCAGCCGTAATCTATTTAACAAATCGGTATTTGTCGATATCCTTGATATTTAATTGGCCTTGGTTGGTTGGTTAGTTGGTTAATTGGCCTATAGGTAGTATCGAATGTTTCACGATTTGTCCTCCATGAATTAGAACCTTGTGTACTGAAGCTGGCAATGGGTACCAAGGGTATTCTGTAACGATTTCTCGGGCTGTTTCTCGTGCGTATTCTTGAAAAGTTTCTGCATTAATTGCAAAACAGCTTGCCAAAGTTTTTAAAATAACAGCACATCTTTCGATAATCGATTGCTTTATCCCAGTTATTTCGGAAGATACAGGTGGGTTTGCAAAAAATCTTCGGGCAGTATTGCCATCATTAGAACCGAAGTACCTTCTGTATCAATATAGAAGGTGCCTGTGCTCACTTTCCACTAGATTTTCCATTAATTACTCACGGACTAGGTGTATTCACAGTGCCCCGCGGAGAGCACTCCCAGAACGTCGTGAAAAATTGCTCATTCCCCAAGGCAATGAATCAACTGACCGACCGCAGGGAAAGTCAGTGGTGCGGCGCCTTACACCGATCGTGTGAGTAAAATGCTCGGCATTTTAAGAATTCCCACAAGTCAACACGGTGAAAGCACGTCATTTCCTCGCCAGCACAGCGAGTGGGGGTGTCAAACCGAGTGCACCGACTAGGCGCGCAACGAACGTGCCCCCGTGTGCATTCGCCTGAACTCGTGTCGACTCCCTTACGTAACACGCGCCCCCGTTTGAGTGTCTAAACAGAGCGTTAATCAAAAATGACAAGTACAAGCAAAATGTAAACCACTGTCAGCGCTGAATCAGCGAGCAATTAATTAAAAACCGCGAGTATCTTTCCATTCGGAATCGCATCCCCATGCTATGCGGCCGGCCGTGCCAATGTCCGGCGGTGAAATTCCATTTGTTCGCGTCGCACACACAGTCAGTGGGGCACCCAATGGTGTGGCGAATTGATTGATTTCCGGCATTTGTTCAACAATCGATACCAATTCGCCGCGGTCGCCACTCCTCGGTGTCCAGCTGTAATTTGTTTACAAATGTAAATAACCATAATTTAAGCAATTATTTAGCCATTACACTAAACAGGCAATCAGGCCGCATTCAGTGGTGTCCTACAAGGCGAGTCCCACGACACGGCCGCTAACGCGCAGGCGCATTGTGTCCGACACCGGGCGCGAGCACGAGCGCAAGCGCACGCTCGCGTAATGGGAGACGTTAAGGTACTCAAAAGCCCCATGAGACTGCGACGACGCGGACAGTCTGGCAATAAATTGAATTGTAAAACGCGGCGTCGTCGGCGGAACAGCCGCAGTTGCCACACGGCGCGGCGTTGGTGCTTGGGTTGGCTGGCTGGCTTTGCTTTAGCCACCAACTGCAACCGTCTTGAGGCTTCGAATTTTCCTCCTGCGTTTGCGTAAATTATTTAATTATGAATTCTAGATGGCGAGCACGTAATAAATCACTTTTATTGATCGGATTTGCATTCGCCAGAGACTGAGGCGGCCTCAGCCAGCCTCAACCAGCCTCGGCCAGCCCCGTTCGTCGGCCAGCCTCAAGCCGGAGCAGAGTGCGCGACGACGAGAGTGCGAGTTTCTGAGAAGTGCACGCAGCACGCAGACGGAGGCACTTGCTCTTCTGAGTAAAAGAAGTTAGCTGCCTCCTCCTCCAGCGGGATGACGCGACGCGACTGACTTCTTCGGTGGCTGACATAGATTTACGCACTCGCGCCGATCAGGTGTCGATTTGTCCGATTCCTGTGTGTGTTGACTTTACTCCTGGCCACGGGTGCATGTGGCGTTAATTATTGGCTGAGAGAGAGAGACTTGCACACATTTGCATAGTGCACGCGACAGACGGCGAAGTGAAGTTGTTTATTGTGGCGGCTGGGCCGAGTGGAGCGACACTAATTGAAGCGACAACGATTTGGACATGGCTGTTAGTTGATTGGTTTATTAGGTGTCTGCTGGTCTGCGTCTGTCATTGGAGCATAAGGGAATGACTGGCGTGGGCTTTCGTGAAGGATTTTACTTTATGGATCGCTTCTCGGGCAATTGTGACAATTGATGGGGCTGTCAAGTCGTGTGTCATGTCCACCACTTGGCATGCGGTGGACGGACGGCTTGTTTTGCATAAAATATGAGATGTTGTGATATATGTGCACTGGTGGAGGTGGACTGTGCTTCCTTGTTTGGTTGATGATGGGATAATTCTAAGGAATTATCGTGCGCAGACGGCGGTTGAGGGGAGTTGGTCTGGTGACATACCATTGACCATCTTGGATTGCACATGACTTGCACATTGTTTTGTGAGACTTTTGAACAAGTTCACCTATTCAAGGCTTCTTGGACGGATCGGATCTCAAAAATGGGAAGGAAGATCGGATCTGCTTGATCGCTTAGGAAGTTAATTGGCATAGACAGAAAAATGTTGTGGCCCAAGGATAGACCCTTGCGGGAGTCCGCACTTTACTGGTTCGAAAGATGAAAACCGTTCACGCGCTACAACTCTTTGCAGTCTCCCTTCCCAAATGGGAAATTATGATCTCAGCGGATATTGAAAAGTCCTAAGCATCTTCCTAAGTTTTGAGCAAGGAATGACCTTCTTCAACTTATATAGAGCCTGGCTTTTTGGTCAAGTATAACCATTAGCTTGCTACACTCCGACCCGATAATCAAACATTTCTGCAAATCTATTTTATCTCAGATCCAGAAACACAAGTACACGACGCTCAAGTGTCGCACAGCCAATTGGCAGTGATTTAGTCAGATCTCTCTAAGTTTATATTAGAAGAGAAAAACTTGGTTTCCTAGCTAAACTATGAAAAAAATAACTTAAAACTAACTCAACCTAACATAACCTTCTTCTTTCTTCTTTATTTGGCGCTACAGTCTGGGGTGGACCTGGGCCTCAACCAACAAGCCTCTCCAGCTAGCACGGTCTCTGGCTAGCTGTCTCCAGTGTCGCACGCCAAGTTGGTTGAGGTCCTTCCCCATCTGGGTGCGCCACCTTAAACGCGGGCGTGCTCTGTTGAGTTGTCCCACGGGTTCGGAGCCGAAGTCCGGGCCGGAGCTGAGTTGGCCATACGCTCTACATGGCCTAGCCATCTTAGGCGTTGGATCCGACGACGCCTGACTAGACTCATGTCGCTGTACAGCACGTACAGTTCGTGGTTGAATCTTCTCCTCCAGAAACTGTCAACGCAAACAGGACCAAAGATCGCACGCAGAACTTTTCTCTCGAAAATACCAAGGACTTCCTCATCCGCTTTTGAGATTGTCCATGCCTCCGCGCCGTACAGCAGGACTGGGATGATCAAGGTCTTGTATAAAGTCAGCTTGGTCCTTCGAGAGAGGACTCTACCACTCAATTGCCTCTTGAGCCCAAAGAAACAGCGATTGGCAAGAGTTACTCTGCGTTTGATCTCGGTACTGGTGTTGTTCGTACTGTTCACTTGCGAGCGGAGGTAGAGGAAGTCATTCACTACCTCGAAGTTATAGCTGCCCATTGTGACGCTCTGTCCAAGACGTCGATGTTCTATATCCTTTCTTGATGACTGCATATACTTCGTTTTGTCCTCATTCCACCACTAGACCCATTTTAGCTGCTTCCGTCTCAATGCCAGCAAACGCCTCATTGACGGCTCGCTGCGTTCTGCCAACCAGATCCATGTCATTCCCGTATGCTAGCAGTTGTACGGACTTCTGGATGATCGTGCCTCTAGTGTTGGCGTGTGAGTCTTAGACGATCTTCTCGAGGATGATGTAGAAGGAGTCACATGACAGCGCGTCGCCTTGTCTAAAACCTTTTTTGACATTGAAGGTCTCGGTGAGTTCGTTCCCGCCTTGATGGAGCAGCGAGAATTCTCCATCGTCATCCTGCACAACCTGACGAGTTTGGCAGGAATATCAAAACTAGACATGGCGTTGTATAGCTCGTCCCTATGCACGCTGTCATATGCGGCCTTCCCTCTATAGTTGGTGCAGTCAAAGGGGTCTCCTTTCTTATGGATCGGGCAAACGATACTGAGATTCCACTCGTCGGACATGCTTTCCTCGGACCATATCTTACAGATGAGCTGGTGCATGCGCCGAGCCAGATCATCTCCAGCTGCCTTAAAGATTTCAGCGGACAATCCGTCCGCACTGGCAGCTTTGTTAGACTTCAGTATCGAATATCTTAACCTCGTCTAAGTCGGGGGGACGGAGTTCTCGTCGATCATCGTCCATTCTGCATGACAGCGGTATTGGGGTCTTCCTCGCCGTTTAGCAGTCTGCAGAAATGGTTCTTCCAAATTCTCAGTATCGACTGCGACTCTACTACTAGTTGTCCATTCTCGTCCCGGCAGGCTTCTGTCCGAACCTTATATCCACTGGATAACTGTTTCACCCTCTGGTAAAACTTTCGGACATCGTTCTTACCGTGGCATCTCCTCGATCGCGCGTTTCTCGTGCTCTTTCTTCTTTCTCCTGAGAAGCCGGGTCTCATCCCTTCGTCTCTGTTCGTAGAGCTCACGAACAGCTCTCGTCGTTCGTTGCAGCGTTGCTTTGTAGGCTTCCAGCTTCGCTGCATGTGCAAGCCTACACTCGTTGTCAAACCATGGGTTTTTTCTAGGTGATGCCGTAAAACCCAGCACATCAGTGGCAGCATCTTTGATGGCTTCTTGACAACGCCATAACCTTAAAATTACCTTAAATATGTCCATAAGAGACAGACGTGTACACCAGGGCGTATATGTTATGTACATGCAGCGAGAACCGATTTTTTTCAGCGCGGTATGATCGTAGCAAGATTTTAAAATACTCACCACGCCTGCCAGATACCTCTCTCTCTCTGTAGATGGTGGGCCTTAAAAGATTGCTGTGAACGGAATTTCGTTCCGGGCACTTCAACATCCTCAGATCTTTTCCCGATTACTTCAACATCTCACAGAAAACTAGCTTCCCATTATACTGCGTATCTGAGTATCGGACGATTGATGGATGGTCTTAGTCATATTTTCATAAATGAATCGACGACAATCGAGAGTCAGGAAATAGGCTTTAAAAAACGATGCGACCGAGCAAAGGCCTATCTTGGGCCAAAAACGACGTGATAGTGAAAAGGGATCCCATAATTTTTTCCGATAGCGAAATCACTTAAAACAAATATGACCTACTCTCAACCGTGAATACCAACAAAGAGTATATGTTGTTGCCGAAGAGACGGGGAGTTCAACCATTACACATCTCATCTGCCTGTAGAGTCCTCTCCACTCGAAGAAAACACAGGGTTTAAAGACTACTTGTTCGTTAACCTAGACTTGCTGAGCACATACTGATTTTCAAAGCAGAGCTACCTGATCCACGTGATATCACAACAAGCTTACGCTGGACAGACAGTCCGTAAGGTTTGACGTCATCTGGGTGCTTAGTTGCACGGTTTTTCAATTAGTTGACAAATACCAAGCTGTTTTCTAGACAGTTTTACTCGATGAGGTATACTTGGCGATTTGATGGACAACGGTTGATAACTCAAAAAGACCACTGTCTCAGGATAAAAGTTGACCAGGTTCGACTTAAATATCTCTGCTTTCGAAATCGGGTTATTTCAGTTTTCTTATTCTTGGATGACTAGTCTTTTTTTTTGAATTTGGGTTTATTTTTTTTTTTGTCAGATTTGATTTTCGACCGGTTGCAGCAGGAGTCAAGTCATAATATAATTTATTTCAATTGAAAAGAAAAGAATGTGTTTGTGTTTAAGTAGCAAGGAGCATGTACCAGAAATAGTGTCAGTCATAAGTGTCTGTATATTCAGCGAACGCCAACCCACGTTTTGTGCCTCAAAACAGTACCAGACCATAGAGACGATCTATACAACTTTATGTCTATCTTTGACATTTCTGCCACAGTTTAACATTCACACAAGTGTCTGGTTGGTTTTGGGACTGCAGTATGTCTCACGGTAGCTTTAACACTCCTTAGCAGGGGCACAATGGACCCAACACGTAGTCTAAGTGAACCACGGCCGTCTGGGCTCCTGTCTACATTTCTGCCAAACGTGTTGGGTTCTGCCTGATGGAGATGGAAAATCCTCCCTCCTCCGTCAATATCAGAAAATAACTTTTCGATATCTGAAATGTGAAAAAAGTATTTAGATAGCCGACGCGCTGTCAAGTCAAATGACTTTTTCAAGCTTAAACTGAAGAAGATCGTGCATTACTCACGCGCTAACACTAGAGACAGAATCTTCCAGAAGTTGATACAGTGATTTGTAGAACACAGTGTATCCTTTAATGAGGCGTTAGCTTGCATTGAAACAGATCCATTAAAATTGTTCTGGCTGTGAATGAGTGAATAAAGTAATGCGATCCTCAAGAAATTACAAACAGGCTTTAAAGACATTAAGGACCTCGTCTACCTAGGCTCCGCAGTAAACAGTACGAAGAAATAAAATCCCAACCGCACCAAGTTGAGTTTTCTTTACTGACTTTACAAAAGCATGAACAATCTGAAAAGCGGATGAAGATTTGCTTGGTCTTTTCTAGAGAAAAGTTTGTGGTGATGGGTTCTGGAGAATATTCAACCGCGTACTGTTCAGCGACTTAAACCTTGTCATGTAGTTGGACCATGTAGAGAGATGCTACATCAGGCCGGAAGAGTCCTCGACTTCGAAAACGGAATAGAAGACGCCTGTGGCTAAGGTGGCGCACCCAGAAAGGGAAAAAAGGGCCAGAACCAACTTGGCGTGGAAACCTGGAGTCAGCTGAGCGTAGATCACGTTGAGCTCCAAGTTCACCCCGGATTATAGCACCAGAATAAGAGCATTTCAATGATTCTACACAAAACAATTATGTTTTTATAAAATGTGTATTTTTGTACGCAATTTCTTGAGAAATAAAGGGACGCCGGAAAAGACCCACCAACGTAATATTAGTCGATTATAACGTAGTATACTTGAACTATTATACAAAATTTCGCATAAATAAGATTTGAATTCCTTTTTCTTTCTGTCTGTGCATGCTCACACAACTCTGAGCGCACAAATGAATGAAAACTGTGCAAAATCGCCCATAAACGTTCCATATTTTTTACATTGCACCATAATTGAAAACATAATAATAAAAACCAAGTGACTTTCGCAATACATTACAAAGCCTTAAAATATAAGACGCACACAGGCCCCCAAATATTGTATCATATCTCATATCTAGCTAATGGTAGAAGAACTCAATTGTACTCCGTTTGTGTTGTGTAAGTGCTCAATATTTTTCACTCACTCAAAAAACTATATCTTCATTAACTCGATAATAAAATATCCGAAATGTCTGACAACCAACTCATGGTATGGCATGGTATGACTCGAGCTGTAAAGAGGCTATTAGGATGAGAGAGTTGAATTTCCGGACATACAAAGCCAACTCTACTGAGGAAAACCGGAAGAAGTTTAAACGGGCCAGAAATGACTGCAATGCAACTATCAGACGTGTGAAATTCTCTTATGAGCAAAAGTTGAGGCAAAAAGTGCTACAATGTCCCAAGGGTAGCAAAAACTTTTGGTCATTTGTAAAAAACGTAAAGAATTCCGCCTCGTCTTCAATTCCCACGCTCATTTACAATGGCATTCCAGCTGTCAGCTCCTTAGACAAAGCTAATCTGCTTGCGGCTCATTTTGCAGCTAGCTCAACGCTGCCAGATTCCAATTTGTCTCCACCTGTACTTGAGAGCGTTGATTTTACCATGGGACAAATCCACTTCCGCACTCGTACAGTTGCAAGAGTACTGAAAGATCTCGACGTGCACAAATCCACTGGCCCGGATGGTATTCCCCCTATACTTCTGAAGAGGTGTTCTTCTGTGCTGGCAAAACCACTGCGTAAGCTTTTTCATCTAGCCTACTCTTTAGGTCTCTTTCCGAGCAGATGGAAAACAGCATTTGTCCAGCCAGTCCCTAAAAAGGGCGAATCTTCGTCACCCACCTCGTACCGACCCATAGCACTTACGTCCCTTCTTTCTAAGGTCATGGAAACGCTGATAAATCGTCAGCTTATGAAATATCTTGAATCGCGGAAGCTTCTTAATGACCGACAATATGGTTTCCACTGGTGATCTGATAGCTTATCTCACCGAAAAGTGGAACCAATCTTTGCACAATTCAGGCGAAAGCAAGATCGTTGCGCTTGATATTTCTAAAGCATTTGACAGAGTTTGGCATCAAGCTCTCTTGTCGAAAATGCGTGCCTATGATATCGATGAATCTCTTCTTCTATGGATTAGAAATTACCTTTCGAACCGTTCAATTCAAGTTGTTTTGGATGGGTTCAAGTCTGATATTCACCAAATTAATGCTGGTGTTCCCCAAGGCTCAGTTCTGTCTCCGACACTCTTTCTCATTTTTATAAATGATCTCTTGTCTGCTACTTCTAATCCAATCCATTCCTTCGCTGATGACAGCACCCTTAGCTTCTCATATTCGTTCCTAGACTCACGACCCAGCCCTTCGGCCGTAGAATTGGAACGGCAGCGTATGTTAAGCACGTTGAATTCCGATCTTGACAGCATAATTAACTGGGGAAAAACAATAGAGTGGAATTCAATGCATCAAAAACTCAATGCTGTCTGCTGTCACTCAAGCGAACCCTTGATAATCAGCCATTATCCATGAATGGCGCTTGTGTCGATGAAACCGGAAAACTTTCCATCCTTGGTATGTGTATCAACACAACACTTAGTTGGAGCGATCACATATTTGAGGTCGCCAAAAATGCTGCGAAATGTTTAGGTTTTCTTAATCGATGCAAGAAATATATCACCCCTTCTGATTTGGCTTTAATTTATAAGGCGTACATCCGCCGCAAGCTTGAGGATAACGTTCATATCTGGTCTGGTGCCCCTAAGACCACACTGCACCTACTTGATAGAATCCAAAAGCGAGCGATAAAACTTATAGGAGACAACAATATCGCAGAGTCATTAGACTCGCTCGAACATCGACGTACCGTCTCTTCTTTGTCCGTGTTTTATCGTTATTTCAACAAACGATGCTCAAGTGAGCTAGCCAACTGCATTCCTCCTCTCCATGAATTCACCCGCAATACTCGTCTCGCCAGGAATGCCCATCAGTATACCCTTAAGCCTACTTTCGGCCGCACAGTTAAATTCAGAGACTCGTTCTTCAGCCGCACTGCACGAATATGGAATGCTCTTCCTAAACTAATATTTCTCACAGACTACAACCCGCAGATATTTAAAACCAATGTGCACAGGTACCTCCTCTCCCTTTCTCCCTCTATACCTTCGGCCCGTGCTGTGTCTTGACCCCGGACACATAAGGGTAATAGCAATCCCTTGAGTACGCGCAAATTATAAAAAAAAAAAAAGGAGTAAAGCAGCTAAACACTTCAGAGCCCCTACTTTAATTTTGATTTATTTCTTATGCATTAATATATCCGCACCGTTAATCGATTTCCGCAGTTGACAGTGTACTGACTGTCAATTGCGGAAATCGATAAACCAACTAAAACTCCGTTCAAAATGGCAAAAGACAGATCACAATTCTTGAACCAGCATCGTATTCTAACTCAACTAGCCCTTAATTGCAAAAATAACTGCTTAAGAAGGTCTCTTTGGATGATGAACGGAACTGGAACTGGAATTCTTCCAAGCACCAGTCATGAACTGAGACAGAGGAAGGGGCTATGCTGTCGGGCGCCATTTTTAAAATCCATGCCAAAATCAGAAACAGAAAGCACGCACACGCTTCTCTGATCACGCCATCTCTGAATTTTCACACAAAAATGGCGCCCGACATCAGGGCCAACAAAAAAAAAAATATAAAATTCACATTAATGCGTGACCGCCTTGACAATTAAAATATCTTTACTGCCCCGGCAAATATGAGAAGCCACTGAAAAATCCAACGAAACTCATAAAAACGAACATTTTCGAATGCCCACACGCGTGCCACGCCAAAGCACAGCCCTTCGGCCCACACTCTCGCCGCACAAATGGGTGGGGCCAACTCGGCTAACTGTCTCTCTTTATCTGCTTCGTGTCCATCATCGGCTAATCATAAGACAAAAAGAAAAATAGAATACAACGTCGAAAAATCGAATGAATTGTTCATTTAATTTTTTTATTAGCTCCACGCTCTCTCATCACCAGCGAGTCATTTAATCGATCATCAATTAGCATACCACCATTGCCGCGCTATGCTCGCGCGCTCATCCCCCCACGAATTAGCCCCCCAATAAAAATGTTGTTTTACATATTCAATCGCCCCCGCCGACACACACTCGACTCTCACACACGCACACACACACCGTATAGCTTCCCCCGACTCTTGACTAAGCGACCGCCGATCGTAAATCAAAAAAACTCTTATAAACGACCACGGCGGCAGCGGCAGCGGTGGCGGTGACGGTGTCAGTGTCAGTGTCGGCCCAGCGACTAAATTGACCAAGCAACCAAACAACAGCCAACTTCGTTCTCAGAAATCATTTTTATTTCATCGACTTGGCCAGGAGGAACAACAGAAAACCAACAATGGGCCAATAAAACCGAAAAGATTTTTGGTGAAAGATAAATAAATTAAAATATGAAAAGACATAAACGAGCGCGACGCGATAGGCACATTTGCCAAAACAACGATAATTCGCTTTTGAATTTATCGCACGGCATGGCAGTCACTTCCGCTAAGCGAGAGCGTCGCGCGGTAAACGACACCGATCAGCAACGGTCTACCACCAGGTAATTAAAAGAATTTTTAACACTTGCCATTTGGCAACGCCGCCACCGCCTGGAGTGTGCTGTTAATCTGTCATGGTTTGCTGAAATTGTGCTTGTGCATGATTAGGGATGTTTCTTTTGTGCTCGATCGTGATGTGATGCGTTGTTAATCCGTTTTATGATTATTTGATATTTTGTTGATTTTGTCATAAAAAAAAACATGCAATTTTGGTCGCAGCAGACACTGAAGCGCGACCAATCTGACACATCGGCAGTGCGAGTCTCGCGGGACGACGACAAACAAACGTCATTTGATGACAATCAAACCAGTTCCAAGCGACGACGAGAGCGTGTGTATTTCACACAAATTCAATAACTTTCCGTTCATTTCTGACCGCAATATGAAATTTAATATCGTTTAATAGAATTATTTTTTGCCTCAGTTTTAGTTTCTTGTTTTGCTTTGTTCTCATCCATGGATGCAGGCAGAGTGAGAGAGGGGAGAGCGAAAGAACATTTAAATAATTGCTACAAAGCGTCCAGTGATTTAGCGAATTGACAAGTTTTAATGGGAATCCGGCGTTCGGTGTTCTCTGATCGAATTAAGAAATCGCCTGCCGTTTCGTATTTACGAGCAATATTTTGACAGGAACGAGGGTTTTGTTGCGATGTCGTAGTTGTCAGTGACGACGGTGGAAGCCGGTTCGTGACAGATGGTGTGAACGTGACATTTGCGTCACGTCAAAAAATTTGGTGAATGAATGGTGCGCGATAAATGGGGAAACGCGTCAGCGGGGTCATTTGAAAACGAAAACGAAAGCACAAACAAACCCAATTCTTCAATTCTTCGAAGTGATATCGTGCTTGATTGCAGTTCCCGCAGAGCAATCACTTGGCGCCATGTTTATTGGCTTCGATTTAGACTCGATGGGGGGGGAGGGGACTCCCATTTTGAAGATTGGCGCCACGATGAGTGCTGTCGATTGAAGAGATACATTGTAAGAGCGAACACTTGACAACATTCGCTTTGACATGAAATCAGTCAACAAGTGCCAGATTAGATTGAGGGGCTTTGTTCCGATTCCAGCAGTCTGCAGGGCAATGCGCAGTGATCACTGTCTCAAGACGTTTTCCTTTGAATCTCGTCCAGCGGTGAGGTAATAAAAGCAATTTGTGGCTCCTCTTGTTGACAGATTCGACAGAGGGTTATAGCTTGATTTGATCTATTGCCAGCTCCGGCGGCGGCTACTGCGCTTGTAGTTTGATTCGGAGATTTGATGTTTATGTTGTCTCGTCTGTGGACGAGATTCTCGTTTTGTCGCATTAAATGGCGGTTGTTTTTTCCCCCGCCTCGAGCCTTAGAAGAATTGCCGCTCAGACAAGAGATCAGACCGGAGCTTGGTAACAGTGTTCTGGCGCCATTAAGATTCGAGAGGGAAAAAAAAGGAATAAAACGGCTTAGAGATTGTGATAGCACGAAGGCGGAGCTATAAACGGCGTCACAAGTGTGCAAATGCAAATGACTGACGGGGCAGTTAAATGATACAGGAAATGGAGAACATTTACGGAAAAGAAGAAAGACTCAGTCTGCGAGGCTCTTTGATCACCGATCGTTTGGAGAAAGGTTCATACGAAAGAGATTAAGAGGTGGCCCCGCAGGATTGGCTTCAGAAACACTAGTTGGAAGGTTGTTTAAGGAGCCCAATGTGGATAAGATGACGATTTAGGTTAGGTTGAGGTGGCTGACAGACACACTTAGGCCAAACATAAGATGACGATTTAGACCAACAAACATTCAGTCTGGAATGACAGTCCTGTTTGACGTCTGCGATTGAAAGAAGGTTCTAGTTTAGTATAAATCATAATCAGAGCAGTGATGTGACTTCAATCAGGCACAAAATTCAGGAAAAACCAAAGCAATGATCTCAGTCTTACAGAGTTCTGACGAGGAAGCTTGGCTACGATATCGTCTGGCACAGCTTGAAAAGGTTCCATTATTAACCGAACTCACAGATGACATTAGCTGTGTTTTTGCAAGCGTATATACGCTTAGTTTAAAAGTGCACAAAAAAACGATCATCGGCGCTTAATGATTCATCATAAAATCTTGGCAGCACCGACAACATTTATGACGTTTGCTAAGCAGTCAGGGGTGTAGTCGTGGAAGGTGATGGTTGATCTTTGATGGTCACAATCTTCGTTTTGTAACTGTGTAGGCTGACCATCACTTTAAAAGCAAAAACACTTAATAATTATAAAAACTTAAAAAAAAATGTTCATCAAATGAAAAGAATCGTTTACGAAACTTTAACGGAATGTATAGCAAAGACACTCTAGGAATACCAAAAATTGCATACTTATGGATGCCAAAAGAATCAAAAATGATCTAATACATCAACCACACTTGCAGATGTAAGCCACATACAGGAACCTAACCAATGAATGAATGAATTCAGGAATGAACACACAGAAATTAATGTTTGGAAGCATTGTTTTTATCCGCGCTTATTTCTTAAGCGGCGATAGATATGATGAGTAACTTAAGCGGATATAGGATTTGTTGTTAATCTATTTTACATGCAGATTGAAAATTAAGCGTATATACGCTTGCAAAGAAACACACCTGTTGCCATCTTTGAAATATTTATCCACGATCAGATATATTATGCAATCTGCCCTATGCAAGCTAGTGAAATGGACTAGCGAATGCGGCCTAGGCGTCAATCCGAAAAAAACGGATCTAGTCCTTTTTACTAGGAAGTACAAAATTCCTAACTTTGACCCTCCCACACTTTCCGAGCCGCCCTTGGTGCTAAGCGACAGCGCTAAATTCTTAGGCCTTATATACTAGAGTTAAGCTGAAAGCTAAATATCCAGGAACGTGTCAAAAAGGCCTCAACGGCTCTCTACTGCTGTAAAAGGGCCATTATTGGGTGCAAATGGGGACTGCAACCCCGAGTGGTTAACTGGCTATTTATATCGGTAGTCAGACGCGTACTGCTATATGGTGTCACAATTTGGTGGACCGCACTCGACAAAAGAATCAACATCACCCCACTCGCTAGAGTGCAGAGGATGGATTGCGTATGCATCAGCGGGGCGCTGAGAACTACCTCCGCCGAAGCATTAAACATACTCCTAAGCCTGCCTCCGATAGAACTAATTGGCAGACAGACAGCAGCTAGCACGGCGATCAGATTTAGATCGCTGAGCAGTTGGAAAGAATTGCAGTCTGGACATTCAACGATCGTACGCACTCCTCTTCGAGAAGAATTTCTCATCCAGCCTACCGCCCAGATCTTACTGGAAGTATGAACACCAGACGCTGGAAGGTCCACTGCGATGCTTCACAGATGGATCGAAGATGGATGCAGGTGTGGGTGCGAGTGTCTATTCCAAGGATCCAAATTTCCAACTATCGTTCCGACTACCTAATCACTGTAGCGTCCCTCAGGCTGAAACTATAGCGATTAAGGAAGCCCTGCCCTGGCTTAATCCTATCGCTCACACATATCGCCATCTGTTCCGATAGCCAGGCAGCGATCAAATCTCTGGATTCAGTCACTTTCAACTCCAAGACTTCCCTTAATTGCCTCATATCTCTTAACGAGATGGCCAAGGATTTTAGCATCCAACTGATGTGGGTGCTGGGACACTGTGACATTCCATAGAACTGTAAAGCGGACGAGCTCGCTAGAAATGGGGTGGAGACCCACCCTCCATGCCTATCGCTACTATAAAACATCTGCTTAAGCTTGAAACGCTTGCCCAAACAAACCGCAAATGGACATCTGGCACAGGATGCCTGATTACCAAGCAACTCTACCTATGATCGATCCCAAGCGATCGCTTAGCTTGATCAGATTAAGCAGGCCAAATCTCAGATCTCTTATTGGCGTTCTAACAGGGCATTTTGCCATGCATCTAGACTAGGCCTTCCCTGACATGATTTCTGTAGAAACTGCTTAGACGAGGATGATGTAATTGCAGTGCTCTCTCATCCCGCAGATTCACACTTCTGGGGGCCCTTTTCCTTGTTAATCTGGCTGAACTGAGGAGCACAAGAATCAGCCACCTTCTTCGCCTTATCAAAAGCACGGATTGGTTTGCGGAATTGGTAGCCTAAGATTCGCGTGGTAACACAATGGGCCTATTTTTGGCCTTAGTGTGTCTGCTGCTTGTATGCGCGGCAGTCAGCCACTTCAACCTAACCTAACCGAACTCACATCAAAACTACATGAAAAAGTATAAGCAATTAATGAAACAGGACTTCTTTCGAAGGTAGCGCACACTGGGACGTACCTAAGACTCAATCAACAAGCCTCTCGCTCGAACTAGCACTCTGTACTGAAGGCAGAAACTCTTCGGGCCGCAGTCGCGTTCTCCTAGACACTGCCACATTAGTGCCATGCCTACAAACTGGGCTTGGCTCCTCAAATACATGAAAGTTTACGCTATAGACAAAGTTCACTAGAACATCCATTTGGTAAACTCTCGCAGTCGGTAGAAGTCAGCACACCAATGAAACTCGAAAGACTCGGACTGTGGTCCCAATTCACCTTCGGCCACTCAACTATTCTAAACGAATTTAAGTCCCTCCCTAACGACTGCAGTCGCCTATTACCCCAAGCCATCTTCGAGAAGAAGTTCTCAAGCAGCATGCCTTCCAGATCCGATTGGACGTGTGACAACCGGACGCTCGCCGATCCCATGCGAATGCACAAAGACGCACAACGCGATGGATGTTGGTGTCTATTCCAAAATCCTCAATATTGCTCTCTGACCACTGTACCGTTTTTTATTCAAAAAACATTGCGATAACAGGGGCACAAGAGCAATGTAGGGATATCTTCATCGATTCAGACAGCCTTCTTTTTCGTCTTCTTTATTTGGCAGACCGGGGTGGACCTGGGCCTCAGCCAACAAGCCTCTCCAATTAGCGCGGTCTCTGGCTAGCTGCCTGAGGTTGAGGCCCTTCTCCACCTGGGCGTGTCACCTTAAACGTGGGCGTCCTCTGTTGCATTGTCCCACGGGTTCGGAGTCGAAGACTCTCCGAGCTGCTCCAGATGGCCTAGGCGTCTTTGGCGTTGGATCCGTAGACGCCCGACTAGGCACTGTACAGAACGTACAATTCGTGATTGAAACTTCAGAAACCGTCAACGCAAACAGAGCCAGAGATAGCATGCAGAAAAGACCAAGGACTTCTTCATTCGCTTTTGAGATTGTTCTTGCCTTCGCGCCGTACAGCAGGACTGGGATGATCAAGGTCTTGTATTAAAGCTGTGTTTTTTTGCAAGCGTATATACGCTTAATTTCGAAGTGCACAAAAAAACGATCATCGGCGCTTAATGATTCATCATAAATCTTGGCAGCAACGACGACATTTATGACATTTGCTAAGCAGTCAGGGGTGTAGTCTTGGGGGATGATGGTTGATCTTTGATGGTCACAATCTTCGTTTTGTAACTGTGTAGGCTGACCATCACTTTAAAAGCAAAAACACTTAATAATTATAAAATAAAAAAAATGTTCATCAACTGAAAAGAATCGTTTACGAAACATAAACGCAATGTATAGCAGAGACTCTGGATATACCAAAAATTGCATACTTATGGATGCCAAAAAATTGAAAAATGATCTAATACATCAACCACACCTGCAGGTGTAAGCCACATACAGCAACCTAAACAATGAATGAATGAATTCAGGAATGAACACACAGAAATTAATGATTGGTAGCATTGTTTTTATCCGCGCTTATTCCTTAAGCGGCGATGAGGAAGTTAAGGGGATATAGGACTCGTTGTTAGTGTATTTTACATGCACATTGAAAATTAAGCGTATATTCGCTTGCAAAAAAACGCAGGTAAAGTCAGCTTGGTCCTTCGAGAGATGGCTCTACTATTCAATCGCCCTTGAGTCCATAGAAACAGCGGTTGGCAAGAGTTGCTCTGCGTTTGATCTCGGAACTGATGCTGTTCGTACTACTTACTGCGGAGCCGAGGTGTAGACGAAGTCCTTGACTATCTCGAAGTTAGTAGATTTCATCCTGAGTTGGTTATCTGTACTGTGGTATCCTTGAGAAGGGGTTTCTAAGCGGTCACCATGTCGTTTTCTGTAATGGAAGGGGCCTCGTCGCTGCACAATCCTCATTGCCCGGTACCCAAAAAAGACGCATTTTAAACTGAACAGTCGTGGTTGCCGTGGCGAAATGGGTAAGTGCGTCGACTCCTAGAGGGTGCCAGGTTCGATACCCGAATTTACCACCTTTGATAATTCACGGCTCCACCTCTTCCGAGTCACTGACAATGCGCAAAGAGTATTCCTGTCTAGAAAAAGCTTCTCAATTTCGCCGTTCGGAGTCGGCATTAAACTGTACGTCCCTTCCAATCGTGAAGGAACAATAACACGCACAACACAAGTGGTTGCTGAGAAGCTAGGCCCAGGTCCACCTCGGACTGTCGCGCCACCCGTATTATTATTATAATTCTTTAAAGATAAATGGCTAGCTTATCAACTCAAATAAAAATTGTATAACGTTTTCAACTCTCCTGCATTATTTTTGACAAGTAACATTGAAACCCTAAAACTGATCACCGTAGGTTTGAAAGTGCGGGGTTTGAAAATTGCTAACTTGCTGTCTGGCGTCTTTTTCTGCAGTCTACAGTTTACTTTGTCCACTTCTGTTACTCTATGTCGTCCGGTGTCATTGAATTTGTTTTAGATTTTCCAGTAAAAATAGCGCAAAGTCAATCCTCAAGATCATTCAAAATTGTGATCAACCACACTCCGCGATCGACAAACACGATATGACAAATGAACTTACAAATGGTAAGACAGACCCAACTGACAACAGCGTAAAACATAAACTAACGCAACCTGTGTGTATGGAAATTGCGTACGATTTGGAATGCCAGTCTGATCCTTATCCTGGCGGAATTTGTGAAGATTGTGCGAGTAGCCGACACTGACTACCGCTGCTTCTCAATGGGGAGACGTACGTCAATCGGTTTTCTGTTGAATTGGGGGAATTTCCAAAAGAAATTTAATGAAGGATCTTTATTGCTGATCGTGCTGCTGTCATTCATAAAAAAGGGGGATTCTCGGAAATTCTCTTCGAGTTATGTAGGTCGTTGCTAAGACAGACAGAGGGTCTAGTCTTATAATGAAACTTCCAAATCAGATGTGCAGGTGGAGATTGTGGTGGTTGGCGAAGCCTAAAAGTGGAAGTTACGTCGGCACGTGATAACTACATTTTCATGCTGGCTGGGTGACATCAAGTCCCCGGAGATGAAGTCTCTAAACACCAAGCCGGTGATTAGCTGTCGATTATCTGTTGAGGAGAAGACTAAAAATAATAGTATTGACGGCGCGACAGTCCGAGTCCGACCTGGGCCTAGCTTGTCAGCAACTACTCGTGATGTGCGTGCTATTTTTCTATGACGAGTGGAAGGCACCTACAGTTTAATGCTGACTCCGAACGGCGAAGTTGAGAAGCTCTTTCTAGACAGCAATACTCTTTGAGCATTGTCAGTGCCTCGAAATAGGCAGAGCCGTGAATTATCAAATGTGGTAAATTCGGGTATAGAACCTGGCACCCTCTGCGTAGGAGTCGACGCACTAACACACTACGCCACGGCGACCCATTTATTCAATTATTTTACCAAATACGGTTGGTACTGAAATCGAGCATTTTTGGGTGTCGTACGATGAATTATGTCGGTCAGTGTAATGAACGACTTACAACATTATTCATAATTCATAAGAACATCGCCTTCAAGTACAGAGCTGTTCATTATTTTAATGAACGCGTGGTCATCGTCTTATATTTGACGTTCACTATTCTAAAACCAGAAATGAAGTATTATTGCCTTAGGAATACAACCCAGTTGGTGATTGGTGCTGATGATGGTGTGTTTCGGAAAATCTAAAGAATATGATGGACTCCCACGAGTGACGTTTATTTAGATCAGTACAATCATGGAGCGCATCAAACTCAAGTCATGATTTGAATCAGAAGATCAGTCAGATATCAGTCGAAAAACTAAATGAAATCTGCCAGAATGTGTCCAGACATGAAGTACAGTGGACTCTCCCTAAGTCGAAACTCTCTCTAACTCGAATTTGTTCGCCATATTTTACATGGATTTCCCTCAATTTTCCATAAAAAAAAACCTCTCTCTAAGTTAAACTCCCCATAATATATGGGTGGCGCTACAGTCCGAGGCGGACCTGGGCCTAGCTTCTCAGCAACCACTCGTGTTGTGCGTGTTATTGTTCCTTCACGAGTGGAACTCCCTATAACTCGAGCAAATTATGGTATTCCGTGACAATTCGACTTAGGGAGAGTCCACTGTATTACAGAGATGCCCGACTTCTACTTCTCTTTCCCCTTAAGATTTTTGACAACTGTTTTTTATAAAGTGCTCTTAAGCCAAATTGACCAATCAGAATTCATGAATTTCTGTCAAAAAAGCACTCAAATTCGTCGATGGACGAGGTGGGCAATCAGCTGTGAAGTCGGCTATCTCTGTAATACTTCATTTCTGTCTAAAACTGTGCGAATGCCAAATTTTAAAAAAGTTCTAGACTTTTAAAAACACTTTGCATAACGGTCTACGGCATCATTCAGAGTGAGTAAATGAATTCAAGTCAAATATAAAGAAACACGTTAACTGTCCGCAGGCTAGTGCGTTTATCTTTTTTTTTTTCTTTTTTGCTATGAATAGGTTAGTTTTTGAATAGTTTGTGTTTTTTTAAGGTCCCTACATTGATCTAGACAACTTCCAGTTGCTTCCATTAAACTTTCCCCCAAACCTGAACCAAATATCACTAAACTAACGATTCATAGAAGCGCAACACAACTCACCTCTGAAAGATATGAACAGATCGTACCTCCAACTCCAACTAAAGATACACTTTCCGCTCTGAATTAACAAATAAACGATCACCACTAAAATACGCGTTGCGGCGGCAGCGACGACAACGACAACGACGACGACGACGACGAAGACGCCAACTCACTTCACAACTCAATTTTGAGTAGGTAGCACCAAGTTGTTTTTCTTTCAAAAACGACGATACACACGAACGATGAGATACAACGGATATCCTTTAAATGACATCACACACATGGATCACAATTATTTTTTTTTTGTTTTCATTTCATTTTCAACCGGAAGGGGAAAAATCACATTCACCTCACTCAACTGTCGATCAAATTTTCATCATTTCTCTCTTCTCCGCGAATAAATGTTGCTGGTGTCCACATAAAGATCGAGCGAGCAGCCAAAAAAAACCGAAAAAAAAAACAAAACGCACACAATTTTAAGAGTTCATACAAACGCACATCATCATCTGAGTTTCGAGCACTTTTGGGAGAAAATTTTGTGCGCGGTTTTTGTTTTCAAAACTTAGTTTGTTTTCGCAAAATAAAAATCGATTTAAACCATTTGACCACATGAAACGAATTGAAACACATTTACACACATCTACGTCGTAAATCGAACGAAATCAAATTGAAAACTTTCGAAATCTGCCCAGTTTCCAGCTCTGTTCAAGCGCACCCAATCGAAATTAATCAAAATGAACTTTTGAAATTCATTGAAAATCTCTCAAGAAACAATTGGAAATTAATCGCCAGAGTGGATCGCTTCTGAAAATGCGATGGCGCGACGTGCATTACTTCGGATACATATACAATCTTCTGAAGAACAGAAGCTGCAGATATCACACGAAAAAAAACCAAAAAAAAAAAAAATCCGCAAACAAAAAAATATATATATAACACAACAGAACAGATACAATCCGATCGAATGAAGCGACGGAGAGGAAAACCGCTGGAGAGTGTTATTGCAGATACAAAACAGAAAAACAAAAACTATTACAGCCCCCAAGACGACGAACAGGCAGGCAGGCAGACAGACAGTACAGTTCAGTAGAGAGGCGAACACAATAACCAGCCGATCTTGTTGATGCTCAAACTCAGACTGAGAAAAATTTAGACTGAAGCATAAATTTAATGAAAAGGGGTTTCTTTTTAGGTACACACGGGTACGGTAGACGGCGGCGGCGGCGGCGATCGTTGAAGACGACGACAACGACGACGACGACGACGATGAATACGACTCTACACACGATGATCATGGCGATCATGACGATCATGATGATCGCGCCGATGATGATGGTGGTGGCGGCAACGATGATCATGATGATGATGATGATGAGAACGACTGCGATGAAGGTGGTGTTGGGGGAGATCAACATCAGCAGCAACAACAACAACCACAACACCAGCCGACGCGACGGTGAATAGCAGCAAGATCCCACTTCGAGCTGGCCGCAAGCAACCAGCCTCGCTCTCCTCCAATGTATCGCATGTATCTACGAGTGTGTGTGTGTGTGTGTGTGGGCTTGAAGACAGATACTCTGGCCGACTGGATACGTCTGTACAAAAAGAGAGTCTGTGTCTATACACACAGAGAGTGATACACTCACTCGGCACTTTTGTTATGCATTTCCTTCAGCAGTGCCTCAGCAGACTGTTTGTGTGTATCTCTCCTGTTTTTTTTGCTGTTTCTGTTTGTGAACTTAATGCGATGTGTTGTAGTTGTTACTCTCAATTCGTATCGATCGAGGGATAGTGTACAGCGAAGGTGAGGCGCTAGTGTTATGACCGAGCGATTGTACATTGTACATGGCACACCGCAGGCTGTAACAGGGTAACGAGCAAATTGCCGGCTAATGGTGGTTGTTCGTTTGGTTGGACATCGCGCTGCCGACGATGTTATCACGACGACGCGACGCCACTGTTGATCGTGGGCAATCGAGATCGTCTACACGAACATGCTTACCTACTTATGAGTCGCAACCGCAAAGGTCACCAGGTAGACGCACACACACGCGCACACGCACGCCACTCACACGACTGTAGGTGTGGTGGCTAGCAGATTTCTATCCTCACCCACTCTTTGATCGCGCGACAAAATTTCAAAACTTTCTGAGTCTTAGTCTCTTTCACTCTCCGGATAGATACAGCGCCGAACGTACGTATGCATGCACATATCCACAACCGCCTCCTGGCGTGTGTCCATTCAGATTGGATCCGACGAGCGGTTTTAATGAATGAACGGATGGCGGAATAAATGAATGAAATTGGTAGATCAGATACAGATACTTACGTGAAACCAAGGCGGAAGACGACGAGGAGGAGGAAAATGTGGACGCAAAGGTGAACGGCAAAAATGATGAAAAAAACACAAAAAAAAAAAACTCGCTGATCTCTTTCCTCGATTCTCTTAAGAACCGATTGGACTTTATGCAAACGAACGACGAATGGCTCTCTTGTGCGGTCGAGTATCTATGCGAATGCATGCTTTTTGTCGAAACCGCAACTCACGCACGCACTGTCACACGACCGATTGAAGTTAACCTGTCGACAAATTGTGGCTCACATCCTGTTTAGGTGCGAAAAGTGACGCTGTTTGGGAAGGGACAAGTGGCGTCAGTGTTATCAATACAGTTAAGCAGAAAAAAACAGATAAGACAGCGGTGAGTGAGTCGACGGCCGATGGTGTGTTGCCTTAGTCAGGGCAGATTAGGAGGCATGTGCCGACCTTCATTTTCGGAAGCGTTCTGTCTCAAGTGAGCGTCGAGTGGGAATTCATTGAATGGACTTGATTCCAGACAGACGACATCGACGACGTGGGCGCCAAGGGGTCAAGGATTCGGTTCACACTCATGTTTGGGCAGTATTTGCGCGCGGAGTTCAGTCAGGGTAATTAGCAATAAATCAATTTTGTGGGAAGATTTAAGAGACATCTTGGCATATTTGGTGAAAGGTTGGCACACAAAATATTGTGCCATTTGTGAGGTGAAGTGTTGCCAATGAACTAAAAAGTGAGTGGCAGATGACAGCTTTGAGTTGATCAAAATGGAGTGCTAAACGAGAGAACAAAAATTCCACTGTGATTGAATTAAGGAAACTGAAGTGCCAACCATAATTAACGTAAGATTATGTCATTAGTGGCCGAGTGCTGTATAGTGACCGACCAGTAGTGCCGTTACTACTAGTGCCGACCACTAGTACCCTTACCAGCGAGAAGCTTTGTCAAACTGATCAGTGCCTTTAACAACTTCCGCAAAATGTCAACACTTAGGCTAGGCGCGCATATGCGTTCTTTCATCGCAGTGATAGAAAAAATCGTGGTCGCAAAAATGGATGACCATGAACACAGTTCTGGTTTTCTGTCGCACGATTATTCGACCGCAAAAGAAAAGAACACACATCTTTTATTGTCGGTACACATAGGAGACCAAATCCTGGTATTTATTGGCGATGGTTTTGCCGTAAAATACTGATATTGACAAATTAATAGTACAGATAGAAAATCGCTTTTTTAATCACTGCGATTATTTAGTCGCTTATGTTTATGCAAAACAATATGTCTCAGTTTTCTGCGACTAAGTAATGATGCGATAGAAAATCGCAAGAGCGTTCATACCCACAACTCGTTGCGACAACGATTTTTTAATCGCAGCGATTTCGCAAGTTTACATAGTACAGTCTTGCCAGTATGTATGAAACATGTTAACATGCGACTATAACTTCGCCAGTAAAATAAGACAAATTGTCATTAGGGCGCGTTCACATTGAAACTTATGTGTCCTACTTTTTCCGACTAAATAGGCGCGCGATTTAAAACTATGTGCGCTCCTAAAATTACTCCAGAGGCTTCGGTAAACTTCAAAATTCACATAATTTGCTTCTGGATACTGTGCCTGTGTCTGATGTGATTGTGGAACCCAATTAGGACTAAGATCCGTTTTCAAAGCTGTGAAAGTTCAATGTTTATGTGATTTTCAAACCATCGTGCGGCGAACCATCAATTCGTTGACATTCATTCTGGATATCTTGCCGATAGATTCTAGGACGGGTTTGTCGAGAGTCCATTGCTTTGTAAGCGCTGGACAAGAAAAAATTAAATGATTCAATCTCCCTAATTGCCTTTGTCGTGTCACATGTCGCTGTGACAAATTTGTACTGTCTTAGTCACTTTATGGGACCTTAAAGTGAGTAATTGGATACAATTGAATTTGTTACGTTCATATGTGACACGACGAAGAGAATAAGGGTGATTGCTTTTGGCTCTGTCTATCTACTTGATTCTTTATCAACCAGTATCCCGTACTTACTTACTTAGCGCTACCTTAAGCACTACACTCCCGTGTAGAGCGGGCTGAACCAGCTCGATCTTTAGCTAACTGCCTGCAGTTTCACACGCATAGTTAGTTGAGGTCCCTTTCCACTTGCGGTCCTTCCACCTCAGTCGTGGTCTTCCTCTAATGAGCCGTCCCTCGTGCTTTCGAAGCCTTTCCTGGCAAGGTTTCCATCCGCTCTGCATGGCCTAGCCATCTCAATTGTTGGACCTTCATTCTTCTGGCTTTGTCGATGTCGCTGAACAGCTCGTTGTTATATCGTCGCCTCCACTTACCACTGATGTAGACGGGACCGAAGATCACACCAAACATTTTCTCTCAAGGCAGCCAAGTATCATTTTGACAAAAGTCCATGCCTCTGCGCCATATAGCAGAACTGGGACGATTGAGGCCTTGTAGAGGGTTACTTCAAATTGCTTACTTAGCCCCCAAGAAGCAGCGATTGGCAAGAGTTAGTCTTCGTTTGATTTCAGCGGGTCCTAGGTAGACAAAGTCTTTGACTACTTCAAAGTTATGTCTGGCGATATAACCGAGACGTCGGTGTTGGATGTCCCTTCGCGTTGACAGCAGACGAGCTGTAGAGGTCAACTCCGTGTTTGATCAATTCTCGTCACCAAAAACGTTTGTATGCCCTGGAACCCTGGTTATTTTGAACTTTTGCGCGACTAGAGCAGGCTCATACCGGCACTTCTGGAATAATTTTGAGGTTATGAATTTTGATGAGACTATCTTGATGGCACATTGAATGTCAACGAAGATAGCTGCATTACATTCTACCCATTGGCGTTGTGTTCTGATGAGATTATTGGAAGATGCTGGCGTAATTTGGAAGTCTGTACAGACGCTCCGCTACGTCTGTGTATGCAACCACATCCGGTATGAGGCTTATACTCTTCCTATCCCAGTCTAAGGATAGGGCGGGGTACGTTGATACATTTTGAAGAATCTGATGTAGAGGAAATGTAGGCCATAGGAATTCTCTCGCTATCGAATCCAGGATTCAGCTGCGGCCATGTCCTGAGCTCCAACATGCGAGACTCCCTGGGTCTAATCGCACTAGGCGTCGATTTATTTTGAATGTGAGGCTTGACCGTCAGAGCGTCCGAAAAGGTTGACCTTAAGACCATTCTTTGTATCTTGTTGAACTTTACAATATTGAGGGCCGACTACCAAACTAGCGATCCATAAGTGAAAATTGGACGAACCACAACTGTTTACATCCATCTAGTTAGGTCTGGCCTTAGACCCCACCTTTTTGCAAAGGTTTAATTGCAACTACACATGCCTTCTTAATCCGCTGAGGCTGCTTTCACACTCGCTAAGATTCGTCGGCGATTCTTTCAAATTTGCTTTTGTGCCACTTTCACACAGGAAATCTTTCAGTCTCTGCAATTGTGATCTCAATACTGAACTTTTTCTGTTTCCAACCCCCTCTCACACATGCGTCGTCTCTTTCTCACACATGCACAGCATGCATAAGAATAAAGCAACCCAATGAAAAAACGAAGAGAGATAAAAGAGAATAGAAAATCCAAAAGCAAACCCCGAGCAGCGGGCCCTAGCACGTCTCACCACCCTTGCCAACAAGATGGAAAAATCGCCGACAAAATTTTTCTGTGTGAAAGCGGCCCAAGCTTAGGATCCTGTTGTATTCCTAAGTACCTAGCCTTAGTTAAGAGGGATAGGTTAAGTTAGGCTGCTTGTACATTCACCAGCACACTTAGACCAGATTGGGCCATGGTGATACACCTAGTCAGACTCCTACCACCGATTGACTACTCCAGTGACAGTGTCGTTAATTTGATCCCACCGGCAAATGGTGACTGGACCAAATTTGAAAACCAGATAAAAGCGTATTAACTTTGGTTTTACTGGGATTCCAAACGGGGACAGGCACTCTACCAACTGCGCCATCAAGTCGTATTTAGTTAAGAGGGATACTCGTTGGACGTTTAGATAGGGGAGGTTGAAAGTGGACATTTTGTATTGCCTGGTGACCAGTATCATTTCCGTCTTGCCAGGGTTAATACCACGGCCACAGCTTGTAGCCACTTGCTAATATTTTTAAGGCAAATCCCTCGATCTCGCTAATCACGATTGGTTTACTTCTGGGCACTAAGGAATAATCTCAAAAATTACTGACATTTGCGTTTCTCTACCACTTATGTACATAAGTAGGCGAATAATAAGAAAACTCTTCTTCTCCTTCTTCTTCTGGTGGCGCTACAGTCCGGGGTGGACCTGGGCCTCAATCAACAAGCCTCTCCAGCTGGCACGATTTTTAGCCAGCTGTCACCAACTGCGCACACCAAGTTGATTGAGGTCCTTCTCCACCTGGGTGCGCCATCGGTTCCGTGGGCGTCCTCTATTGCGTTGTCCCACTGGTTCGGAGTCGAAGACTCTTCGGGATGGTGCAGTGTTGTCCATGGGCTCTACATGGACTAGCCATCTTAGGCGTTGAATCCGTAGACACCTGACTAGGCTCATGCCGCTGTACAGCCCGTACAGTTCGTGGTTGAATCTTCTCCTCTAGAAACCGTCAACGCAAACAGGACCAAAGATTGAACGCAGAACTATTCTCTCGAAGAGACCAACGACTTCCTCATGCGCTTTTGAGATTGTCCATGCCTCCGCGCCGTACAGCAGGACTGGGATGATCAAGGTCTTGTATAAAGTCAGCTTGGTCCTTCGAGAGATAGCTCTACTACTCAATTGCCTCTTGAGTAATTCTGCATTTAACCTCGTTACTGGTGTTGTTCGTACTGTTCACTTGCGAGCAGAGGTAGAGGAAGTCCTTCACTACCTCGAAGTTATAGCTGCCCATTGTTACGCTCTGTCCAAGACGTCGATGTTCTATATCCTTTCTTGATGACTGCATATACTTCGTTTTGTCCTCATTCCACCACTAGACCCATTTTAGCTGCTTCCGTCTCAATGCCAGCAAACGCCTCATTGACGGCTCGCTGCGTTCTGCCAACCAGATCCATGTCATTCCCGTATGCTAGCAGTTGTACGGACTTCTGGATGATCGTGCCTCTAGTGTTGGCGTGTGAGTCTTAGACGATCTTCTCGAGGATGATGTAGAAGGAGTCACATGACAGCGCGTCGCCTTGTCTAAAACCTTTTTTGACATTGAAGGTCTCGGTGAGTTCGTTCCCGCCTTGATGGAGCAGCGAGAATTCTCCATCGTCATCCTGCACAACCTGACGAGTTTGGCAGGAATATCAAAACTAGACATGGCGTTGTATAGCTCGTCCCTATGCACGCTGTCATATGCGGCCTTCCCTCTATAGTTGGTGCAGTCAAAGGGGTCTCCTTTCTTATGGATCGGGCAAACGATACTGAGATTCCACTCGTCGGACATGCTTTCCTCGGACCATATCTTACAGATGAGCTGGTGCATGCGCCGAGCCAGATCATCTCCAGCTGCCTTAAAGATTTCAGCGGACAATCCGTCCGCACCGGCAGCTTTGTTAGACTTCAGTATTGAATATCTTGACCTCGTCTAGGTCGGGGGGACGGAGTTCTTGTCGATCAGCGTCCATTCTGCATGACAGCGGTATTGGGGTCTTCCTCACCGTTTAGCAGTCTGCAGAAATGTTTCTTCCAATTCTCAATATCTACTGCGAGTCTACTTCTCGTTGTCCAGTCTCGTCCCGGTAGGCTTCTGTCCGAACCTTGTATCCATTGGATAGCTGTTTCACCCTCTGGTAAAACATTCGGACATAATTCCTGCCGTAGCACCTCTCCATCTCCTCTGTCTCGCGCTTCTCGTGCTCTTTCTTTTTGAGAAGCCGGTGCTCGTCCCTTCTTTTAAGCTCGTATAGCTCACGAACCGCTGTCGTCTTCAGTCCAGCGTATCCTTGTATGCTGCTTGCTTCGCTGAATGTGCCTGCCTGCACTCGTTGACGAAACTCAACGAAACTAACAGCGTACGATTAAATTAATGGAGATCCTTCAGTTTCTACCTATTATGCCATTCAGATTGAACTTCATTCCAGTTCGCCTTAACTTTCCACTTGAAAGCATTATATTCAACGAAACAGTCTTCTTGTGGGCATTCATTTCTAGACTCTCCCACGCTGAATTCCAAGTCAAATTCACAGCTCCATCAAATCACGTGCCCTGCACACGTGTACATCTCAACTGAATGCGCGTTGAAAACTCTTATTCACCCACAACGTCGCAAATGGCATGATTGCGCTCGATAGACACAATGGAGTCCAAGGCTCTGGCGTCATCGTCATCCGCCACCAAAAGTCTGGGCAATCCATAATGATTAACTTTGACGTTTGTAGTTTAATGACACGGCACGTAAATGCGCTGACGTCTGACTCGCTATGAGTCAGGCTTAAAGGTTTCCGCTTGCGAGTAATTCAAAGCCAGACTTGGTGGCGGCTTGTGTGTTTGCGGCTTTGAAATGCTTAGTTACCGAATGGTGGTGATTACCACTTTGTCGGTTCCTTTCTCTTCGTTCCAGCACGCAGTCAATAGGTTGGGGACGTGCCTCAGGCCAGGCGCGCTGCACTCGTGAGAATATGCTTCCCTTCTGCCAAGCTATCGTTCCGCACGTAGTAGTCTGGTGTAAACCTTGCACGATCCCTCCTCCGTACTATCATCGGTAGTAAGCGGTGAAGCAAAGGTCAGACATAGGGTTGGTTGCATTTGACTTCGACTTGCAATCGATTTCTAGTATCGCGAGCCACAAGTCACCTCGATAAGGCACTATCGGGCGTTGGGGGCTCGTATGGTGGGTTCAAGAGATCGTAACACGTGTTCCCCGATCGGGGAAAATTAAATTAATTTAATAAAACTGATAACGGGCGCTACTTCGCACATCGACGAGATTGTGCTTTTATGGGAAGGCACTGCGCTTGCAGTTAGTGTAAAGAACCTCCTCTAGCTTCGAGAATCAGCAGACGGGAATGTCAACTAATCAATTCGACCTTCATTCGTTTTTTTTTTTCTCCAATGGATCGAATGTCTTCGAGTAGTTAAGAAACAGCGGTGAATTGGAGTTTCTGCACGTTTATCCAAGAAGAGGTGCCATTTTATCTACAGCACCATTATTGAACTGTCACCTTTAAAAATGTGACAAGCAAGAACTATAAGCTCGTGAACTATTAACCGCGGAATCCCCACAGTAATACTTTGACCGATTTTAAATTGTACACCCTCAGAGGTTCCAAAACTGACAATATGCACGAAAACTTCATCCCACCGGCGGACGTTGCCATACCAACAAGATTTCATTATTTTCGAATGATTAGTGTTTAGGGTTAGTGAGTCGCCGTGGCGTAGTGGGTTAGTGCGTCGACTTATACCGGACAACCAGTTCGGATTCAGGGCGGGGCATGGAACCATACATGCCGCCTCAAAACTGGTGTCCGACATTCAGTGGAATAAAGGCAAACAACAATGCACGGGTGCCTGTCTGATTGACTTGGAGAAAGCGTTCGACACCGTTTGGTTAGAGGGTCTCTTCCTCAAGCTGGTCAAGCTTGGCATAAGTAAACCATTGCTATACATGATCCATGACATGATAACGTGAAAAGGAGCGACGTAACTTCTAGCACGGTCTTTGATATTAAAAATGGTCTACAACAGGGGGCGGTTGGTTCGCCGATCTTGTTTTCAATATTCACTGCAGAACTTGTAGGTTCCATGCCGCACTTAATAGCGTACGCCGACGATCTAGTTGCGTACAGAACAGGTCCGAAGATCGAGGTAATAAATATCTTGTTGCAGCGTGACTTCGATAAAATTCAGCGATTTTGCGACGACTGGAAGTTGGTTATCAACTTCCTGAAGTGTGAAACTACTTTGTTCAGGACCCCGTTGTACTCGGCAACGAGGGATACGCGCCAAAACTGGCGCAAGTTCGGCATAGTTGACCCGCAAGGTCGGCCGTTAGCCGTGAAAAGTGTAGTTAGATATCTATCTGTATTTTGACAAACATATAGATATTGCTCTGACGAAAGCCAGAAAAGCCTTTGCTGCGGCAAGGAGGTTGTTTTTCAGCAGCCAACTTGATACCAGAGTGAAGGTAATCTGCTACATGGCCCTCGTACGGCCAATTATGGCGTACGGTTGTCCTTTGTGGTTCTTCCAGATGGAGAAGATGAGGTTGTTCGAGAGGCAGTGTCTTAGGAGCTGTCTCCGTCTGTATCGTACACCCTAGTCTGAGTACAAGAAGTACTATCCTAACGAGGTCTTGTACAACGAGGCAAACTTGAACAGTATAGATAATTTTATTATTAAGCTGATTAGAAGGCACATTGCACGAGCTATGACTTCTTCGAACAGTCTGATCTTTGCGGCTTACTACCCAAACGCTATGTACCATGAAAGAGTGCGCCTCAACGGCCTTATTCCACCTGAAGCATTCCTCTATCTCGATCAAATTGGCCTAATACAGGATACGGACGGATGCCCGCTGATCTTCCATGTCGTACGCTGAACAGTGGACAGGCGACTCCAATACGAGCCGGATGTCGCTCGTAGCCACGAGGATATCCTCCGGTTCAGTAGAGGGATCTCTACTCGGGACAGGAGAGAGTGTGCCAAAGAACGGCACTTTTATTGGTGGTTGCACCAGAACCGGTCTCCGCCGGCGTGGGCTCTTCCAAACGGCGATACAGTTGACCATGGTGGCCAACATACATAGAATTAAGTTATTTTAAGACAAAAATTATAGAAATTCAAAAAATGGTGCACCACGGCGTATAGATGCCTATGTGCACACGTCTGTCTCTTACGGATATATTTAAGGTAATTTTAAGGTTATGTTAGGTTAAGTTAGGTTAAGGTATTATTAAATTAGTTTTAAGTCATTTTTTCATAGTTCAGCTAGGTTAAACCAAGTTTTTCAAGTTTTCTTGGTAATTAAAATTAATAAAATATTGTTTCTAAAAACTAAAAAAAACGTTGCTTAAGCCGAAAGGCACAAATAATTATAAATTAGAATAGCTTAGAGTACTCGCATAGGGTCAGTAAGTTAGGATTAAATACAATAAGTTATTTAACATATTTAAGCTAGCTTTAAGTATATTTGTCTAGCAAGTAAGTTTCTTTCATTAAAATAAAAACAAAATGTACATTAAAAAAAAAAAAAAAAAATAGTGCGTCGACTCTTCAACTATTTTGCCAACTTTGCTATATCGGGCCGAAAGCTGGACGGTAACTAAAACTGCAAAACTGATTCTTGGTGTCTTACAGAACCGTCAACGATGTCAGGCAGCGCTGCAGCTCAGACTATGAAACTCCAAGTCAGATTAATGCACATTATGATTCATCCCATCACCAGCATCAGCATATACAGCCACAAGGCTAGCAAATTCGCTTTGGAGTTTCGGATCTGAGGATAACTATGTTATCTGCCTATGTGTGTGAAGAAAAAAATAGCTTAATCCGTGTGAAAGTACCTTGCTACATTCATATGAATTAAGATGAAGACCCTGTTTTAAATTACATAAGGTACTCTTTTGTGGGTGCGTGCGTCGACTCCTACGCAGAGGGTCCCAGGTTCGATACCCGAATTTAGCATCTTTGATAATTCACGGCTCCACCTCTTTCGAGTCACTGACAATGCTCAAAGTGTATTCCTGTCTAGAAAAAGCTTCTCAATTTCGCCGTTCGGAGTCGGCATTAAACTGTAGGTCCCTTCCCCTCCAACACGCAGTGGTTGCTGAGAAGGTCCGCCTCGGACTGTCGCGCCGACCATATTATTATTCTTATTAAGGTACTCTTTTAAAACGTAGTTAAAGCTTTTTTATAGTTGATATGAATCTTCGTTTTTATCATTATCATCTTCTGACCCGCATGATCCACTAAAGGGGTCATGGGGGTAAAACACAAATGATCTTCATGCAACCCGATCCGCCGGCATTGTCTCTAACTTATCAGGTGCTATGCCCAAGTCTGACTAGGCTCTAGGCTAACCAACTGGTCCTGGGACTGCCAAGGGGTCAGCTCCCTGATAGAGTCACATTCAAGACACGCCTTGGAATTCATAGTGATTCGTGTCACGTGGACGAAATTGACCCATCTTGGTCAATCCTACAGGAAATCTCAGCATTACTTCTCTCAAAGCTTGTCCACCTGCTTCAATGGGACTGCTCTAACAAGCGGAGTGCATTGAGTAGACGTTCAGGAAATAACTCGGGTTTGTCTACGTTGACTTTCATCCCAGCCTCAGCACACGCAGATGTGAGGATAACGAAGTCATCTGCAAGAAGGAGACAACTTACCTTCAACGGTCCCAATGTGAAACATAGACCACCACCAAATGTTTTCCTCTACCTATAGAAATAGGACCTTTTTGAAGAAGCTCAGCTGTCAATGTTGTCAATTCATGGAGAGGTTTTACGGCAGAAATGACGTTCGAAAGTTCTACCAACGGGTAAAACAACTATCCAATGGATACAAAATTCGGACAGAAGACTGTCGTGACGCAGAGGAACAACTCGTAGTAGATTCGCAGTCGATACTGAGAATCTGGAAAGAGCATTTCTGTAGACTGTTAAATGGCGAGGAAGACCCAATACCTTTGTCAAGCAGAATGTTCCACTCCACGCAATTGACGATGATCGACGAGAATTCCGTCCCCCCGGCCTAGACGAAGTCAAGATAGCGATATCGAAACTAAGGTCGTATAAAGCTGCAGGTACAGACTGCAGGACTGTCTGCGGAACTGTTTAAGGAAGCTGGAGATGAGCTGGCTCGGCGCATGCACCAACTTATCTGTAAGATATGGTCGGAGGAAAGCATGCCCGTAGAGTGGAATCTCAGTATCGTTTGCTCGATCCACAAGAAAGGAGACCCCTTCAACTGCGCCAACTACCGAGGGATAAGTCCCCTCAACATCGCGTAGAAGATCCTCTCTGCCGTTTTGTGTGAACGCCTGAAACCATTCGTCAACAACCTGATATGTCCTTATCAGTGCGGTTTCAGGCCGGGGAAGTCCACGATCGACCAAATCTTCACATTACGGCAGATCCTGGAAAAAAACCCAAGAAATGCAGATCGACACCCACCACCTATTCGTCGACTTTAAGGCCGCAAATGACAGCGTGCATGGGGACGACCTATACAACGCCATGTCTAGTTTTGACATTCCTGCCAAACTCGTCAGGTTGTGCAGGATGACGATGGAGAATTCTCGCTGCTCCGTCAAGGCGGGAACGAACTCACCGAGACCTTCAATGTCAAAAAAGGTTTTCGACAAGGCGACGCGCTGTTATGTGACTTCTTCAACATCATCCTCGAGAAGATCGTGCAAGACTCACACGCCAACACTAGAGGCACGATCTTCCAGAAGTCCGTACAACTGCTAGCATACGCGGATGACATGGATCTGGTTGGCAGAATGCAGCGAGCTAAAATGGGTCTAGTTGTGGAATGAGGACAAAACGAAGTATATGCAGTCATCAAGAAAGGATATAGAACATCGACGTCTTGGACAGAGCGTAACAATGGGCAGCTATAACTTCGAGGTAGTGAATGACTTCCTCTACCTCCGCTCGCAAGTAAACAGTACAAAGAACATCAGTACCGAGATCAAACGCAGAGTAACTCTTGCCAACCGCTGTGACTATGGGCTCAAGAGGCAATTGAGTAGTAGAGCTATCTCTCGAAGGACCATGCTGACTTTATACAAGACCTTGATCATCCCAGTCTTGCTGTACGGAGCGGAGGCATGGACAATCTCAAAAGCGGATGAGGAAGTCCTTGGTCTCTTCGAGAGAAAAGTTCTGCGTTCAATCTTTGGTCCTGTCTGCGTTGATGGTTATTGGAGAAGAAGATTCAACCACGAACTGTACGGGCTGTACAGCGACATGAGCGAAGTCGGCCATCTACGGAACAGTCGCCTAAAATGACAAGGTCCTGTAGACCAGCTCCGGCCCGAAGAGTCTTCGACTCCGAATCAGTGGGACAGTGAAATAGAGGACGCCCACGGAACCCACAGTGAAGAAGGACCTTAACCAACTTGACGTGCGACAGTGGAGGCAGCTATCCAGAGACCGTGCTATGTCCGTGAATGTCCAGCAGTAGTCTGGTTAAGGAAACTCATTTTTCATAGTGACACCTTTTGGATTAACTCCAACCCTTGGAACAATAAATATCTTTAAGTATCTCAAAGTACAGTGTGGTTTACTATGGCAGCATGGGTTGTAAGAGGAACAAAATCAAATCGACAAGCAAAGGATTAAGACGAGTTTCATACTAAATGCTTTATGCAGCAGCAGACAAAGTATACAGAAAAGGCCCATCGACAACGACGTTTTGGATATAGTGATGCAATGATTGCGAACAATATTTCCACCGCGGCGGAAATAAAACGGAATGGAACGGGAAACCATTGGGGATTAAAGTGCTAATTTTAAGGACCAATATAGTCCCAGTCATGCTGTATGGCACAGAGGCCTGGACACTGACTAAAGCGGACGAGGAGATTCTTGATCGCTTTTCGAGAGGAAAGTGCTTCGGCCAATATTGGGTCTCATATGGAGCTTGGAGGATGGAACTGAATAACGAAATGCATGGGTGAGTTCGGAGCTCTCGTCTCTATGTCAGCTTGGTCATTTAAAGCGGGGACCAATGCTCCGACCAGGAGAATCTCGGCTCCAACCCCAAGTGACAACGCTGTGAAGGAGGACCACGCCTCCGGTGGCTTGCCCAGTAGGTCGGCTGAGACCCAGTTCCACCAAGGACTTGACTAAGGAAGACTAAGGTCTTATACGCACATCCACAGCAACTGCACACCCTGTCCAGATCAAGTGTCACGACGTGTCACTCTCACTCCATGACCGCCATCACTGGCACAGCTCGTACGAGTGTATCGCGACCCACTTCTGTGACACTTTCCCACCTTATGAGACAACGCGTTAGCCTCACTTGTAGCACGCGAGTGTCTCTTATCTTCAATCGCAGAGCCTCCACAAAAAAAAATAAGACAAGAGTGTAATTTCAATGCAAAAGCGTGCGTAAGACGTTGAATTACGCTTATAAACAATTTGCTTAGTTGAATGTCGTTCCAAAGTATCTGTCCGACTTATCAACTCTAAAGCGAGCCGATGATCTCATCCGGAGATACGGCCAAGTGAATCACGAGAGGATCACAACAACTTTCGTTACCTCGAAATAGAAATGATAGCACTTGTGAGTTTGGGAAATTTCAGTTCGGTTGACAGCGCAGTCGATTTCTTAGAAATCGCGAACGCTTTTGCTGGTCAGCCGGCGAAATGGATTGAAGTGGTCTCGCGGTTTTAGGGCCGATTGTGATTGTGATCAGCGATGGGTTACGCGTCCACTTGTGGCGATCAATTTTCCACGAATAGTGCATATTCATAACAAGATACTCGGGCTTAATTGATATCGGAAAGGCTGTAATTAAATGCGGTGACGCAGACTTTATTGACAAATCCTAAGAAGTTCGGAAACTTGCATCGATCTCTTGAAGCTTTTTAGGTTTTCTGGGGCTTTTCTTGTATGTTTTGCAACCGACCAGCTTTTCACTCTGAGAATGGTATTCAAGGCTTGGGAGTATGCCAAATCAATTTACTGCTGACAGCGTTCCTCGAGGTAAACTCTGGATTGTTCCACGTCGGTCCCATACGATGGGAATTATTGTATTGTATTTTGAATGTTCATCGCAAATCGGTCTGCTGCAGGCTTTCGACACATAAAACAATTCCTAAACACAAAAGTACGTGCACATTAGTCACTTCTTTGCGAAATTGAAGGGATATCAAACATGGAGGGGGAATCATATGTCCAAGAATGTCCTGTATTGATGAGAGAATGTGCGGCTTTGACGCTGTTTTCCTCGTTCATCTATATTTTCTTGGCAAAATAGACAGCTTCTTGTTCTTCTTCTGGTGGTGGCGCTACAGTCCGGGGTGGACCTGGGCCTCAACCAGAAAGCCTCTCCAGCCGGCACGAACTTTAGCCAGCTGTCACCAACTGCGCACACCAAGTTGATTGAGGTCCTTCTCCACTTGGGTGCGCCATCGGTTCCGTGGGCGTCCTCTATTGCGGTGTGTCCCACTGGTTCGGAGTCGAAGACTCTTCGGGCTGGAGCAGTGTTGTACATGCGCTCTACATGGCCCAGCCATCTTAGGCGTTGAGTCCGTAGACGCCTGACTAGGCTCATGCCGCTGTACAGCCCGTACAGTTCGTGGTTGAATCTTCTCGCTCTTCAAAGATTGAACGCAGAACTTTTCTCTCGAAGGGACCAAGGACTTCCTCATCCGCTTTTGAGATTGTCCATGCCTACGCGCCGTACAGCAGGGCAGGGATGATCAAGGTCTTGTATAAAGTCAGCTTGGTCCTTCGAGAGATAGCTCTACTACTCAATTGCCTCTTGAGCCCATAGTCACAGCGGTTGGCAAGAGTTACTCTGCGTTTGATCTCGGTACTGATGTTCTTTGTACTGTTTACTTGCGAGCGGAGGTAGAGGAAGTCATTCACTACCTCGAAGTTATAGCTGCCCATTGTTACGCTCTGTCCAAGACGTCGATGTTCTATATCCTTTCTTGATGACTGCATATACTTCGTTTTGTCCTCATTCCACCACTAGACCCATTTTAGCTGCTTCCGTCTCAATGCCAACAAACGCCTCATTGACGGCTCGCTGCGTTCTGCCACCAGATCCATGTCATCCGCGTATGCTGGCAGTTGTAGGGACTTCTGGAAGATCATGCCTCTAGTGTTGGCGTGTGAGTCTTAGACGATCTTCTCGAGGATGATGTTGTAGAAGTCACATGACAGTGCGTCGCCTTGTCTAAAACCTTTTTTGACATGAAAGGTCTCTGTGAGTTTGTTACCGACCTTGATGGAGCAGCGAGAGTTATCCATCGTCATCCTGCACAACCTGACGAGTTTGTCAGGAATGTCAAAACCAGACATGGCTCGTCCCTATGCACGCTGTCATATGCGGCCTTGAAATCGACGAATAGGTGGTGGGTGTCGATCTGCATTTCTTGGGTTTTTTTCCAGGATCTGCCGTAATGTGAAGATTTGGTCGATCGTGGACTTCCCCGGCCTGAAACCGCACTGATAAGGACATATCAGGTTGTTGACGAATGGTTTCAGGCGCTCACACAAAACGGCAGAGAGGATCTTATACGCGATGTTGAGGAGACTTATCCCTCGGTAGTTTGCGCAGTTGAAGGGGTCTCCTTTCTTGTGGATCGGGCAAACGATACCCTCCGACAATGTCTTACAGACAAGTTGGTGCATGTACCTTATCAGCTCATCTCCAGCTGCCTTAAACAGTTCCGCAGACAGTTCCTCTGTACATGCAGCTTTACACGATCTTAGTTTCGATATCGCTATCTGGACTTCGTCTTGGTCGTCTAGGACCGAATTCTCTTCTATCATCGTCCATTGTGTGGTGTGGAACATTCTGCCTCGTGCCTCGCCATTGCTCTACTAACAGCTTTAAATGGTTTGCAGAATAATCAATTCAATTGGATCCTCGTGGTAATACAACCGGCCTAAGTGTGACTGCTACCAAACATGGCCCAAGTGCTGGCGTAGTGGGTTGGTGGACTCCTACGCAGAGGATGCCAATTTCGAAACCCAATTTACCACGCTTACAAAATTGACGGGGTCACCTCTTTTGAGTCACTGACAATGCTCAAAGAGTATTCCTCTCTAGAAAAAAGCTTCTTAATTTCGCTGTTTGGAGTCGGCATAAAACTGTACGCCCCTTCCATTCGCGAGAGAACCAGAGCACGCACAACACGAGTGGTTGCTGAGAAGCTAGGCCCAGGTTCACCTTCGACTCTCAAGACAACCAAATTTCATTAATACGATGGACGAAGCACCGCTCGCACTGAAGGAACTCGACATAACCAACAGATCGGTATGCCAAGCGGCAACAAAAGCCGTAGCATTGGACATATTAACGTCGATACTTGTCAGCGTCAGCGAAGTATCCTTGGCAAACTCGACTTGATCCTATGCTGGGCACCAGGGCGCGCTGGCATTCAAGGAAAGGGTGAATCTCGAGCAAACCATTACGCCACACCGCTTAGCTCACTAAGAAGAAACCTGGCAGACGTCGCATATACAGCAAGGACCCAATTGCCGACGCTAAGCACAAAGAGATCGACATCAGTGATCAGCTTTAGTCGCAAGGTCGTGAGAACGTTAATAGGAGCCTACCTACCACCTGTATACATATAAGTCAATGGTTGTTTGATTGTCCTTTGGAGACGCTTAAATGGTGAGAGATAGAGTTCTGATGTCCTTGGCTCTGTGAAAAAGGTTTTGGTACCTTGCTTGGTTATTAATAACTTATCATTGAATCCCTTGGACAACGCCCGTGGTAAAAATCGCATTGTAGTTGAACAGCTGAAAAATGTGCTTTTCTTGAATAAGATTCTTGTACATATTAGGTGTAGGAAAAATAAATCTTTATCTCGTCCTTATCTCCTGTCCCATCGGACCAAACATAATTCGGTTTGAAACATAAGATTTTTTACTAAAAAAAAAACTCAACACCGTTTTTTGATTGATTGACTCAATTTTGTGTGAAGACACGTCTAAGATCGATACCAGCAATAAGGAAAAAACCCCGTATTTTATAGATCTTCTTCGATAAAGGCGAAAACGTAAGCCAGCCAGCTGAAAATGTAATAATTGCTCATGGTTCTGATACTGTAACAGGAAATAATGTGCATTTTTGGTTCAGTCGATCTCGTTCCCGTAATTTCGATGTCAAAAATGTAACACGCTTTTGAAGGCCAACTGTCGAAAATGTGGATAAATTCATGGAAATCATCGAGTCTGTCCCAAGAGTCAAACATTGCACAAAAAAACCATATGAAACCATTTGAACAAGGCTCTATAAAAAAATGCTCGGCACGCCAAAGAACCTTAAGGGCCGAATTTCCATCTGCAAATCACTGCTGAATCGCAAAAACATCGCAACACCATTTTTGAAGCCAGTGGAGACTCGTGGTGAAAAGTGACGATAACGTCAAACGGTGGCCAAGCCAGGATTGATAGCCCAGAAAGTCTTGCAGTATGTGTGGTAGGATTGGCAGCGAATAATCTACTACGAGCTGATCTCCTACGTCAAAACTCTTAATTTGAAGACGTAACTGTCAATAATTTGACAGTCTGAAAGAAGTAGTAGCTCAGAAGCTTCCAATTTTGATCAATTGGAAAGGAATCGTGTTCCATCAGGATAACACACACACGTCGAAGATCCGGGAGCCGAGTTGGGAGGCCCTTATGCATCCATCTTATAGTCCGGACCTATCACCAAGCCATTCAGTCTTGCTCCGGTTACAACTAATCTAACTTTAAGTGCTATTTCCCCAATCCCAGTTAGCACAGTTTGATATCGCCAATGCGTGGAGGTAGAAAGAGTGTATGCCTGTGTCCACAGCCACTTCTGTGCAAGCACTCCTTGTATTTTAATTGTAATATTTTCTTCTGATGCATTACAGCATCCTAAGTGTGACTGCCATCCATTCGTGACCCCAACTAAATAACTGTTGACATTTGCCACCCCCCACTTCGCCTTAAATCTCCCACGACCCAGTGTTCGCTGAACCCACATCGACAGCGCAACGACCCTGAACACACCTCCGACACTGATGAATGCAACGGCACACAGTAAAGTGCCAACCCGACCCATTAACACTCCCATGTGCTGACAAATTTAAACCGACACGGCACAGCTTCTGGCACGACCTCTCATTCTTTAGACACTCTGCCACTGTCGATGAACGCGTTCACCCTTGACTGTCCTTCGGGCATCGCACAGCATCACACCAGCCAGCTCAATTAATCATTCTCTCGGCTGAACAATTCGGTGTCACATCAATTCACATCGCGCACACAATCGCCTAATCTTGACGTGACGTACCTTCGAGTGGAGTATAAAATTCAAATGCATTCGAGCTGTCACACCTCAGCTAATCTGTCAAACGGCATAAACAAATGAAGTAACTAACGATCGCGCACTAATATGCCGCGCCACATGTGCCGGAGTGGCCAAAGGTGGCGTCTACTTAGACGGCCGTCGGCGGCGGCGCTAGCTCCACCCTCGAGCCTCCCTTAAGCGCCAGCCAGTCCCATCCATCACAGAGATCAGCTCTCCATCAAAGTAATCGATTGATTTGATGGATGGCCCGGCGAACTGACGCGACTTTCATTTCATTTAAGACAACAGCACAAAACACAAAAGATAAACACCAAACGAAACGCGGCATTCTCCCTGGCGCGGCGTGGCACCCAGCAACGCGTTCACGTCGATCTAATCTGACAGCCAGGTCCCCCATGCCCAGCCAGCCAGACTACACACGGCCTCAAGTGAAACTGTATGGCGCGCACAGCCAAAGGTTCAATAACAAGCAATTAATCGAGTCACAAAAAGGCAATTACTTAATTTAATTCTAATGACAGCTACACAAGCATGAAGCGCGACGCATGCCGCGTCCGCTGTGACACGACTACATTATCCGAGCGATGGAGACGATGGATGGGAATTGCTTGAACCCTTGTGCCACAGCCACTGCAATCTCAGCCGGCATCAGTTCAGCTTCAGACTCACAACAGCGCTGCTGTGAACACTATGCGACACACATGCCGACGCGCCGCGCCGCACCGGGCCGCCACGACTTGTTGGGTGATTATCGTGTGCTCCTCGCTCTCGGGCACAATGGAATTATGATGGCTCGAGATTGCATTAGATGCCGCCACCTCCGCCGTCGCCGCCGACAATGACAACGACAACGACAGCGACACCAGTGTCGCCATCCATGCTGTCTGGCACTCGTTGGAGCTCTATCATCCGAAGATCGCCGATTTTGAACGCGCTGAGCCGAGGCCGGAGGCGATCACAGTGCACAAAGTTGCGCCGCGATTGCACTGATTTCTCCGTGCGATCGATTGGCCCCAACAGCTGATCAGAGGTTCACGGGCGAATTCAAAGGACCACATTCAGGCGAAATGTGTTCCGCATTGGGTCCCTCGATCCGCTTATGTCAGAGCTGTCAGTCATTTCAAGCTTTAAAAATATAAAAATGGAATTTGTAACAAATCGCCGGTAATTGTGGCCTTTCGAAATGCGCATAGGAAAGCAGCCGCCCGAGGGTAAGTGTCCGGGAATTTGCTCCCAGCCGCCGCGCGCCGGTTGGGCAAAACAAACACCGTTGGCAAGCGTGTAATTACTGAATGGAATGTAATTAACTGTTAATTAATAAATTACAGGGAAATATCATGGCGACCTGTATAATTTCTGTATAAATCAATCTTTGAGTTCTACAATTTCGAAGGCTGTGCGCTGCGACCGAAGAGATGAAGTAATGTGCGAAAATTATCCCCACGTCCGTTCGAGTTGGAGGTATGTTCGTTTAGTTATTAAGAGATTAACTAATGAATTCTACATGTTCGTTAAATGAGTCAAGGTAAACTGTGGAGCTTGACGGGAACTGTGGGTGAGAGAGAGAGTGTGAGAGAGAGAGAGAGAGAGAGAGAGAGTGAGAGAGAGAGAGAGAGAGTGAGAGAGAGAGAGAGAGAGAGAGAGAGACAGAGGGAGAGAGAGAGAGAGTAAGAGAGATCAGTTTTTCATTTGGAGCCAGGCTTGATTGTGAGCAGAATGGGAAGTTCTGGTGGCCGGCTGTTCCGCTAGGCAGCCGGTGGGGCTTAGGTTAGGTTAGGAAAGGGCTGCTACTGAATTCACCAGCCCACTTAAACCATGTTGGTCCATTGTGATACCCACAGTCAGACTACGACCACTGATTGACTACTCCCGTGATAGTGCCGTTAATTTGATCCCAACGGCAAATGGTGAGTGGATCAGATTTGAAAACCAGATAAAAGCGTATTAACTTTGCTTTCACTGGGATTCGAACGGGGGACCCCGCTAACCGGGGACAGACACTCAAGCAACTGCGCCATCCAGCCGTTGTGGCTTAGCCCGTAAAAAATACGAGCAAGTCGGTAGTGGCCTCGTGAGCAGTGCACCAGTGCGTGCAGGGATCAAAAGGTAACGAACAACGGTATCGACATACGAATGGCGCATGGAACGTCTCATTGCTCACAGGAAAGGAAAGGATCTCCACCATGTTGAGGAAGCTGCCAGGCACCGTCTAGTAGCAAAGGGGATCTAGAACTGAGGACCTTTCGGATGGGTGGTGACTCTTCCTGTCGGGAGTTGCACCTCAAATTTCTGCACAGGCAGAAGCGGGGACACTCAAAAGTCCCAGGCTGGCAGGCAGGTCCTTGGAGTGGATACCGGTAGGAGGGAGATTCCGGATCTTAAAGCTCAAGCTAGAAATGTCAACTTTAGCCCTGGTGCAGGCGGATACACCAAGTCTAGTCTCCGAATACGCAGCATTCCTGGATGAAGTTGATGCTCCCCTTATGGGGTAGCTGAGAAGGATTCCGCTATTCTTAAAAGCTTACCCAGCTGTTGATGTAACGACATGGGGGTGTGTGATTGGGAGGACTGGTGGACTGTTGGACTGTTGGACTTTTGCTGTGCGAATGCCTTGTGGTGGGTTATCGTCATCACACTGGCCCCGTCGGAGTCTTCGACAGAAATCGTTTATTGATCTTTTTGTGGTGCCATCGTGTGCAAAACAGATGGTTTGTGGCGATCGTGTGATGAGAAGGGTTGAACTGTCAACTGGCCTAGTGTTGTCTACGCTGAACCTCACTGATAAAGAGCCTCTTCTGCCGAGGACGTGGTGGCGGTTCCAATTCCAAACATACGGCGGAAGAAACAACAGAACGGTGAGTTGCGGCTAAATTTTGCTCGCCACATATCTCAAAAGCTTGAGCGAATTCCAACTAGAGTTTGGACTATTTTCAACAGCTGTCATTGCCTTCGCACTGGATGTATGTGGAGAGCCCTTGAGTTCCGCCGACTAGTGGTGAGAAATGAAATTCGTGGTTAAAAAGACCCGGAGTTCAAGATGTCGTGAGAGATAAGAAGAAGAACCCCTACAGAGACCCGATACTCTTGCATGACTCTGTTTATCGTGACCAATACAATAAGGGAATCTGTAGGCTACGAACAAAAATGCTTGCACCAGCTCCTTGGATACCAACACACCATCTTTTGATAAGACACCTTCAATAATGTGTTACGTACTTTTCGGAGCTGCTCAATCTCGAAAGAGTTTGGATTCTTGTCGGCGTTTTCTTACGATTTTCTGTACGGACGCGTTTGGACTGTCTTAGCCCAGCTGCTCCACGCTATCATCTTTAAGATGGAAAGAAGGCGCTCAAGGAAGGACAAAGCAGATGGTTTCTAAATGCTTTCACAAGTCAATCCAATATTTTGCTGCTTCCAGGACTAGAAATCCACGCTGCTTCGCTATTTTGTTGTGAGAGTTAAGCGACAGTCAGGCGGGCTCTTACTTCAACCTGGACGTTTGATAGGAGGAAAGAGATCTGCATGTGTCTTTACGGCCTTTCGTGAACTGTCATGACGTAGAAGTTGTTGAGATCGAGAGATCGATTAGTCGGATTTTTTATTCCAGTGCTTCTCTAAGTATGTCAGTTACACGTTGTTACTGACGGGTCAACGTGAGCCATGATTCGTGGTGGACCTGGACTTCAACCAATAACCTTTTCAAACTAGCTGCATTTCCGATTAGCTGCTTCTAGTTTTCCACGCCACATTGCTTAAGGCCTTTCTCCACTTTGGGTGCGCCACTTTTGACGCATGTCCCACAGGTTCCGAGTCAAAGACTCATCGGGTTACAACTAAGTTCTACTTAGTCTTTGGCATAGCTATACTCAAGTCGCTGCAACCCGTACAGTTCGTGGTCCTCAACAGACAGAACTCCTCAACAGAAGCCAAAGACCACACTCAGAACTTTCCTTTTGACTTGATGTTGTCCATGCCTCCGCTCTGCTCCGTACAGCAGGACGTGAATGATCAGTGTCTAATATAAAGCCAGCTTGATCCTTTGAGAGGGGGCTCCATTACTCAATTGCCTCTTGAGCCAGAAACAGCGGTTGGCAAGTATTACTCTGGACTTGATCTCGGTACTTATGTTGTTCGCACTGTTAACTTGGGAGCCGAGGTATACATCGATGTCATGCACAATCGTGCTTCGAGTGCTGACTTGTGAATCTTGTCTTCTCCAGGACCTTGTCAAAGAAGTAATGTGGCAGTGAGTTGCCTTGTCTAAATCCTTTTTGACATTGAAGGTCTCTGTGAGTTCGTTTCCGGCCTTGATGGAGCAGCGAATGTTGTCCATTGCCATCGTAGGTTGATTAAGTTGAAATGGGTGACTGCTACGCAGAAGGACAGCAGACACACTTACCCCAAGCATAGGTCCAGTATGTTACCATGCGGATCTAGGGGTACCTATTGCGCAAACCAATTAGTGCTTTAATAAAACGAAGGAGAAGCCAGATTCTAATGTTGCTTAGATCAGCCAGGTTATCAAAGAAGTGGGCCTCCGGAAGTCTGAATCTACGGGATGAGAGAGCGCTGCAGCTGCATAGCAGGTGTTCAATGGTTTTTTCCTCGCCCTCGCTCATGCAGCTTCTACAGAAATCATTGTAAGGAAGGCTCTAGACTAGCTAGAGGCGTGAGTTCCGATGGCACATTGCCCTGTTCGAACGCCTATAAGAGTTCAGTGATTCGGCCTGCTTAGTCCGATCAAGATAAGCGTGCCTAATGTCCATCCGCGTTTTGTTTGAGAAAGTGTTTCAAGTTTTAGCAGATATTTTATAGTAGGGATATGCGTAGAGGGTGGGTCTCCACCCGGAGAGAATACAGAATTCGTGCTCTTTCTAGCGGGTTCGTCCGCTTCGCAATTCTCTGGAGTGTCACTGTGTCCTGGCACCCACATAAGATAGAGGTTAAAATACTTGGCCATCTCGGTAATTTGTTTCATTGTTTTTTTTTAGCCATGACAGAGCTTCCTTAATCGCTATAGTTTCAGCCTGAAAGACGCTACAGTGATCTGGTAGTGGTAGAGAAAGATGGATATTCAGATGTTCTGCACTCTAGCGAGTGGTGTGATGTCGATTTTCTTTTCGAGGTGCGGTCCAATAAATTGAGACGCCATATAACACTATGCGTCTGACTACTGATACATACCAATGGCAAGTGGACCACCCGGGGTTTTAGTCCCCATTTGCAACCTATGGCCCTTTTGTAGAAGTATAGAGTCGTGGAGGCCTTCTTGACACGTTCCTGGATATTAAACTTCCAGCTTTAACACACACAATTCAATGGCCAACCACAAAATACAGCGTCGACCTGCTTTAGTGAAAATTGAGAGAGATGAGAGGATCGTAATAAAACGTAAAACGTAGTCCATCGCCCGTCATTATTCAATATTTTTTGCCAGAGGGGTGCGCTGTGAGAGTAATTTTCTCCCAGATTGGGAGTTTTCTTCCAAATTGAGAGAATTTTGTGTCAACTGTCATTTGAGACATGAAAACAGCTGATTAAAAATAATATAACGGCAAAAGTCATTTCAAATGAGTGTATGCAGAAAGGCGGCAATATTTTTCATCTAGTAGATGAGAGAGAGAGAACAGCTGATAAATTGAGTATTTACTTCAACGCAGTGCGTCATCGGACTCTCTCCGCAACATGAAGTCGGCTGGCGCAGCGCACTATTGTGTTTCGGGCATTAAGCTCTGTCATTTAGCATTAAGGGGCTCCCGCATAATTTGAGAGAGTCGAAGTTAGGGATGTTGAACTTCCTAGTAAAGATGACTAGATCCGTTTTTTGTGGATTAACGCCTACGCCACATTCGCTAGTCCATTTCACTAGCTTGGCGAGAGCCGATTGCATAATATACCTGTTCGTGGATACATATATTCCATATACTGCTGGTCATCTGCTGATCACCTGCACAGTCCCTCCAAGTGTCCCAACCAATTCGTTGGGACCACTACGTTCCACAGTAGAGGGGAAGGTATACCACCCAACGGCGGTGTGCCTCTATTCACAGATTTGCAGATCGTGGTATCACCAAGCTTCGAGCTTAACACTCTGTTATTAAGAAGCTGCTGAATAAAAGTCTCTAAGGGCTTTTTGGTCCCGAGTCTGTTGAGGTTATTGCGTGGGGTTCTATGTTGTTAAAGGCTCTCTCAATATTTACAAAAGCTGGGAGGGTATGTTGGAAACTCTAACATAATGAATAAAGTGGCATCAATTATAAATACACATATCTTTTGTATCTGTCAATTTTAAAATAAAGAAAAAACTTTCTTCCTGTTCCTGAAATTCCCTGACGTAAAGCCACATTGATATGGAGTCATTAGATTACTTATCAACGTCTTCACGAGTGTACACAAATCTGTTTAGGAGACTTTTTCACTGGATTGATACTGGGATTAGAATCGTCGGCTTTGCACCGAACATATCTACAAGAGCTGGTACTTGTCCCCACCTACTCACCAAATGATTTTAAGGGACAACCCGTATGCGAAACGAGCTCTCAGATACGACAAGTTGTCCTTTCTCGTCCCGGAAAACTTTTGTCCGACCATTTTACCCTGTTGTTAATTGATTCACTTTTTGACGAAACTTTCGCATCTCCTGGAACTCAAACTGTTTGTATTTTTCTTTCTGCGAATGGTCCCACAACTTCTGTTAGGACATTGTTGATTCCTCTCAACTTGGCGAGATGCCAGAAACAATCCCTGTAAATGCACACGTCAAGTTGAAATACGGCCTCTGTATAGCTTTTACTGGAACTGCTTAGAGGTGCACCAATGTATGCAGGGTCCCCTTGTGCATTGGCTTATGCCAGAAACATCCCTAACCCTAAGAGACGAAATAAGGACAACAATCTTCCTCATCGAACGAATCCGACCTCAATCAACTTGGCGTGCGCAATTGGACACAGCTGGCTAAAGATCGCAGCTGGAGAGGCTTGTCGGTTGATGCCCAAGTCCAAAGGGACTGTAGCGCCACCAGAAGAAGAATAAGATCTTCAAATCTGTACGTTGAATGGTTGGGCTTTTAACAGATCACGTGCAGCCGAACTGCTTAGTGAGATCCTGGACTGCTATAAGGCGGACATTACCGCAATCTAAAAATGAATGTTGAGGGAATGCTTGTTGCTCCGTCAATGTCAGTAAGGATTTTACCAGGACCTTTGAAGTCAAAAGCTTACATATACAGATGACATTGACAACATCGGAAGAACTCAACGGGCTTTCAGTTGGGCATTTGTGCCCATCGAGAAGGAAGCGGCTGAGACGGGTCTTGCGGTCAATAAGGGCAAGACATAGTATATGGACAAAACGTTACTATAGACACGCGTTACTAACTTCTAATGAAAGACTGTATTGCTGGAAAATCCTTCGTATTATCTTTGGTCTCGTATTTGCTGATCGTGCTGTGAGCAGGAGGCATGTCGGCTGTGGCCCATTTCGGACTGTACCGGCAGCCAAAGAAGAAGAGGTGACGAACAGCTCGCGTAGTTTGTTGCAGCTGCCTTGTATGCTTCCTTCGCTAGATGTGTCAAACTCCTTGTCAAACCATTGGTTTTTCTTTAACGGTCTCGAAAACCCAGTTACGCTTGTGACTGCATGAAACGTCCTATCGACGCCATTTACGGTAATCTGTCCGACGAGCAATATATCTTGGTCTCGACATGAAGCTCAAGCTGTAATTTTGCGTTACCTTCATAAATGGATACTTTTACATAACGGATAATTTTTATGATTTTACTGTATAATTCAACCCTATGAACCAAAAATATACGAAAGCTAACATTTTATTTCCATTATAAAAGCACACGAAACAATACCGAATTCCATCATGGAATTGACCAAAAAGCTCTCAATGTGTGTCCACCTTAGTCGTAATTCTCGTGGAAATGACATTTCAGACAGCTGTCAAATTTATACATTTTTCTTTGCTCTACTGTCAAAATTTATAAGGATCCAATCGGTATCTGCAATATTTTTCAACGTTAAGGTACGTTACAACAATTTGCTTAATTAACGCAATTACTTCACATTATTTAATTTGTTCGTTCGGATTTGTAAATACACACTCCGTTGCGCAGTGCAACTGCTTGAAAACAATAATACGCATAATAGCCATAGATTAGGTTAGAAATTGTTACTAAAGACTTCTTCGCTTATGTAATGGAAAACTGCAGTGACAACTATACAAATTTGTCCAGTGAATTGTACATAATACAAACAAATGGGTTTTTATTGCAGAAAATATGTTTCGTGCGCCGCTTGTTAAAGCATTATCTGTGGGCTCGGGCTCGCCCGTACATCGGGTAGCTAATGTAGCGGCGATACGTACCAGTGCAGCGGTTGCCCAAACTCCAGCAAAGGCCCCAGAGAAGATCGAAGTGTTTGTTGATGACATCCCCGTGAAGGTATTGCCCGGCAGCACTGTATTACAGGTCAGTTGAGACGCTATTCCGAATTCACTCTCGAGGTAATTATGTAAATGTTTTGATTGATTTTTGCAGGCTGCCGCTGAAGTTGGTGTCGAGATACCACGTTTCTGCTATCATCAGCGTCTGGCTGTGGCTGGCAACTGTCGTATGTGTTTAGTTGAAGTGGAGAAGAGTCCAAAGCTGGTTGCAGCATGCGCTATGCCCGTGATGAAGGGATGGCGAATCAAGACGAACTCGGAAAAGACCCGCAAGGCTCGTGAGGCTGTTATGGAGTTCTTGCTCATGAACCACCCCCTGGATTGTCCCATCTGCGATCAAGGTGGTGAATGTGATTTGCAGGATCAAGCCATGGCTTTTGGTTCCGATCGATCACGCTTCACTGACATCAATCACACTGGCAAAAGGTGAAGTCTCTCATGGTTGAGGTGGCCAGAGTTCAATGATGTGTTTATGTTTTTCAGAGCTGTGGAAGATAAGGATATCGGCCCGCTTGTGAAAACCATCATGACCAGGTGTATTCACTGCACACGTTGCATTCGCTTTGCCTCCGAGGTTGCCGGCGTCGATGATTTGGGCACAACTGGACGTGGTAATGACATGCAAATTGGAACGTACGTCGAGAAGCTGTTCTTGTCTGAGTTGTCTGGCAACGTTATTGATTTGTGTCCAGTGGGAGCATTGACTAACAAGCCATACAGGTAAGATATGTGACGATGATGTGGTGATTTGTTAGGTGGCAGCGGAAATCAATATGAACTCATTGATTTATGGATGCGAGTAAGCTGGGCTGTGGTGAACGTGTGCATGATGTGGCTACGTGGCAGTATGCCAGCAAGTGCACTATGGTTCCTTGGATTGATTTTCGATGGGTGCATGCGTTTTGTAGGCTTTCAGAATACATTTTTTACAATTCGAGCATAAACTTTTAGTCCTAACCTCAAAGTGATGTGTAATAGTTTTCCTTAATGTGTAACTTCTTCTGCAGGACACAGTGTTTGCTAGGGCAACAGCACAGTTTTCGTCTATTCTTAATCAGACGTACACTCACCTCGTTCTACTCAACTTTTTTAGCAAGCGAGCGTTCCATGGAGATATTATGACAATACGAGAAGGCCCGCTTTAGCTTCACTTCCCACATACACTGCTATGTCCAAAGACCATTTTTAATTTTTTCTTTAAAGCAACTAGGTCACTCTGTCAGTCACTGGCCAGTTTTGAGGCTGTAAAGAACTAAGCATCAGTCTTGGTCTTGGTGGCACTTTAACTTTCAACAAGGAATGGTTTGTTCCACATGGGCCTTACGCTCGAGGGAGATATGATTTAACGGCAAGCCTCCCTTGTAGCGAGGAGTTCTACGTGGAAGATGTTGCTGCCTGCATGTTGTTGCTGCCATCTTACAAGCACTTTCGAAATTAGGTTCCGAATGCGGCTTGTGTTAGCTTAGGTTAGGTTCTAGTGGCTGATTGCTGAAGGATGATGGTTTAGGATTGAGCTCCACGCGGAGTTTGACTGTCTTTTATGCTATGTGAGCCGCCATGACCGTCAGCACTTAAGGAGCTGAAGATCCACTGGAAGATGTTCCAGCTGGTAAATGGGCACCTCTTTTTTGCTGGTTTTTTAGGAGTATTCGTGTTTGTCCCTAGAGTGGCAGAGAATGGAAAGGTCCGGCAGTGCAGAGCTGGGATTAATTCGAGAGTTAGCCAGGACGACCAGATACTTCGTTCGCGGCTGAACTAGTTCTTCGAGTGAGTCCCAGCCAAGTTGATCCTCGGCACGGGTCGTATTACAACTTGATCGTGCCTACGGGATGGGAAGGCAGAGGTAGGAAATATTGGGATGGTCGTCGATTACCGATTACCGTGTGCATAGTAAGCAGGCGCAGGAGAACAGATGTTCAGTTGAACAAGCTTTAGATGTTGGACTGTAAAATTTCTTTAGCCGGTGAAGGAAGTCTCCTTGTTCCGGTATCTCTATAAGCATGATCTTCATGACTTGACCCTATGAGTCCGGGCCTGACCATCCTGTTGACCACGCCTTGTGTTCCAATCTTTATTATTTCTGATAGTTCACAGGCCGCGGTCATGCGTTCGTCGTTTTAAATCATTCTCATATTGTTGTCGAAAAAAGTTTTCAACAGACTTCTTACATTCGAAATATATCGGATTCCTGGATCTCAACTCCACGCTCTAGCTATCGGATCTCCTCTTGACTTAAGTTGTGCTCCCACTCCTAATGTAAATTGGACAAGGGTTAGTCTTATAACTCCCTGAGAGAACGACTCTGACGACTCTTTTGTTCACAGGTAGAAGGTACACACGTTTTTGTCGACAGACATTGTCTAGATTTTCCAAACGTACTTTATTCTTAGACGAATGAACTTTGAAGCCCATAAGAATACATAACCTCCCAATCAGTTTTAAGTAAAGATACCCAAACTTTCCCGCTAAGATAAGCAAATATAGACTTTAGTCCTCGCTTTCTCTCATGTGAGTCATTGTGAAACAAGTTACAGTTTAGCATTCCATCACAGCTGACGGACTTGCGAAACATAACCTTTCAGTGACATTTTCGTCACACGTGAAGTGTCACTGCGCTTCGTGTCAGGACTGGAAATAGCTTTTTCATCGTATTCTCTCAGAATTTCAGTAGCGTTTGAGCTGCACTTCACCTATTTCAGCACATTCTTGCGTCCCAAATAGCCATAAAAGTATTGCATCGCGTCTTCTCTTACACACAAGCTCCTCAAGTCCCTTTCAATGATTTCCCTACTTCCCTCTCATTTCCAGCTTCGTTGCCCGCCCATGGGAAATTCGTAAGATCAGCAGTATTGATGTCTTGGACGCCATCGGCAGCAACATCGTGGTGAGCACCCGCACGAACGAAGTGTTGCGAATTTTGCCCCGTGAAAATGATGAGATCAACGAAGAATGGTTGGCGGATAAATCGCGTTTCGCATGCGATGGCTTGAAGCGTCAGCGTCTGGTCGCCCCAATGATCCGCATGCCAAATGGTGAACTGCAGGCAGTCGAATGGGAGAGTGCCCTCATTGCCGTGGCTAGAGCCGTTCAAAAGGCATCCAAAGGCAAAATTGCCGGCATCATCGGGCAATTGGCTGATGTCGAATCGATGGTCGCTCTGAAGGATCTTATCAACCGCAACGGCTCAGAGACACTGTGCACTGAACAGTCACTCAACCTCAAGGGCTCCGGCACTGATTTGCGATCCAACTACTTGCTGAATAGCACAATTGCTGGTAAGTGGATGTGAACACGTCTGCAAGCATCCCTCTCATCAAATGTTTGATTTGCAGCTTTGGAAGAAGCCGATGCAGTTTTGCTTGTTGGCACCAATCCACGCTATGAAGCTCCTTTGTTGAACACTCGCCTGCGCAAGGGCTACGTTCACAATGAACTCGATGTGGCCGTGATTGGACCGAAAGTTGACTTGTCATACAAATACGAGGTAAGCGTGAGAAAGAGAGAGAGAGAGAGACAGGGGCAAGAGAATTTCAAACTAAACGGAGATTTTCTAGCACTTGGGAGACGACTCGAACTTGATCACACAAATCTGCAGTGGATCACATCTGTTCTCAAAGACACTGGAAAATGCCAAGAAACCAGCCCTCATCCTTGGAGCTGAGATGCTAGAGCGTGCCGACGGTGCTGGAATTCACGCATCACTTCATTCCTACGCCAAGAAGCTCAACAAGCCGGTATGTCATGCTCAGAGTCACCCACCATATCACTTAACGAAGTACTTTGTTTTCTAGAATTGGAACGCCTTCAATGTCCTGCAAACAAACGCGTCGCAAGTCGGTGCCTTGGATATTGGAGCTCAACCCGGTCCAGACGCCGCGATCAAGGCCCGACCAGAAGTTGTGTTCTTGCTCGGTGCCGATGCAGGAGCTATCCAACGTGATTCGTTGAAGGGAGCTTTCATTGTTTACATTGGCCATCATGGTGATGCCGGTGCAACTATCGCTGATGTGGTTCTTCCCGGTGCTGCTTACACAGAGAAACAGGCGACTTATGTCAATACCGAAGGACGTGCCCAACAGACCCTTGTGGCTGTCTCTCCTCCAGGATATGCTCGTGAGGATTGGAAAATTCTCCGAGCCCTGTCAGAAGTTATTGGTTAGTCTCTGGTGTTCTCTTATTGAATTGAAATGACATTTCATTAAACCTCCTCCAGGCACACCTCTTCCCTATGACAAGCTCGACGACGTTAGACACCGCATTGAAGACATCGCGCCACATCTAGTGCGATATGGACAACTCCAAGGTACCGCTTTTCCCGTACTCGCAGAACAACTGGCTTCGGTAGGTCTCCAACAAGTGCACAGTCTGTCCCATGAAATGCAACATGTTCTCCCTCTGAAATTTCTAGGTTAAACTGATTGAAAGCAAGAAAATCGATATCAAGCAGAAGAGCCTCCAGGATTACTTTATGACCGATGCAATTTCGAGGGCATCCCCAACAATGGCCAAGTGTATAACCGCCGTCAAAAAGCAACAGCAACAGGCTAAGGCTCAATAAACACCCAGACACACAGTCGAACCTAGCAGATATATAAACAACCTTTAAATCTATTAATTATATTTAAATAGGCTACGAGGCATTCACGAAAGGCTCATGCTCTGTTGATGTGATGTTTGTACATTAAAACAAATCAAAGTTGAAGCGAAAAGAGATAAAATGATCCAATAAGTGAGGTTATTTCAAATAAAAATTCAATTCAACAAACCGCTTGCGATTTACTGTTTTTCATAGAGAAGGCTTAGGGACTCGCGGTATTGCCTGAAGAAATTCTTGAAGTTCGCTTCGTTCTCGTTGTATTCTACATTCTGGTTCGGTTCCTGCTTTATCTCTGTTTGTATTGGTGGTGTGTCGGACGATTGCTCCTTGAATTTAATGAATTCATCCATGGATATATCTTCCTCGTCATCGGCCTCAGCGAAAATCGGCTGAAGCGACGATGAGGTCACTGGGGGCGATAGTGAATCTTGCTCATCATAGTCCACAGAGAAAAATGGCAGAAGAGCCGGCGACGCCAGTTGCTGAGGTGATGGATCTTCTACCACCTGTGTGGTAGTTTCTGCACAGAGGAATGCGTTTGGGGAAACCTTTCCCGAGGGACTTAAAAAGAAACAAAACAAAGCTACATTCAAAAGGTAGATACTCTTCAAGCCCTACTCACTTCAAGTCAAGAACTCGCCTCTCCATCTCCTCGTCGTCGACATTCTCATACATCGGCAGGTAGTCGCCGAAGAATTGCACAATTTGCTCATTGCTGCAGTTACCGTAGAACCCAGCATACGCCGTTCGGTGCTCATCGCCCATGTAGAGAACGCTATCGTGCGGGTTCTCAAACATATTGGCCGGCAGTTCAATCAAGGCATCCGCATCCTCCTCTAGGGCCTTTGATTTTGATCTCAACTCAGAGGCGCGCAGTTTCTCCTGCAGTATCCTCGTCTCTGACTGAAAGCTCAAAATTGTTTGGTATTTAACGCGGGACTTTTGCATCTTCGACATGGCACCGTAGGATGCGAAACAAGGGTCGCCCTCCCTCCGGTCTAGCACGGAAGCTGGTTTCTTTTCTGTTCCCTTTGTCTCCAGTGAGACGCTTTCAGCAACTCGTCGTATCTTGGCCAACAAGTCGATCCGGTGGCGAAGAAAATGCTCGTGCTTAAAACGCATCACAACCTCGCAGTGCGCTGGGCATGAATTTGCCTGAGGAGCCCCTTCGCTTGTTTCCCTGGGCACTTCTGAGACTGGCACGTAGAATCCAAAATCCCGCAGGTGACCGATGAAGGCCGAGAAGCTTTTGATTTTAAAAATGGATTGCGGGCTGCTGAGGTAGTCATCTAGAGCAACCACATTCAATTCCAGTTCGGTGCCATCGAGGTTCCATTTGGAGCAATCGCACGTCTCTGAGTTTATGATGACCCATAGCTTATACTGGAAGGGAAAGTTGTTAATGTCTTGCCGGGTTATGTGGGCGGGAGCATCTTTTTGTAATTCCATGTCCGATGCGATAAATTGAAAAGATCCCCCGAAGTCTTGATGATTTTCTGCGAAACTGAGATTTGAAATCGAATTCAAAGAAAATCTAATTCACTTTTATGCGACCGCAGTGACACCTAGTGAGATAAGAGAAAGTGTAGTTGATCTGCCACTAGATGTCAGACGAAGCGTATATAGGAAAGTATCGGAAGTTGTCAGTTAAACTTGAAATTTTTTAAATGGGTGTGGTGGATGGACAACCGTACACCATAATTGGCCGTACAAGGGCCATGTAGCAGATTACCTTCACTCTGGTATCAAGTTGGCTGCTGTAAAACAACCTCCTTGCGGCAGCAAAGGCTTTTCTGGCTTTCGTCAGAGCAATATCTATATGTTTGTCAAAATACAGATATTGATCCAGCCAAATGCCTAGATATCTAACTACACTTTTTACTGATCTGTACGCAACTAGGTCGTCGGCGTACGCATTTAAGTGGGCATGGAACCTATAAGATCTGCAGTGAATATAGAAAACAAGATCGGGGAACCGATGGCTCCCTGTTGAAAACCGTTTTTAATGTTAATGACTGTAGTGGAAGTTACGTCACCATTTTTCACAACGAACTTTCTACCTGTTATCATGTCATAGTCCATATACCAATGGTTTACTTATGCCAAGTCTGACCAGCTTGAGGAAGAGGCCCTTCAACCAAACGGTATCGAACGCCTCCTCCAAGTCAATCAATCAGGCACCCGTACATTGATTTTTGTTTCTATTCCATTGTATGTCGGACACCAGTTTTGACGCGGCATTAATGGTATCATGCCCCGCTCGGAATCCAAACTGGTTGTCCGGTATGATTTTCTTTTCATCAGCCCATTGCTTCAGAAATCGAATGACTATCTTTTCTAAAACATTGCTTATGCAGGGAAGAAGACTGATCGACCGTAGATTTGTCGGAATAGACTTATCTTTGTCACGTTTAGGGATCGGTTGAACAACAGCTGTTTTCCAGTGCACCGGGTAATGTGCATTACTCAGCGTATTGTTGAACAAGGTTGTGTAAATTCGGACCGCTTCGGGGGGAAGATGTCGAAGCACAATGTTCGGTATTCCATCGATTCCCACTGACTTTTTCTTCTTCAGCGAGTGGAAGATACCCTGGAGATCTTCTTGAGAAATCAAGATGTGATTTTTAGATTTTCATCATTGGCGAAGGCACTATGTGCCGTGTCGAGACACATAACCACTACGCCACGGCAACCACCTGCCTGATACTACCACAAAATAAGACGCACTACGCTTACTAACATGCTTACTCAACTCCAAAGTATTATCGAACTGGCAGCACTACCAGCACTCTCTACAACCCAGATCGCACCAGCCCAATGTATCCTACCACAACCTCAAAACTCGTTAACACTATTTTCACGAGACTACGACTGGGGCACACAACCCATACACATCAGCACTTATTGAAAGGCTGATGGCCTCTCCACCTATATGCAACACCTGCAACAGATTGTTTGACGTCATCCACATAGTGGGTTCCGCACACCCACTTCAACAATACACAAATAAACCAGTCCATCTTCTGCTTAAATTTCCGACCCACCAAAAATTAATTTAATGTTCAACTATATAAGAAAACTAAACATAGATATTTAAATTCACTTCAGAGCCGCAGGTCTCGGCGGATAGCGCTCTATTGTGGTTTTTTCCTGAAGACGATTATTTGGTATTCGGCCGGATACAAAAAGATTTGTCGGCTCCGGCCGAATATTATAAAGGAAGCCGAATAGACTGAATACCGAATATTTACCGGATATCCGTCATACCTCTAGGTGAAAGGTCCCTCTGCTCACCTTCATTGTGCAGCATAGATCGCCAAGTGATGACCTGATCAACTGTGAAGGCAGTTTCAGTCCGATCTAATCACAGAGTCCTGCATCGACTCCTGCTTTAAAGAGTGTTGAGTTATAATCTGTTAAAAAGAAATCGGACAACCGTCTGCTTGAAGTAGTAAATGGAAACTGTACTTTGTTATATAGTAGTATAAGAATGGATGAATTCAGTTACACAGTTAAGTTTTGACCAAATAGATTATACACATTAATTGTTACTTTACAACACTCCCCCTTTTGAATATTTTAATTTAATACAATGCTTCATAAACCTCAGATTATTTATCCACAACTCCAATTAAAAATCTAAACATTTCAAATTTATCCTTAGATAATGCCTTTGTTGGGACACCGTGGCGTAGTGGGTAAGTGCGTCGACTCCTACGCAGAGGGTGTCAGGTTCGATACACGAATTCATCACCTTTGATAATTCACGCCTCCACCTCTTTCGAGTCACTGACAATGCTCAAAGAGTATTCCTGTCTAGAAAAAGCTTCCTCAACTTCGCAGTTCGGAGTCGGCATTAAACTGTAGGTCCCTTCCACTCGTGAAAGAACAATAGCACGCACAACACGAGTGGTTGCTGAGAAGCTAGGCCCAAATCCACCTTGGACTGTAGCCCCACCCATATTATTACTATTAAGTTGATTGGCTTACATGGATTGATCCTTTTGAGCTTCGTGTAAGTTCCATGCCAAGAAGCCATTCAACATTCAAGGCTGGTATTTCGAAGTGAGTCTGCAAATAATGAATCAGCTCCAGAGCATCACGTTCCTCCTGTGCAGCAACTAGACCATCATCAATATAGCCTCGTCTAAACTCGAACGAACTCGCCCAGATACAACGGTGGACACACACTAATTTTTGGAGTGCTCTTTCCACCTATTTACTCTTCGTAGAGACATGTTGCGATTTGGAGAAAAAGCTGTTGTCTATCTGATTTCTGATATAGTTGTCTATCAGACGTTACAGAGTCTTCAAGAAGGCTGACATGTCTATAATCAACTTAGAAATGGTATGGCTTGATCCTAGGCAGGATCATGACTGAGTCCTACACATTCTGTTGAAGCTACAGCTTGTTACAAAAAATTAAAATATAAGTAAAAACAAGAATGTCTAAAGCGAGTAACAACTTTTTGTTTTTCTTTATTTCATCTTTTTTTATTACACTTATAATTCTCGTAGATTACGTCACATATATATATAATAATAATAATTTATTTTGTTTTCATTATAATGTGTGTATGTATATATAACTTTATCATTACTTCCTTACTTCTCGTTATGTAAATATATATATATTTATTTATTTTTTTGTGATTTCTTTATTGATTTCGTTTTTTGCCTTGCTTTTGCTATCAACCTTACACGCTTCAAATCGAAAACTCCATCTCTTCCTAGTGTTATTAAATAAAAATACTAATCTCCTAATATTTTCCCTTACGAAGACTTAAATACGTACAAATCTAATGTTTCGTTACATGATAAACGCACACTAAGCAATTTCCTTCGAGTTTGGAAGAAGAATGCTGTGCGAAAAGAAAAGAGGACCATTAAAACAGAATCGTAATTTAACAAGAGAAATGTAAAGGAAACGATACGAAATAGGAAACCCCTGAAAATTTATTTGAATTGTGTTCAAGAGGAGGTTAAAGTGGAGAAACGTTTACGAAATAACTTAAAATTTACAGATAATTGCTTAAACTTATTGCCTATGTATAGGTGATAGAGCGATGCAATAATTTTGTGTATTTATTCATTTTCATCGCTTTCTCTTCATTATTCTCATCTTTGCATTAATTTTCTTTAAAAGAAGTCTATATGTGTTTTTTTTTTGTTTTGTTTTTTGTTTACTAATATTAAATCGAATATCACACAGAGGAATAACAATTAATTTTCAATTTATTTGTTATGTGGGTTTTGATCTCTTTATGCATCTCTGCACGAAAAGTAAACCATTTTTTTTGTTTCATTCATTATTATTAAGTTGTTTCTGTTTAAAGAATAACTCTAGAAGTGAAGTTAAATCGTATATTATCATGTTTTATTAAATTATATATGTATGTATATATATATATCTCACACAGCCAAGCACACACATTCAGAACACTTCGTAACTGTAACTGGTATTTTTGAGTGCATGATTGTTGCCATTGAAATTAAATCTATTCATTTTGTGACAGCGATTGTTATTTCGTATTTTCTGCTTTTCTTTTCTTTCTGTTTCTTTGTTCTTACGTTCATGTATATATATATATATTCATAGCGGTAAAGAATGGGTTCTGGAAAGTAGTTTGGTGTTACTGCATTAGAATTAGAAGTTCGGCAACATTTATAGTAATATATTTATATTTTCTGTTTTAAAGAAGTAGTGATAGTTGTGATAGTAGTGACATTTTAGTTTATTTGTTTGCTTTGCTTACCGGAAAATAAAAGAGAATAAAAAAACAAATAAAATCAATGTTCACACTTATATTGAATTCAGTTTAAATCTATTTTTCTGATTTTTGAAATAACCACGTTTTGATTTGTTGAAGAAATTGTCTATCTTGTTGTCGTCGCTCTCCGTCACTGACTGTTGGTGGGTAGTGCTGGTGAACGTTCGTGGTAGAATCTTTTTTGTTTCCTCCATTTACAAGAGATCACGATGGAACACCCAGGTGTGTTTGGTGTGAGCGAATCTGTGCGACAGCCATTGAGATTCCAGGAGATTGAAACGATCTTGACTGAGGTATAAGGGTTTACCACGCCTGCAAGGAAAGAAAAAAGGTTCATTTTGGATTAAATGTCATCTATATGGGGATGGCTTTAAGAATAACACTATCTCCTGTGCACAGCAGAATTACACGAAGTCGTTGGTTTCGTTGAAAGGTCTCCAAATGTCAAAAAATACGCCCTTGCTGCGTTGCTGGACATCAAGGGAGCCTTCAATAATGTGTAAACCGAGGCAATTAAACTTGCCCTTGAAAAGGCAAGGATTAAGCAATCCCTTACCTAAGTAATAGTAAGTCTGCTCAGTAGAAGAATCATTAATGCAATCCCAGGTGATGCAACTATCAAGGGGCACCTCACAACTAGCGTCATCTGTCCCCTTCTGTGGGAAAAAGTCATCATCTTGGAAAACTCATATACACATATACGGGAACCAAGGCAAACGCATACGCCGATGCCGTGGTTATTATCGCCTGTGGTAAATTTCTCCCAACTTTTAGTGAGCTAGTCGTACGCACATTAAGCACACTTGTCAGTGGGAAAAATCTTGTCTTGGGTCTAAGCCTCAAAAGACAGAGTCTGTCCTTTTCACTAACAAAAGGGTCATTCCGCTTTTTAACCCTCCATCTAGCGAAGCACCTTAGTGTAATCCTAGACAGGAAATTTAACTGGAAACTAAATGTCAAGGAAACAGCAAAGAAAGCGGAAGCTTTCCTAATATCCTCCAACTTGAAAATGTTAACAAGAACACAGAGACTTCCATGTCTATGTAGTGTCAGAGTAGCAATTTCTAACTCCAACAGCAGGTCTAGAGGTTCTACTGGATCTTCTTCCATTTGACTTGATGGAGTCTATATATAGAAGACTGCTGCAAAGAGCGCCATAAGGATTATCCAATCCAAATGCTGGCACGCAAACCCCAATGGTCATGCGAGTGTTCTAGCCAGACTACAAATTGAACAAGTTGTAAACGACTACACTCTCCCTCTCCATCACTTCGAAATACCCTTCCCAACAGGGAGGATTGGAATATAAATTAACCCATCAACAGCTCGACCTCCATCCACGTCTAGACGAATTAATCGAAGATCGAAAAAAGCACAGCAGCGACTATGTTCTATGAATTGCTAAACATTCACTGCCCTATCAGACTACCTGACGACGGCAGTGTTTTTCAAGCGGAGTTCCTGGCGATTGCTCTATGCTGGGTCCCAAGTCGTAGGGACATAACCGGCAGTGAAGTGGAGGATGTGGGGACGAAGTGCAAATAAAGGAAAATCCTCATTACCATTGTCAATGTCCCTGGTCGCTGCCTATTGAAGCTAAGAACACTAAGGGAATTATTCGCCAGAATCTCCAGGAGCTGGAAGAAATCCCATTAACTTCTATTTTCAGGTTTGTCAGGATTTCTGGATGGCTGGACTAGACAAGAACAACATCTAAAGGACGCGAGTAGAAAGTAAAAGGTTAATATCCTCCGCGGACATCCAGACGTAGCTCCATCAAACAAAATCTTGCACGTATAGTAAAACGAAAATCCCTTGTCCAACTTTAGGTTAGGTAGGAGGGCTGCTAGTACATTCACGATCACACTTAGACCATACTGATCCATTGTGATACCCATAGTCAGACTACTACCACTGATTGACCAACTCCAGTGATAGTGCCGTTAATTCGATGCCAACGGCAAATGGTGACTGAAGCAGATTTGAAAACCAGATAAAAACGTATTAACTTTACTTTCACTGGGATTTGAGCCCTTAGGCACTCTACCAACTGCGCCATTCAGTCGTTTTGTCCAACTTTTGACAGAGATCATGTCATTTCGTAAATTCGAGATTCTCCGACATGAGGTTGTTTGGACATGGATTTCTGTATCTAAAATTCCCCATATCATGTTCATGAACCGGACATGATTCACGTCCAGTAGAGACGGCGTGTTATGTAAAAAGGCAGTGCCCGGTAATTATAAGGGAATACTTCTAATTCGTCGGCTCTTTCGTTACATTGAGTGCCGTGAATACAGGCACACAGAAGGGGTGATCTTGGAGTTAGACCTCCTTTAGAGATACGCGAAAACTTTTACCATCATGGACCTTATTCCTGGTAAAGACAGAGCCATCATACACATCTGACTGCTTATACATAGGATACTTTAAGGACTATTGAAACCCATGGACTAAACGTTTGAATAGCTTTGACTGCACTGTGGTGGTTAAGTAGAGTACGGTCAACGCCAAAGATCTTATTGGTACCGGCGACTTCCTAAGTGAGAAAATGATGGTAGTCAACTCGAAGAGTAACAACCCGCAGAACATTCCTGAAGGAAACACTTATTCAAAGACCTTCGCTGTTATCTCGATGCTGATATATAGCACAGACACCAATAACACCACATCAAACCGAGACTTCCCAACCTAAGGAAAACTAAGGAATTTCCAGCAAATGACAATCTGATGAGAGGGCTTGTTTATATATTTGAAAGAAATCAATCGCAACTCACTTCAAATCGCGGTCTTCTTCGTCAAAATCGTCCAAGTATAAAGAACCCCACAGGCATGCTCTCCTGCCGCGAATTACAATTATGTACGTTGATGTGACCACCAGAAAGATGCCGATTCCACCGCCGCATGAAATAGTGTGCTGAAAACAGAAACAAATCCAAAAAGTTAACCAACGACATGTAAAGCGCTTGCAAAAGACTTACTCGAACTGCCTCACAGCAGTCATTCTCAGCGCAGCAGTTCTGTTTGAGACAAACTATCGCCCCGCACAACAGGCAAATCGAGCTCTCCTTTGGCACTTTCTTGCAGTTCTCACACGGTCTCTCGTGGTAGTACTGAAAATGTATGCAAATGAGCATCGCTAACGGATGACAGCAGGGGATGACAGGAAAACTTACGGTAAATAATCGCTCGTACTCTCTTGGTAGACCCAGTAGTTTTGGTTGTTGCCAGGCAATATTTTGATTGAGTATCACAAGTTCTCTGATGGAATCAAGCGGTGGATGAACATCCATCAGTTGTTCACACCAGAATTGTGGTAACGAATCCTCAGTACCGGGAATAAAGCATATTCCCTTCGACGCATTAAAACAATCCCAATCCATGCTGTCGGTGACCAATTCCAGATAGTACACCAGACGGACAAACTCTAGGGGAGGAGCTGAGATCTCAGGCATTTCATGGCGATAAAGGTGATGCCGAAGCAGCGCGGCAACACGCAAAAATGGAAGACACAGGGTCTGCAGCTGAGTTTCCATTGACTTCAAGTTGACCTCAATCGGTCCAGACTGATCTAGCGAAGCTGGCAAACAATCACGGCGTAATTTCTGCAGTCTATCTGTGTGGCTGAGAACGAGGGCCATGGCTCGTCCCAAATACGGAGTGCTTCCGCTTCTGACCTTGTATTTTGCCATAATGAAGTCGCATTCGATATCAGTCAGGGCGACACAAAGCTTCAGAACTATCTGATAGTACAGGAGATTGTACATGACTTTGACTATACAGTTGAAATACACTGCAAAGCGAGACCGATTAGATTCATTGTGATTTGTGGCGTGTAACAGAGTACTTACCTTGGTCCAAGTGCAGTGGTGCTAAGAGGATGAATTTCAATAATAGAGCTATCGGATCGGCGAACAGACTAGGGATGAATTCCTTGCAATGAGAAGGCACAGGAGCTGGGTCAACTACAGGCATTCCGGCAAGAGATGCCCACGAACGCCACAGCGGCCATTCGACAAGAACGCGCACATGAACAGAGAGCACATGAAGTAGTGGCACTATGCATTCCCTCTTCGGCTTGTACCGCGTCGACTGGTTGGAACAAAGAGTTCCACCGCGTTGAATGATCTCCGACTCAAGGTTCGTTCGGGCTATTGAGGTTACAAACAGGAATAAACTACGGAACGTGGGCGGCAAACGGTTCATTTTGCGATGAGTAATGTTGGTCATGTCCTCCATGGCCCGACCCATAGCTTCAGAGAGTTTTGTCGATGTCTGTAACAAAAAGTAGAATCAAACTGCACACTAATCCATCTGTTATTGGAAACCTACCTTAAGTGGTGGTCGCTCGTTCTCCTTGATTAGATTCATGAGCTCAAAGACCAATGTGGAGAATTGTTGCGTTCCCGAGCGCACCACTGGCGCTGGCCGATCCAGTTGCGGATTGAGTGGAAGAACTGAATTTGACAGCTGCCTGCAGACGGGGCAGCAGAACTCGCCGCGCTCGTGCAAGTGCTGACGCTGGGTGGCGTACAGTGTCTTTAGATATGCGTCGAGGCAGCTCAAATGCACATGGTGCCCACAGGACTGCACGTAAACGCCATTCTCGTAGCCTAGATTGTTTGACAAGTACCAGGACTCGTTGCCGAACTTCTCGCTCAGGATTTGGTTTCGCCGATTGAAGTCTGTTGCGAGTATACTGCTGTTCTTCAGTCGCTTTTCATCCTCTGCATTTAGCGGCAGTGGTAGACGTTCGGCAATTTTTCTCCTATGTCCAACGATGCCACTCGACTCCACCAACACGACCAAACCGATGGGATTCGATTCTGTGCTGGCGCTGGTGCAATTGCAGATGATGCAGTCGTACTCCTTTTCGCGGGGCTGCTCGAATTCATCCTCGAACAAATCGTCGCCGCACTCCATGCCCTGGCCGGCTGTCTGCATGAACTCCTTCTGTTTGTTGGCAAAGTCCTGCATCATCTTTCGTTGCCGCTCCTTCGCTCGCCGTGAACGCTCCTCCTTCTCCTTAGCTTCTCTGGCCTTTTGTTCCGCTTGTTTCTCTCTTTGGTTCGGCCAAAGGCGGCTGCGAATCTCTTCAATGGTCAAAGCGCATTGTTCGTCCCGGTTTGCAATTTTACGCAGCAGGTTGCCTATGAAGAAGGGCCCGTCGCCAATGCGCGAGTTCGATACGTGAATGTTTTTGTATTTCTGCTTCTGCTGACTAGATGACGAAGAGGAACACGGAGAGGACGATAAGGGCGAAGTGGACGGTCCTTGCCCGTCGCAGTCTACATCCATAGTGGAAGACGCAGCGGCGCCTTCGGCTTCCGTCGAATCTATCTTCTCCTTCTCACCGTCATTCAACGAGAAGCTGTCAAGCGTGCCGCTTAGTTGCGAGTGTAGTTTCAAGAGCAGGGACAGAATGCTTTCCTCAATGATGACCTCAGCCTTGTTCTGTCCAATAGCGTGCTCCACGTTTCTCTTCCGGCTGTTGGAGTCGAATGCGCGCCGCGAGCTGCTGCTGGCCGAGCCCAAAGCACCGGCTCCGACGCCAAGGGTGTTCGTTGGCACAATATCCATGGTTCCACTCGGCACAGCGACCGGTTGCACTCGTTGGAACGGCAGCAGCATGCCGCCGGGGTTCGATGACGTTGGAGAGAACATTTCGTTTGGTTGGCGGGTTACCACCGCGGTGGCGTTGGCTGATGCCCCAGCTCCTTCTGCAGTGGCCAATCCAAGATCCCGGCGGATCGCCACTTCCATTCGGGACTCCGCAAGCCCGCCTATGGGCGGCAAAGGGTACCGCCCACTAATGTCTCCTATCGACTGCAAGGCCATAGAGGTGGCCTCTTCGATTTGACTGTCGCTGTCGTCGTCCATGCTGTGGATGACCAGCGATGTTTCGGGAACCACGGACAAGTCCTGGGGCAGGGCCACCTCCATGGAGACCACGGCCAGAGATGTGTTCGAATTCGACGCAGACGCTCCGGCTTCATTCTCGCCACCCACTATCATTGGAAGCGTCTCGCTGTCCGACAAGTCGAAGTCAATGTCGCTGTAGTACGGGTTCGAGCGATAGTTGGCCGGCGACACTTGGGGCTCTTGTGACTTCAGCGACAGCTTTGTCACAACATGCCGCAGATTCTCGCAGAGGTTATCAGTTGGATAGCACTGGAGCAGCTTCGGTGGATCTCTCCGCGAGAACGAGTAGCAGGACTGCTGGTAGGACTCGCACTCAACGATGGCGTCTTTGCTGGACTTGTCGCTGATCTCCACAGCTATCTCCAAGAGGAAGACCGCCAAAGCAAGTAGGTGCTCGGACACATCTCGGGAATGTACCGCTCGAAAGAATATCGATAGAATCGTCGAATGAAACACTCTCGAGTTCAGAATCCGACAAGGATCACTGAACGACTGGCCAACGGGACGTGGCAGCCTGAACGGCGGCCACAGGTTCCCACTTGCTGGCATTTTGTCCTTTGACTTGACGAAGTTTGTGAACCTGTCCAGTGAACTTTGGAAATCACGGCGATGGACGGCTCGCAAGAGCACATGCAAGGGGTCGTAGTAGTTCTCCCACACCTCGTCAATTGGCGTGAACAACCCCTGCTCTAGGTTCTCCGACCCAGACGACGGTGCTTTGTAAACCGACAGTTTCTTCAAAAACGTTTCGAAATTCTTCGTGTGCACATTGCCCGATCGCTCCGGCATGAGTTCCAGCAGCTGACTGTGCGTTTTGTTTTCAGTCGCCAGGAGCGCACTGATCTCGATTATGCACTGGGTTGCTTCGTCGTTGCCCAAATTCGTCCGCGACGTGACCAGAGTAGCCAGGAAAGTCAAGAATCCTTCCAGCATTGAGGCTTGCTCCATTTTCTGCGGCGACTTAAGCGGTGCCATCTCCAGCCATTGGCCAACGCCGAAGAGTTCGATTGTGTTGGTGAGGAAGAAGTAGTCCGGCAGGTTGGTGGCGCAGATTTGCAGGAAAAACAAGTCCATGTCGGCCATTGAATTGCAGAAATTCGCCTGAATGTATGTCATGGCTTGGCCCTTGATTTGCAGACCATTCCGTACCCACTTGCCGGCTAGGATTTCGTAGAAGAAACTCTGAAAAGAAAAGAAGCATGTTGAGAACAATGATGGGACTGTGAAAATAAACATGCAAAGGAGAGTGGTTGCAAGTTGCTGAAAGTTTGAACCTTGTGAGAATTTGTGTCGTGTCTAACAATAGTAACATGTCAGAAGTCACAGAATGCGAGAATGTCGAAGCATACAGATTAAGCGAGGCCATAAGTAGTCTCCGAGTGTGTGTAAAAAAAACTTTGAACGAGACAGAGAAGACTGTGCAAGTTAGGAAATCTGTCAATCTGTACGTATATATGGACGGCACTAAAACGGAGGAAGGAACCGGGCTATGAGTATCCACGATCTCATTCCTATCCCTGTCCGTCCGATTGCTTAACCAGGGTAGTGTTTACCAAGAGACTGGGACAGAGGAGACTGACCGCTGACTATTAAAGAACGGGTTATCTATCGCTACATACAAATACAGTCAGGCGGCCAATAAGGCGCTGGAAACACCATCAATTAAATCAAAGATGGTTCAATAGTGCCGTCTATCTCTCTGGGAGATTTGCAGTAGCTGCAGTGACGAGGAGGAAGAAGAGACTACGCTTCACTCCCCCGGCACTTGTCCAGTAGGTCCGCTAGGTAACTCATTCAGTAGCCTAGAAGAACAAATTGGCTGTAACCCGGCGTAGGAGTGGATCACCCAGTATAGGCCACTAGGATACCCGTAGGTAGTTCCTAGTTATTGGTTAGTGCCCTGGACAAAAGAGGAACCGGTGCAAATCACTAATATAACAATCGATCAAACCAGAATCTGGAGTGGGTCACAACTACCCGTGACAATCACTTTATCCTAACCTTACAGAACTTCAAAAGAATGATAATTACAAACATCTGGGCCGCAAATCATGGGACTGAGTAAAACGCTAGGGAGGTGGATGTGGTGGTTAGGTGAGAACCTTGTTCGAAATATGTGCTGCTTTAATGCTAGAGCTCTGTTAGCGTTCTTATATGTATTTTGTAGTTCGAGTTGCAGAAATTTCGAATTAGAGAGAGGCGACTGTACATCTAAAACCGACCAGAAGCCGCAGAAATGTCATCAAGTGAGTTTAAGGAGTGTTTATTAAGCGCTCGCTGTCTAAGAGTGTTTAGCTGTGTTGTTGCAGCTGCGATAATGTATGTTGCGCGGGATATTTAAGATGTGTTAATTTAAACGCCTAGAGACATTAGCCTCGACTGGTTTTAGTGCGATGTGCCATTTTCTCCAAGCGAGCACGGACTGGCACATCCTTGCCTATCCAGTTCAACGGCCTTCTCATGACCTGGTACACAGAGAAGGGAACTGACCTTCTAACGGCGCTACCTCTGCTCGTCATTTCTGTACTAGTTTGGAATATAAACGCTACCACGATCAATTTTTATATTTCACGCCTCCTCCTCTTCCGACGCAGAAAATTGGGTGGAGGTGGACCTGGGTCTATTTTCTTACACACTCGTTGTATGCGTGCCATTTTCCTTTCACGAGTGGAAGGGACCCGCAGTATTATTCCGGCTCCGAACGACAAATTTTAGGAAGCTTCGTCTGAATAGGAATACTCCTTGATCAGTGACTCGGAAGAGGTAGAGAAGTGAATTATGAAACTGCCAGCCTCTGAGTAGGAATCGACGCATCAATCCTGCCTAGGAATTACAGGGTGTCGTAGAACAACTTCAACATTCAGCAGCATTCGAGCTATCCTCTTTCATCTTCATAGATTCTGATTCTCAGAGTGGCAGGATTCTGGAAAGGATGGTAAGCGGCAGAGAACAACAACCAATCGGACCACCTGCCACCAATATTAGCCCGGAGAAGTTCTCCCACACACGCTTCCCAGAACAAGAATAATGGCAGGCAAAATTGGTAGCAGAAGAGGTTTTTTTCTCGCTGTACACTGACGGCTCAAAAACGAATGCAGGTACAGCCGTAGGGATCTTTTGTGACCCATTTGAGAAATCTCTGGCATTAAGAGACGTCTGTAGTGTCTTCCAAGCTGAAGTGGCAGCGATACACGAAGCACCACTCGCAGTGAAAAAACTCAACAGAGCCAACAAATCGGTTTCCATTTTACGATAACCAGCGGCAATAAAAGCCATAGCATTGGGCATCTTAACGTTGAAACTGGGCAGGTTATGCAGTCAGTGCGTCAGTGAACTATCCTTGAAAAACTCCAATACCAGGGCACACTGGCATTGAAGCAAATGAAGAAACAGACAGCCTTGCGAAAAATGGATCTGAATTTGGTGATTCTCGAGCAATCCATTATGCACTGAAACCTGGCGGACGAAGACAACTAGATCGCGTTGGCTCAATCTGGAAATCGCAGATACAGAAAGAGCCCTTTGGCCGACGCTGAAAAAACAGAGATCCACATCACTGATCACATCACTAGTCGCAAGAACGTGAGAACGTTAGTGGAAACCCAGGCACTCATGCATCGCGACAGAACATACCCCACAACGACTGTATGAGGAAGAAGCTGAATCTATCCAAACTCTGCTTTGCGAATGTCCAGCCCTAACAAGGATAATAAAACAATTTCTGGTAAATTACTTCCTTGCAGTGCTGGACGACGTGTTTGGTGCATAACTGAATAACCTCTTGATGTTCCTAAATTAATCCGTGTGGTTTTGGTAACAAAATGTCTCATTATAGGTATGTAACACCAATTCAAGGGCACAATGGATTCAACATATCGGTCTAAGTGAGCCACGACCGCAAGGCCGTACCCTACCTAACCCACTGCGCCAAGGGAATCAACTAAGCCAGATGTAAATCTGATGGTCACTCACCCCACACATAATTCATTCCGCCCTACATTGTCCTCATGGAACAAACTTTTGAAGTACGTTGGTTAACTTCGATTTGTGCGTTCCATTCATTCGCGTTGTGTGGTGATTGTGAAAATTACCTCTGAACAATAGGTACACATTTAAAAACGAAATAATGGTCACATGGTCTTTATTGTGCTCCAATTTAAAGTTCGGCCGTTTTTATTGGTAAACCCCCATGCGCAGTGTAACCGTACAACAAGAGGTGGACCATTAACTTTTTTTCTAGACCACTGCCGTGATTGAGAATTAAATCAAAATTGTTTTCCTAGCTCAGCAGTCAAGCCCTAATGGGGTGGACTTTTAATTTATGACACATCTAGTAGAAATCAAATGAACTGTATATAGTTTCACTTACCTGCACTCTTAGCGGATGAATCATAAGTAACGGCAATATATACGATGACGACGGTAAGATATCACTCAATGACATTCCCATTTTTGTGACAGCTTGACACAAGAATGCTGCCAGATAACGATGAAGTGGGAAATGGAAAGACGCTTGCATCATTTCATCCTAGAAGAAGAAGGAAAAAAAAAAGTTCAAATTGATAGGAGAAAAATAAAAGCAAAGATAACAAACCTTGCTCAACTTAGGCTCCAAGAAATAAATCGCATCCAACCACTCGTGCAGAGTATTCACACAGAATGTTAATATTTTCTTAGCCAACGGTGCATGAGTGCCATCCTTAAGATGTGATATAATTGACCACATTGGATACGCGCTCGCCTCGAGTTCACAAGAAAACGCTGCGTAATACGAACTGGGTTCGAATTCAACGTGACTTGTTGTCTCGCGCACATTCACATTCATTCCCTGGAGCATCGACAGAAATTGGAACCACATATCTATCAGATTGTCATCCCGTAGAAACACCAGGGCAACAGACTCATGTGACAGGACATTGTTGAAATCTGAAACCAGCGGCCAATAGCAATGCTCCTTCATAACTTGACGAGTACAATCGATCACAAAGTGGAAATTCTTCACGGGATCTACTTGCGGAAACATAATAAGAAACATGAAAATGGAAAATAGAGAAATCACATGGACACTTGGCAATGGGTTAATTTACCATGAAGCGTGTTCTGTATGAGTATCTTGGACATCATCAGCTTCAAGCTGATTATCATGACATGTAGCAGGGATAGTTCGTTGACCATTTTGAGGGCGAGACTCTCATTCGAGAATAATTGAACGCTCATGTGTACCACACGATTGCTGAGCGTATCTGGATCTCTGGACATTTCCAAAACGCATGGTATTCGACTGTAGTGCATCACAAATGTTCGGGTAAGGTGTTCCTGTAAAAGAAAAAAAGAAAGAATGAAAATTATGGCAGAGGGTGTGATGAAAGCATTGCTTGGCTACAAGTTTAGTTCAATCAAACAGTGGGATCTAAAAATAAAGTCGGCTACAATCCGATGAGTCGGGCGCTTGCCTGTGCAAGTGCACGTGGACGATGAATTGAAGTCAACCTAGAGTCACCCTGATGTTCAGTATGACATCAGATCACAATTTGGAATTTGTGATGAGATGAGGCCCATGTTTGGCGGTTGTCAATCAAGCGATCAAAGGCGTTGATTCATTCTGAACCATTTTGTGGTGGTGGCCTCATCAAAGTTAATTAATTAATTGTTGAATCTGATAATTAAAGCAAATCTGACTGCGTGATTTTATTGGCGTAGCAGGGGAATATGCGTCGAATATATGGTCCTGTCTGCGAGGAAGGCGAATAGAGGATAGGCACAACCGCCAACTCTTCTAGCCATATGACGATGTGGCCGGAAGGCAAAACTACCTCGGCTGCATTGTCTAGACAACATTGAATCCATGAATGCTTCAGCTAGAAGGGCTTTCCAATCTGAGTCTACTGGTTCGGGAAGGAGAACCCTCGCTTCGAAACTCGAGTCCTGCGATGCACGCTGTCGTTACTCCTTTTGTATGCCTCGTCAGTCGTATGTTATTTTTTTGCTCACACTCGCCATCATATTAAGGGATGTGATTTCAGCCAATTCTTAAATGGCCGAGGGCAATGCAACCACATATCGTTGGCGTTTGTGTTCGACATGGGCATACCGGAGTCTCCTCCTTAGATCCTCTTCGAAGACTCAGACGTCTTACGTCAAAGCTGCTCTTTGTTGGGTGGTCCAGTTTTCTAACATTGGAAAGTCGAGCTCGGAGTCGTGCTGCCACGATAAAATAGTCAGAGTTGACGTTTGCCCCTAAGAATGTTCGCTCATCCCAGATATTTGCTTTGGTTACCGGTTCCTGGTTCGTGTGTGAATCCTTTACCTCGTGCGATGACCATATTACGTGCTGTCGCAAACTCAGTGAGTCATAAGCTGTTATGAGTTGCCGCGTTGTGGAGGCTATGCTTTCCGATCTTTCCGCCAAAAAAGTTTTCCTTACCGATTTTTGCATTGTCTTCGAGCACGATTTTGACATCGTACTTCATTATCACCATACGCCGTCCTCTATGATAGGCGTCTATTAAACTGTAAAGCCGAAAATAAACGCCAAAAGTATAGACATCAGCAGTCTTGGAGCACGTGTAAGCATTCCTGGAAGTGGCAGCTCATTCATTTCAAAAGGGAGAAACTTGAGTAGCTATGCCAACATGCCAAACCACGCAATACCATGAAAGATGTCTCCAGAACTTGGAAGGTTGGTAAAGAGACTACATAACACATCCTCTGCTCGTGCAGTGCTCTGGCTGGGAGGAAGTCACACCTAGGGCCCTAATTAGTAGCAAGAGGCAATTGTTGGGCATGGCAATGGTCCTACTTTGCCCTAAGTGTGACTGTCTTCTTGCAGTCAGCCAACCTAACCTAACCTATGACTTTATATACAGAGGCTGCGATGACGAAGAAGAAATAGAGGATAGTCCTCACTACTTTTTTCACTACCCCGGTCTCTGCCAACTGAGATATAGAACACAGGAGAGTCGTTCTTCCAGGACATCCAGGAACCAACCGAAATCCCACTTACTTCTATTTTTAGGATGTCTGGACAACACCGGAACACCGATATGACAGCATGAATACAACGAGTACGAAGTAGAATTATTTTCTCCCCATGGGCCCATTGTTGTAATGGGTCCAAAAGGGACCTTAGTGAGACGTTACCTCCCAACGTAAGCTCTCGAACCTAACCTAACCTAAGATATAGTCGTTCTTCACATATACACTGTAAATAGTCCCGCACTCGTCGCCCTGGAAGCAACAGAATCATAGCCTAACAACTAAGCTAAAGCCCTGATATGTTCAGAGTTTATCGCTAATCTGCGCGCCCCTCTGAACGAAATATCCGAACAGTTCAACGTTCGTCTGTCTACCATGCCAAAGGGACATCCCGGGAAAATGCAAAGCTGATAAAATCGCTAAACGCGACACTGGGCTGTAAGATTATGGACTCTCTTGTATCATAGGTATACACCTTCGAATTATAGCTCAATAATCTCTACAAAGGACAATGTAGCACAATGGACCAAACGCGTTGTCAGCCTAAGTCAGCCGCGGCCATTTGCCCGCAAGGCACCCAATTTTCCTACCAATGCCATGCAGAGAAAACCAATGCCAGATGGTTAACAGTTAACTCTTGACAAGAACAATAGCAGGCACAGCATGAGTGCTTGCTGAGAAGCAAGGCCCTGGCCGTCTATTGGCTGTAGCGCCATCTCAAATATTATTAGACAGTTAACAGGAATCACTTTTCAAATCGCTAAACAAATCTGTCCTCATATCGATCCAAAAAGATCAAGTAAGCCTGATCTTCCTAAAGAGATCTAAAATTAGCAATGCACTGGGAATAATCACCGAACATTGCCTATTAAACCTTCACGCAAAAAGACTACGCCAATTTTCCAACGGCCAACAAGAAGTTGCTTAAAAGACGAAGAGGACGAGGAAACGATCCAACACATTGGCACGGCACGGCAACCCTCTTCAATTTGAAACACTCACGTGCCATGGGCCTTCTTTGACTTTAGCGCATTAATGCCACTTCCTACTCCCTGCGGTAATAATTCTAATTCCAGGACAACACTGATGAACAACATAAAAAATACAGAAAGCTCACTCAAGTAAATGTTGGTATCCAAGCGCATTGGAAGTTAAGGCAGGTTCGACGATAAAGGAGAAAAGTCTTCTCAACATCTACAACGGACTAGATCTACGAGCACTCGTCTATATTCTGTTCAGAAGGAGACGTCTGGAAGAATCAATCGTCATTGCAGACGCCGCTCTTGCTACCTTAACAACACACCACTTATCAATGTGAGGAATCAATCTCTGAAGCACATGACTTCCAATAGCGCCTTAGTCATGCCCCACCCGATGGGTCTATCATCACTGTGGTGTATACGCATTATTCCATATGTATTCGGATAAAAATGTCACACAACCACTTGCTACTCGAAATAAAGTCAGTCTACTCGAAAGTTGTGTTTCGTTGCAACGCGCTATTAAAGCACTCCACAATTACTTCCAATTCTATTCCATCATTGCAAGCAAACAAACTTACACCTGTCGTTTAAATATCCAGATAATCACTGCAGAACGTAAACGACTACCCGTATTCACATGCCTGACTAATCACAAGTGCGTTTGGGGCCGCAACGTGTGTCCTTTCAGATGACAAACTCACGTTAATGCTAAAAATCTGGAGCTCTTCTTATACAAAATAAACTATGAATTATTAAAGCAGTCGTAACTGCACATACCTTGTAATCCTGGTCCGGTAGCATATTCAATAAGAAACACACCAAATTCTGCGGGAACTCCAATTTGAACGTCCAAAAAATGAACTCCTCGAGCAACGTGGTGTGGTTCAGCTTCTCGCCCAGTGCCACCAAATGCTTGTAATCATCGGGTGGTTCCGGTCTATTTAGAAATCAGAGTTCCATACAAACAACGTTCGTCACAGTAACTGAGTGAGTTTAAAGCTTACCGCGGAAATCGATTAACCGCATCCTCGTACTTCTTTTTGTTTGCCTTCAGGAAGCGGCCATGCTCTGTGTCCGGGCAGGGTTGCTCATTGTAATATTTATACACCTAAAACAACAACAGAAGAAGGACGGTGTTGACGCAACCACAATATCCAATTATAATGCACAGCAGCACTTACCTCGGGATTTATGAGAGCTCTCGTCATAACCTTACGCATTATCTCGCCCATGTTGTTCAGTTCAATGAGCATATTGGCGAACTCTTCGCATGTGTACGCGGCCAGGTTGTAGCTACCAACATTATCGCTGAACTGACGGAAATGTTGCAACAGTCGGAAGAGCAGCTTAGGCATTATTGCCTCAGCCACAGCTAGTAGATTCTTAGGAACTGGATCTTTGTTGGCGCCCTTATTAAAGCCATGATCACTGCAGAAGCCTTCGGCCTTCATCACCGATGTATCACCACAATCGCAGGCACCACCGGCTTGCGAGAGAAACATGTTGAAGTCGTGATTTGTGTGATCGCCCTTCTTGAAGCAGTCCCGACATATTGACATGCACGGTGAGATGCCGCACGTGCGACAACGGTAGGCAACCACATGTGGCACCCATACGAGGCCACATTTTGCGTGGTTGTCATAGCTGCGAACTGTAAATAAACAAGAAACGAATTGAATTATTTGTAAATGATAGGAAACAACGGGTTATGTTGGGTTCTTGTAATTAAAGACATGGTTTTTGTCTAGAGCAACAAGGATTCCGAGTTAGAAGAAATATAAGTTTAAATATACTGAGAATTTATTAGGTGCTCGTAATAAGACCAGATTTATTAAGTTTAAATAACACACATAAATTGAATTGGGAATGTGGAAACATTATAATGGCCTTGGATTTGTTGCGGCCGGCATTTGCCTAGTTACGGGAGTACTGTTGGATTCCGAATCCTGGATCATAGCTGTCTTAACGGAGAAGACGTTTGACATCACATAAACCCGATTTAGGTCGCCAGATTCAGCGTCCGAAACCAGCTGTATACCCGTTATTTCTTGCAACTTTGTCAGCTTTATCTTCTCTAACCTAACATTTTTATTTGGTCCTAAACATCTTCTATGTATTCTAGAAGCGTCAAGACAAAATTTCAATTCAGTTCATGAATTTCACAAATCCCCCAATTCTCCAGGGGATTGGAAATATAAGTACGGACACAAGAAACCTATTAAAATTGTGGGACAATAGACAAGGGTTCAGTACTCTACGTTTTCCATGGCCAGAATACAGGGTGGGTCATCAGTCTTTTTTTTTTTTTCACTGACAACTGTTTCCCGTTCGAAATCGTGACAAAGTCAGTGTCATCCCTTCGTGGAACGCGAAATATTTCGGTCAACGGTGGGCGTTACAGAGCCACGTTAACCAACTCCTTTTTTACTAATATTGAAGACATGGACTTAGCCTTGCCACGCCATGTAACACAGCTCATGCATTTTTCGCGCACCAAATTCCTAAATCCTGGTATCTGCCGTCTTGGCGATGTCAGTTGGCTACCTCGAAGCTGTGTTTTAAGCCCTTTTTACGGGGAATCGCGAAGGACCAAGGTTATGGCAACAATCCAGAAACGATTCAAGCACTTAAGGCCAAAATCATCCAAACAAAACGTGACCCACAGCCCGCAACCATCAACATGGACTTGGGAGATTGGGGTGATAGAATGCGCTAGTGCGAAGTCAGCCGAGACAGTCACTTGAACGACATTGTATTTCATAATTAATAAGAATATTTGTTCTTAATAATACAACCACAATACATGCAAAAATATTGTAGCAAGTATAGATTAAAACTCCGCTTCGTTGGTAAAATTTCTTTATTCGATCGAACACGTTCTTTCTTGCTTCGCTCTTTTACATATATGTGAGTGCCCACGTGGCGATCTCCTTCTTCGTAAAGGCCGATCCCGACTCGAAGTTGGATGCGGTTCGTAACAATCGATAACACCACGCAGCTGTCATCCAGTACAGGTCCGGTAAAAATTAAATTTGTTATTTAATTTACTAAAAAATGTATACATTTTGTTCATTTTATTACATTTTTAAAAATAAATTTGCCTTTCGCCCACCCTATCTTTCGACTCAAACCGGCTGGTAATGATCTAGTAGAACAAAATAAGCTTCGAGAAAGAAGATCGATCCTCTTGTCGTCCAAGCAATTGTCTCATGAAGTCGTCGTCAAACTGATTCCCTAAATCATTCAGCTCCAGTTCCAGGCAGAGCCGTTAGAGCAATTTCAATTTACAAGAATGAACTTCCGTTCTCTACTTTTCGAACAAGGTGCACTAGGTCTACCGACCTCTCCAGCTAGTGAGATTTCTGGCCAGCTGCCTCCAGTTGCGCCCACCAAATTGAACTCGTTTTGTGTAGGTCACAACAAAAGAGCCTCCGCAATTTCAATTTGAAATTCTATTAAAGTTAAGTAATAATAATAATAATAATATGGGTGGCGCACGATCCGAGGCAGACCTGGGCCTAGCTTCTCAGCAACCACTCGTGTTGTGCGTGCTTTCGTTCTTTCACGAGTGGAAGGGACCTACAGTTTAATGCCGACTCCGAACGGCGAAGTTGTGGAAGCTTTTTCTAGACAGGAATACTCTTTGAGCATTGTCAGTGACTCGAAATGGGTGGAGCCGTGAATTATCAAAGGTGGTAAATTCGGGTATCGAACCTGGCACCCTCTGCGTAGGAGTCGACGCACTAACCCACTACGCCCCGGCGACCCACTTTACACAGTTAAGTAAGCATGCATTTGTTACGTATGTTCCTAGACACTAATAGAAGATTCTTGTGTACCACTTCCTTTGCCTTTGTGGAGTCCCATCCACCATGTATGTCTGCTAGATTCACCCTCGCATGTCTTTTTTGGCTGACGCTATAGTCTGGAGTGGAACTGGGATTCAGGAAAAATGAGTCACCATCCAGCAACGGTATGGTGCTAGATGCTGCCAGCTACGCACATTCTGGTTGAGGTCCTTTACCCGATGTGTTCGACATCAGAGGCTTGGTCTTCCTTTCTCGCCTATCCATCAGGTTTGGAGTCGATTCGATCTACATAACCTTCCCATCTGAGACGAGAAGCTCGAACTCGTTTGACCAAATCCATGTCGCTGTACAGCACATACAGTTCGTCGTTCAGTCTCTTCCTCCAAGCTTCATCAATACGTACTGGACCCACGATTATACGAAGGACTTCCTCTCGAAGAGACCAGTAATCTGTCCATGCGCCCATACATCTGGATTCTGACTATCAAGATATTTGATCCTTCGAGAGAGTGCTTTATTCCTCTATGGGCTTTCACCTTCTTCCGGACGGTGATATACCATGCATTCCTTACAACGGTTTCTGCAAAAGCTACAGGGACGAGAAAGAGGTTGCTATGCAACTGCATTGCTCTCGTCTCTCGTGTAACCTGGCCAAGCTATAATGTATGAAAGTCAGTCATCTCCTTCGCTTTACTAAAATCACGAACTGGTTGGGCCTAAGTGTGGCTGCGGTCTTTCCTTAGAGCAGTGCGTCACTTCAACCTAACCTAACCTATCAAATTCGGTGGCATCAAGCTACACACTTCTTCTACACCAATTGAGCTTTTTTCCCAACCACAGTCTTCCGAATGTTTTCAAAATTGGTACCCCGACCAACGCAGCTTTGGAACGTCTGAAGAGGATCCATTGTTCAGTCAGTTCCTGGCGTGAATTGAAGCCCACATCATCGCCAAAATAGAATGCTCCTTCAATTACACATAAGTGGCGCTCTCAAGGTGTTGTCTGAAAGAGAACACACTTTGAACTGAAGGCCAAGAGGTGTGATATCACAAAAACATCGCGTATCGGTGGCTCTTGTGTGCAGTACCATCAAGAGTTCAACAGTCTCTCCTTCTCTCGTTCTTCTCTAAAGCGATATGTTTGTTTTATTTTTTTTTTATATAAAATGCTATTCGTGTGTCAAAACTATCTAATTACGGGAGCACACTAGCCGGCGGGGGTACAGAGCATGGAGGACAGCGCCCCACGCCACAGAACTGCAAGTGGTATTTATGTATCTAGAGCCGGGCTGCGAAGGTAAGACACACTTGACTTCGAGAATATCGCGTGACACGTTCTACTGCAGCATTAACCAGCCGGCGAAGAGAGGAGCTGGCTGAGGAGAGCACTGATAATGGTAACAACGATTAAGTGGATGTTTATGAACTGAATAGCTGATAGATACCAAGGGGCACATTCGCGCTTTCCCGCCGTTCGCAGGCAGACATAGCGCACAAAAAAGGTATACGATGTGCGACGTGTGTTTGTTTTTCCTTTATTTTATGCGAAATTTTATAGCCTATTGTCATTAAATTGCAGCGCAGCAAAAGGTGAGACAGACTACTAAGCGGCGAGTGCCTCTTCAACACTCGTGTTGCTCTCGTAACATATGGTAACTGTTTTGGAAGTAATTAGCTCTAGGCTGGCATTACTTTAGCAAGTTCATTGCTTCTACACCTCCGATGAGCTGCTGGACGGTGGGGTGGGTCTTGTGCCCTCTGGAGGGTGATCATCTCGTAGGAGCTGCGAGATTAATTGCCGGTTTTAAAATGAGTTGTTATGGAGTGGATGTGAGTGAAATATTGCTGACACATTAGGTGAGGGGGACGAACGTCTGGCGATTGTACAGACGGCTCATGTCTCATACAGACCGACCCTCGCCACATATTCTTCAATTTCAAACCCGGGACAAGAGGCAGTGGCCAGTGAGCTTTGACTGAACAGAAGTAGATTTCTAACACCTGTGTCTAGTCCACGAGGTCGCCAGGTATTTCAATGAAATAGGCACCCACGACATATGTGCAGTGGCGAGCAAAACTGGATACATCATTTTAGTTTCTGTAGTTTTTCACGAATAAAATTGTTCAATTAATCAACGAAAGAGGTATCGATGAAAGAAAACGTACAATTACAACGGCTGAAATAAAATAAAAACTATGAAGATCCCATGTATCCAGTGTTTTGCACATTTTCATTTTTCGTTTCTGTTTTTGTGCATTCACCGTTAGGTCTAAACTTGACCGGATCTTGGCATCATACTTAGAGCTAAAAGCGACATTCTAGTTGAAAATCAGGTTTCTATTTCTAAATTTAAGAAAAGAATATATATAAAAATATATAAAAACTACTCAGAACAACATCGTTTTAGTATCTCAAAAAGTATTTAATCATGCACAGAAATACGGTATATGTCAACGCAACGTACTTATGGTACAAAAAGAGGAAAACAATTGTGATCGTGCACAATAAAGGCGAGGGTGGGTGCCCAAACCTGTGTATCCTCACCTTATTAAGATCGGTATGGTTGAAGCGGATTCCATAACACCAAAAGCTATTGCGAACATTTCGCGAGAGGACTTTGACAAGGATCTTTGGTCGAAATCGGCTGTTGTCCGTAAAAACTGAATTGCAGAAGACTATAAACGAGTCAAAATCAACAGGTGCCAGTCCGACGGAAACTGAACATTTCAATCAAATCCATCGTAAGGAAACAACTTCATAGATGAAAAACCACAAAAACTAAAATTATTTATCCAGTTTTGCTCGCCATTTTACATATATATATAAGAGCCTCCAGTGAATAAGAGAAAAAACCTGGTAACTTGGGCATTTCAAGTTCACATTAAAGCGATAGAAGCTTTTATCACTCTTGCTACTTAACAGCCTTTTTTTATAACCGCTTTCAAAGGTAATCAGAGAATACCACTTACAAATTGCACTGATATATTCTCGCAAGTGTGCCCACATACGAACCAATGTTCAAAGGTTCTTTGACATTTGATAACTGTCTGACTGATTATCCGTCAAATTCGACAGTGGACAACCATCTGGGCAGTCGGATTAATTTCAGCTCCATACAATGCAGAGCACAGTACGAGCAGCCATTGGCACACATTTTTCCAATTTGTCATGTGATACATGAAAGCGCGTATCGCTGTCATAAAACTTTTTTGACAAGTTCCGATGAATGCATGGATTCGCATTGTTTCAGTGCTGCTTAATACACACACGCGAAGGAGATTTTCATTATTTTTGTGTGTGTTTCATCTGCGCACGTTTGTACCAAATCAATTGTAATCAGAAATGGAGTACTACAGAGATGTCCGACTTCTACCTCTCTGGCCCCTTAAAGTTTTTTTGTAACCAAATCCAATCACCAACCAATCAGAGGACGCATTTACTTTATTTCGTGAACAACCGTCAAATATTCATGAATATCTGTCAAAAGGGCGCTCAAATTCGGCGATGGACTAGGGGGCAATCAGCTGTGAAGTCGGCTATCTCTGTAATACTTCATTTCTGTTTCTGATAAATCTCGTTGCAGGCCCCTTGAATTCATCCGTCCAGAACAGGTTGTTAAACCGAACAAGCCTATAGCGTGAATTTCTGTCATTTTGTTGTTCATTTTCGCATTTTACCTATTCTCTGGTGTTCGCTCTCTATTAATTGTTGTCAACAGACAGCTGTTCTTGCAGCCATTTAAAAATTGAGAGAGCGAGCGTCTTGAAAATTGCGAGCGAAACCACTTCAACCTCGGTGGGAACGGCCTATTGAGTTTTCAGTAAAACTCCATCCAAATCTTCCGGTTTCGGTTAAGTGGAAACGTAGCATAAGTTCGCTCGATCTCATTATGTCCGTCGCGACTTCTCTGGGTGGCCAGTTCACATCACCCCCAAGTACGAAGACCATTTCTTAGAATCGCTCGTGCAGAACTTCCTCGCGTGAACTGTACGGCGGTCGCACCGCCCTCCTGATGTAACAACATGTCACTGGTGTCCACATCGTCTAGTTCAGGTCAAAAGAAGTTCATAATCATCGACCTATACAGTTCGTCTTTGTTCTTGCTGGTCTGGCTAAAATAGTTCTCAAAGGAATATGGACCAAAGACGAATGATGTTTTCTGGATCCAATGGACACTCATCCTAAAACGGGCCGTAAAATGGCAACTGTAACAGGCGAAGCGCGTGGTTTTGTGTAAAACTTATAACGTGTGGTTGGACACAACGTTCGCCCATGGTGATTTGGCAAAACAAACTGAATAAATGACAGCCAATTTGGAAGATGTAACTTCAACAGTATAGCCGCTGTCAAATGTCAAACACCAGAAATCCCTGTTGGAAGAGACTTTGTTTAACAACAAGTTGTTCTACTCGACATTGTCCGAGTGAATATCAGTTATAGCGCTTGGATAAATAATCACCCTGATTACGAACGTCGTTTAACGCCAAAGTAGTTCTACGTCATAAAACGATATCTGGTGATAAGCTCATATAGAACCTTTTTTTTGTGTGACACTTGTCGTGTATCGCCAAGTAAAACGAAAAAAGAAGGCGATTTTCATTTTGTGAATGCCTCAAATGGAAAAAACAAGAAAATAACGTGCGTCTTCTCTTCGTTTTAACTGGAATGGTCTAAACTGTATTTAACTGTTGGGGTACGCAGATGACATCGACATCGTCGCGCGCTCCCAACGTGCCGTATTGGAAGCTTTAACGGCAATTTAGGAACGTTGCGGTGAAATGACCTATCCAACACAAAAATAATTCTGCATACCAGTAGTTTCTGATATTAGCGCGTTCAAACAAACAAACTCTTCACTTATTTACTTATCAGGCTGGCGACAATTGCAAGTTCCGAGGTTGAGCAATGAGCACACTGCTTCCAGTCATCAAGACCAAGCTATCTTGCATTCGCGATTGCTTGGTCTTCATACAGGAGATTCGGTCTTTCTCTCCTTCTCGAACCAGGAGACTCGAATTCGAAGACCCTCTTAGCTGGAGCATTGTTGTCCATGAGCTCGGAGATTGGGTCTTCCTCTCCTTCTCGAACCAGGAGACTCGAATTTGAAGATCCTCTTAGCTGTCTTAGCTGAAGCATTGTTGTCCATGCGCTCGATGTGGCCGAGCCAGTGCAGACGACGGATCTTTGCCTTCCGGACTACATCCATTTGTTGTCTTCCCCTCCATTCGCCTTCTTCGTAGACGCGATCATATATCTGACGTAGAGCATGGACGCTAGTTGTTTTCACCAACCGAAGTAACACCGGTTGCAAAGGCGGGTCTACGTCGGATCTTCACAGTGATGTCGTTTGTGGAGATTACGTTTGCCCCGAAGGTATACAAACTCTTTTACCACCTCGAAAGGATGTTGTGTGGCGGAAAGTTTCTTGGTCGACAGCATATATTATGTTTTGCCCTCATTGACTTTGTTCGTTCGTTTCGCCTGTTTCTCAACTACCGCAAAAGATTCCACTACGGCACATGACACATGTGGAGCGCGCGACGATGTCCATGTCATCTGCGTACGCCAACAGTTGGCCTGACTTGTGGAAGATAATGCCTTCCGTGTTTACAGCTTCCCGCCGCACTATCTTCTCCAGTACCAGATTGAAGAAATCTCACCACAGCGCATCTCCTTGTCGGAATCCGGCGCAGGTTTCAAACAGTTCGGAAGTCCTTTTGCCGTACTGCACGGTGCATGGCGTATGTGTTAGCGTGGTGCGACACAATCGGATCAGTTTTCCCTGGATCCCGAATTCGGCCATCGCAACAAATAATGAATTCTGCCTTATGCGGAGGTGGTGTCGATGAAGAGGTAGTGCGTATGGATTTGAAACTCGCTGCTCTTCTCCAAGATTTGCCTTAGGTCTAGTGTCGATTTGGCGGGCCGGAAAAGTGCGGTACAAAACGGCTTTAGACGTTCACACAATACGCTCGACAGGATCCTGAAGGCGACGTTGAGTAGGGATATACCTCCACAGTTGTTACAAGAGGTAGGATCGCCTTTTTTGTGGATGGGGCATATGGAGCTGATATTCCAGTCGTCGCGCATGCTTTCGTCCTCCCTAATAATACCGATGATCTAGTGCATGCTCCCTACCAGAACATCGCCAACGGCGAGCTCTAATGGCAAACAAACTGAACCTGTGGCTTTTTATTACCTGTGCCGATTTCTTTAAGGCTGCGTAGGAAGACTACTCCATCAACTGGAGTTGGGATTTCTTCATTCCCTACCACTCTCTCCTGATCAGGCCAGCTAGGCAGCTGTTGGAAATGATTTTTGAACTCATCCACTATTGCCTGCTGGTCGGCAACTCTTCCTCACTCTTTCGATTGGCCTGGGTACCTTTCCTAAAGCCAGCGGCAAGGCCTTTGGCTTTTTTATACAAGGCCCGTATTTTCTGCTATTCAGACTTGAGCTAGGAGGTTGCCAGAGACCTTCTCTTAAGGCGTAGAAGTTTCTTCCCCTCCCGTCTTTTATTCCGGCACTCCTCAAAAAATACTCTTCAGCTTTATATTATTAGTATAGAAGTATAGATAACGACTAAATTCTGCGTCATTGCTGTACTGACTTGCGTTCAATAACGATGCTGATGTAATAGACGCAGAAGAAAACATACTTGGGTAAAGCGATCCCTCCAACTGAAGAGTGCTGCATGACAGCGGCAAATCAAAAACAAGTGTACAACCGGTTTATTCGCAGATCCATTCTAACAATCACACTTAATGACTCAACAACTTAGAAACTGTGTTCAGAAACACCTGATTGTCACCCAGACAGGTCCGCGCCGTCGTCGAACCCAAATAATCAAATAAACAAAAGCTGAATTAAAATGCATGGGAAAAATCGCCGAGGTCCAGCAAATGTACGTGTTTCTATGCAGAAATTCACTTAAAATCAGGCACAAGTGTGTCAATGTTGACACCAACTGCCGGAGCATGCTAGTCCTCCCGACATAGGGATGATATCACACGATTGATGTCAGAAATGTTTATTTTTAATCTTTTTTTTTTCTTTGAAATAACTAAGTAAACATCCAACACAATGTCGGCGAGACATTTATCTCCTGGATCACTATACCATTTAAGGGAGATTCGCATTCCGTCGCTTTATAGCCCCTAGCCATGCGAATGCTGGCTGGCCTCCACGGTTTTGGGGGGCATTCGCGACGCGACGCGACAGCGACAGCAGCATGATACAACAATATTTCAGTTTATTAAAACACAACTCCTGCGCCCACACTTTTCACATAAAATTGGAAAAATTATTCAATCAACGGTCGATGTGACGCTGGTGTTCTTCTCTTCGTGCTGGTCATCACAGAGGCGTTCATGTGTCCTGATGGCACGTGCGAAATGTCCACACTGCTAGCGCTCTGCTAGAACACTCGTCCACTCACTAGAAGCAGGCAGCTACTACTGCTTACTGAGTACTCAGAGAGTGCGAATAAAAATAGGAAATAGAAGATAAAACGCAACAACATCAGGTTTATTGACCGGAGGAGCGCATTTTATCTCGGCAGCACTCGACATTCCCAGAATGCTTGCCGAGAGACAGCGAACTCGGTGCGGTCGCCGTTGTAATGGCACACCTGTTGATGTGGTTTTATTACGGCAATGTACGGAAATGTAAATGAAATGCTGAAATACACGATCTTACGCAAGTCATTGAGGCGGTCGCTGTAGCTGGCGTGTTTTGAGATTTCTAAGGTGTTCAGAACAGTGTCTCGAATGAAATGCACAACAAGAACACACTCTCTGGTGACAGCTCATGGGCGATGCAAGGTTATGTCTGAAAATAATTGTGTGGTTAGAATGAAACAAGGGGGACGTTACACACTTGAAAAGTGACAGATGAGGCAGAAGACCAAAATTGAAGATTTGCAAAGAAGATCTGATCATTTTCTACAAATGTGAACGAAAGGGGAAATGGGGACACCCAAACAGGACAGAAAGAGAGGAACGATGAGAGATCATAGGTTATTGAAGCGTCTGAAGGCTGACATACGCAGAAAGCGACCTCGTCAAAGTTATTCATATTATTTTTTTTTTTTTAAATTTTGCTATTTTTGAAATCTTTAGCATAATTTTCTTTAGCCCATTGAAGGCAAACCATTAATGCATGAATCGCAATCCCTGTTTCAACTTTTCGTAGTGGCGATCTTTCAAATGCATTTTTGTCATCACCTTCGATTTCGTCTGCTCCCCGATCGATTTAATTTTGGACAATGCAATCGTTTATGTACTCGGCACAGTTAAAACCTCTTGAAACAAAACATGAATCGCTGCTTGATTATGTCCCGTGGTCTTTAAGGCTTTTGGTCCCTTATGACACTCAAAGGTGGAAGTCGTAATCATTGCTTGGGTTCATCAAAATGTTCGAGAACTTTTGTATTGTCGTAGCCTGTACTTTGTCCCACTTTTATTTAGAGGTTGCAATTACTGAGTCGTCAATGGTAAGATTTGAGGTTTCGCTTTTAGCAAGGAGTTGCGCATTTCAAGGGTTGCTTTTATTGAGGTCGCACTGTATGTGGATGGCGTCAGCGTGGTATCATCACAACTGACAGCTGGAATTTTCAGACTTTCAGTGTTGCCATGCGTCCTCTTTTCGGGGGACATGTCATCTTTTTAACCCCGGCGCGGAACTTCCTCCAATCTTCCTCCTTTTCCCCCTAACAAATAATTGTAATTTTGAAAATAACATAAAAATGATCGAACTCTAAATTTAAAAGAAAAACAGAGCCAATAGAAATCTTATAGAAAACATTAAACAAAATGAAACGGATCTTATTTTGACTCCCATGTGTCAACCAGAAATTAAGTATTACAATATACAATATCTCCCTATCCTTCAAAGCCCTAATTCCGGAAAGAGACCTGTGGTATGGCGGCAATATACCATCCGGTAACGCCAAACATTTCTAAACAGACGTGTCCAAAACGTAAGACGGAAAAGTTAGTGGCATTTTCTCTGAACATCTTAATCTCAACAAATCAACCCGTCTACAAGGTTTTCCAAGCCGAAATAATGGCGATCAGCGAAGCCCTGTCCTGGCTGGGGTGGAACGTGAAATCCGCCCGTGCTATTTGCACCTTTACGGATAGCCAGGCAGCAATCAAATCCCTAACATCGTTCTCTATAAACTCTAAAATAGTCATAAGTTGTCGCAATAGTCATAAGCTGTCGAAGTTTCGAACAGCCATGGCAACCCCACCCCTAAGTGTACAAGTTTAAGTCACTTACTTGATATCCTGGAGAATTTGTATCTCCTCTACGGGGACACACCCACCACCACGTTCCCTTCCATGTGCCAGGGAAACCCAATGAGTCCTAAAGATTGTTTTTGTGTAAAGCATGCAATGGCTAGGGATGACTCAATACAGACACGTCGCTAATAATGATCAATAAACGTAGAAACTGTCGCGACATGTCAATTCAAACTGACCAGACGGTGGAATGGTGTATATTCATTCTCTTATGAGTCGCGCACACACCCAATCTGGGTCAATGTTGATCAGAGGAAATTTATTCGATTGTTTGTTCCGTGGCTACGAGCACAAGCCTATTCATCTTGTTCGTCTGACAGAGCCGGCCAGATTTCAGTTAACGCCTCACGAATGACCGTCAAAGTGTCACTTGAACTTCATTATCGAAAAATGCATAACAGCCTCGGCCACAAGTCAGCTGTTGCCCGAGGAACACATCAATCCGCACCGGCCACCACACCAGCTGTTCCAAAGACGGAGAGAGACAGAGCGAAAGAAGCGGTCATCAAACACAACGCACATCGCCGTCCACTCTCAGGTCCCATTTAAATGTGGCAACACACAGTCAACTACTAGCCTACTTACTGTCGTCAAAAGGAAATCAATAGCCATTAGTTCCCCTTCTCCACGCGTCCGTCCTGCTCGCGGCTCCAGCTCCAGGTCATGCGATATGCATTTGCAAGAGGGAACAAATGCACGAAAAAAGATCGAAAAAGAAGGTAAATCAAAAAGAAGACGCCCCACCTCCCGCGCTATCGCGGGCAGATTAAGCCTTTTCTTCTTTTTGTGTTTGCATGTCATTCAATTGCGCGAATGGAGGAGAAAGCCTGCTAAAGCAATCAGCAGGTAGATGGATGGATAGCTAGAGAGATTGACAGAAGAAGACAGCCGATAAGCAGGAGAGGTTGTCAGGTCCCGAAACCTCAGGTGCTGTTCCACTCACAAGCGCACAACGAAAACAGACAAACAAACTTGAATTCAACACATCGTCGTGGCGCTGCGGTCGCTGACGTAGCGGGGGGAGAAGGGCACGGAATAATGCGAGTACCAGCACAAGGTTCAATGCTCCACTATGCTGTGCCACCACCACACGGAGCGCACCGTGCGTCGTCGAAGACGAAGAAGCACAAGCAGAGGAGGAACAAGAACCACCATCCGTCAGGTATGAAGAAAATTGTTTCTTCTTCTTTGCTTGCTTCTTCTGAGTTCCATTTGGCTTTGGCAACGGGCACAGGTTTGCTTATTTTCTTCGTTGGTATTTCTTTCGAGTTTCGTGCTTTTTTCTGCTGTTTCTTTTTTTGGAATTACGATTAAGCAGCCAAACACGTGCATCATCTACCCGGCGCAATACTTGGCGGCGACAACGAGAACGGTGACAGCCGTCCGCTGGTATCGGAAGCACACAGCACCGAACAGAACAGAGGGGAGCCCACAAAGTTTGGAAAACAAAATAAATTTGAATAACGATTACCCTGGGCAGGATTAGAAATGCTAATGGAACGAACGGATAGTTCGGGAAAGAAGCTTCAGCGAGTCATCGTGTCGTGCGAATGTTAAATAAAGGGGAAGACGACGACGGAGTGGAGCTGTAGAGCGTCGTTATTAAATGTAGTTTGTGTGCCGCGGCGCCGGGAACTTGTTGACTGGGGATGACAGGCAAATGGCAAATTCGATATTTAACCTCACCATACGTGCGTCTGTCCGTCCTTCTCGGAAGGAGGTGATGTGCAAAGCCTGTCGGAATGTGACAGGTATAACATGCTGTACTGATCAGGAAGTGCTGCTCAATGCGAAGATGTGTGAATGATCGCTGGTCCAGCAGGGACTGCAGGCAAGGGAATCCTGCTCGATAATGCATACAAATGGGCATTGCATGCCTTAAATTGCTGATGCACTGGTGGAGTTCCCTGAGGGGCAGGACATCTGTGTGTTGCTTTTTCTCTAATTGCTAACAAAATACACAAGTAATTATATATGCACTCCCATTGAATAGCAAAGCGTCTGCAAAATTACAGAGAACCTTGATGGGAGTTGCAATGGAGTAAGACTAATTGTACACACCCTCAGACATGTGGCATTCAGTTCGAAGACTTAACTGAACAACTGCCTTTAAAATGAGCAACCTTGGATGAAGGGGCTGAATTTTTCTCCATTCTTTAGCATTGGAAAGAACGACAACCGTATCTCATCTCAGGAAAGGTCTTAATGATCCACTTTTTCAAAACACACATTTCTGGCCTAATGTAAGGCCAGATGGGTTATTTTATATGCCAAACTGAAGGAGGATCTGTAACTCAACTGTTTTACTAGCTCGAAGTAGCCCCACGCCAGCCACAATGGACGTACGAAGACTTAAGTCAACTTATGCAATCGAACCATTAGACAGAAATGATGCACAGCTAGACGCACAGCTTTAAGTTTCGTTCACTTATGCTTCTGACGTTTGAAAATGACAATTGGAGTTGGAATGCTTGAGTTGAAATTTGACAAATGTTTTTGTCTACCAAATCTGAAGTTTACTTATGTAAGTCAATTTTAATATCCTGCACTTGATTAAATAAGATGAGTAGGCAGATATCTGTAATGGAGACAATCTACCCATTGACAATCCACTAATCCGGCCAGTTGAGCCGGAATAGTGTTTTTCCAGTTATGCCTTGCACCAAACGAAATGGCGAAGTTTAATAAAATTTCATCAAACCTACGAGGTTTCGAGGTTTCGCCATACATTTTCGGGCTATCGAAACTGCTCACTATCGGCGAAACTTAGTTGAAACCCCCTTGAGTTCATCCATGAGAGGTTGTCAAACCGAACAAGTCTACAGTGTAAACTTACAGTTTATCTCCCTCTCTCTTTTTTCCCGTGTTCTGAAGACTATATTCATGGTGTAAGGATAATAAGCTGTACTGGACATCTCACTCTGGTTTCCCTTTTGAAACTGGATAGATTAACGTTGATATATATTGAATATTAATAAGCTTATCTTTTCAAGTGTGTGAAAAATGTTTATTTGTTTCCACCTTCAATTTTATGTTGACATACAAATTCCCGCGATAACGTCAGGTAGGGTCTCAATAGAACTGTCCACCACATCTTATTATCCTTACACCATGGACTATAATTTTCTGTCAATAGACAGCTGTTTTGTGGGGCATTTAAAAATTGTGAGCGAGTGACATTTGTTTCATCGGGGAGTGATATATTGATTTGCAGCTTATGGCTTGTCATTTGTGAGCTAATGACCAGAAATGAATTTTTACAGGGAGGGCCGACTTCCCAGCTGATTGCCCCATAGTCCATCGACGAATTTGATTGCTTTAGGTTATTCACGAAATAATGTGAATGCCGTTCTCTGATTGGTCAAATTGGTTTGAGAAAACGATGTAGAAACAGTTGTTCAAAGTTTTAAGTTTGTTCAAGTGTTTATTGGTAATACTTTATTTCTAATGTCATTGAAAATACTTCAAACTCGGTAATCTATTTAGGTTTCTGTAAAAGTTCATCAAAGCCAGCGATTTCGGTTCAGTGGGAACATAGCATTTCTGTGTTTTGAATCCAGTCCATATGCATTTCTAACTGGTGGGTATTTCGAAACAATTTGTTTCGTCAGATGGTTCAGTAAGGATTTTATATCGACTTAAGCCGCCTCTCAAATGTTATCGAAGGTTTTTTCTAACATTAGACTTGTGCGCATATATGTACACAATGGATAACCTGTAGGTATTCTTTATCTCTTCGGCTTCTGCCGAACTCGTTGATAGAGGCTTTCATTCTTCTCACATTTCTTGTCTTTTCTCTTGTCTTTAGAGACATCAAATTCGTAATGGCATTCGTTAGAGCATGAGAGAATATGGTTCCTATTTAATGATCCATAATTATATGCAATGCCGAGATTTCTTTTGTGGCTAAAGGGCCGAGCCCATTGAATCCGTTCCGTTTGGAATCCACAAAAATCATAGGTACACCTCTGGTATAATTATCTCTTGTATAAATCTCAGGAATTCGAAATATTAGAGTTCCTGACTACTGAGGAATTATTAAGAAACAATTTTAAATAAAACAAAACGTATTCTTTTAGTCGTAAGAACAATTGCATAGGGAGCACCAGAATGTGTTTCCATGGAAACATCTGTCAAACGCACAGAAAGTTAAAAGCTTACCAATTCCATCTGTTGGGACGGATTCCACTTGTGGGCTTTATTCGCAGTCTAACTTCCACTTGTTACAGCTTATAAGTTTTTTGTTGATTTTTTGACAGGACGTAACGCATTCTATGGGTTTGGGCCTTGACAAACTTAAGTGCCTAGATTCGCATTGAAATTACTTCCTGCTGCAGTCTTTAAAGGAGTTTTCCGAATTTCGGGCTATATTAGTAGAAGTATATTGTACAGTGGTGTGGACAAAAGTAGCACATTTAAGAAACAAGAAAATCCCTTGTAATTTTGGTGGAGTGATGAATTTAAGATTTGCAGGTGTTATGTTTGGTGTCCATCACAAGCCCAAGTAAAAGGTAACAAAAAGTAAAGAACGGAGTCGGGAATGTGAGTGTGGACAGCTTTTTCTTTGCATGTTGTATGGCCAATTTTAATATATGTACAACAAAATGGATCAACACGTGTAAATTATTCAGGAGAAATAAGCTACTACCAACTGCTATTGCGTTTTATGCTTGATAACGATCCTAAGCACATTTCTTGGCTTGTGAAAGTTCACCTAAGCTTTTAAAATGTCACCATTTTACATTGGCCCGACGAGCCTCCCGATCTGAATCCGATAAAGAACTTCTCGAACATTACATCGAGACTCAGACATCAGATGAATTGTAGAACCAAATTCAAGTCGCCTGAAGTTTCTAAAGAACGATGTCAAGCTCTAGAGGAAAGTCTTCAAAGATAATGTGCAGCAGTGCTGAAAAATAAGAGTGCTTCACAAAAATATTGACTTTTATGATTGGATGCTATTAATGTGGCCATAAATACAGCGTGAGTGAGTCGCCAAGGCATTTTTTGCTGGTTGGTCGATAATTCACGGTTCCGCATCTTTCGAGTCACTGAAAATGCTCAAAACAATGTATTACTGTCCAGAAAAAGATTTTCAAATTACAACGCTGCGAGTCGGCATAAAACTGCAGGTTCCATCCACTTGTACTACTACAAGAGCCAGGTGCGTCTCGGACTGGCTCAAAATCCATATTATACTTATTATATTGTAATGTGCCCAAGTACATTTCTGCAATTTAACAGTGTCTAGGATTCTGATCAGGTACGATAATTGTTTTATTATTACGGGTTGGAAACCGCCTTGTTATAAAATAAATTAAAAAGAAATGCGTTACAAAATAAATTAAAAAGAAATGCGTGCTATACACAGACAAGATCAAGACAATATATCTTATAATTCAAGGACTTTCGTCACTTCGTCTGTATCCTGACAAGATAGCTGAATATTTGGATATGACATTACGTAGTAATTGGTAGGTATGACCTCTTTTCTTACTATGCTATACTTAACATATTTTAGAGATAAATATGTAAATGTACATACATTCAGGTTAACCAATCACAGATGATTGGAAGGCGCAACCTAATTAGAAAATAGTGTTAAAGTACCTTCTCAAAGGGCAGCATTTTAAATTGGCAGCTCCTATTTCTGTTACACCTGATTTGGCTATTCTCACACTCCCGTTCATTGAATATTCTGACTATTCCACAGAGTGCCCAGAAGGGGAACAGATGTTATAAACGCAGTAAAATCCATGGGTAGCCCGATCCATGGGAATTACTACAGAAATTTGATTTATTCATTTCAGTTTATATCATTTCAGCTTCGAAATGCACTGACACCCGCTAGAACTGCGATAAATTGTTACGATTTCAGTGGTCTCATGTTTTGAAGACGCAGTTTTGTAGATCTCGATGATATAAGAACAAAATATGAATTTGGGAGATAATGGAGGTTTAATCTGGAAATTAAACTTTACCTCAAGGCGCCTGCCAGACTGTTGTTGACATATCCTTAGCGGAGCGACGAAGTCCCGAAAGCGGGTTAAGCCCTTCGGAAAAAAGGGTTAAAATCCTGTTCTATAGCGAAGCGAGCCACCCACCCCATTCTTTATACAGGGCAGCATGACTCCTCCCCCACTCCAAAGTTGACTTAGTTCCTTGCAACGGAATTTACATAGGAAAAAATTAATATTTAAACTTCGATATCTCCTAAAATAAGCGATTAATCAATTTTTTTTCATAAAATTTGGTGTTTATCTCATCGAGACAACAAAATTGCGTCTTCAAAAGTCGTTTCCTCGGAAATCGTAATCGTGCCAAATTCTTATTCATCATCATCGCCACAAATTGTCGAACAGAAAACTGCAGAGCATATTAAGGTGTTGTAGATAATTTCGCCAAGATCTGTATCATTGAACTGTTAAAAAAGCAATAGCCCGCAAGACAACCCTTCAGCACGTCTAATCACAACATCTTTCAAACACACACTATAAACGTGCTCCCGCTTGGAAAGACCGGGGCACTTCACCTAATTACAAACACTTCATCAGTTGCCTAATGTAACTTTCGATTCAATTGGAAGTACGAATGTGAATCAAAATCCAGTCTTGACACACCCATTAAAAAAAAAGAAGAAAGAAACAATGCCGACAATTCCATTTCTGTGTTCAATCGACTGTAATTTGACAGCTATCGAGGAACAAAAAACTTCACATAATTTTGCTGAACACTCCCTTTTTTGCAAAAGTCACTCCATTCTACACATTTGCGACCGATTGCGCGGAACTCAAGTGCAAGTACACGGCAATGACCCTGGCAATGTTCACAAACCAATTGTAAGCGATTTAGATAAACGTAAATGTCATTAACTCAGGACAATCCAATAATTGAATGATTTGCTGTTGTATCGCACAGCAACTGGAGAATCATACATTTGTCCATTTCAAATGTTCTGCGATAAACTCGATAAAGTCCCTGTCCCATGTAGCAGGGTTCAAACAACGGATGCAATGAACACACACCCATCTGGCTGCATATGTGTAAACACATATCCACAAAGCAATTAAGATAACAGAGCTCCCTACCAAGGAAAACACCAGAATGGTTGGTAAATTTGAACTGGAAAAGTCACATTGGCCTTGCTACCAGAAGTAAATACAGTGAACATTGGAAAACATGAACTAATTCAAACCGAGGGTGTTTATGTTTTGGTATTCCTACCATTTTGCTCTTGGAACAAAACAGAACTGTATTTTGTTTGATAAGTTTTTTTAAACCTTTCCAAAACTTCAGCTTTTTCGTTTAATGTTAAAACCGACGTTGATCAACCCAAATTATGCAAGAGCAAACATGCGGGAGCAAGTGCATGTTTCTCCTGAAGGATGCAATTTCATTTCTCTCACAGTTCGTGAGCATGAACTGGAACAGGGGGTTGCCCAGCCCATTTTGGTGAATGCTTTCATATCTCTCGGCAACTCCTCGTGCAACAAATATGTATGCCAGTGTCCTCAAAAGCGAGACCCTTCTCACTCATATATTCTACACAAGCACAGTTGAGTCCTTTGTCTCCACTCAAAGCCCCCACTCACGTTGGCATTGTTCTTGGAGTATGTCAAAAGAAGACCAGATGTGAATCCAATCCAAGACAAAATAAAATGAAAACAAAACACTTTAAATATTGTACAACATTTTTGTATGCAACAACAATAACCACAAGACACATGGACACAATGACATTGAACAAAAGTGCATACAATTCTGACCAATTGACCTCTAATTGAACTGAAGTTGTTTTCAAGATCCATTGAAGAAACACGTTTTTGTGGCTATTCTACCGCGGAAAAACCCGTCAAACACGCTCCCACAGACGACGACCGACGTCCAATAGATTCGTGACGCTGGCGGCCAAGGTCTGCGAAGGCGTTATGAATTCCGATATCAAATGCAACAGGCCATTGGGCATAATCAAGATCACTCGCCCAAAAGGTGAACATGAACCACATTAAAAAAAAAAAAAAAAAAACATACTTCGCATGCTGCAGTGGGTGATGATATCATAAATGATCGCTTAATCATCTGGTTTCATAACAAAAACTCCAAAAAGGTACGAAAATATTCCATTACTCACCGATTTTGACGAATTCCTCAAGTGTGCGGCCACCGGCAATGATCCAGCGTATCCATTCAATTTTCTCTGTGTTGTCTATGGGCTCCTTTGGGCTGAACAGGTGATACATGATCGAATCCAGGTCGGGTGTAGGTCCGTATCTGCAACATTCCGCATTGACCAATGCTCCGATGTCGAAATGCCGCTGGGTCACCGATGCCAATCGAATCAAGTTTGCAATTCTGTCATACTCACCGCGACTTGTGCTCGGAAAACCAGATGATGAAGTACTTGATGAAGTACCTTGATGTAATGACGACGACGATGATGATGATGACGGCACTGAACTTGTAGGATTGTCCGGATTTGTGTTCGGATCATTTACACCACCACCACTGTCACTGCTGTTGCTATTCATATCGTTCGATTCCATGGCTGGCAATCAACTCCGGACACAACCAAATTTATCGTCGATACTCCCCTATATATGTGTGTATGATCGTATAAACGCGTTTCGAGCTCCAACGCAGATGCTTCAATTCTATTCGAACAAACACTTTTTTTCTTTTCTCCTTTCTGTATTCTTTATTTTCTCCTTATATTCTCTCGGTACACTTTGCACTAATTTAACAAACAAAAAATATGAACTTTTTAACCTTTTCCTCCTCTACTTCGACTTGACACACAATTGATGATAGTTGATGGCAACACTGGCAACTCATTTCTTCTTCTTTGCTGCTGGTGTCGCTAGCAAAATGAAATACCTCTGCGCTCCGATTTCTCGCGATCGCACCTCACATAATTTTTTTTCTTTGCGTATGGCGTCGCGATGCTTCTGATACACGAAATTAATTGGAAATTTCGTTGAAAATCAAACGGGAAAACTCACTAAATACCGAAGCGAACGGAAACCGACGACGACGAAAATGACGACAGACTAGCTGACGGGCTAAAAAAGGAAAACACGCATCAAATTGTCATCTCTCGTCGCGTAATTGTCAAAGAAAAGAATTTTTTTTTGCTGTTGCTGCTTGTCTCTTTTGTGGGATTTCTCGAAGCGAAAGAAAAAACGATTTCAAGGTGAATATTGAATTCTTTTCCGAATTCGCGGTTGCGGCAAATTGAAGAAATTGATTTTTTTATTCACTTAAGATTTGACTTGAAATTTATTTGCAAAAATTTCGATAAGTCCTTCGCAGAGAGATTCACGTTTCACGGAGGTTTTTTTTGTGTGGTGGAAAGAACAGACGACTATGGGGAATCTTTTTTCTCTATGGTATTCCAGGGTTGTTACACCAGTGAGCGAATGACAGCCCACACGAAGACTGGTGGAATGACATGTGAAAACAGATTGTGGGATTATGGTGGGAAACATATTGCAATTGGTGGCAGGTGGATATATTCCGGAAGGTTAATGCAGCTTCAGATGGGAAAAAAGTGGCTCAATTCTGATGAATTATTATGAAATTCATCAGAAACATCGGGCTCGACGATATGCAAGCATGGAGCATAAGCAACGTTTTAAGTAATAAACAGTTAAAAGGTTCATTACCCACCTTGTGGGAGAAGTAAGAATTCTCACCCAGATCTGTAATACCAGAATGGGGTAACTGCTTTAGTGTGTTCTCTTCAAGATCCTTGGATAAACATTGTTCACCTATGAGCTGTGAACTAAGGCGAAACGAAGTATAGGTATTCTATCCTCAGAAAAGACCCAGAACAACAGGGTTATGGACAAAGTGTCACAATGGTCAGCTATAGCTTTGAGGCAGTCAGGGGCTGCCACTTCCTCCGTTCTCGGGAAATAGTATAAGCAAGTATACTTCGTCGATTTGGGTTCAAGAGGCAATCGACTAATTGGGCTCTCTTTTCGAAAAATCAATGTGACTTTATACTAGGGTTTCCAGAACATCTTTTTAAAAGAGGACATGTTTTTTTTTCTTGCCCATTATGATGTATGTAATCTCTTTTCTTTCTTTGTTTTTCTGTGTCCGAATAGGACCACCATGGACACACGGACTTGAACAACCCGATGTAAGCACTAGACATTGTAGGACATACAAATAAAACAAACCGACAATAATACCAAATGTTAAATTAGACAATGTACATCAGTGGGGCTCCGATTGTTGAGCCAACATCCTAATCTTAAGTTTGTAAGCCTAGTTGTAATCTCAATTGTAAAAATAACCTTTCTGTTCAATAAAATTGTTCAAATCGTATTAAATTTTAACAAGTATTTGTCACAGCTTGAGCTACTTTCCATGAATTACCGTAAAATAAAGACGTGTTTTGTGTCGGACTTTGACAACATACATTCCAACAGTTATTCGGCTCTCTTCCAACTATTCAACATATAACAGCACAATAAACGACAGATAAAAACATCGGGATGTAATCACGAATTGTACGGGATGTACAGCAACATGAGCCATCAAGGCGTCTACGGATTCAACGTGTAAGGTGCCTGTCTCATGAATACACCGGCGTTTAAGGTGTAGCACACAAATGATGAATAACGTCGAACAACTTGGTAAGAGCAAATTGCTAAAAGGCTTTGCGGAGAGGCTTGTTGTTGTAGGTACACGTCCGTACAAACTGTATTGACATGATGGGTATGCTGCTTCCAGTCGTCAAGACCAAGCTGTCTCGTCCTGCGATGACTTGGTATTTATACCGGAGGTTCGGTCAGGAGGCTCGGAATTGAATACCATCTAACTGGAGCGTTGGTGTCCATGTGCTCGATTGTGAGCCAGTCCAGTTTTCTTTGGCTGGCGCTACTGTCCGGGGTGGAACTGGGCCTGCCAACATACCTCTCCATACAGCACGGTCGTATGCTAGTTGCTTCCAGTCACGCACAGCTGATTGAGGTCCGTTTCCAGCTTCGTGCACCGCCGGAGTCGTAGTCTTCCTTTATCGCGTTGTCCCTCCGGGTTAGAGTCGAAGACTTTCTGGGCCTGAGCATTGGTGTCCATTCGCTCTACATGACCAGTCATCTGAGACGAGAGACTCGAACAGCCCGTACAGCTTTTCGTTCAGTCTCCTCTTCCAAACACCATCAGTACATACGGGACCAATGATAATCCAAATGACTTTCCTCTCGAAGCGATCAGGAATCTCCTCGCACTTTTCGGTTAGTGTCCATGCTTCTGCGCCATACAGCAGGACTGTCAAGGTCTTATATAGGCATATGGGATGTTCAAACTTAGAGGCGAACTTCTAAAGCTGAATTTTATACGCATAGAGAGGATCTGCCTATGCTCTGCAGTATGTGTAATTTGGAAGAGAGAGAAGATATCATGCATTTCCTAGGCAAGTGTCCGATCCTAAGGGAAACTAGGAGATCCTTTTTTGGAAAGAACTACTTATCGGGACAATAAATCCTATCACTCCTAAACGAAATGGACGTAAGCAAGTTGTTTAAATACTGCAAAATATCACCAAAATCCAGAGATAATATCCTAACAGAGATCTTTTGAAATAAGCATTTTTCCACATGGAGAGCTAATAATTATTAACTGTACATAATAAATTATAGTCAATCCGGCAGACGGCAAAGCCAGGCTGATTTTGATTTTGTTAAGTTTTTGTAAAAGGAACATCATTCGAAATAATAAAATCAATCTAAATCAAAAAAAAATCTATAGGCATATTTTGGTTCTTCTAGAAAGGGCTTTATTCCACGGTCAGCCAGTGCAGTCGACGGTTTTGAATCTTCCGGTCTACATCCACATACAGGTACAGCTCGTAGAATCCGTTTCTTCTCCTCCACCCACCTTCCTCGCAGCCGGAACCATATATCCGACGTAGAATTTTGATCCGGTACAAGCTGCCTACCAGAACATTTTAAGGGCTCTGATGATAAGCCACCCAAGCCCTCGGCTTGCAGCGGCAACTTTAGCCCTTTAATGTCTGCCACGAAGTCTTCAAAGCAAGGTGGGCTACTTCATAGAGTGGAGTTGGGTAGCACAGCTTTTGGAAGTGGTGCTCAACACCCTCGTCTCAATCCTTCAGAGGAACGGTTAATATCGAAAGCAGATGAAGAAGACAGTAGATTATAGCAAATACAATTTAATGGTAAATGCTAATACTTTTCAGTTCTATTAGTTAGTAGATAAAAAAATATAATCTAATATATTCTAGGAAAACTACATTTATTTGTACTACTTAAAATACTGAAAGTACGGGCGCAAGTCAAATAAAATTGCTCCTAAAACTGCTTCGTCCCAAGTTTCCACTCCTTAAGTGGTTATCTGTAAGAATACATTGCGTGAGACTTATTTAATCACCTAGAGTGTACACAATGGTCTTACCTTGCTTTCATCAATATTCCCGCAGCAATATTTATTTAGTCCAGGGGCACATTAAAGGATATTTCTGCGAAAACGAAACAACTTTATGAAGTGATATTTTCAAAAGGATTAAAATAGATCGCACTCACCTTGTTGATATGTTTAACACTCACGAGGGTTGGTCGCAACAAAAAACCCATTCAATGGCAAGGGTAACTAATTTCTCTAAACACGAAAGAAAATCTGGAAATATAAGAGACATAGTCAATTTTAAATTTATGGTTAAAAACAAAGAAAAGAAAAACATCAAGCCCTGCAATGTTTTTTGCGTCATTCTATGTTGCTTTGCGAAAATAAGACAACGTATTTTAAAGCTTGTGCTTGTGGGTGACTGCTTTTAACTATTGGATGATGTGCGTTTTAATTATGGTTTAAAATGCATTCAACGTCATTGCAAATTGCTGTTTTGTTCGCAATTACTAATGCATCCACCACAAATGAATTCCGACTGGAAGTTGTCATCTTCTGAGTTATAACTTTGTCATACAATAACAGCATTCTTGACTCACAACCAATCAATTCTCCTCCAGAGATAATAGAACTCTTTCACGAAAAAGCAGTGCAGTACCATTCCTCTCAAGACTTTTCGCAAAATAGGGCTTAAGAAAATTCTGACCAGCTAAAGCAGCAAAAGAAATTTAAGTACGACACTAAAAGTGTGAGAGATATTTAAAATTGAATTTGGCTATATTTTGAATCTAAATTCGTGCCATGTTCTATCAAAGCATTCAAATGAGCTTCGCTGGCTCTGCTTCAAGCGGTCGGTGCAAGTTTTGGTGAAAGGCCCAGCGTTTTTCCAGCAATAGCCACTTGAGTGTTGGGCTCGAGACCATCCACTGTGGTTGGCTTATCAAAAATAAACTAAGGACTTGACGTAGTCCCAGAGAAAATAATCGAGTCGAGTCAAGTTGATGATCGCGGCGTCCAATTGATGAACGCACACCGTGTACTAGAAAAGAAATATTACAGAGATGCACGACTTCTACCCCTCGTGCCCCTTAAAATTGTTGACAACTCTTTTTTATAACGTGTTCTTAAACCAAATTGACAAATCAGTGTGCGTTATTTACGTTATTTCTTGAATAACCATCAAAAATTCATAAATATCTGTCAAAAAAGTACTAAGATTCGTCGATGGACTGCGGGGCAATCAGATGTGAAGTCGGCTATCTCTGTGATACTTTATTTCCTTTAATTTTTTTCTTATAATTATTATATATTATCTTTATTTCTTATAATTTTGCTTGTTAACATATCCGATGAACAAAAAGTATGTGTGGTCCTAGAAAATGAATTTTTGGAAATAATATTTACCAAATAATATTTCTAGCACCCAATTAACTGTCAATTCTTGCGCAGCGCACTCTTATACGGATGCAAAACGAAATCCAACTCCTCTCAGGCAATGTTCAATCCAGCTAATCGGCGCCGAGCTAGCATTTCTGGGTCTTCTTCGATACTGACCGCTATGGCGTGTATGTTTTCTTCACCAATCCCTGTCTGGTTGGTGGCTATGCTAGTGAATTCACCAGCACACTTAGACCATGTTTTTTCAGTTAGACTACTATCACTGATTGGCCACTCCAGTGATAGTGCCGTTAAATTGATCCCAACAGGAAATGGTGACTGGACCAGAAGCAGATAAAAGCGTACTAACTTTCCTTGCACTGGGATTTGAACCGGACACCCCAATAACCAAGGGCAGACACTTAACCAACTGCGCCATCCAGTCGTGCCCAAAAGAGTGTACTCACTCTCAATCTTCTCCATCCTCGAGGGCATGGAAAGCATGCCTCTTAATTGGAGAAGGAGAAGGAGAATGAATATCCGGTATAAAGATATCGATTTCACAGATTCGAAATGATGAATCCTTCTTCCTTCTTCCAGCGCTATAAGGTTTCCATAGTCTGAGACACTTGGTCTAATAACGCCAATACCCAACTTTTCCGACACCTGCTTGTTCGCAAACTACTTCTCCGGAAGGACAATGCGTCGTGGATGTTGGCACAGGATGGAACGTAGCTATTGCTCAGGCTCAGGCCGTCGATGGTTTTGGGTTCAGTCCTCGACAGGATCAACTATAATAAATCACGGCGCAATCTTTCTCAAGTCACTGGCAAGACTCAAAGAGGGTACTTGCCTAGAGAAAGTTTCTCAAACTTCACAGTTCCGTTTGGAATCGGCACTAAACTGAAGGACCCCTGAGGGGACAATAACACACACACGGAGATGGATGAAAGGTAGGTTTGCTACTCCTTGTGTTAGTAAATGTAGTACAGGTTCGTAAAAAAATGTAGTAGACGTAGAAACAATGTCAAAATATTGATGAGATGTCAATTTAACGTCAGTTCTTTTGTGCTTGTATGTGAAGAATGTGACAACATTCTAATAACACTGCAAAATTCACACGTAATAAATGTAGATAATCAATCATCATCATCATTTTCTGACCCGCAAGATCCACTGAACGGGTCGCGGGGGAAAACCAAGCACAAGAGATCTCCAGGCAACTCGATCCTCCGCCATCGATTCTAACTCATCAGGGGTTATGGACAAGCGTAATCAGGCGAGTTTATGGACTTGGTTCTCACATTGGGTCTGCCAAGTGGTCGCCTACTTGATGGAATCTCATTCAAGACCCGCCTCGGAAGTCGTGATGGTGGGGACATTCATGCTACGTGACCAAACCAACGACGAATAGCTTTCGGAAAAGCTGCTGCTCAACGCTGAGTTCCTCGTGTTTCTCACCATATCCCGGCGAGTAATTCCCACAACAGCACGAAGAAATCTCATCGCAGCAGACTTCATGACCATAGGTGAGAGTTGGAAAAACTGACCCAGCTTCACCAATCCTAGGGGAAAGTTCAGTATTACACCTCCCATCACCTATGAAGATGACCCCGAGATACTTGAACTTCTCCACCTGCTTCAATAAGACTTCACTAACATCTAGAGGGCATTGAACAGGCGTTCTGGAAATTACCATAACCTCTGATTTGTCCATCTTCATCCCAGAATCAACACATACGGCCACAAACCTATCAATGAGTGTGTTTATTCGAATAACTACGCGTAATAATCGAGTAGATTACCTCATGTACCAGTCACTCTGCCATCTCTGCACTAACACAACACGAGTGGTTGCTGTAAAAGCTAAGTCTGAGGCTTCCTTGGACTGTAGCGTCACTTCTATAATATATATTATTATTATCAGACGATCTGAATCCTATTGGACGCAGAATCAAATGTTAAAACAAACTAACGTCATCTATGTATGCAAAGTTCAAGTACAACACACTGTCAGCAGCTACAGTTTATGCATTAAAACGCACTGAATTCCTATCACACATGATTCACTACAGTAAAAACCCGCCGCCAGACATGCACTTCCCATTCCACAGACGTCTCGAGATGGTTGTTAATAAGTTGAAGAATCCATACACTCTTCCATAAATAGCTATGTTGTTGTCCATCATCGTTACTCGAAAAAAGATTTGTTTATATTAACTTGACGAAATATGTATACAGTGGACTCTCTCTAAGTCAAACTGCCTCTAACACGAACGAATTATGGTATCCCATGACAACTCGACTTAGGGGGAGTGATTTGACGTATCACTGTATTTAAATTTGTTTTTTGAAACTGGCAACTCTGAAATCATAACAAATCCGGGAGTTTCCCCGATTCAGTAAAGACCTCTTCGAGACGAATTTGACACATAGTATTAAGAGATGCAAAACGCACAATACTCATGCACAATGGCAATCGCATGTAGTGGAGTAAACATATCCAACACACACATGTACACCCTTCTACTTCATGTGCCCGCTGAAAACAACATAAGCTGGTGACCCGCGGAATCAAGCCCATGAAGCGAAGGCATCACAAACAGATGATGAATGTGTGTTTGTAGTCGATAGTGTTGGTTACACATGCTAGTATGTTTTCTTTTGTCAGAGAAGTGTTGAGACTGAGAGGTGTCTCGTCTGCGTCAGCCACATTTGTGAACAGTCTCTTGCCCGGCTGACAACTAAAACCAACCAAGTTGTCTCGGAGATTGAAAACAAAAGAATGTCAAAAGAAATATAGTTAACACCGAACATATTTTATATCGCGTGAAGTGGAAAGTTCTTTGAAAATAGAAAAGTGTTACGAAATCTCAACGATTGTGATAGTCAGAGCTGGTAAAATGAGACTAAGAAAATGTTTTCTCATTATATCGCTGTTCATCTGCGCCAGCCATGTTCCCATGGCCAATGGGCTAATTGAAGATATTCTGGATATTATTCATGTGACAAAAGAAGTCGTGGAAGGGGTGCTAAAGGCATGGAACTTCGTTCAGCAGTCGAGTATTGGAGAAAACCTGGATTTTCCCTTAATGCGCGAAAAACAAAAGAAGGTTCTTAGTCGGATGAAGGAACTGTCCAGGAAAATGGATCAGTCTGATAATAGAGTACGTATGCGAACATTTGGGAGCACTATCTTGGTGTATAACTGAAATTATTTTACTTCTCGGTTTTTAGCAATTCAGCAACTTGGAATGGGCGATCGAATCCATAAATAACTTCAACAAAATTAACTCACGACTGGAGCTGCAAATGCACACAATTGGTGACATAATGAATAGAATCTCAACGCGATACAAACAAATGCAGCAATACGAAATATATCAAGATAAATTGGAACAGAGCACATTGGTGAAATTTGCTGAGTGGTCGGTATCGCCAAATGCTTACGCTGTCAATAATCTGTTGGAGCAATTACATTTGCTCTTCATTGGAGACAGTGAGAGCGAACGAACTCCGCAGAGAAGTGTTCTCCAAATGACAGCGGAAATGCTAAAGGTATGAACATTTGAAGTTTTATGATACAAATCTCTTTTGTTTACTGTAGCATCAAGGGTTTATGATGTTTTCTTGCTGAGTTTGCACCAAGTTAATCTCAAGCTGCTGGTCATATGATACCCCCTCTCCAAAAAAGAAAAAGAAAGACTGTGTCTTTCGTTTCGATTTGATGTGTGTTATAATATAGGGGAGAGCTGGTTTGTTTTGTTGTCTTTTTTGTTTATCAACTCTTCGCATGAACGGCTGGCTGGTCGGTTGCTTGTGGAAGAAGACATTTTGTTCAGAGTGAAAACATTGCTTAAATTGCTTTTGTTGCGGTTAGGGCGGGGGAAAGCCAGCGAATGCACTAATTTTTTGTTCGCAAAACCTCTGAGTCATCATCTCAACGTGTACGAATCTGGATTGAAGGGAAATAAACTAAATGATGCTCAGGAGAGATTTTATACACAAATTGAATTGAGCCATGGATGTGATGTGATAGAACAATGCATGGGAATTGCAATAAATCTTAATCTAAGTTAAGTTTAAGACAGTGAACTAGGATCATGGGTGAGACTGACCGGAAAAGATATTTGTCACGAACGTTATGGAATCATTGAAATACAAAATGACCTGGATGCTGGCTACTGACTCATGAGCTTGGAAAACAAATTCAGTGACAGTGTGATTCATTAAGACGTTAAGTGGTCAAAATATGTGTATGTAAAGACCGCAGACTGAACTAATTGGCCCTGGGCCTGTGAGAAATGCTTGAAATCGCTAAATAATTACCAGTTGCGACTTGAGCAACTTCTTCGGCGAGGATTGATGTGTATATTGTCACATTGTGTGACAAGCGTCATCATTAATATGCGTAACGTGCGTGCATGTAAATCTTTGCACAGAACCTGACTAGCTTGTAATTATCGATGCGAAGTTCTAGAAAATGATTTCCAGGAATTAAACTAATACTTTTACTAAAGTTTGTATTGTGAATAAACCCGTCTGGATGGCATGTTCATAGAGACTATTGAAGCACGGAAATGTATGGACTAACTCAAATTCAGTCAGTCATCAGTTGTTTCTCCCCGTCTGTTCCATGTGACACATGTCTTTGAAATCCAAATAATCGTCCGATGACTTCCCTATTTGATCTTAAAATAACTCAGTAGGTAGATCCGTTTATGGATACACTTTCCGTTTATTCTTTCATCGACGGAGTGCAGTCTTAACATCCACAAAACGGGCGATTGGTTCTCTAAAAATATAAATGCGTAGCATTTATTACTTCGTGATTGTGAGTCAATGTGAGTCCAAGTTTGTTTTATAAATTATAAATATGTTTTCTTTTGCTTTGTCACACTTCAATTAAACACGAAACACTGATTCCGAGAACAACTGTTCTGATAAGTATCATACTCTGGTGTCTCGAATAAACAAAGGAAATTCTTTGCATTATTAGTTATTCGATACAAGAAATGATTTTTTCACTTGAATCTACATGTTTTTGTTTTGTTGGGGTGTAAAGAAACCTCGGCAATCATCGAGTTAATTATCCTTTTTTCCCTCTTGTACAATTCATGCCGAAACGGTAATGACCCCGTGACCAGGCAAGGTCTATTGTATCGAAGGGTTGGAGTTAAATCAAAAGACATACTACTTCCCTCAAGAAAGATTGCAAGTCCTTTATACTGGCATTTTTTAGTTTGTTTGGTTTTGTTTCTTCCTCTACGAGACAAAGCTGGTCTGGGAACATGTTTAATTTGTTAAGTTGATAATTCAGGCCGGGGTGGCCCGTAAGAAAGTCGTTAGCAATCTTATGATTGGTTTATTAAGATGGAGAATTCCTTTATATGAACAAGGCCTGATTAATCGTTTGGATTGCCGAAGGCCTGACCTATGTCAGGCGAAGTTTGTCTTTCCATTCGTAAATCAGAAATTAGCATCATGGCAACATTTAACTGTTCTGGAGTCCACTAGATGGGACGAAAGTGCATTTAGAGCCGCTTGACTGTATGAAAATATCTGTATTTTCGCGCTCCTGGTACCTTTATGAAGGTTTCGTTTGGTACAGATCTCGATGGCATGGATTTCGGCTTGGAACACTGTAGGCGTCCGCCCCATTTGTACGGAAATTCTTGTGTTGGGTCCAAAGACTCTTGCCCCTACTCCATAATCCATATTTGATCTGTACGTGTAGCATACCAGACTTCTAGGATTTAGTGTTGGGACACCATTTCACCAGCTTTCGCTATCCAATATTTCAACTTCGAAAAACCTAACGAAACAATGCTGCCTGACCATAATATCCGGGACATTTACCCTTAAGGCTTTACAGGATTATTTCCACCAATCGTGGATCATCTGGAGGAACTGCCTCATTACGCAATAAACTTGGACTTCACTGAAGTTTAATTGCGTACATAACAGAACAGTCAATTACTCACACACCTTAATGATGAACATCCCCCTACAACGACTTCCGCAGATGTTGCAAAGACGAATGAGGAAACCATCACACATCTCTGCTCCAGTAGTGCTAGTTAGGAGCAATTTGCCTTGACAATTTGGGCGAGCTAAACAATTCTTTAGTCCAACAGATAGTAGGTGGAGCACTTGGTTGGCCTGCCCTTGGTTACTGGGGTCCCAGGATCGAATCCCAGTGAAAGCAATGTTAATACGCTTCTACCTGTTTGCAAATCAGGTCCAGTTTAGGGATGTTCGATGTTCATCGATGTTGGCAAAACATTGATGTTGAGTGACCAACTATCGATGTTCAACATCGGCCTTCGATGTTAGCAAAACGAAAACTACTGTATAATTATATTCATAATGACGTAATCATTTCGTAGATACACCACTGACCAGTTCTTGAAATTGGTTCATGGAATGTTTCGACTTGAGTCTGGTAACAAAATTAGATGCTTTGAGTTTTTTGTACATCTGTAACTATGTGCCCTCTAGGGAACCTATCTTCTACTGGCGCTTCAGTTCACGTTGGACCTGATCATCAGCCAACAAGCCTCCAGTCATGCACTCCATGTTGGCTGAGGTACTTCTCCACTTGCGTGCGCCATCGGTTTCGTCATGATGTGTAGTCGTACAAACTTTGGGCTGGAGGAGTGTTATCCATTCCCTATTTTCTTTCGTTGGTGCAACTGATTTGCAACCTCCAAAAAAACCAAGGATCAAGTTGCAAATGTCAAAAGTATTTCTAGTTTATGGATGATAAAAATTATGCTATCATTTATCACTTTCGGGTCTCTAATGGATGATCTCCGGTCTGTTCGTTTGGAGTTGTCTAACTTGTTGTAGGAAGCCAGTTTCTAGTTCAACCATTACCTTCGGTTAACACAAAAATACATCCTATAAAAGTCAACGGAACTGTTGCTCTACAGAGCTTCGGTTGCCTGGATGTATTCGAGTTTCTTCCAGTTGGACATCATTTAACATTTAATAGTCACTGCCCTTATGGAAGCATCAAATGTGACAGCCAATGTGTTAGTTAAAAAGGCGAGCATACCGCGAATTTGATTTGCATTTTTAACCAAAAAGAAAGTTAGCTTATAATCAAAATTACAAATCAACAGCTAAAAATAATGTAAAAAGAAGTATGGATCCGCAGTTTAAGTTCCCCTTCGATTGATGAAATGTGCTTGCGATTGCATTTCGCACCCCGACGTTGCTCTTCTCATTTATGCGCTCTTTTCCCTCGGTGCAATTACAGTGGCGACCTGTTATTGCGCTCTTTCTTCTCGTTACAATCTCTTAATCTCTCTTGTTTTGTCTTACGTCATCTGCTCGGTTTTTTCTTTCCCTTGTGCTCGCACACTTTCATCAGTTCAACGACGTCACTGACTCCGACAATATTCAAGTGTTTGAAAACAATAACAAAAAACAAACGCACAACACAACGGGATAAGTCATATGTTCAAACCTTTCTCTGTTTGATTCGATACAAAAGCAACAAAAGAAACTCGGTACTTGTGAGAGTGAGATAGAGGACACTAATTGAAAGGCACAGAAACACACACACAACGGACGGTGGCATCATGCCTCTTCGGTGTGAACGATGTGCGCATGCACTGAACATGCATTGCGACCACATGTCTTATTGCATTTGAGAAGCGTAGAACAGGCACGTGGATGTGTGTGTGTGCGCGATTCACTCTTGTTGAAGATCTCAATTTTGGATATTTATCAGAGAGCTACATCTCACCCCATTGGAGATTGGTTGGTTCGAGAGGTAAATGGTGTTGTTGTTGTTGTTCTTTTGGATTGCGGTCAAGGGAGTAGGAAATCTAAATTGCCCCAGACACGAGCGCACCCGATGAATTAAATGAACTTTGATCGTTTGAACCATGGGATGGGCCTTGGCGGACGGCATGGGGTTTATTTTTAAAGGCTATTGACATTTGGGTGTACAAACGAAGCGGGGTCCAGTTATTGATGGATTGTTTTTTGGATGAAGTGTGGGAAAATTCGAAGGAATCATCAAACCGCCACCCGCAAGTGGCAAGTGCATCGACTTCTACGTTGCTAGTGATAGGTGCATCAACACGATTTCGTGGCGGAGTAGGGAAGTGCGTTCACTCGCAGGAGGTGGGACTAAGTTAGGCCGCGAAGTACGAATTCATGGGAACGCTCAAAATCGGGGGATAACACAACAGTTCTTCGACTAGTTTGTAGTTGATTCGATGACACAGGACTTCAATCAGACAAATAGTGCTCTTCTTAGGGAGGTGATACCTCGTCTGTCATAACCCGTTGGACATTTGGCACTCATAGCTTGGAGGGCTGGGCTGGGCTTCCATGACTTTCTGAAATAGGCGAGACATAGCTTATTCACAGAGGACTTTAATCAAAAGTTCAAGTGTGCTCTCTGCACTTGGTGTACCTGGGGTATTCTAACAATCGGATATTGTTTTGTGAAACGAGGAGGAGGTCGAGACTATACTGCTTGTGCTGTGCCATTCTTACTCTCAGAAGGAAGACTCACTTGGAAGGTTACTTCTTCTTTGTGTGTGTCGTCGTCGATAGAAACTTAAGCTGATCATTAAAGCCTCCAAAGCGTTGGCTTGAAGGGAGGCTGCAATAGGTTGATATGGGGGACATCAGTCTCGCATGGTCCAGTGTTTCCTCGTGCCATACAAATGTCACCTCCTGGTCTGCAACAAAGCGTCACAGACTACCATTTTCGCTGGCCTGAACACAGTACTTTATCGTCCCCTGATAGACGTAATCGATTTCGAAGATGGCGGTGGTTGGGATAGGTTAGGTGCGTGGGTAGACGGTTAGGACATGGTAAGCCACGTCTCACTAAGGTCTTGTTGGACCCATTGTGATGCTCCTACCACAACAGTTACATTAAAGTCACGGCAAATGTGAAAACAACTCCATTCTGGTCAAACCACCAACCAAGACGTATTGGAATTTATATCTAGAGGCACTGATCTACAGCTTCAGAAGCTTAAGCACTTCTCAACCAGGACTGCATGTGCCGACAACCATACGCTGTGTAGTCCTCTGTGAGTTTCTACATGTGGATCCAAAATGGGTGAAGGCGTGAGACCAAGAGTCTTCTCTATGGATCCATTTACCATTTCTGTTACCGAAACACTGTGGCGTCTTTTAGGCGGAGAGTATTGTGGTTAAGGAAACTTTGTCTTGATAAAGCTACTAAAGCTTCGCGAGCTGCCGAGTCTGACCTCTCGTTCACCAACGCAGTGCGTGCTACCAGTCTACAGAAGAAACGGCAAACTTAATTTCATACAGCAATATTTCTCGTAGGACCAAGATATCCCTATAAAAGACCAGTCCTGTTGTATGGAGCCTACTGGGGAGGAAAGTCGTTCGTATAATCCTTGGCCTCGTATTTGTGGAAGGTGTTTGGAGGAGGAGTCTGAAGGGCGAACTGTATGGGTTGTACAACGACATGGATTTGGTTAAACGATTTCGAGTCTTCCGTCTCATGTTAAGTGAATGGACATCAATGCTCTGGTCTTTCGACGCTTATTCTGAGAGACAACGCAGTAAATGAAGACCTCGCCTCCGGTGGTGAATACAATTGGAGAGGGACAATTGACACTTGGTTCCACAACCTAGTCGCATCAACAAAAAGTCGCTGTATGGAGTGGTGGTGTTGTTGTTTGATATATATGTATGGGTGGCGCTACAGCCCGTAGAGGGCCAGGTCTAGCTTCTAGAGCAACCACTCGTGTCGTGCGTGCTGTTCTCTCACAAGCGGAAAGGATCTACAGTTTTATACCGACTAGGAACAGCCTAGTTTGAGAAGCTCCTTTTAGACACGAGTACTCTTTGAGCAGTTAATGACTCAAAAGAGGTGGGGCCGTGAAAATTATTTCGGTCGTTCCGGGAATCGAACCCAGACAGCAAGGTTCAGTTGCGAAGGAGTCTACGCACACACCCATAACGCCACGTCCTCGGTAACGACTGTTCGTTCATACTTCTGCAAAATTTCCACTAAATGAAAAATCCTCATATAATGAAACTATCCCAATCTAAATAAAGAGAAGAGAACGAGAAACACGCTAAAAGCACTTGTGTCCAACTGTCTATGGACTTGACATATTGGAAATGCAACATTTTTACTCTTAAGGGAGTAAACCCCTTCGATGGTTCAGGAAAGGAAGTCTTCTCCGGATTTGATTGGCAATCAAACTTCTCTGGTTCCCGGGCCACCACGGGATCGCGGGAAATGAGATCGCCGATAAACTTGCAAAAAATGAATCAGAGGAGCTCCTCTCAGGACCTGAACCTGTGCTGTTTTTCCATCGATGGTTGGGACTCTCGAGAATACAGCTGGACGTGTCTTGATCTACACACAATCAAGACAAACGAAGCGTATTACGTGAGTGAGAAATCCGCGGCATTCTTGTTATCTCTTGACAGAAAAGACTGCAGACGACTTACCGGCATACAAACGGTCCTCTTTACCTTCGCCAAGTAATTAAGTCCGTCCCGTCTTTGCTCGAATCAGGTGGCAGCTATTCGGGGCTGATGATGTAGGCTCCCATCACAGATTCAAATGCTAGTCATCTCCCGGAAAACCATGAAATTCCAGCAAATGAAGATTACTGCCTTGGAGTAGAATGGACCAATCGTTGAGTCTGAGTTAAAAACCTCCGACCAAACAATAACTACCCTATCATGGCGTAGTGCGTCGACTCCTACGCAAAGGGTTACATCCGACAAGTTACCGACTTTCAACGGCTCCACGTCCTTTTAGTCACTGACAATGTATAAAGTAGTCCGGCCTTTAAAAAGCTTCTCAAGCGTCGCCATAAGACCAGGAGTCCCATATACTCGTGATAAAACAAAAGCACGCGAAACACGAATATGGTGCCGTTGTAGCTAGTCGCAGTAACACCTTGGACTGTCGTGCCACCCATAATGTGATAACATCATTATTCATTCGGTAATTCCACCGTTCGTCGTATCATTCAAAGCATTTCAACTCAATTCACGAAGGATGTGCTCAAAAAGATTCAGTAACACAGCCAAGGCCTCGCAGCTTACACCCTCAAAACGCCATGTACCTTCAATTCCGATATAAAAACAAACAAAAAAAATCGCATACTACCCAAGTAAGGTTTCGATTCAATACGAGCACGACGCTCATGTGAATTCACCCACCCCAACACATTTACCGACCCACTCTTTTTCTCTCCAACATTCGACTAGTCACTACTTTTGCTCTCTTCTTAGTCCCCTTCGGTTTGTTTAGTATATCGTCATTCTGTTGTTTTCCTTCTCTGCTGCACACGATTTTAGCTCACCTCTCATTCTTGCTCGAACAAAACACGAACGCGAACGCGAACCAATACAACGATTCAAACGGGTAACAACTCTTCCGCCGCACTCTTTTTTAATAGATCTGCACCGTGATTCCATTACCGTATTCACATATGAATCGAACAGTTGACACACACGGGACGGGAATATATTTTTAAATATTATTGTGCAAACTAATTCGCTGCGAGAAGAAGGCAAACGAGATAAAACAAACTCAGAGAATATATATATATATACCATCAACTAGCTACTAAGTACAAGTCCGCAGTTTAGTTCGGCTCACTTGGCGTGCATTATTGTGTTTGTGGTGTGCTTGTGCTGTCCAAAACAAGTTCATCTCGCAGCAGTGTTTTGTGTCGGGGGATATTTAGTAGTTCAATTTGTGATAGAGTCTAAATTATGTAAATTAGCTTTTTTTTGCGAACTCTTTTTTTCACTTCTAAATCGAATCTCAGAACGAAACGGCGGTCGGGCTGTTAAATGAAACCTGATTTGTTTATGAAATTGTTTGCGGTTTTTCTATCTCCACACACTGGGGTCAAATTTGATTAAGTGAGGCAACGGCGGCCCGGAGAGTGTAGAGACAAATCTGAGTGGCTTGCTTAAATTGAATTAATGCTGTGAAAAAGAAAACCTGAGAGAATAATGCTATTACGCGTCAGAACAATGATGTCGTCATTCGGTCTCCTTCCCATTGTGCTGCTACTCGCAACAACTACCTTTGTTGGAGTTGAATCAACGAGAAATCTTGCACTTGAAGTGGACGTATTACATGCGAATTATGTGTCGGTTGAGAAGGCATTGTGGCAGTACATAAACAAACCGAGGATAACTCGTGAGGCGCAACTGAAGAAGGTCTATGAAACTCATCGAAAATTCATAGACGAACACTTCCTGCAAACATTCGATACAGGACGCTACCATTTCGTCACGCACTACGAATGGGTTTCCCTCCAATCGGAATTGTTGTTTGTGAATAGCATCTTTGAGGCATTTCACAGATATCTCAGTTCGGCGAGCGACGGAGGATGGTTCTATGATGAGCGTGCTGCATTGGATCTGTGCGATAATATCCTGCGGAATGACACCACCTTCTCGATGGGCAAGATATTCAATCAAATCCATTTGATTATGGTTAAGCAAAGCATGTACTATCGTGCGAAGTTGGTTAGTACTGCAAATATTGAATGTATAAAATTTGCAAATTTCAGGTTCAGACATCGTTAAATCACGTTTCCGTACACAGCTTGAAACTCAAGCACGTCGGCATTCATTTCCATTTGTACGTAGTTAGGACTTTGTGTGTTGATTTTGTGCCGGAAAACTGTTATCAGCTAACGTCTCGCTTATTTTGCAAAGTTTGCGCAACTCAGATTACGGGTGATGAAGCAAAACATGCGATTGCTTTGTGACTCAAACCACTGCACAGGAAGCTTAGTTTGATGGACAGAATAAACTTAGCCAAAATTCTCCGTCACTGGCTCTGTTTGACAGGACTGTTTTGTCATCAAGGTGACTGATCGCTGTCTCGTTTATGAGACAACTTTAATCTTAAAAGATCGTATCAAGTTTGCGTAGAACACGAAAAAAACAAAGCATGAATCAACTGTTTGAATAATTTATTAAGTCAATAAAGAGGAGAATACGCAAATGATCCACTTCAACCCGTTAAACACAAATACACTCATCGAAAAACAGGTGTTCGTGTCACACACAATTACCGCAATCTCAGTTGGACGACTCTGCTTAATCATTTAGAACAATGAGAACCCAAAGCGGAGCGACTGCACTGGGAATGTCAGCCACAGTCTGATTGAATCTATCGCAATTTGCTTAATTCCGAAACAAAGACAGGTGGAAGAGTCGAATTAGTACGAATGGTGCCAGTTGGACTGTGAGAGAGAAAGTGCATTGCAAGTTTTTCTGTTTTGTTTTTGCTCAACTTACAGAAAGAGCTGAGTAAGATAATGGTTTATTTTTAAGGTATAACCGGTTGTCGACGATTGGAAGGCCACTACCGTGAAATATGAAACGTTGCAAAGAGTATGAATTTAGCGCTACGCATTCGCGATGCATTCAGGCAGTTGTTTGACTCTGCTAATGATACATAAATGCTTACAGGTTGTAAGCGGCAAAATGGGTGCTTATCAAGAGTGATTCAGACACATTGTCACTAGAATTGTGAAGTGTTTCGCATGCTTTAAGTGTTCACTTCGAACATATGATCGTTTCTTTTTTTCGTAAAGGGAGGCAGATGTGTACCCTTCTCTACTTTACGTTTGCATTGTTTTATCTACAAGAAGACATAGCTTTAACAGCTATGTCGACTTATTGCTTCTAGTTTTTGACGTTTACGAGCAGAATAGATGGCCAGCGTTTGTTCAATTTGAGTGTACAGTGGTGCAGAAATAAGGCCGACGCAGGTTACTAAGGCTAACTGGTGATAGTAGTTACACATTGGGCTACAGTCCGGGGTGGACCTGAGCCTCAACCACCAAATCTCTCCAGCTGACACGATCCTTATAATCTATATATATATATATCTAATTTCGCACGCCAAGCAAGTTGAGATTCTTTCCTACTTGCGTGCGCCAACGGTTCCGTGAGCGTCCTCTATTGCGTCGTCCTACTGGTTCGGAGTAGAAGAATCTGCGGCCTGGTGCAGAGTTGTTCCTGCGCTCCCTGACCTAGCCATCTTAGGCCTGGAATCCGTAGAAACCAGGTTAGGCTCATGTCGCTGGTGCAGAGTTGTTCCTGCGCTCCCTGACCTAGCCATCTTAGGCCTGGAATCCGTAGAAACCAGGTTAGGCTCATGTCGCTGCACAGCCGCTAAAGTTCGTGGTTGAGAGTCCAAAACGTTAAATAATTGCGCATCACAATGCAAACTTTACAAGACTTTTACCGATGCTCTGTTTGCTTTTGGTTGGGCAGTAAATCTGTTCACATTGCGTTTTGGAATAGTGTGCATTGAAATAAACTTTTTTGTATCCGAAAACGCCCCGAGTCAACTTTTCTCTCTAAAATACCAAGGGCTTCTTCTTCTGTTTTTGAGATTGTGCAGGGATGAGCAAGGTCTTTTATAATGTTAGCTTGGTCCTTCGTGAGAGGGCTCTACCGCTCAATTGCCTCTATAGCTCAAAGAAACAGCGATTGGCAAGAGTTATTCTGCGTTTAATCTCGGTACAGGTGTTGTTCGTACTGTTTACTTGGGAGCAGAGGTAGACGAAGTCTTTCACTACTTCGAAGTGAAACCTGCCCATTGTAACGCTCTATCTAAGACGTAGATGTTTTGTATATCCTTTCTTGAGGACAACTTGTACTTCGCTTTGCCCTCATTCAACGCCGGATCCATTTTCGTCCCAATGCCGTGCGTTCTGCCAAACACGTCAATGTCATCCGAATAAGCTAACAGTTGTACGGACTACTGGAAGATCGTGCCTCTTGTGTTGGCGGGTGAGTCTTGCATGATCTTCTTGAGGATTATGTTAAAGACATGAGACTTTGGAAAGTCCTACAAAAATACCTCCGCCGAGTATATATTTGCTAATACCCACCATTCCTATACACTTTTACTGACAACTGTGGAAATAGCCCATAAACACAAAGATATCATGCATAAAAACAGAGAGAGAACAATGAAGCTCACTACGAATTGCGAACTTCGCAAACTCTGACACTTCATTCGCAGAGAGCAACGCAATTTTGAATTTTGCCAAACAGACAATACATCACGAATTTTTTTGGGCGTAGATTTGTGGATCGCGTTTGTCTGCGAAATCAGTTTGACACTTCGCAAATAGAACGATTGATTCGTGGAGAAAAAGAATAAGGATACTTGAACCAATTATTGTTGAAATTTTAATCGATAGAAACTCGTCTTCTTTTCCGTAGTTAACGTCATAAAAAAAATGCATTATTTTCTCATACATTTCTTCATCCCAAATCGAATGGGACTATTTTTTTTCTGCTGATTGACCATTTTGCTCTACTGGGCGTCATAGCGTACTGCGTCGATTTCGAGGCTTGGTTCCCGACACGATCAATTCTCACAATTCACCGCCGTCGGCGAAAAAAAGCTTCTAAAACATCTCCGATCGGAGGACCTAAGACGTAGGTACCTTCCACTCACTCGAGAAAAAACACGCAGCTCTAGTCTCTGGTGTAGGAGCTGGCCCAGGTCCATCTTGGACTGTCGCGCCATCTGTATTGACATTATCATTTGCCAGTCATGCCATTAAAAAGACACTACTGCCATAAATTTTGTTTAGAAATGGGAGATCTGCTGTCTTGAATTATAAACAGAGAGGTTGGATAATAATAAACAAACGTCATTTCCATACATAACCTCTTATGTACACTTGTGACAGGCACTGGAATTTGCAATGAAAATAATCGAAGTCATAATCAGTCATGAACATTCCGGAACCAGAGCCAATGTATCACATTACTTCCAGCTCTCCGGATGTGCAATAACTCAGTCCATTAATCAAGGTCCAAACCGCCACTGAATTGCTTCCTTGTTTCATTCTCAAATAATTGTTCACATCGGCATTTTTACAATTGCTCAAACAAGATTCCCCCCACGACCAATTCATACATTCTGTTGCATCACAATAATCATACGTCATGTGCCAATGCTCTCGGTTCATTTTAATGGATTTGGTCACCTTTTAGTCATCGTGTCAGTCTCACCACGAGACGATTGAAATAACATGGGAATGAAAACAAAGAGCAGGAGTATTTCTCGACCTTGAAATAGTTCAATGATTTTGCGTTCACAATTTTCTCAACTAATGCATAGTTTCTGTTTCGTGGGTATCTGCGAAAATCATCTCCTCACCATTGATTGGCACGTACTAATGAAATTACATACCCTCCCCCACTCCCCACCCCGGTTTTTTTTTCTACGAAGAAATGATTGTACTTCAGAGTAATGAGTATCAATTAAATTCTAATGATGCTCCTTACGTATCGTATCAAATTCCGTTCAGAGAAAGAATGCGAATCGAAACTGACTGATAGCCCAGTACATAGTGCATGCGAGGGTGATTGATGGATATGATAAGATTTTATTTTTTTTCATTTCAGGATGCCAACGAATATTTTTGTAGCACCGGACAGTCCACTCAACAGTTCATATACTCGTTGTATTCGGATATTGCCCTTACAGAGCTCAAGGGCTACACAATGATGCAGTTCTCGTGGATGATCCTGAGAATCTACGGAAAAGGTTGATGATTGATGACAGTGCTTGAGAATTGCTCATATTAACCTTCACTTTTTTAGGCAATTTCACTGAGGAATCGAAGCTAATGCGAGACGACTATACAATACGAACAGAAAACTCGTTGAGATTTCTTCGTGAAGTGCTGAGACAATCGGATCGTATTGTTTGGCGATGTGATCCACAGAGGCACGTCAAAGGTGAGACATACGATGAGGTCACCCGTTTGCTGCAAGGTTACATCGAAAACGAAGTCGACATGAATCCAGAGGGCACTTGCCGTGAGGATTGCCCTTTTTATGAGGCGACGAAAAATTATGGATGCTTCAAAAATCTGTACTGCTCCAGACAGCCCAAGTGCAATGGACAATTGCTGAACTGTCAATTTGTGGAATCCGACATGCATATTTGTCAATCGGTAAGTTCAGAGTCCGTTACGGTCTTTGTTACAAACTTATTGTTGATGTGAAACCTATCTCTAGCCATTCAACAGTACGCGAAGATATGAATACATTGAATACAAGAGTGGAAAGACACTGGGACCGAGAACGACATGCACCAGAGGCACCACTCCCGTTGATTCTTGGTGGCGTTACTTGTTCTGGCATTGCAGCTACTGCTTCTGTCTGTGTGACGAGCAGGGAGCGAAATCGGATCGTTACTTCAACCTTCGCGATGTAGTCTCAAACATTGAAGCCAACAAGTACACATAACAAAATACAATTTACCGTATCTAACTGAAAGCGCATACTTATATTCTTGCAGAGTTGTCACAGGTCTGCGCTTGGTGAAGAGGAAGCGAGTGTTCCACATTCAAATCCAGCAAGGTCAACTTCTTCCGCGGGGCAATGTGAATAAGTCCTCTCTAGAATGGAAACCGATTGAGGATTATCAGATCTTTGACCGTGGTGTCAGCAACAACAAAGATTACTTCACTCTGAGTTGGGATAGGCGAGCTATCGATTTGGATGACATCGAAGGCGAAGACATCAACCACGTAGTCACTGGAATTCGATTCAGGGTTGTCGGCGCTCATCTGAATCTGGAAGCTCGTCTCAGTGAATATGACTTCGAGATTGGAGAGCTGGTATCTCCGAATGTGAATAGCTTCTGGAAGTCAAACGATAATACCGATGTCAGTGGAATGAAAAGGTTGGTTGGTTCTCTTGAATGTTTGACTTTGACTGTTAATTTACGTGTGTTTGCAGAGAACAAGTGAGACTCAAGGATCCTGACATGCCGACGCGAACGTTGGCGTCATCATTGCCCACATCAACGCATAATCAATTTATTGAGTTCACCAGCTCCAGTAGGGACAAAGATGCCGCGCAATCAACAGTGCCATTTATTGATGTCCAAGAGGTGACCTCAAATCCACCAGTGCCATTGGCCGGAGTAGGTCTGTATCACAAAGGACGTGATAATTATGGTGGTTTCATAGCGCCAAAGATCATAACGTACGACTTTACACCGTACGTTCGGTTGCCAATGAACGGCACCAAGTGAAGGAGTGTTGTGCGAGTCTCTTCACAATAACGGTTATCTTTTACGCTTAATAATATTTTTATTTAAAAAAAATGTGAATTAATTTAATTTCGAGAGTCAGTCAAAATCAGATTTGTCAAGCTGATTATGTGTAACAAGTATATTGTGAAATTTTTCTCAACTCAGATTTTTTTTCCCAGAAATAAAGCTAAATTGGCCAAACAGTTACTTCTTCTCGACAATGTTTTTTATAGTCTTCTAATCGAACCAGATTTGAGAAGGACCTCAACCTACAAATCAGAGGCAACTGGCTGAGGACTGGGTCCACTTGGGACTATAGTGCAAGTAGAAGTAGAAGAAGTCAAACCAGATATTAGGGGATAGAAAGGAATATATTGAACTGAACTGAAAGAGTAGGGTATGTATGCCGAAGATACCATTTGATAGACCAGGAATGGCGTCGTCAAAGATCGTCTATTGTCTCCGAGAAGGATGGGTATTTGGTGAACTTAAATAGAACATACATTATAACGTTCTTCAAAACGATCAAATGATGAACTCTTCTGTTCTCTTCTAAGACTGTGGCATGAGAATGGCAAAGTTCCCAAAGTTAAACAGGGTACAGAGAACAGCATGCATAGGCACCACAGGCGCTCTACGATCGACACCTTCAGATGCTCTTACGGTGTTACTACATCTTCTGCACACAGTCCCATCAGGCTCAGAGAGTCTGGATGCTGGAAATCAAAACCCTTCGGTCATAGCACTTATACCAAGAGATCTGGTATTATCCCCAACGGACAACACGGTCCATAGAACTAATCTATCAAAGGCTTTGAAGTTATAATCCCAGAAAGAACGGAATGGAATAGTGAGCAGATGTTCAGGGATTTTAACTGGACAATCGGCGGAGTCATTCGAAGTGTGTTCTCAGAGTCCCTGAACATCCGTAAAGCCTATAGACTGTCCCATAATTCCAACGTGTTCCAAGCAGGTAAGCATGTCGTCAAATAAAAATACACCCAAATATCTTGCCAAGACAGAGGGTTGCCATAAGAATTGATAGTCAAGCAGCCATCAAAGCTATTGCCTCCTTTGCTTCGCATTCAATATTAGTACAAGAATGCCGAGCTGAGATAGTGTCGTGTCGAGGGCCTGCTCATTTCTCTCATAAGGGTTCCAGGTCCCAGTGACATCCCAGGAAATGAAACTTACTTACTTATCAGGCTGACGACCCATGCAGGGTCCGAGCCTGAGCGATAGCTGGTTTCCATTCCTGACGGTCCTGGGCACACTGCTTCCAGTCCAGGAAATGAAAGGGCCGATGAATTTGCTGGGCAGGGATCTGTCCTTCAGCGATCGCTTGCAGAGGAGATCTTCATTTCACAACAAGCAGTCAAGTCTAATGTATCTTCACACTTTCTAGAAACAGCAAACCGTAGATTTGCCAGACTGACAAACTGTGCAACATCAAGGAAAATATGGCCTGAATACAATCAATCCAAAGATCTCTAGACTAGTGGCGGTCTGTACAGGACACTGGCCGATTGGAGATCGTGTCGTTAAACTAGGCATCAATATCTTTGCGATTTGTGAGTGTGGATTGTGTGGAGGACAATAACCAAATAACACCTTGGAGTAAGGAGTTTTCATCATAACACCGACGAGTAAGACGAAAGGAAGGTTTATCCTCCTTAGTATGGCGTGGCCCCGCCGCGTCAACTCACGTCCTAACCTAACCTTACCTAAACTAGTCCCTCCACAAAACTCAATGTGAGTCGCAGCTGCAACAACACAGCAGAGAGGGAGCCTCTAACACATTACTTATGCGTCTGTCTTTACGCTCTTGGTAGAGCCAGACAGCGCGCGCTTTGTAGACCCTTCTTTAACTGGCTTGACGAGTTTTCTGGGAAAGGTATTAAGGAACCAATGGCCTTCCTAAATACCTCAGACCATAGTTATCTCAAATAAACCCTTATTTATAGGTAAAGGAGCTGTGGCATTAAAACGGCACATAGTGCTAATTAGGTTTTCATCGAACCACCACTCCTATCTACCTATTGGGACAGGGTTCGTAAACATCGGATTAACAAAGGTCTAACAAATCAGATTAACGCAACCCGAGCAGATCAAGCATCTCTTTTGCTCGTAAACGTCAGCGTCGGTATAATGTAAGAAAAAAAGCTCACTCTTTGGATTAGGATTTTCTCTCGTAATTGATATAATTTCAGACTTCTTAGAAGCACATGTTTAGCTTAGCATGGTTTAAGGATACCATTTATTTGAATGTGTCCAAGCCTTTAAAACAACACCGTAGATGACTTCCACATCGAAAGCGACAAATGAGGATCCTCTTTATATGCGTGCCGTCAAGGGATTATTAATATCCTTAAGTGTCCGAGGTCAAGTTATAGCACGGAAGGTATAGAGGGAGAAAAGGAGGGGAGGTACCTGCAAATTGGTCTTATATAGTAGTCTGTGGGAAAAAATATTAGACTGGGAAGAGCATTCCATATTCGTGTAGTGCGGCTGAAGAACGAGTCTCTGAATTTACCTGTGCGTCCGAAAGTAGCCTTAAGGGTATATGATATGATGGGCATTCCTGACGACGGACGAGGGTATTGTGGATGAATTCATGGAGAAGAGCGATAAAACACGGACAAAGAAGAGACGGACGTCGATGTTCGAGCGAGTCTAATGATGACAGTTGTTGTAGATATAAGTTTTATCGCTCGCTTTTGGGTCCTATCTAGCAGGTACAGGGAGATCTTGCTTCACAAGAGCAGATAGCTTGTACTCAAGCTTGGGATAACGGATGTAACCCTTGCAAATGAATGCCACATCAGAGGGAGTGAAATATTTCTTGCATCGATTAAGCAAACCTAAACATTTTGCAGGATTTTTGGCGTCATAAAAACACTCGTTCCAACTGAGTGTTGTGTTGATACACATACCAAGGATGGAAAGTTTTCCGGTTTCATCGACACATGCGCCATTCATGGTTAGTAGCTGATTATCAAGGGAAAGCTTGAATGACAGCAGGCAACATTGAGTTTTTAAAGCATTGAATTCCACTCTATTGTTTTTTCACCAGTTAATTATGCTGTTAAGATCGGAATTCAACGGCTTTCCAATTCTAGGGCCGAAGTGTGAGCCGTGAGCCTTGGAAGGAATATGAAAAGAAAACGCCTAATTTCTCTCTCTGGTATGTCCAATTGGAAGTAGCTAGCCAGAAATTGGTCTAGCTTTGATAGGCTCTTTGGTTGAGGCCGAGTTTCATTTCGGTGTGTAGCTCCAAACAAGGGGGCAGTATTAAAATAATGCAAAGTGAAGATTTTGATCATAAAAACGATGAAGTTCGTTGAACGTTGAACGTCGGGTACAGATTTCCGTTTTCTATTCACACAACAACAAAATGGGAATCAGAGGATACCATATGCAGAGGCTGCGCGGGCGAAGAAAAATAGAGGGCACTCCCCACTCTCTTTGTCATTGCCCCAGTCTCTCTGCATTGAGACGTAGACCACTGGGAGAATACATCTTCCAAAATGTACATGAGCTTGAAAGAAATTCCTTTAAATATCTCTTTGCAGGTTCATCAGAACTTCATGATGGCTGAAATGACCAACAATACCTGAAGGTCGACGAGTAGGAAGAAGAGAGGATTCTTGCTACCCCCAAACTGGGTGTCACAATGGATCCAACCGAACTTAAGTGTGGCGTGGTTCACTGCGCCTGCCTACGTACCGTACCGTACCATAAGTCATACAAGTTAAGGACATCTGTGTTCAAGGTCCTTAAAACTATTCAATGTTACGTTTATCAAGTAGTCAGAGTGGTTTTGTAAGCTGCTTATGAACTGTTACGAGGCGCGACCGTACATGAAATCACACATCTAAAATTAGTTTTATCGGCTGGGAAAGTTGCCAACGGAGTCTCTGCAGGCAACTTCCCTAGCCTGCATTTTATCATTGATAAAAATTTTATGAATCATTTCATAAGTGTGAATCAAGCTCCGCAATATTGATAAACTGCTAGGGGTGGCCGTGGCGTTGTGCGTATGTGCGTCGACCCCTAAGCAACTTAACGTCGCTGCCTGGGTTTAATTCCCGGCCGGTACGATCAAAAATGATTCTCACGGTGGTGGGCACAGTCGAGTCACTGACGGCGTTCAAAGAGTAATAACTGTATAGAAAAAAAGCTTCTCAAATTTGGTCGTTCGGGGTCGGCATGAAACTGTAGGTCCCATTCCCCACACGAGTGCTTGCTTGTAGAGGTTCGCCTCGGACTGTCGCGCCAGTCACAGAACTTCGATAATTCAACTAAAATGGTTGGCAATAGCGCCAAGACTGAAATTTACATGTAATATCACTTCGATAACTCGAATGTGTTGCAAACTCGAACAGATTATTTGGCGTCACCTTTGATAAGTCGAAGAGAAATTCCCGAATTCCCACAAAATAGTTTTATAAGGAATCACTTTCGAGGCATTGCGTTTGTATGTTCATTTAAAAATAAAAATAATAATATGGGTGGCGCTACAGCTCGTAGAGGGCCAGTGCCTAGCTTCTCAGCAACCACTCGTGTTGTGCGTGCTATTGATCTCTCACGCGTGGAAGGGACCTACAGTTTAATGCCGTATGTTCATTTGACCTATTATAAACGGTATCGTGGTTTTGGTGAAAATTCTGAGCGGGGGGAAGAGCATGAAATTCCATTGATTTTCAGAACTGAACGCCCAAACGAAGGAAGTGGAGGAGAAATTCAACTGCCGATGGAATTTGAAGCTTGAAAAAAATATCAGAAATACACAATGTGTTACGTATGGTGGATGGCGATATTGTTACTTAGGAGTTAGATGAAGGTAGAGTCGAGATATTTAGATGTGAATCCGAATTTTCCCAGCTCAACAATAACGATGACACTGGCAGCCATGTAATAGGAAAAGACTTGGCCCTAATTGAGGGTGATTTAATTTAACTACCTTCAAACGAGTTGGTTGCAAATGCATTCGTTTTGCGTTTATAACATGAAACAACAAACGATTCTGCGTACATACTAACCTACCTATACTGGCTTATATTCCACTGAAGATTTTTTTAAAGACCGAAATAAGAAATCCGCTCTACAGTCATGTGTAACAGACTATTTTGAATAATAAGTATCTTCTACTTTTAATGTGTTGTATCACAAATAAGTGAATATTTATATCAATTTTGTATTTTACTTCATAACTCGATTTTTGTGTGGCAAGCTGTGGTTCGATTTATTGAAGTTTGACTGAAAGTGCAACCACCTCTTATAATCTAATCTATTCGGAGAAGTGTTAACAATCTTGGGTTGACTTCGGTCTACTGTTACACAAAAAGTGTCTTTACTTATGAAAGGATGTAGCTTACCGGATAGATGGAAATCGAATCCTCGTTCTTCTTATTCGCTGTCAAACTGGCTAAGGACGTCATATTTTTCACATTATTCAATCAGGATCACTGTTGGCATTCTCAACCAAGAGGCAACAGGATATTTATGAGTCTTCATAATTTCATTTCTGCTTCAAGGCGTTGAGCTATCTTTATTCACTCTATTCAAATTGAGAAGAAGATTTCAACCAAGAACTGGTCATACATCAAGTTAAATACTCACAATGTTTGTTTTTTTTTATCTGAGCACTCCGATACTGCATGTTGGAGTTTTTTCTGTTTTAATTTGTGTTGAGTTCACTGGCGGAAAGAGGAATGATCACCATCTCATCAGAAGAGATCTCTATGATGGCTGCAAACTGGTCTTTCTAAAAATTGGAAAAAGTTAGGGATTCTGTTTAACAATAGGCAAGCTCCATGCCTTCTCCCATAGACATAGCCATGTGTCAGTGTTCTTACCTTATCTCAGAGTTCTTAGGGCTCTTGGATAAGAGCGGTATTTAATTGGTCATTTGTAAATCTTCGTGTGGAGACCGCCGAGGCGGCGTCTGGCATGCCGAAACCTTATTCGAACACACCCTATTTTGTTTGCGGAATGGTGAATTATTCAGAATCGCTGACATCGGCTGGGATGTCAGTAGCTTCTGCAGGTTTCGAATTTTTGTTTCGTCGTCTCTTTTCGGTGGTCTTTATGGAATCCTCTCCATCGATATGCATGGTCGCGGTGACTCCAGAACAGCTGGGTGCATCTGGGTCAGGATCATCTTGGCAGCTGGATTTCGGTATTAGTCCGGCATTTTGAGTACTATCCGTTTCACCGTCCAATTCCGAGCTACTGCCGCTTCTTCTCCTAATATTGACACGAATTTGGGATAGATTTAGAAAGAGTTTGAAATTGTTTCCTTCTAAATAGGCTTTCGATGCGTCATCTACATAGAATATGACTATGAGACCGCCACGTTTCCCTTTGTTCATTCTTGCCACGCGCCATGATCTGGTCGAAATTCCAGGATTCTGTCTGTGCACTCTCAAGAGGAAAGTCTCCTTGGACATGGCATCTTCGGTCGGGATATAAGCTATGCAGACGTTTGATTTGGGTACAATATCTCCCTCATGCACAATTAGTTTTGGCGTCATTTTTGCCAACACCTGGAGAATCCAATTCATAGATTCTTCATCGTTGCAGATGATAGACATCCACCCTTCTTTTTTAATGCAGGCGAGAAACTGTGGATGCAGTTTTGAGTCCTCGATCTTGTCCATTTCGTCCAAAACTGCGCTCTGGATCTTCTTCATTTCCTCCTCTTGAAGCATGACTTTGGGATACTTGGCGTGGCGAACAGAGACCCTTGGTTTCGCTCCCATATGTATATCGGTTGTGCTCGTGCTCCCCTTAGTTGGTGCATCATTCAAAGTCAAAGAGTCTGACTTCCAGTCTTCTTTCGAGTCTTTGCTATTCCTAGAGCCACTCTTGGACTTCTTTAGGGGCGCATCCGTGGATGAACTTGCATCTGTATGCATTCGCTTATTTGCCTTGCATGGATTACTGCTCCCTTCAGCCTTTTTCTGCGCTTGGACTCTATTGAAGTGTTCATACTTTGGCCGGGTCTCTTCATTCGGCAGATCATTTGAAGAATCCATTAGTGAGTCGTCCTCCTCCAGGCTTGTGTCTCTGCCACCCTTGCGCCCTGATATTTTTCTACTCCGCTCCACCTTGACCAGTTCTTCGATTTCGTGCAGTCGCTTCTTCAACGTTGACATTCGAATCCAATTCTCAAGCTGATCCAACTCCAAGCGACTTATCACACTAGTCGATTTAGTAATTATATTCGGAGGTAGCCTGGTGTTGGGATCATTGACATCATCCTCATTGTTATGACTGGCACTGCTATTCATTTCGTTCGATTCCATGGTTGGCAATCAAACCTGAATACAAAATATATCTGTACTGTTGGGATTTGTTGATGAACCAAAATGTTATACATCCGTTCCTCTTTCAGAATACGCTGCAGAGTTTACTTCCACTTCAACTGGACACTGAATTGATGATGGTTGATTTCACTCCACTTGTCTACTTTTCTTGTCTGATGCTGGTGCCGTTCGAAAAGAAATAGCTATGCGTTGCTGCGCTTCTTCTAGTACAGAAAAACAATTAAAACTTTTATTGGAAATCGAAATGACGAGAACTCACTGCAAGCAAGATGCGAACGATGCAATGAAGACGATGACGAAACAACCGATTGATTGTATACCTGACAGGCGGTAATAAAGAGCCAAGCACGGATCAAGTTATCAGCTATCGGCGCGTAATAGTCAAGGAAAATAATCGTTTTCTGTTGATCCTGGTCCCTTCTGTGAGACTTCTATCGTATCACTGCATAATATTGCACTTTCCGAGGGCGAGGTAGCTGCTTTGAATAACCTTCAATTTAAAACATGGCCTTTTTTAAAATATTTCCCTTGAGAGTCTTGAATGAAACTATATGAATTACTGCTTCCCTGGTATAATCAAACTTCAAAGAGTCTTTTCTGTTTCGTGTTGAGTCGAAGAGATGGACAAATGAATAAACGAAAACGACGAATGAGTGGAATCGTATTATTTTCAGTCAACACTCCAGGGGTGTTATATGAGGGCGGTTAACACCAGTCAACACTGTTGGAATGTCATCACGAAAGAAATATTTCGGTGGGGAAATTCCAAATGAAGCAGGTGATTTGGAATTTGGAAGGCTAACATTAAGAGCAAGAGCAACAGTTAAGAGAATGTGTTAGTGACTGGGGTGGGCGTGAGGTATTTAATTGAATGAAGAGAATTATATTGCATTGGTAACTATTAACCAAATTTGTTATTTTTTGTAAATTCGATTTGTTGCCTAATATTGAAGTGGTTAAAAACAATACTTTGACAGGGACGATTTGTGGCGTATTTCGTGTTGGTCGTGTAATTAAGTTGGGTAAAGTAAGCAGTAAAGCAGATGAGTCTCCCCGCGCGCGGTATGGCAGCGGTAAAAGAGCTGGGCAAAATAATAATAATAATGTAAAAATGCCATTGTCTTGTAATAAATGCTTGAAAAAATGTAAATAAAAAGAACAGCATCAAACAAAAAAAAAAAAAAATGGTAAAAACAGGAGAATTTTTTTTCAGAGACTAAAGTTGTCATGTCACGAAATTCATTCGTTCGAGCTTCAAATATGATAAAGGAGTGCCTGTGGCCTGACAGCGATGGCAACGTTATCAATCTGATTGATGGTATATAGATCAGGAGACCGTCGCCAGGTCCGTGCATGGATGTTTAGGTGTGGGAACCGCGTGCGGTTCTTCTATACTGTGTATTATTGACGCTTGCACTAGGCTTCGACCTGTATCAACAGGAGTGAAGCTGACTGAAGCTGATGTTCAACCAGCCTAGGTGTTGTCTCAGAAAACCAGGTACCTTGAGTAAGTTCAAAGTCATAAGGCCTGAGATGATCGTTTTCGGAAATCAGCGGAATCATTACCGAATATTGTTCAAGATGACCGTGAGTGAAATGAGCGACACAGTGTAAGGACACACAGCAGACGGGATGCACGCCTTAGTACATAATGTAGGCACACAAAACTAAACATAGCTGAGTGATTATCTTTCTTTGTAGGATGAGAGCGAATTCTATTGTAACACCTTGCAGTCCCCTCAGCAATTCATCTACTCGTTGTACACAGACGTTGCTCTTGCTGAGCTAAAGGGCTACGCAATGATGCAGTTCTCTTGGATGAGGTTGAGGTTTCATGGCAAACGTGATTATGTTGCGTAGCTTGTGCGAATTGCTTTACTTATTATCGATCTTACAGGAAACTTTACTGAGGAGTCGAATTTAATGCGAAGTGTATATACTGCGCGCACAGAACGTTCGCTAAGATTATTCCGTGAAGTGATGAGTCAAGCGAATCGTGTTGTCTGTCGATGTGATCCTCAGAGACACGTCAAAGGTGAAACGTAAGATGAATTTACCCGTCTGATGCAAGGTTATATGAAAATGAGGTCGACATGAAAGAAGAAGAATCTTGTGGGGAGAATTGCGGTTACTATAAACAAGGGAAAAACCATCACTGTTTCAAGGACATATGTCCCAGTAAACCTTAATGCAACGGAAAAATATACAGTTGTGAATTTGTGGAAGACGACTTCAAAATTTTGCCATTCGGTGTGTTCAGGGAGTACTTGTGGTTAAATCTTCAAACTAATTGGTGATTAAACCTTAAACCTTTCTCTAGCCAGGCGACAGTACGCGAACATATGAAAACCTAAGATTATGTGATAGAACTTTAGGAAGATTAACTAGTCAAAATAACTGCTCTTCCGTTGAGTCTTGGCGGCGTTGGGTTGTCTTGAAGTGCGATTACTGCTTCTGCCTGTTTGACGAAGAGGGGCCGAAATCCGATCGTTACTACAGCCTTCGGGAAGTGTTCTCAAATATTAAAGCAAACAGGTATACACAACAGAACAAATACAATCTGTTGGATTTAACTGAAAACGGATACTTTTATTCTTGCAGATTTGTCACAGGTCTGCGCTTGGTGAGTAAGCGAGTTTTCCACATGCAAATGCAGGAAGGTGAACTTCTTGCGCGTGGCCTTGTGGACAAGACCTCTCTGCAATGGAAACCGATAGACGCTTTTGATATCCTAGACCGCAATGTAAGGAATAACAGGGATTACTTCACTATGAATTCGGGCAAGCGAGGAGTCCTTTTCAATACAATTGAAGGCGATAACTCACATGTAGCAACTGGACTACGATTCAAAGATAATAACGGTCACTTGATCCTAAACCTGCATGTAACAAATTTTGATTTCGATACGGGAAAGCTGGGGTATAAGAGCCAGTGGTTGTATGGGGACGTTAAAAAGTTGAATCAAATAGTTTTTTTCTCTGTGATGTTGAACCTGACTGTTTAACTTTTTGTTTTTTAGTGATCATCTGGATCTCGAGGGTTCTGATGTGCCCACGCGAACAGTAGCACCATCAGTACCCACATCAAGGAGTAATCAAATTACTGCATTCACCAACTCAGGTTGGTCCAAAGATGCAACGCAAACAACAGTGCCTTTTTTCGACATCCAAAGAGTAACGTCAGATCCAGCACTGCCACTGGCCGGAGTAGGTCTATATCACAAAGGACAAAAAGGCTATGGGGGTTTCATAGCGCCAAAGATTATAACGTACGACTTTGCACCGCACGTTCAGTTACCAAAGGTCAATAAATGAAATTCAAAGCAACCAAAAGACAAAAGCATTTTTAAACTTTTCATTTTAGCGGTTTATTTGCTATACAATCATAATGATATCCTATTCATCGTAATCGAAAGAAAATCGTTAACAAATCGTATCAAAAAGGCCAAATGCACGACGCCAGCCTGCTGGTGCAATCCGGTGACAGTGCCAGGCGACTGATCGTGTATATTCAACTGGCATGGTTGTACCAGGTTCTGCAGCAATATCAAAGAGTTTGATATTTTTATCCCATCAACATGTTGGTGTCGTGTGTAGTAGAAGTGGTGAAGCAGAACACATGAATTCTAAGAGGGACTGTTTGCATTAACAACTGCCAACAAAAAAAAGCCATTCATGCTTATTATGACAAAAATTTCCCTCCGGATTTTGTCTCTTATTGGGAAATTCGCTGTTGTGAAGAATGTTCGAAAGGAAAAGGAAAATGCCCACCTTATTGTGAAGTATGCAACGAATTTGTGGAAACTAGCTTATACACACACCAACCTTGCGAATTAGGGAATATCATTGTATATGACATTAACAGTACTATCGCTTGAAGAAAATGTTACTGCACAGTCTATGGTCGCGAGGAACTACAACGTCAGTGAGTACGGGAAAACTTCATGCGCGCGCATTCACGAGGGATAATTCATTTCACTCTTTTTCAAACAATCTCAAACCAATTGAAATTTCGAATTTATGATTTATATGTTGGCTTTATTAATACATGTAGGTCACGATCGCATTCCAATTGGACTAATATAGAGCAAAAAGAGTTCTTGATCAGATTGATGGAAGAAAATCTCGAGGTAGCTAAAGGATTTTTCGACAAGCCCGGTCGATACAGATCTTTTGGATAGATGTTGCGCAAAAGCTCAGCAGCTACGGATCTCCTTCTAAAGACGGTGCAACATGGAAAGAACTTATTTCAAAACATTTTTATTTAGGCGAACGTTTTTAACAAGTTTACAAGAAATCAAATGTATCTGACATTGAAAAGGAATCTTTTTTTCATACAAATTTACTTACATACGTACCAGAGAACGGCATGCGATCATATTTTTGTGACTTTGTTGAGTAAACTGGAAAATGCAGGTGTGCGTGGTTTCATCCTCAAATGGTTTAACTCATATCTGAATAATCGAACACAGAGGATAAAATTGAATGAGACGAGCAGTTATGTGCAATTAATCAGGTTTGGGTTCGGTCCTGTGTCCAATTCTGTTCTTAATTTATATTAACTCTCTCTTCCACCTCAATCTAAAAGGCGTACCTACAGCTTTTGCTGACGATGTTGGGTTGTCGTATGACGTCAACAGTCCCTTAGATCTCTATGCTGACATAAATTGCGATGTGCATACCCTGGAAATGGTTCGCTGAACACTAACTTGTAATAAGTCCTAAGACGAAATTAATGTTCTTTATTTATCTCCGTCCATTATTCAAAAATCGGATGTATATTTTCATGCACCAAATTGCAAAAAATGTAAATTATATCAATGTAAATATGCAACCAGTGTGTTTGGTCAATTATTTTGTACTAGTGAAAATTGTAGTGATGATTATTTTTTGATAGAGAATGTAGATGAATTTATGTACCTAGGATTCTTACTTGACTCTAATATATCATCCCACGCTACTGCTTTGAAGAAGTACTTTATCTCCACACTTAGGCATTTCTATTTCCTCCGTAGTATATGTTCGACTAAGCTCCTAACTACAATTTATTATGAACTTTTTAAGTCTAAGCTTCAATACGGTATAAATTTCTGGGGAAGTGAGTACCAAAACAAAGTTCAGCCATTGCTTGTCTTGCAAAAGAAAGTCGTCAGAAAGATTTGTCGTAAACCTGGTAGGCATCATAGTTTTCCTTTGTTTTGTCAATTAGGGATTCTTCCTATTCCTCACTTATACTGTTTTAAGGTTCTAAAAGCATTTTTTATGAAGTCTGGTAACAGAAACTTTCATATAATCTCAAACTATAACCTACGAAATAACTCGCTCAATATGTTACAAGTGCCAAACTTTCGAACCAGCGCATATAGAAATTCTTATTCAGTTGTATGTAATCGTTTATTTAATGTCCTCCCGGAAGAAATCAGATGTGTTCACATGTCCAAATGTTTTCTAAAGCGCGTAAAAAATTGCCTGTTTTCTCAACATTATTATAGTTTAGACTCTCTTATTTCTTACTACTTCTATACTTACTTCTACTATATTTACTTACTACTATTATATTTTGATCTAACTTTTGTTTTCACCTGTGCCCTGATGTTTTGATCAATGTTATTTGTATCCTTTTTGAAATGGGTCAAATAGAAATGTCAGAAAATTTCAAACAGCTGATTTAAGAAGTCAAATTCATTGAGGTTCATTCGAAAATGGATTTTTATTCGTTCGAACGAATAGATCTATTCGAACGATTAGTCGCATAGTTCGAATCACATAATAAGGCTGATTGTCTGTGGTAGAACCTTGGTAAACATATGTACACAATTAAGTTGTTTTACAGCATATGTATTTACAATTTTATAGAGCACTTCAAGTTTTCTGTTTGCGTTACCCTGATGTTCGTCGAATTTGAACTACGAGCCAGACTAGTAAAAAAATAAAAATTCACTGTTGGTCTCTAAGTCAATTCAACCTTGTTTTTTTATTTTACACATCATTGCAATACGATCGCAATATTAACAGTTATACATAAATATACATAGATTCAGTTACTTAATCATATTCCCCGTTTGAAAATATATCTCTTGTAATTCACTCTGGTAGTAAAATAGACAGTTGATCATTATTTAAAATGAAAAGGATCTCTGTTCCTGTGTTGTGTTGTGAATTCTTAGGCGTAGTGCGTTAAGAAATCAGGAGGCACAAAACTGCGTTTAATATCGGCGTTAAACTTCGGGCGCCATCTGGTGATCTGAAAGTGAGTGGACATTTTAGGCTATGCTTGGTTGGTGGTCTGTTGTTTTCTAACCTGGTTCTCATCAATATTGTCACAGAAACTTAAGTCTAGTAACTTTAACTTTTTACATTTGAGAAGAATTCTAGAAGAGAAGAGTGGTTGTACATGAATTCTATAGGAAATAATAAACAAAGGCATACTCATAGCATCGCTCAGTCGATATGCCCAATACTCCCATGAGGTCAAGTTGCTCCAAATTGGGGCATAAATTTGCGATATTCTCCACATCACGATCGGTAATACCACGTATTGCAGTCAGAAATAGTTTCTTCAGCTTTGGGCAGCCTATTAGGAGATCTTTGAGACTTTCACCAGGCAACGGCTCTTCACGTAAGCTTTAGGGGTAATCAAATCAAATCAAAATGAATGCTGTCAGATATGATGCGTTCAAACCTACCACCAACCGAAGTCAACCTCCTCGAGATCATGACAAACGGATAACGCCTGCAAACCCATCGAGGACAGTGAGTGCGACTTCCAGATGTCCAACGAAACAAGCTGCTGATTGTATTTTGCAATTTGCATAGCTACTTCATCCATATTCACTCCGATTCCACAAAATGCTAAAATAAAATGGTGAAATAGTGCTGTGACTGTTTGCTTGTGACATACCCAAATTAAGATGCTTCAGTTTGCGATTACTCTCGAGCATGGTTAGCAGCAAACTCGATTCGATCACTGTGCGGAAGAGATCGAGTCTTTCCAGGTTCTTCAGATTAGCCAAACATGAAAAGTTGAGAATGGGCGGATCTATTGAGTAGTTCCTGAGGGAAAGTTCTGAAAATATAAAAAATGTTCAAGCATTAACAATATGAAAGAGTGTACAATAAAAGAAGCTGTTTTCTCCTATGGGAGGAGGCACAGCTTGTAGTAGATTGTGATGGGCGTTCTGTTGTTCCTTTACGAGTGGAGGGACCTATACTTTGCCTATCTTTTTTCAGACAGGTAGGTATTCCCTTTGAGGTTTCTCAGAAGCGCGAAAAAGGGTTTTTATCCCGGCGGAGACTGAGATAGAAAAACTCTCGCATCTGCGAATTATGTCGTTAGCAGTGATGATACCTGTCAGGGTCGTTTCGGTTGATCTGATCCTCATAGAGACAGCCAGAGTGATTGAGTCCGGACTTTTACTGAACGGTGTCTCTCCATCAGGATACAGTGGAGAATTTGACAGTTCAGTTTCGTAATCGCTCGGAAAGATACTAAACCGTACATCCCTCCATGACTCGCAAAATTCGTGTTTTGTTGTTGCTGGACCGATGCCCGCTGCATGCTGCAGCCATCTAAATGATCTTAAGCGTAATGTGCTCCGTTTTTTGTCACTACTTTAACAAACGATACGCCAGTAAAACTCTTCAGAAGAGAGGAAAATTCAACTTCAATCAGTTAAACCTTATTTACAATTTTATAGAGCACTTCAAGTTTTCTGTTTGCGTTACCCTGATGTTCGTCGAATTTGAACTACGAGCCAGACTAGTAAAAAAATAAAAATTCACTGTTGGTCTCTAAGTCAATTCAACCTTGTTTTTTTATTTTACACATCATTGCAATACGATCGCAATATTAACAGTTATACATAAATATACATAGATTCAGTTACTTAATCATATTCCCCGTTTGAAAATATATCTCTTGTAATTCACTCTGGTAGTAAAATAGACAGTTGATCATTATTTAAAATGAAAAGGATCTCTGTTCCTGTGTTGTGTTGTGAATTCTTAGGCGTAGTGCGTTAAGAAATCAGGAGGCACAAAACTGCGTTTAATATCGGCGTTAAACTTCGGGCGCCATCTGGTGATCTGAAAGTGAGTGGACATTTTAGGCTATGCTTGGTTGGTGGTCTGTTGTTTTCTAACCTGGTTCTCATCAATATTGTCACAGAAACTTAAGTCTAGTAACTTTAACTTTTTACATTTGAGAAGAATTCTAGAAGAGAAGAGTGGTTGTACATGAATTCTATAGGAAATAATAAACAAAGGCATACTCATAGCATCGCTCAGTCGATATGCCCAATACTCCCATGAGGTCAAGTTGCTCCAAATTGGGGCATAAATTTGCGATATTCTCCACATCACGATCGGTAATACCACGTATTGCAGTCAGAAATAGTTTCTTCAGCTTTGGGCAGCCTATTAGGAGATCTTTGAGACTTTCACCAGGCAACGGCTCTTCACGTAAGCTTTAGGGGTAATCAAATCAAATCAAAATGAATGCTGTCAGATATGATGCGTTCAAACCTACCACCAACCGAAGTCAACCTCCTCGAGATCATGACAAACGGATAACGCCTGCAAACCCATCGAGGACAGTGAGTGCGACTTCCAGATGTCCAACGAAACAAGCTGCTGATTGTATTTTGCAATTTGCATAGCTACTTCATCCATATTCACTCCGATTCCACAAAATGCTAAAATAAAATGGTGAAATAGTGCTGTGACTGTTTGCTTGTGACATACCCAAATTAAGATGCTTCAGTTTGCGATTACTCTCGAGCATGGTTAGCAGCAAACTCGATTCGATCACTGTGCGGAAGAGATCGAGTCTTTCCAGGTTCTTCAGATTAGCCAAACATGAAAAGTTGAGAATGGGCGGATCTATTGAGTAGTTCCTGAGGGAAAGTTCTGAAAATATAAAAAATGTTCAAGCATTAACAATATGAAAGAGTGTACAATAAAAGAAGCTGTTTTCTCCTATGGGAGGAGGCACAGCTTGTAGTAGATTGTGATGGGCGTTCTGTTGTTCCTTTACGAGTGGAGGGACCTATACTTTGCCTATCTTTTTTCAGACAGGTAGGTATTCCCTTTGAGGTTTCTCAGAAGCGCGAAAAAGGGTTTTTATCCCGGCGGAGACTGAGATAGAAAAACTCTCGCATCTGCGAATTATGTCGTTAGCAGTGATGATACCTGTCAGGGTCGTTTCGGTTGATCTGATCCTCATAGAGACAGCCAGAGTGATTGAGTCCGGACTTTTACTGAACGGTGTCTCTCCATCAGGATACAGTGGAGAATTTGACAGTTCAGTTTCGTAATCGCTCGGAAAGATACTAAACCGTACATCCCTCCATGACTCGCAAAATTCGTGTTTTGTTGTTGCTGGACCGATGCCCGCTGCATGCTGCAGCCATCTAAATGATCTTAAGCGTAATGTGCTCCGTTTTTTGTCACTACTTTAACAAACGATACGCCAGTAAAACTCTTCAGAAGAGAGGAAAATTCAACTTCAATCAGTTAAACCTTAACCTTGCTTTAGGATGAACAATAAGCAGTCGTAAGACACGATTGTCACACTCCCACTGTTTCCCACACACTACAGTTCACAAGCAAACAAATGTGCATAAGTACCTCCTGTATGCATTTTTTCCCTCTATACCCTGTCCAGACTCCAGATCCATGACACCCTTTCGCGAGGAGATTGTATAAAGAAAACCAATTTAAGCCCACTTTCATTGGTTCCACTGATACCCATATTGCTCTTTGGAGCCGGAGAACATTTTTGAAAAAGCATCGAGATGTACTTTATATCGTTGTTCTTCAAAATGTCACATTTTGTGTACATATGACTATGCAACGAGCTGTCAATTTAGACGTCGTTCCCCAGCAGTAACACGTGCTTAGTTGACCGAACTATGAACATAACTTACCTTTAAGGTTATCACAGACAATGGCAACCGTTTCAATGCAACTTGCATTAAGGAACCTACAAGAGTTGAGTCTCAAGTGTGTCAAGTTATCACCTCGCTGCTGAATGAACCTGAAAACAAATTGATTTGATTTCTAAAACGTCTTCAATTCATTTCATATCATACTTTTTGAATTCCGTTGGAGAAATAGAACTATACAGTCCACACCAGGAGACGTCCAATTTCTTCATCAAAGTTGTTCTCTTTGCCAGCGTGCACAGCAGTTCCGATGTAGCCAAATGCCAATACGGCTTTAAGTTCAATTCACTGTACAACAACGGATGCGTTGAGACGTCATAGAGAAACTTCGAAACTTGTCCCACTCGAAACAACGATACCAAGTCCAAGTGCGAAAAGATATTCAGCAAAATTTCAAACTAAGAAACGACACGAAACACATGACAACGTTGACGGTTACATGCGTGAGGTAGATTCGGGACTTACTGGCATGTCGCTTAGACCAAGATTCTTTGGCTTAAGCAGTCTTTGCTCTTTGGGATCATCGTCTTCAACAGTCAGCACAGCAGTCTCTTCGATAAATTTCCCCAAATCGTTTTTCAGAAAATCCAACAAACTCTGCAGATTCTCCTCGTAGCCCGGACGAAATTTAATACTCTCCAGTTTTCGTACAATTGGGCCCTTTTTATGACGCTTCTTGCAGATGTTAATGATGTCTTGTGTGTTGTACACGCTCGACTTCTTCCCTATCAGCATGACACCATCGATTTCGGTGAAATAATGCAAAAGGCTGTGATTGAATTCCAGTCTTATTGTGCTGAAATGAAGAGCAGATTATGTTTATGCACGGGTGCATGTATCAGATGTGGCGTTACTTGGTAGGTAATAGAATCTTCCTCAGCGGTGGGCAGAATTTGCAAGTTTTTGCGGCAAAAAACGGCTGGGGTGTGGCCTCCCACAGGCAAACCCATTTCTCCGCCAGTGTGTATGCCCAGATGCGGATTATAGCACCAGGATTGTATGTCTCGAATATTACCAATTCCTCGGGTATAACGAACTGCTCAAAGCTAATAACTGCAAGGAGACAAATGTGGGGAAAAAGTCAACTCAGGCGATGATTATACATGGTGGCACGTAAGTGAGGAAGGACCTCAACCAACTCGGAAGAAGCGCCCTAGCGTCAAGGTCCATGCCCACTCCGGACCTGATTCTTGCCACTAAGAGAACAAGGAAAAGAAGAGAGAAGTCTCATTGTAAGTTGGACCTCAGACATAAAACTAGTTCACATTCTTCGAAAGCTGTTGATTAAACATGTTGCCGTGATTCACATTTGCACAAAGGTAGCCACTTCCCACAAATTACCACGTATATACCCAATTGACGTCAGCCACGAATTTAAGTACACACAATCAACGGATTTGTTTTAATTAAATCCGCACAATCGTCTGCATGCACAGCACCAAGTAATCACTTTCACACGCAACATACGCCACTCACCAATGAAATCATGCGCTGGAACTCTCGGCAGGTCCTGTGGCTTGATTTCCTGCACTCTAGACGGTGCCATGTCCCACCAATTGCCATAAGTTCGCTAAGCACCCAAACACAGAATTGTGCAAAAAGAAGAAGAAACAATATAATAAAACAAGATTAGACGTCTTCTTCCTCAGCAATGGATTACAAACATTGTTTACACGCGTGAAACATTGCTGCATTTGTTGGTTTTCCCTTCTTACTGGCACTTCACTTACCATGGCAAACGTTTCAGGGAAATCACCATAATCCGGAAATTTCGATGGGCGTCCCGTGATATTCAGGGCAGTATACGATATGCTGTAGTCACTTCCGTATTGAGAACTAAAGTCAATCACCGCCTGAGCGTATTGATTGATTCGCACATCCGTGTAGTAGCTTGTCTCAAATTCGGTGCTGTCGTAGGTTCCATCGAAAAATGATGATGTACTCGCTGGATTTTGATCATTGACCGCTGAAGGAGATTCATCATCAGACGTTGACATTGAATGTGAATGCGTTTCTTTAGATGAGATTACGAAGAAAGAATTATTGTTCTTGCAATGCAAACTTTTCTCATAAGTGCAATATCAATTCAACGACTATGACTATGTGCGCTCACTTTTTATATTCAACTGGCAGCGATTCCTTTGTCTAGCATGTGTGTACTGAATTTCCTTTATATCTGAATTGCATGGGGGAAAGCAACGAATACACTTGACACTACGCAGGGTATGGTGGCACAACAAAAGAATTTTGCTAAGCAACCAAAACTAAAACACAAACTAAGTGTTATCGTGTTAAGAACAGTGGTAATAGCCGTAGGTTTGGCTTAATTAGATTAATGAGTACCATTGGAAAACTAAATAACTATTGGGATGATTGAAGTGATTTATTTCTTGAGAGCTCCTTTTGAGAAGGGTTTTGAAGTGAAGACAAATTTCACAATATTCCCACAGCCACTGGAGACACCAAATTGTGTTTTGATCAATAAATACTTTTCGTTTGATAGTTAAAAGTTTTTGGATAGGGAATTTATTATTGTTGACATTTTTTTTGACAATAGCACATATGACAGCGGCGACCTTCCTCAACAAGCTGTCATCGTTCAGCTGCTCAGCTATACCCTGGTATTTGGTAAGTCTGACATAATTTGGTTGTTTTTCGGCGGACATTATAATAAATTGCATTTACGAAAAAAGTGTTCGTTCTAAACTTTTATTATTTCCATTTTCTACTAATTTTTACAAGTGCCGCTGACGTACAACCATGCGCTTTAAATGGAACGAAGAAGAATGTAGTAGATTTCGATGAAGGTGCTGAATGAATGGATACTCACAACGGCGTCGGTTCCTTTCGATTATGAAATCATTTCAAAAAATTTGTTTGATTCATTTTCATTGTTTTTCGAGTGGTCTTTAAACCTATGTAACAAAAGCACAAAGCGAACGAATAGGAAATTTGAAAATTTTGAACATATGGACGTCTTGATCGTCGGCATCGCGGTTTGATACCTACATCTTTCTTCAAACTGTTGCTTTCAAATTTCCGTACATTCAGACACATCAAAAATTCGACAATACATTGAGAATATGCCTGAACAACGAGGACCATAAGTTCATTAAAGTGAGGAACAAATTAAAGCAAATTAAGAACCCCTTTGTCTTTTCGGAAAAGTTCTGTATTTCTGTCATACTACATTAGGTCCTGTTTGCGAGGAGAAGACCATGACCACGACCACGAGCCAGGCGTCTACAGATTCAGCGCCTAAGGTAAGGTGGTTGTTAATCAAATATCTTGTTATCTTGAACGAGTATAACTGAATACATATAACTGAAATTCAAGTATCAAGTCCACCATAGAGCATGTTACTAGAGCACTGTGGGCCAGCAGACGTCTATACATGATGACTTGGGGTTTTTCTCCTAAATTTGCGTGGTGCTACACAACCAGATCAATTTTCTCGGGATCTCGAATTCGGTAAAACGCACCAAATAGCTCTTTGCGATGAATGCTGTCGTATGCGATGAAAAGATGGTGTGTATCAATGTAAAACTCGCTGGTCTTCTCTAGGATTTGCCTTAATGTGAAAACATGGTCTCCCGGAGGGCAGTAAACCACACTGGTACGTGTCGATTAGATCGGTACAAAACGGCTTTAGACGATCACATAGTACGTTGGACAGGTTGGCGACGTTGAGTAGGGATACCCCTCTATAGTGATTGTACGAAGATAGTGTTTTCTATGGATGGGGCTTATGAAACTGATATTCTAGTCGTCGGGAATGGTTCCGTCTTCCTAAATTCTACAGATGATCTGGTGCATGCTTCCTATCAGAGCATCACCACCGGCTTCGAAGAGCTCTGTTGGTGAGCAATTAGAGCCGGTGGGGTTGTTGATTTTCAGCAGCTGTGCCGATTTCTTCAAAGTTAGATGGGCAGACTATTTCGTTGACTGGAGTCGTCATTTATTAAGTCCTTATCACATTCTTCTGGTCAGGTCGGTTGAGCAGCTGTTGGAAGTGCTGCTTAAACACATCCACTATTTCCTGAGAGTCAGTAACCAGGTTACCCTCACAGTTTCGAAGAGCCTGGGTGCCTCTCCTAAAGTCTGTGACCAGCCTTTGGACTTTTTTTTTTATAAAAGGCCCTTATTTTCTGCTTGTCGCTAGACTCGCTGAGCTGCGAGGTTAGGTTAGGTTAGGTTCGTGGGTTGACGCGGTGGGACGCGGTGAGGTCCTATTGAACCCATTGTGATGCCCAACGGGTAAAACCTTCCTATCTCCTCACTCGCCGGAGCTGGGAGGTTGCGAGATACATTTTCTTCAGGCGTTGATATTTCTTCTCCGCCCATCTTCTAACCAGGCACTGCTCTATATTATTACAGTTGTTAAGGGTTATTGCGCAGTGATCTTCAGATGATTGTGCCCCCTTTTTCATACCTCTGCTCTCAAACGAGTTCAGCTCACATAGAGTTCGTTTCAGAGTTGTATTGAGGGTTATGGGCGTCTGTTGCGTGGAAGATTTTTATTCTAGAGTTTCCTTTAGTAATCTGGGGATGAGAGATGGTGCTAGTGACTTAATTCTTTCTCAGATATCTTTGCCTTTTATGGGCTAGTGCCTCACAAAATCCCAGTACATATTCTAGAATGACATTAGATTCTACCCAGGATCTGCAAAGCCCTTTTTCTGATACTCCTACTTTCCTTAGGTGGTCGCTTAGTGTGCAGTGTTAGGAAACCTGTAAGAATGCTGAGTTTCTTCTTGCTCATCTTGATACATTCTTGGCCTGATTCATGCCATGAGCATTGATCCAGTTTTCTGCCCGGTTCCTTCGTTCTAGTTCCCTGAATTATTCTCTGCCGACATGGTCTCCTATATCGCAGAATGGTTCGAAACCTGTGAAAGGTTCCAGTGCTTCTTTCCTAGCTAGGAAGTCGGCCAATCAAGCAGAATCTGTTTCTTCTGGTCAACTCCTTAAGCTTCTGTCACTGTTTCCAAACAAGCGCTGTACTTCTCTTGCGCTGCTCTTGAACACGTTTCTTTTGCTCACACTCATCATCCATGACGGTCTAGCTTATCAACGATGGATTGTGATAGCGATGGACAACAAGAGATTGGGTGCATTTCAGAAGTTCCCCAGACTGACTTTTAGTCTCTTTTTTTATAAAAGATCCGTAGTTTTCGTTTGTCCCTAGCCACTTCGGTATTTTTGAGCTGGACGGTTGCGAGTGACATTTTCTTTAGAAATGTCCAGCGAGTAGGTTAGGTTAGGTTGGTTTTGGAAACGGAGTGTGATGATTGAACATCACTCGAATGCCTTAGGACCCATTGTAAATACCTTCCTTTGTAGAGTACTCATTCACTCAACCTGGGGAGTGAGAGGATCACGTGAACCACCCCGTGAACTTTACGAATCTGAAAAGATCCGATACATCTGCATTCGCTAAGTCCGCTATCGGTACTTCTTCTTTTTCTGGTGGCGCTACAGTCCGGGGTGGACTTTGGCCTCAACTAGCAAGCCTCTCAAGACGGCACGATCTTTAGCCAGCTGTCTCCAACTGCGAACAGCAAGTTGATTGAGGTCTTTCGCCACCTGTGTGCGCCATCGGTTACGTGGCCGTCCTCTATTGCGTTGTCCCACTGGTTCGGAGTCGAAGACTGTTCGGGCTGGAGCTATCGTTACTACAATACATCAACTTAAGCTTGAAAAGCTTACCCACAGCCGTCTGGCACTGAGTGCCTCACCATAAAGCGATTATGGCCTACTATCGATCCAATACGGTCACGCGATCTTGTCGGAATGAGTAGGCCGAACTCTCATCGGCGTCATAACCGGACGCTGTCCCATTGCAATTCACGCCTCAAGACTAGACTAAGTTGCAGAGATGAAGAGGAAGAAGAAACCAAGGTGCAAACATTTGTAATTGCAGTGCTCTTCCATCTCTCAGACACTTGGACGAGCCATATTACAACGACTTGACAGAAGTAAGTAGTATTAGCATCAGTCAACTTCAATGGTTTATTAAAAGCTTTGTGGTAACACAACGGGCCTACCTTTGGGTTAAGTGTGGCCGTTGGTTTAATTGTGGTAGTCAGCCACTCTAACCTAACCTAACCTAAGTCAGCTGTCTCAGTGAAGAGTCTTTGGCGCAACGAAGCTAGCCGCCGATTCTGAAGAGCTGAGTAGTGGCAGTGCAGATGTTGGATCGTCACGGTCTCTTCCTCGTCGCCGCAACTAGGCAGAAATCGCTGGATTCTGCATTCCATTTCGGGAGTAATTATCAGATGGGCAGAGTCCTGTGATCACTCCGGCGATCACACGTGTCGAGGTTCGGGTCAATGCCAGAAGCTTCTTTGTTTTGCCGTTGTTAAGCTTATGTCGCTTATGGTCCGGTATAATGTACTGATCTGTGGTTGGAGTGATGTGCGTCCCTTTCGTTGATGTCCATTTCAGACCATTGTCTGGCCAATTTGTCCGCTTCTTAGTTCCCTGCTATCGAGCTGTGGCCCGGGACACAGCAGAGTTTGGCCCTGTGGTGGCTGATTGAGTCGCGGCAGCTCATAACCGGCCTTGATCTCATCGCACATAATCCTATTGACTTCAATGCAGCCTGGCTGTCAACAAAGATGGCGATATCTGATGGTGGGATATCGGTTGATTGTATGTGCTTAGCTGATTTCTCTATTCCGAGAATCTCTGCTTGGAGAGACTAAATGAGGCAAATTCTTCGGATGATCTTCGGAGGAGATAAAACGACGAACTGTACGAGCTGTTCAGCGACATCATTTTAGCCAGAAGAAAACATCCAAGGATTGAGATGGCTAGGTCATGTAGAGCGGATGGAAACCAACGCTCCGACCCGGAAAGTCTTCGAAACCACCCCAGAGGGATAGCGCAATAGAGGAAGACCGCGACTCAGGTTGCGAACGCAAGTGGAAAGGGTGTGAGAAACTTGAGGTCGCTGGCTTAAGATCGAGCTGGCTGGAGACTCTTTTTGGTTGAGACCCAGATCCACCCCGAGTGACATCCTCACCAGTGGCAACATATCAACATTCTAATATGTTTATAAACATGCATACATAGACACAGGTCTCTAAGTGGATGCATCATATGGAGAAGGCAACCATGTGTCCTAGTCCACAAAGTTCGGGTACAGTCTGCCCAAACCCTAGTACAAACAACCTGTTGCCAAGCAGGCTTGATAAACAAAAGACACAGCCGCAACAAGTATGTACGAACATGTATGTGTGTTGTTCGCGAACTATTGTCACGTGTCTCTTTTCTGCATGCTCCCTTTTTGTAAAGCGTCCTTTTTTGTCTCTCTTTGTCGGTATTGCTTATGTTTGTACTAGCTGTTAGGTTATGTTTCAAGAAAATATTGTTCACTCCAGTTTTAGACGACTAAGAATAAGGTTAACTTTGGTTTTTTAACGTAATTTAGTGTTTTGATTTTTAACCACTTTCCACTGGAATATAATTCTCGGACAGTAGCGTCGTAAGCAAAAGAGTAAATAACAAAATCCAACAATTATTAATAAAACATATATTTATTTGCTAAAATTGCTTGTTTTTTGATAAAAAATAATTCTATTTTCATCAATAAGATACATTTAAGAGCTACAGTTTATTTGTAATAGCAATATTCTCATTATGGCTAAAACTAAAATTACAATATACAAATGTCACTACCTGCGAATGATCATATTTCCTTAAAAACAAAAGAAAGAAAGTACGAAACAAGTTGAATAGTTCATCTGACACTTTCGATTGGGCTACTTCTTCTCCATTCTTCAATTGCAAGTCAAACAGCAAATCATTTCGACCGGTTCAACGGTACTCCACTCAACTAAAGATATACTCAGCGCAAGTATATAGTTTTGAATTTGAAAACGCAATTTTTGTTTTTTTGTTTTTGATCAGGATTACAGAAAATTAAACATAAAAGTATACTTTAGGCACATGCTTCAACGGTTCACAAAATTTCGACTCTCTGGTGGTTCAACTGAGCTTCGAGTTGGGTTCAAACTATCACCGCCGACGACGACGTCTTTCAGCCGCTCTCTGGCTTGTTGGATCTATTGCAAGTTGTTGGGGTTTTTCTTCTGTTTTTTTTTTTTTAAACATTATTGTTTGTTGTGTAAGTTTTGTTATTGTTGATAAATAATGTTTCTGATTGTGAATGCTGCTGATTGAAACCTAACAGTTGTGGCATTTTACGAGGCCAACTTCATCGCAGTTCATGCATTTTAGGGCGACGAATTCAGCGGTGAAGTGATTTCGGTGGACGGACTTCTTGGAGCCGTTGCACGATGGACACGGAAGGAGGCGATAGCCACCGCATGTTTGGCATGTGTATGTTGATGACATTGACTGAAAAGAAAAAACAGGGGAACATATTTTAGAATGGTCTCGGGTGGTCTCGGTGAATGGCGGAATGGACATGCAAGTACCTTGTATGGCTTCAAGAGCTGACGCAGTTCTCCGGATTCATTCAAACGTTCGACATGTTCAGCGTCCTGAAATGAGAAAAACGGAAAAAAAACTACAATAAGCATCAAAATTCTTGGAATTTGTCATAAAAAATACAATATTAAAGAACATTGGTTATTCTCTATCCGACGAAGAAGCCACCGTCCAAATTTTGCGTGTAGTCTTTAGTCTTACATGCTCTGCGATCATCTGGCGGAGAACATGCAACCACGAACGGTACAGCGATTTAAGTCTAACGAAAAATTTATGATTCGGTATTCGAACACCTAGCTAGATGGGGAAAAGCCCACGTCAAAGGGCATATGGAGCTACTTCATAAATCGAAGTTTCCTCAGCAAACGGACTACATAACACGCTTTGAGGACTTCGAAATTTTATGCAAAATAGTAATCCCCACGATAATAGAGTGGGACGAAGGATAGGTGTACAACACTACTGTCACGGAAATTTACACTGACGGCTCCAAGTCGGAAGAAGGCACGGTCTGCGGTCTGCGGCTCCCGAGCCACGGAAGTGTTTTCCAGGCAGAAGTAGGAGCTATTTAAGAAGCAGAAATCCGGCAATCAATGACAGAAGATCTATTGTTATTTACATTGACAGTCAGGCGGCCATAAAGGCTGTGGAAACACTATCGATCAAATCCAAAATGGTAAAACTATGTTGCCTATCTCTAAGGGAAATAGTACATAGATGCAATCCTGTGCACAGGTCACAGAAGCTTAAAGAGCTGATCAGGAGAAACAGATTCTGCTGGATAGGTACCTGGTCATACAGGCATGGAAAGCAATGAAATGGCAGACTTCCTAGCTAGGAAAAAGCACTGGCACTATCACAGGCTTCGAACCATTCTACGATATAGAAGACCATGTCCGCAGAGAATAATTCAGGGAACTAGATAGAAGGAACCGCCACAGAAACAATGCTACAGCTTCTTCCCATAACATGGATATCTGAGGAAAGCTGGCAGCGTTAAGGCTGTGGGAATGCAACCACTGGAACTGATCACAAAACTTGGGACACACAGAAATAATACAGCGCACGCTTTAGACTTCAAGTTTGGGTACAAAACACTTATTTCCGACAGAGAAGACTGGGCAAAGGACTTAGTAAGGAAATCTGACAGTCTGGAAATATAAACAAATGGCTCTAATACAGGAGACGACAACGGACTCCTTGGCTCTGACGGCCCAACGACTGAAGTGTAAGCTAGATGTAAGAGCTATCCAAGAGGCTGGCCGCTTATAGTCAATGAAAACAATCCCCAAAAAAGATCCGACCCCTCAAAGACTAGAGACCTCCCAACTCAACTAAGTTTTGACATGAATTTTGACCACAGTTTGCAAGGAAATCTACTTTTTTCAACATAATGCTTTGAAAATTAAGAGTTCGAACCGGACTAAATTTAAATCCTCGACTTGGCGTCTTTTCTGGCAAATTATATTAATTTAGACGCTGTACTGGACTCACGCGTTGCAACAATGGGCCCTAATAACCGCAGCAAAAGAAAAAATTAAATGACGCTGATTGCAAGAGCACTAGGTAGGTCTGTTGAAAAAAAAAAATTGTATGGCTTGGGCAGATGAGGGCAAAAAGTGAAAAGGCAACATCCCGGAGAACATTTTAAGCCTTATCTCCCGCTGGGTACATTTAATGCAATGCTAGACGTACCGATGACGTCTGTGCACTTTTGGCGATGTGTTCTTACGCATATTAATCGAATCCGAGTAATAGCCCGTAGCCCGATACCGACATTTTCACCTAAAAATGTTCCTACCCCTAGAGGTCGATTTTCAGTCGTTATTCCGCATCATCTCCGGACTGCCAAACTACCGATGACTTCTGCGCACTTTTTTGGATGCGTTCAGACAAGAAATTTAAAAAAAAGGATAGCGTTGCTACTTACTTCTAGGATACGATGAATTAGACTCACGTTATGCAACTGATGTTTTACATTTCTCTTGCTAAAAATGTTTGCTGTTTGCGATGTCACGCAGCGGTAAATACTGTTTCCAGGAAATTTTAAGACCAGAGCTTTTATCTGTCGTTTGATACCAAACTTTTGTCATTCTGACGACTTTCATTTTTGAATTAAGTTCCGCTATATTTGCAAAATAACACACTGTGCGCCGTCTTGGAACAAAGCTATAACTTCCATTTAGGCAAAGACTTTGTCTACCTGGCTCCGAAGTTAACGCGAGCAATGACACCCTCGCGGAGATAAAACGAAATATCACGCTTGCCAACCGCAGTGTTTTTGGACTTGCAAAGCAATTGAGGAATCAAGTCCTCTCTCCAAAAACCAATGTCTATATAAGAAGCGACCAAGAATCTTCTCTTCCGCTTTGGTTAATCGCCATGCTTCTGTGCCTTGCAGCAGGACTGGGTGGTAGTCCCACTAACCAAAGCGAGAAGATTCTTGGTCGCTTCGAGAGGAAAGTCATTCGAATTATCTTTGTTCGGAGTAGAGGACTGAGTGACGAACTGTACGGACTGAACATCGATGTGGTCGAACGGGTTCTAGTCTCTCGTCTGTCGTCTCAAACGCCTAGGTCATGTAGAGCGAATGGGCACGAATGATCTGGCTCGGAAAGTCTTCGAGTAAGGAAGACCCTGCCTCCGGTGGCGAAGGCAGCTTGAAAGAGACCTCAATCATCTTAACGTACGTGTCTGAAATGGACTAACACAAGACCGTGCGAAAGGGAGAGGCATTTTGGTTGAGGCCCAGGTCAACCCTGGCCAGCCAAAGAAAAAGAAAGAATCATAGTCCTGTCATCCGTGCACTTACGCTCTCAATACTTTGCAAGAATGTACTGTCCAAGCAAGCTCAACACTTGCTCTTGCATTGCCTTCTCCGCAAAAAAGACTCAGCTCAGCAAAACTGTCAATATCCATCAGTTCATTACAAGGAATCTCAGTTCATTCCCACCGCCCTGATAAAACAACAACACGAACAAAAAGTCACCGAGCTTAACGAACTGTCCATAGAAAGTGAAAACCTGAAGCGACACATTTCATCTGGTCACGTGCAGCCACAGCAGAATCAAGCAGTGTGGCCAAATACCCAAACATGGAGAATACCGCTCCGCTGTCCCGTTTGTCAGTCACGTCTGACAGAGTCTCAACTCTCGGACTTTCTTCAGGCGTCCACTTCGGGTATTTCTCGATCAAGTAGTTAACAAAAGAAACAGCAGCAAAAAAAGCACAATTTTACACGGAGAGGCTGCAGCCGATTGTTTAAATAAATTTTTCATTATTTCCATCGCATGGAGAGTGTGCACACACACGGTTAAGGCCGGTTCACATTGGTAAATTGAATTCACCTCACGCAGACACTGTGTCGGAACGGCGAGACCTGATGTGTAGCGTTGCGGTGCAGCAGCGGTTTTTGTTTTTTGTTTAAGAGCCGTGGGGATGGCCACCAATTTTGAATGGATGCTCACAGCTCAACAGAGACGTCATGTTTGTTTATGGTTAGGGCCGACGCGGCGACGACGGCACGCGTTCATCATCGATAAACGTCATTGTGTTAAAAGTGAAATCACAAAAACGAGTCCAACAATTGGGACATTTCACTCGAGAAGTGTAGACGTTTCGAATGAATAATGAAAAAATCTGACTTGCATGCCTCATCGGCGTGGAGCTGTTGAACTGGTGATGAGCACACGAAAATCGCCCAAGGTTAGACGGTGGGCAACACAAAAGCCGAAGAGATCACTGGGTCGTGATTCGGTGAACCGGGTTGCATTGCTGTGCTATTGTTTGGCCACGAATTGGTTTTGTATGCGCTTTGCCTTGTGGCAAGATTGCATTGGAATCACATTATGTATGATCTTTCGGTAACTGGGTCATTGAGTTAATTAATATAAGCTCCCAAGGGCACTGCACACGCTGCTGGTGGTGAGCTTGTTCATTTGCATAACCGACAAGCAGGGAGTACACTGCTCGGTGAGTTTGCTGACTGTCATGTTGTTGACGGTGACATTAAACAGAAGAGACTTACAGCCTTGTTTGTTCAATGGATGGCTCAATACTCAACTCATCGTGGATCAGAGTTGGAAGCTAAACGTGTATGCGCATCCAATTAAATGTTTGTATAGGGTGTTTCGTTTTTGTGGATTTTCCACTTCCAGACAGCACTGATCATGGTGACAACTAAACGCGGGAGCGATATTTGATAACTGTCCGAAATTACTTCGAAATGGGTTTCAATATGGATCACACGTAGATCGCATGTTTATTGACTTCCTTAAGGTTGAACCATAATGAATTACATAGAAATTGTAGAGTGTAACAGCTTCCTTAGGTTTCGTCAAGTTTTTTTTTACTTTCGCTTACTGATCAATTTGTTCTAGATGTATAATCGTTACTCATGGACTTTGGCAGTAGGAAGAGAGAAGCTAATTTTCCCCCGTTCGTGATTCCTCATTGAAAAATTTTGTCGAGCTCAAAATTTGTTGAGTTTTCTCAGATGAGGGGAGATCTGAGGACTCTCAGATCTGATTACATCCAGTAATACATGAATTGAGCGATTTGAAAAAGTCTTCTAGCGAGAGAGAGAAGAGAATACATGCATTTTCTTTAAGTGTGCTTGATGCCAGACGCTATTAAATGCAATATGTAATTGTACTTTCTCCTAAACGATGTAAAGATAGGCTCGATTGCTCGGTGAGGTATTCCATCAAATCACCATCATCATCATCTTCTGACCCGCAAGATACACTAAAGGGGTCGCGGGGGTAAAGCATGCCCCAGAGATCTCCAGGCAAGTCGATATTCCGCCATCGACTCTAACTCATCAGGGGTTATGCCCAAGCGTAACCAGGCGATCTTATGGACTTGGTCCAACCATTTCATCCTTTGTCTGCCAACGACATGGCAGTCAGCCTACCTCATGGAATCGCATTCAAGGCCCGCCTCGGAAGTCGTGATGGTGGGGACATTCGTGCTACGTGACCAAACCAACGAAGCATAGCTCTTTCCGTTCGGAAAAGCAGCTGCGCAACGTTGAGTTCCTCGCGCACTTTCGTGTTTCTACCCTATCCCGGCGAGTAATTTCCACGACAGCACGAAGAAATCTCATCGCAGGAGCTTGTATTCGCGATCTTATTCCTTCGGTCAATACCCAAATTTCCAAATTTCATGACGTGATGGGTGAGAGTTGGAACTTGGTTTTCACACTATGCTCGGCCTTCCTGATTACAGATCTCCCAAGCTCAAAATTGACCCAGCTTGACCAATCCTACAGAAAAGTTCATTATTACTCCCCCCATCACTCGTGAAGAAGACCCGACATACTTAAACTTCTCCACCTGCTTCAATGGAACTCTTCCCATATATAAAGTGCATTGAACACCTTGACCATAACCTCTGATTTGTCCACGTTAACCTTGATCCTGAGTCGCAGTGGCATAGTGGGTTCGTGCATCGACTCCTACGCAGAGGGTGACAGGTTCGAATCCCCAATCTACCAACTTTGATAATTCACGGCTTCCACCTCTTTTGAGTCACTGACAATGTGAAGTTCCTGTCTAGAAAAAGCTTCTCAACTTCGCCGTTCGGAGTCGACATCTCTTCCACTCGTGAAAGAACAATCGCACTCATAACGAGAGTGGTTGCTGAGAAGCTAAGCCCAGGTCCGCCATATTATTATATTAACCTTGATCCCAGCCTCAGCACGTACGGCCACAAACCTATCGAGTGCGTGCTGGCGTTCCGTCTGGGAAGATGTGGGGATAACTAAGTCATTAGCAAAAAGAAGATGACTTACCCTCAACTCTCCCAATGTGAAACATTCCTCGACTCGGCTGCGCTGCAAGATCCAGTCCATATAAACAATAAAAAGGAGAGGTGACAAGACGCACCCTTGGCGAAGTCCAACGCCAACGGCGATAAGTCTCTATTTAGGACCGTTAAACCGAACACACAGCTGTTACAGTTTGTGTATAGAGACCCTGAATCCAATACTCCTGCAGAACACTTCAAAGTTTACCTCGAGGAACTCGACCGAATGCCTTTTCAAAATCTACAAAACAGCTGTAGATGGGTTTGGCATACTCCCAAGCCTTCTCAAGTACCGTTCTTAGATTGAAAAGCTGGTCGGTTGTACTTCTGACGGGACGAAAGCCGCACTGTTCATCCCCCATCCTTGACTCGACCATAGCTCTAGAACGCGCTTCCAAAACCTTAGCCTAGACTTTCCCGGGGAGACTTAAGAGGGATATGCCCCTGTAGATGGAGCAGTCTCTTTTGTCCTTATTCTTAAAAAGAGGGACAATCACCCAAGGTGTCTTACCGCGTTCCCAGGCCACCTTAATAACACGAGAGAGCCATAAAACTCCCTCTTTACCCATTGGCCTAAGCATTTCTTTCCGGATTTCATTCACTCCGGCGGATCTGACCTTAATGCTACGAAAGGTGTACTGCTGGCCATTCAAAAGCTTCATTTCTTCTGGATATTCCCTTACTTGCCAACCGATTAACGTTGATTTGAAGTTTTTAAGGACCTTGGAAAGAATTGATGTAAGTGCAATCGGTCGATAGTTTGAGGGTGAGGCAGATTGCAAATTGGAGACTTAGTGCACCAGAGCGGGTGGTCACTGGAATGCTGCGAGAAATGCTTCCGTGATTGAGGAACACGCCTATGTCAGTTTCGAGCAGAAACACCATTGCGCATGGGTTTCAGCGGAGACATGGGGACTGAACGATGAGCGTTCCGCAGATTCCAACGGCCTCAGAAGAGAACTGGAAGCTGGAAGCTGGAAGCCCAATACTACTAGGCGAAGAAAAAGGAAGTGTAGGACATGAAAAACGCCAGTACACCGTCACAGTGGCTTCAAAAAGCTGAAGAATCAGCGAGCATATGCGACAGTGGGACTTTTTGTAACATCACCAAGGAATTTATTGGAAACTCCAAGCAACTCCTCGTCAAGAGTCTAAACGGTTAACTTCTGATTCCGGAGGAAGATCAGCTCAGTAGATGAAGTGATCGCTATTATCGGGCATCAAAAACGAGCCCGGTATCTACAACTCCAATGAATATTCTGCGGGGCGACCTACGACGCCCTAGACAAACGTGCCGCAGAACAGTCGAAGATGAGTCGATTTCATCAGAAATCAGTTGGAGGAAGATCATTGAAGAAATCCGAACGAGACGATTCTCTGGCGTGGTATATTATAAATTATGTGTTTTTTTGGTGTTTTTTTAACATTACTCTGGAGCATTTAAACTCAAGAACTGGCAAATAAATGTTACCGCCTGATGGCAGACGAGATTTCGTACCCGGCTTACTCATCATATCTATCGCCGCTTAAGGCATAAGCGCGGATAAAAACAATGCGTCCAATGATTATTTTCTGTGCGTTCATTCCTGAATTCATTCATTCATTGTTTAGGTTGCTGTATGTGGCTTACACCTGCAGGTTTGGTTGATGTATTAGATCATTTTCCTATTTTTGGGCATCCATAAGTATGCAATTTTTGGTATATCCAGAGTCTTCGCTATGCATTGCGTTTATGTGTCGTAATCGATTCTTTTCATTTGATGAACATTTTTTTATTTTATAATTATTAAGTGTTTTTGCTTTTAAATTGATGGTCACGTTACACAGTCAGAAAACGAAGACTGTGACCATCAAAGATCAGAAATCACCTTCCACGAATACACCCCTGAATGCTTATCAAATGTCATAAATGTCGTCGGTGCTGCCAAGATTTTATGATAAATCATTAAGCGCCGATAATCTTTTTTTTGTGCACTTCAAAATGAAGCGTATATACGCTTGCAAAAAAACACGGCTATTGATGCCTATCCCAATCTCTCGTTCACATCCCTACTAATAATGAGTACAATTCGTTGATTGTGTGCATACATGTTGAAGTTTGAATTATCAATGTGTGCTGCAGGAAAACGGACGGAAATTACGGTTTTTTCTCCACCATTTACACACAACGTGGAGGGATATCAAGCGATTCATAGAAAAAAAGTTCTTGGAAATCCCATCTATGTACCTGCGCGCGACGTGTAACACATTATGTAATTAGTCTAGCTCTAAAATTTTATCTAAATCGGCTAATCCGTTCAAAAGTTCAATATTCACAATTTCAGCAAAATTTAATGACTTGTGTGTAGCTACAAAATAAGAAAAGTGCGAAAATGTTTATTGTTTCCTTTTCGTTTGGTGACTCAGACAGTCGTTCGTATATGTTCGACTGAGACGTAGAGAAAAATGAATGGTTGCACTAAAGGAAAATATGAGAAATGTTTGTGTATATGTGGAAGTTACAACACACTGGGGGATGGTTGATATCCAAGACTACGCAACTTGAAATGGTTTCATACCGGATTGATGCAACCACCCTTATTTTGAGAATTTTATTCCCGTTTAAAAAGTGCTCGTAACTTCCGAACCGTATGTCGTACTGACTTAAAAATTGTCACATTCAGCATCTAAAATTTAGAATGATTTTTGTTGAAAATTCCAGAGCTCTGTGACGTGTAGTTTCGAAGCCCTTGTCGGTCAGACACACAAACTTTCTGCTTTATAGTTAAGAAGATAATTTCTTTATTCTTCCGGTGCTTCTGTGACGAGGAGGGAGCCTACATCATCTGCTTTCGCCACATTAGCACCGAATAACGGGCACCTGATTTGCGAAAAGACGGGACAGTGACAGAGGAAGTGCTCTGCAATCTCGGCATTCCATCGCTTAGGCAAAGCACATTTAAGTGTTTGGCGAAGTTGTAGAATGTTGGTTTGCAGTTGTTTCTGACAAGGGATACTGGTGCGGATCTCTTGCAGACATTTGGGAGCATGCGCTTGATTTGTCTGCATTATGCCACCTTCGCTTGTGCTCTCGAGAGGTCCAACCATTGATGGAAGCCCTAACCAAGGACGCAGGCAGTCCCGGTGGAGTTTCGGGTCCTGAGAGTACCTCCTCCGATCCTTGCCGGAGCGATATTCGACAGGAAGAAAAATTATCCCTTTCCTCCACCAGCAACATAAACTACCTTCTTGTGTGAAACAGAGGTTAACTAACGGTCGGGTGAATCGGAGATCGTCTTTGGATCGCGAAAAGGTACGGTAGTTGATCTAGTTGTGGTAGAAATTTGCCACTAATACTAAATTCATTGGCGATCTCATCTCCCGGGATCCCAAGGTGGCCTGGAACCGAGTGTTACCGAATTTAGGCCACCGGTCAAATTCAGAGAAGACTTGTATTCCTTAACTATCCTACAAGTGGTTAAAATGTGGAACGCGGCCTTTGCTGTAGCTACAGAGTTCTTCTTCTCTATTTGGCGCTACAGTTCGGGGTGGACCTGGGCTTCAACCAACAAGCCTCACCAACTAGCACGGTCTCTGGCTAACTGTCTCTAGTGTCGCACGCCAAGTTGGTTGAGGTCTTTCTCCACCTGTGTGCGCCAGCTTAAACGCGGGCGTCCTCTGTTGCGTTGTCCCACGGGTTCGGAGTCGAAGACTCTCCGGGCCGGAGCTGAGTTGTACATACGCTCTATCCATCTTAGGCGTTGAATCCGAAGACGCCTGACTAGACTCATGTCGCTGTACAGCCCGTACCGTAGCTACAGACACGAACACTTTATCCCATTCATCTGTTATTCACAACATAGTTCGTGGTCATTGGGATCGCATAGCTTTCCGATGGGAAAACCAACGCAAATTTACATAAGGAGGTGTGCAGTCAAAGATTGTCGCTCTCCTCGAAGGCGCCGCTTGCACCCGATCCTTCATTGGCCTTGGGGTTGTTCTTGAAGATTCGACTACAGTTTTTTCCTGGCTCAGATTCTGGCCAGAGCCAGCCCTGACTGCAGGGAAAGTCGAGAGAGGCAAATTCACCACATGCTGGCAGCACTGTGAATTACTCCTTGTATAGGCAATTCAATTTTCCGAAAAATGCACAATTCATAGAATTGATTCGAATCTTAATTGAATCCATGATAAACTGCCTCGCACCTCAGAAAATATTTACTCACAAAATGTACACGCATTGCTGAATTATGGCACCAGTCTGTGCAGTGCGTGGCAGCACTGGCAGCATACTGTGATTCCGTGCGCATTTGTTGGCAACAAGTATTGAATTTATGACCACTTATCACTCCACATAAGTTATCCCGCGCCTGGCACCGATCCAAGCCGACCACTCAGTCCCAGCCAACTTGGTACCACATTCAGTTCCACATCCATTTTTGACGTATCGCCAGCAGCACGATCGCCGAAGTCGGCTAACAAAGATTAATTAAAACAGAAAAAAAAGTGCTACCCTCCATGCGATCTGTTTACACGGTTCAATCAAATTGAATTCACCATTTATCTGATTCATTTCATTCGCCGAGCATGTCCAAAACACAAGAGTGAGAGCGAGACAAAGAGTGGGGAGTGAGCGAACGAAAGAAGAAGAAAAAAAGAAGAGAAAGAAAACTTTCTTTTTCGTTTGCGAAAAAATCATAAATATCTTTTGTCGTGAATATTATTGTTACATTCTTGTTTTTGAAGTGTGTGAGTAACGAAAGTGGTTTAGCTATTCACCAATTGAATTACCGTTGACGGTCGCTCGACGCAAAATGAGTCATGAAAGCGCCTGAAGTTGACAGCAGGCAGCATTTCGCAAGTTCTTTGTCAGCCGCTGCTGCTGCAGCACACAATACCAGCCGGGTTGCTCTTCAATTAGCAACTTCAAATGTAGCATGAAGATTCCAACTGGATACCGTTCTAAGGTAATTGGATAGAGAGTGCGCTTCTGGCGAACAACAAACTCCAACCAACACCCGTGCGCCGTTGAACGGAGCAGGAGGCGCACAATGCACAATTGGCAGCGCTGGCGCACAACTGGTTGTGAGTGTGCCCGTTTATCCCACATTCTGTCAACACGTTCGAAGATGCACACACCTAAATATTCCGTGATACCGCTATACGGCTCGATTGCACGTATTGCCATTGGCACAACCCTGTTTGTGGTTCACTAATCTGGCCCGCTTGCCAGCCTCCGTCGTCGTCGGGCTTAATCATCTTCATGCTTCTTATGCAATTAGTCCGCGCAGTTTATGCAGTTTGACATTTAGTCTCATTTTCTTTTCGATGCAAAATGTCAAATTCATCCCAGAGTGAGACGAACGAATTTAAGAGTGAGGTGAAACAAAAACTTACACCAATGTGCTGGCCCTCGACGAACAGCTGAGGTACTTTGATTTCATCCGAATGCATTCGCTCCTTGATCTCCTGCTGGTACTCGGTGCTCATGAAGACGTCACGTTCCTCGAACTTCACCAGCAGCGTACGGAGGATCTGCTTCATGTTGGAACACTTGGCGTACGTCTCGCGAATGATGCCCATGCTGGTGGTGTACAGGACTACCTTGCCGAGGTCTTTTTCTTTGTAATTCTGCAAAGAGATTGGAAAAGAAAAACAAAATTGATTAGAATGGGATGGATTGCGTGCAAAATCGATTTGCGTGAGGAAATTGAAATAGCGTGTACGTCGCAGCGGGTAACGGTGTTCTTTTTCTCTTTCCATTGGCGTTTGCCTGTCTTGTAGGCTGCCTCGTGGTGAGGTGAAGTGTGTTGAGAATTGATTTACTTCCGCTGGGTGAGTGCTCTGGGGTTAATGATTGTTGCTAACAATGTTTCAGGGGATTCTGAAGTTATTCTTGTTCTTGGCATGGAATTAGTTTTATATTCAACGTTACAGCAGTAGTAATGGGCCTCGTTTGAGCTGGGAAATTAGACAAGAGCGGGGTAAGGCTTCGCTAATCGTGACAGTAGTTCGAAGTCGGCACACGACTTTAGTTCCCTTCCACTTGTTAGAGAATAATAGCACGTGCAACATGAGTGGCTGCTGAGAAGCTAGGCCCTCTACGGGCTGTAGCACCACCCAGTGATGGATGGAAAACGGCCGTTTGTGGTGCCAGTTTTGTGTAAAGAAGTTTTAACCGAAATGAAGCACCCACCGCTACTGCTGTACGCATATCTGTCAGACTGGTACGTTAGGGGACAACACTCATGGTCCCCTGTGTGCGCACAGATGAGAATGGGGCTGCTGTGGCCGAGAGCATTGTTGGACCACTTTTCTTTGCGTTTCGTTCAACGGCGGGAGCTACAGAGCTATGTTTACCGACTTTTTCTTTTATTGAAATTGAAAATATGGATTTGGACGACCTCTGGTTCATTTAAGAAGACGCGCCATGCCACACAGTCCATATCACAATTGATCTTTTGCGCATCAAATACCCAAATTGTGTTATTAGCCGTCTTGGCGAAGTCAGTTGTCTGTTTCAGAGGCTTTTTCGTGGGAACCGTGAAAAACCGATGTTATGCCAACAATACCGAAACGATGCGTGAGGTACAGCTCGAAACCATTAACAAGCCAGTCGAAGCATCCACTTGAACGACACAGCGAGCCTCCAATGTGACGTGTGCTGGCATTGAGACGGAAGCGGCTAAATTTTGTCTGCCGGTGAATGGAGATAAAACTAAGTACATGCTGTCCTCAAGACGTCTTGGACAGAGCGTCACAATGGGCAGCTATAACTTCGAGGTTGTCAAGGACTTCGTCTACATGGGCAGTGAATAGAACGAACAACATCAGTACCGAGATCAAACGCAGAGTAACTCTTGCCAATCGCTGTTTCCATGGGAATTGTTTAAAAGAGCGATCTCTCGAAGGATGAAGCTGACTTTATAGAAGACAGTGATCATCATAGTCCTGCTTGAGGCATGGAAAACCTCAAAACGGTGAAGAAGTCCTTGCTGACTTTGAGAGAAATGTTTCGGGTGAGATTATTGGCCCTTTTTGCGTTGAAGGCTTTCGGGGAGAAGATTCAATCACGAACTGTATGGGCTAACAGTATGAACAACTCAGCTCCGGCCTGAAGTGTTTTCGACTCCGAATTTGTGGGACAACTCAACAGGGGACGCCCGCATATAAAATGGCGTACCCAAGTGGAGAGGGACCTCAGCTAGCCAGAGATCCTTGCAGAGAATAGTTGGTTGAGGCCCATGTCCACTTAGGACTGTAGCACCAAATAAAAAAGACGAAGGAGAACAGTTGTTCTAAGTTTCTTAAGCGATAAGTTTGCAGTTGGACGCACTTTTAGAACATGTTCGTTGAACTACTTAAAGCCTCAGTCCTCATAATTGCTTTTAGGAAATTGTCTAAAATTCCAACTGTTGTGTGATCCATTTCTCTACCAATTCTTGTTCTGCTGGCGCTAGATTCCAGGGTGGACCTGGACCACAATCAGACGTGTTGGGTGGCATGACAAGCAGGACACAAGTGGAGGTCCTTCTCCACTTGTGTGCGACATCGTCAACAAAATAGAACGGAACTTAACGAAACTGTCCGAAGTGGTTGGACTTCTATATTGACTAAAGTCTCCGTACACGATACAGGAAGATCAAGAACTCTCCTTAACTCCATTATGATTGGGTCTTAAGTCTCGCATGGTATATGCTTTTGAAAAATGTCTAAATGGCAAGTCTTTCTCAACTAATTGAATCTCATCTTCGAAGATCTGTGCAGTAACTGAATTTTCGTCCTGAAGACGTCCAGTAAACTGATTATGATGTGACAATGAAAGCTGCACATCTTCAAAGACAAAGTTGTCCTATTCCGATGTGTTAGCTCGACCCCTGGAGAAAGGTGCTCACATTGGTTTTCTAATGATCTACAACCAAAGCTAACAAATCGTGGTCATTTAAACGTCAAATTACCACTGTAGCACCTACTTGCTTCCTTTGGAGACTAAAACTACCGAAAATTGAGAACGAATAAACTCTACTTTACACAGACCTTCAACCAATTCAACTCTCATAAATCCTTCACTTTCGAATTTCCTCCTTCGAGTCCTCGCAATTTATCGTTGTTTTCAACAGTTGTTAATCGATGTGAGATCATAAAAGTAATTCATGCCAACCAAGTCAATAACTGCCTTCCTAGCTGCTTCCCCAATAATTTTAAAATGTTTATATCCAATCAATATTCCACCTTCAATTCACTGGAATGCTTCATCACTCACCTTGAAAGTGGCTTCCTTGGAAACGTCACAAATGTCAAAGCTTTCTATCGACCTCACCACACCACAGCCATCGTTAATTTCCCAATCGAATGAGCACATGGATCTCTAGAACGCACACACACACACACACACACACACACACGGGAAACCACGCATCCAACCGGTTGAAGATGATTTCTGGTTCTCAACCAACGGAAATCCCCAGCAATGGTTCGTTTCATTTCCGTGCCCCACATTCATTGGCCTTCAAATGGAAATGAAATGAAATGAAATGAATACTCGTACTCTGCGATTGCACTTGATTTGATGAGCGCCTAAGTGAAATTAATAAATTATGCAAAGTAGTTCAGTGTGCCAGGCAACGATAACGGTAAGCATCGAATTCAAAACTGCTAACATGCCACACTAACCGACCGCAGCACTTGTCCAACATCCATATGCAAATGGCAGCGCTAACAAGTGTGCCTGCCACACTGGAGCCGCAAAAGCGACGGACGAAAATAAGTTATGAAAAATGTTAGACGCCCAAAAGTTAGCCGGCTCCGCAGCGAGCAGTGCTGGCGAAACTCTGGCATGATTTGCGAACAAGATCGCCGGGAGGGAGTTCAGTTCAGTCACTCCCAGTGCGACTGGCTGGAGAGCCAGCTGCCGGTCGTCCGGCCGTGGGTAGGTCCATCGTGGTGGCTGCGCGTTCCTCGATGTCACTGCAGGAAGGAAAACCCGAAGTACAATCGCTTTGGCCACGCGAGGGAAAACCGGTGTCACCAGCAGTTCGTCGCACGGAAAAGTCAACGACTGTGGGGAGTGTGTGTGCGTTTAGCCGTGATCTTGATTCGTGACTTTTCATTCGGAAGTTTCGCTTGGCTTGCCGCAAGCCGTGTTTGGCTGCAACGCGCGCATGATCTAGTGGCGACTGGTTCACGGTCTAGGACGGGGCCTGTTCAGTGGTAGGGATTTGCTGTACTCCGATACATTGTAGAGACGTGACGACGAGCTTGCTAATTTGTTAGCGAAGTGACAAATAAGTTGTCAAATATTTCGACAGTATGTTGAACTGTGGGAAACCGCGGCACACGGAGCAAATTGATTGCCCACCTTGGGTTGAGATCAAATTTATTTGCTGATTGCGTGGCGGCTGACATTTGGCGGAGGATGTAATGCAGCTTGAAGCGTGCTTCGTCTGTTACATTGTTTCGACTAGGACTTTCTCCTTGGCGATTGGAAATTTTGTAATCCATCGGACGACGAGTTTGGCGAAACCAGGCAAGCGCCTGATGCGTGGAGGTCGGAAAACGATTAAGACCGACTTGTTTGTAATAGTGATTGAACACATGCGTTAATTAAGACACAACTTAATCTAATTAGGATATGATTCAGTGGTTGAATATTTCAACGATGTCAATGTGAAGAGGAGGACGGGACAAAGTATTGCGCTCGTGGTTAGGCAGGTTTGACGGTGTTTTCAAATGATACGGGTGACAAGTTTTACTGATTTTTTGTGATGTCGCAGTGGCTTGTTCCAATTCAGGCAGCACGATGGGAGCGCGGTCCTTCTGGTGGAATTTATTCACTTCACTTTCGACTGTGAGCATAAGAGGTGTAAAGGAGGCGCGGGACTCGGCAACAATGTTTTCTGTACTGCTGATTTAACAGTTATCGGTTGCTCTGAGCTTTGGTTTGACATCATGAATGGACTTTGACTATATTCCCCCGAGCTGAAATCGCGAGGTTTGGATAAACTTTGACTAATACCTCAAGCGGTCATTCCCTCAGAGCTTGAAGTGTTTTCAAATGTCATTGGCTATAAATTTTAAAGTGGTCGACAAAACAGATGTTTTTTGACAGGAAATAATAGATTTTAGAACACAAAAAAAGAGAGGGAAAGAGAACACCAAAAAAACTCGAGTTTTCTTTGTAGACTTGTTCGGTTTGACAAGCTCTCACGGACAAGCTCTTCGAAAGCGTAAGTTTTCAAAACCCCGAAAATATACCTCGGAGGTTTGGAGGAATTTGGTGGGAACATAGAATTTAGGGAGAGAGATTTGAGATTAGGGCTACCGTATTCAAGGATTATTTTTAGAGATTAATTTGAGTGATGAGACTGCGTTTGAAAGACAGTACAATGTCAGACGAAACTAATCAAATGAGACCCATTAAACTGTGGCAGCGTGAGGTGTGATTTTTCTTACACGAAACTGAGCTAAGACCTGTTCGTGAGCTCGAGGCGAGGGAAAGAGATCTGGCTTCTTCGAAAAAAGGAGCACCCTGCAAGTTGCATAGGAGGACGATGAATATCGCATATCGCAACGAACTCAGCGACCCCTTAAGTGTCAAGTAAGTTTTAAGACAAGGCGGCGCGCTGTCATGTGACTTCTTCAACATCGTTCTGGAGAAGATTGTGGGACACACATACGCCAATACGATCGTCTACAAGTTCGAACAATTGTTAGCATTCGCGGATGTCATTGATGCGATCATTAATCGACCGCATCGAACAGTCGACGTTTTTTTAAAATTAAGATGAAAGCGGCCAAAATTGGTCGGTCGGTGAGCGGCAACAAAGAGATGTTAATGTGGGAACATAGAATTACGTCGAAGCAACATTTACAAATTGTTCAAAAATGAAAACATTTCGACTGCATTATATAACGTCTTCGTGTAGGTTAGGTTAGGTTAGGAAGTGGCTGCTCAGCTTTACATAGACCTGTTGGTCCATAGTGCTACCACTAAACAGAGGAAACCTAGTTGTAGTCCACTGTAGCTTTGTTTAAGCAGAATGTTCCCATTACGCCTTCGCTTAACAAATGGGTCAATCAGATAATGTCAAAAAATTGGGATCAAGAAGTTCTTAGATTCAGAGGTGTACAAGGAGGCAATGGGACGTGCAGTTGGATATCTCTCTAGTAGTTGATTTCTGATTTACAGAATTCGTTAGCATGAATGCCCGCCCGATGTTGCAATCTGAAGAACTTCTCAGCGCAGAGAGTATTATAGATGAGTTCATGTGCACTAGGCCTACACCGACTGTTTCATAAGGCTCAAGACGTTCATAATACATTTATTTCTAATTTGATGGCTATTACTCAATTACTGTTCCTTTGTAACGAAAAAGCAAACTCCAAAGCAAACCCAAGCATGCCCATGAGAACACTCTTGCTGTGTTGAAGAAGATACTTGCTTCAAAGAAGTTGATGTGAAAACACTCAACTGAACATCAATGCAATTTTAACCCTCTTATGCGTTATTTCTTGACTCGATTCAAATTCTGTTCATAAAATTGTATGTAATCTGCAAAAAAATAAATTCAAAAAATTCAATTTTGGACCTTTTGCTGGTAAAAATAGGTTAAAATCCAAAAAACCGCTTTGAGCCCGCCTTGGGTTGTCAAGCGGCAAAAGACTTACACCCGAGTGTAATTTGAAAAGAGCAAAGTATTCCTGATTATATAATAAGATATCGTATGATTTTCCTACTATTTTTCCACTTTGTTTTATAAAAATGTTTCATTTCTGTTTTCTTGGTCAAAAATCTTGTCTGCACAAAAACTTTAAGACTTTAAACGAACTTAGCTTGTAAACTTAATTTAGCGGTGTAAAGTGGAAATTTATATACTTTTTCACCTTATTGCAGAGGAAATTCGAGAGAGAAGGTGCACTGATGAATTCCGGTCCGGTTTTATTATAGAGAATGCTCATCTCGAGGAAGAAATTCGTTGTCAATTGAAAACAGAGCCAGCCTGACTACTGATCCCCCACAAATTCGTTGCCGTCGTCGGAGAGCCATAGTCAATTGCGATGACTGACTACGTCTGGATTCAGAGAAAAAAAAATGCAATAAATGAGTTTCTTCGGAGGGAACTGAAAGATATGACAAAGAGGACGTCAAGCTATGCGACCACTTAGGGCTGCGTGCACCCTAATTTGTGGAGCATTCCACCTCGTCGTTGCGAGTCCTGATATTCGATTTCACTTAAAAAATTAAAATTCTGATGCGAACACTTAAAACACCAGGCATGGCAGCACCGTAGCTTTGACACCACACCAACCAACCGGCGTTGAATTTCCCCCGAAAACCAGCGAAAAACCCCCCAAATTCACGAGAAATAATTCAATACACTTCATTCGAAGTGTTTTCCGTTGATTTTCACTCGTTAAACGATGAAAAACAGCTCCAACCATCCATCACTCAAGCCAAGCATTGCCAGAGAAGCAACAATTCTTCTCTCTCACACGAGCCGATTGGTGACGTCACGAAAAATGAAAAACGCACTTGTCTCGAATCTCCAGGGATTCCGATCGAATTTTTTGATGGAGTTTACTTCAATTATCCTCGCCACACTCAGTCACATGCATTTCAGGTGAAATTTCAGCAGAGACTCTTAAAAAAACGACTTTTGAAAAAATGACATTTCTCACACAAAAAAATGCAATAAACCGGCATCATAATTGGGTCGCATTTTTTTGCTGAAAATAAACGTGTTTTCATTGAAGTAAATTTTATGATAACTTGGTTTTGTAAAACGAATTTCTCGGGAACCAGGACCAATCCAAGGATCAGGGATACCTCGATGGATTGGGAATTTAGTACAGAACGCAATACAGTTATGAAATAAATTGCAACGGAAAGTGCAATGCTAAAAATAGAGGTAGGCCCTTTAAAGGTGCGATAAAATATGAGCTGTTACCTAACACTCGCAAGGACATTAGAGGGTTGAACTCCAGAGACTATTTGGAAAAATGATTATGTTTTGGAAGTAAATAACGCCGTGACATCAGTAGACTAGGTGTTCGAAGGCCCGCAAGTCTCGTTTGTTACATAAAGACGTGACATCGCCACGGAGATAAATCGACGGATCACTCTTGCTAATTGCCTTGATCCCATTGATGACGTTTGGATGAAGAAAAACGAGTTCGAGTCTCTCATGTCAGATAGACAAGAGATGTAGAGCGAACTTAAACCAATTCTCTGGCCAGAAAAGACTTCGACTCCAATCCCGAAATGAAGACCACGGAAAGGGACCTCAATCAACTGAACGTGCGTAGCTGAAGCAATTAGCATAAGACCGCACGGAATGGGGAGGTCTGTGGTGCTAGTCAAGAAGAAGAAGACAAGCGCGGGAGCACATATGCTGGTGGAACATAAGGGCAACCAGTTTTATTCTTCTTTTGGTCCCTGGGAACGTCCGTAACAAAAGCGTGGTTGCTTTGCCCTAATAGCACTTTAACTTGAAATTGCGGAGCACTTCTGCAATCTATGTCTTCTGAAGTTAATTTCAAAAAACAACCATTTCAACTTTGATCATTATGAATTTAGTGGACAGCTCCTTTTTCGTCAAAAAAAAAATGTCTGAATTTTTTAAGAATTGACAGATATTTGCTACGGCTTCACTCATAGCGCTTGAAAGTTCGCGCGCCGAAATGAATGCGTTCTGAAAAAAGTTTGAACGGGAAATACAAAGGCGAAGACGTTTTGATTCCAATCTATGAATCTATGACACCTATGATTTCTGTGTGGCTTGCATTTGCAATGTCAAACTCAATGTTCACGATTCCATTCCAAGATGTACAGTGGACTCTCCCTAAGACGAATTGTCACTGGATACCAAGATTTTTTTGAGTTAGAGAGAGTTTGACTTAATTTAATTTCAAAAAACAACCATTTCAACTTTGATCAGTATGAATTTAGTGGACAGCTCCTTTTTCGTCAAAAAAAAATGTCTGAATTTTTTAAGAACTGACAGATGTTTGCTACGTCTTTACTCATAGCGCTTGAAAGTTCGCGCACCGAAATGAATGCGTTCTGAAAAAAGTTTGAACGGGAAATCCAAAGGCGAAGACGTTTTGATTCCAATCTATGAATCTATGACACCTATGATTTCTGTGTGGCTTGCATTTGCAATGTCAAACTCAATGTTCACGATTCCATTCCAAGATGTACAGTGGACTCTCCCTAAGTCGAATTGTCACGGGATACCAAAATTTGTTTGAGTTTGAGAGAGTTTGACTTGGGGAGAGGTTTTTGTATGAAAAGTTGAGGGAAATGTATGTAAAATATGGCGAAAAAGTTCGAGTTAGAGGGAGTTTTGACTTAAGGAGAGTTCGACTTAGAGAGAGTCCACTGTATTTTATGCGATCGATGCTGACAGAAATTCACAGAAAGTCCACAGAATGCAGAAATGCTCAGATGTCGTATGTTCGTCATTATGTCACACCAGATTTATTTATCTGATTCGCGTGCAAGCGATGAACTGATTAAGCGTACTATATCTACAGAGCCAAAGCAACCCGTGGCCGGTTCAGCTAGTGAAAAACAAAATGTCAAGTGAAGTTCATTAAAAAAATGTTATTAATTGTACTGTATAGTTATTTCACAAGACTCAATAATTACAGCTTTTAATTTTTCAACTATCCGCCAGTCGATCGCATCACGCACGAATCGATATGATCACCACCCAACTGTCATAAGCTAACGCCCAGCAATCCACAAATACCCCATGATCCATGCTCTAAATGTGAAGCACGTGTGGTGTCAGATACATTGGTTTGAATTCCAGAATTCTCAATTGATTCTAGACAGTGATGTATTCATCTTTAAAAGTCAAGACCAAGCATACACACCTTAAATCCGTGAAGTCACGATGAAATATTATCTTCAGAAGAATTCATCCATTGTCTTGATACATCGTGCAGTCTAAAGACACGAACATTACCATCCATCATCTGATGCGAAAACAACTCAACGGCTAGTGTGTCTCTGCTCGTCCGAGACACGTACGACGACGCATCGCAAATGGACAGTCATATGTGGAATGTGAATGTGTGGACGTAGTTGACAACAGCAATTTGTAAGACTTAGCAATCCGCGATAGCGGTCTATGCACTCCATTATCGACGTCTGACAAGAATTTATTTCATATTTGTGTTAAATTTACCATATCCACGGCCCATTTGCATTTCAATGAAAGAAATGATAATTAATGAGGAAGCAAGGGAGATTAGGGCTACCGTATTCAAGGATTGTCTTAGAGAATAATTTGAGTGAGAGACGGAACTAATCAAATGAGACCCATTAAACTGTGGCTACGTGAGGTGTGATTTTTCTTACACGAAACTGAGCTAAGGTCTGTTCGTGAGCTCGAGGCGAGGGAAAGAGATCTGGCTTCTTCGAAAAAAAAGGAGCACCCTGCAAGTTGCATAGGAGGACGATGAATAATTATCGCAACGAACTCAGCGACCCCATAAGTGTCAAGTAAATTTTAAGACAAGGCGACGCGCTGTTATGTGAGTTCTTCATCATCGTTCTGGAGAATATTGTGGGAAACACATACGCCAACACGATCTTCTACAAGTTCGTACAATTGTTAGCATTCGCGGACGTCATTGACGCGATCGTTACTCCACCGCATCGAAAAGCCAATGAGGTTTTTGCTAAAATTAAGATGACGGTGGCCAAAATCGGTCGGCAACAAAAAGATGTAAATGCGGTCCTCAGAAAAGAGCAGACAACATCGACTTCTTGGACAAAGCGTCACAGTGGATGACGCGCGGCGGACTAACGTCTTACGTATTGGGCCGTGTAATAAAAAATTGGACAGAATGAGAATTCCAGGCGGCCAATATAGCTGGGAGATCGGCTAATCTCCATGCACACACGATCTGCGCGTTTGATCTATTCAATGGGCTTAGACCAACATCTTCTTCTTCTTAAGACCTTACAGTCCTATGTGAACCTGGGTCTCATGACCTATTACTCGCCAGCTATCTCCAGTTTCGCACACCAAGTCGGCTGATGTTCCCCTCGACTTCCTTGTTCGTAGAGGGTCGCTCTCTGCTGCTATGTCCCACAGTTTGAGAGTCGGAGAGTATTCGGACCAGAGGTAAGTTGTCCATACGCCCTACATGGCCAAGCCAAGCCACCTTACACTTTCGATCCCTAGATGCTTCGTTAGACTCACGTCGCTGTTCGTGGTTGAACCTTCTTCTCCAAATGACACCAACAGCTGTGTTTTTTTGGATGCGTATATGCTTAAATTTTAATTTGCATGTAAAATACACTAAGTTACTCATCATATCCATCGCCGCTTATGAAATAATGATAAAAATAATGCTTCCAATCATTATTTTCTCTGCGTTCATTCCTGAATTCATTCATTCATTGTTTAGGTTGCTGTATGTGGCTTTATTTGAAGGTGTGGTTGATGTATTAGATCGTTTTTAATTGTTTTGGCATCCATAAGTATGCAATTTTTGGTATACACAGAGTGTCTCTGACAATCAAAGATCAACCAAAACCTTCCACGACCACACCCTTGACTGCTTAGCAAATGTCATAAATGTCGTCGGTGATGCCAAGATTTTATGATGATCGTTTTTTTGTGTACATATAAATTAAGCGTATACACGCTTGCAAAAAAACACAGCAAGTAAACAGGACCACAGATCGCTTGCATAACGTTTCTCTCGAAAAGGCTAAGAACCTCTTCATCCCCTTTGGATATAGTCCATGTATCTGCGCCGTAGAGCAGGACGGAGATCATCAAGGTTATATGCAGAGCCAACTTGGTCTTCCGAGAGAGGGCTCTATTAATCAATTGCCTCTTGAGCCCATGCCAACAGCGATTGGCAAGAGTTATTCTGCGTATCGTCTCGGTACTGATGTTGTTCGTTCCATTCACTGCCGAGGTAGATGAAGTCCTTGACAACCTCGAAGTTATAGCTGCCCATTGTGACACTCTGACCAAGACGCCGATGTTGAGCGTCCTTTTCTTGATGACAGCATATTCTTGGTTTTGCACTCGATTAGCGCCAGACCAACTTTACCCGCTTCCATCTCATTTCAGCATTCAGCAAACGCCTCGTTGACGGCTCGCTGTGTTCTGTTAATCCCGTCAATGTCATCCACGTGTGCTAGCAATTGTGCGGACTTCCTCCAGAATTTGCCTCCAGTCTTGGCATGTGAGTATTATATGACCTTCTCCAGGATGATGTTAAAGAAGTCACATGACAGCGCGTCGCCTTGTCTATATCCTTTTCGACTTTGAAGGTCTCGGTGAGTGCATTACCGACTTTGAGAGAGCAGCGAGAGTTGTCCACCGTCAGCGTGGTTAGTCTGACGAGTTTGGCAGGAATGCGAAGGCTTGACATGGAGTGGTATAGGTCGTCTCTATGTACGCTCTCATATGAGATTTTGAAATCGACGAAGAAGTGGTGATATCGGTGAGGAATTTTTTGGGTCTCTTTCAGCATCTGCCGTTGTGTGACCATTTGGTCGAATGTGGACCTGAAAACCGGCCTAAAACCGCACTGAGAAGGACCTATCAGGTTATTCAATAATGCTTTCAGGCGCTCACACAAAACAGCCGAGAAGATCTTTTAGGCGATGTTTAGCATACTAATCCCTCTGTAGTTAGCACAGTTGAAGGGGACTTCTTTTTTGTGGATCGGGCAATGATCCACACGTCGGGCATGCTTTCCTCGCATTCCTCACACGGATGAGTTCGCACATGTACTCTACCAGCTCATCTCCAGCTGCCCTAAAGAGCTCTGCAGACCGGCCGTCTTCGATCAATATCGTGATCTTGACTTCATCTAGGTCGGGGGCGCGGAATTGTCTTCTATCATCGTCCATTGTGTGGAGTGAAACCTTCTGCTTGACAGCGGCATTGGTTCCGTTTAACAATCTGCAGAAATGATTCTGTCAAATTCTCAGCGACTCTACTATTTGTTGTCCATTCTCGTCCCGCCAGACATCCTGTGTGTCTAAACATCCTCCACCATCAAATCATTTAACAAGCCTTAACGGACACACTCCTTCAAAAAGTCGCCAACCTCTATGCGATTCCCTGCAGTCACTCGGCTCGAATTCAAAAATTCAAACAATCAAACAAATGTAGCACAAAAAATCACAATCCAAACTTAAGTCCGTTCCACATTCGAATCCATTTGACAAGCGCCTTAGCTGTGTTCGCAAAATGGCATTTATTTGTATTCCTGCACGTTACGCCATCGCGTTACGCAACAAATCCGACTTAACTGAAACACCATTACGGCGGCGGCGGCGGTGGCGGCGCCTCGACTCGACAAACAGACAAAAATTATTAGATTAACTTCATTTGTGTTTTCCTTCGTTCCACAACCCGCCACAGTCGCAATTACAGCAGTCAAACACCCAAATTCGAGCGCAAGGTGAAACGCTGAACACTGTTGCGGAAATCGCATATACAGCTCGACTCCAGAACGTGACTCATAAGCGACACGGCTGTAAATTGGTTTCACCTTGACTTTGTGCTGTAATCTGTGTGTGGGGGCTGCTGCTAAATTAGAACACGTTCCAAGAACACGACCGACAGACGAATGTGCGCCGAGCTTGAAAAACTGTGTGCTTCCGATGCGATTTGGTTGGTTTTCTGTTTGCCGCCGGCTGTGGAAAACTATCGACCGGGGGTAATTGAAGTCGGTGTAATTAATTATTTTATTGATTAATCACTTGGCTATAAAGCTCCTAGCTCTGCTGGCGAATTGGACTGGAATTGCCCGTATCGGTGGCGGCAAATTGAGTTTCTCTTGGCGGTGCAATTAGCTGCGAGAAGTGCTAACGTTTTATTGCTCGACTCAATTCGTTTTGATTTATGTTTTACGACTGAGATTGTTGACGAGACGGGCTGGGGGACTTAAGGAGGGTGTTCTGTTTACCTTAGCTCCGTCGGGATGGGCTGTTGAACAGCCGGTTGGTCGGTTAGGTAGTGCAATGAAAGTGATCGAGCTTATCATTTATGGCCGGCTTAACAGAATGAGGATATGGAGCTACAAGAGGCAATAAATTGGATTAGAAGGGAAAGAATGTTTGGAATTGGCGGCTGGAGGTTCAGTAAAATAGTTTTGCCCAAGGCCAAGGAGAGATACAGAAATATTTATGTCGACTTCAATTGGATGGAAAAGGAGAAGAGATCACTTTCATACGGAGAAATCTAGAACGACTAGACATTTACTGTAATTAAGAACTCTAGACGATAAAATGTAAGAAGGCTTCACAAGTCTCTTAGGCCTCTGATGGTGGTGTGGCTTTACAGTCCGAGTTCGGCATGCCCTAGGTTCCGCGACAAACCACAGGTGTTGTGCATCGTTTCCTTCTTGTGTATAGGCCCTACAAATTCTGAAGACTGTGAATGGCGAGGCATAAGAAGCTTTTTCTTGCTTGCTTCACTAACTGAGCACTGCTGCATCAATTCTGATCTCCTGGGGTTCAGTGACTGACTCCACATCCGAGCAGGTGGTCGCATGGTCGTACACATTTCTGTTAGTGTCCAACGTTGAATAATCGAGGCAAGCGATCTTACATTGCCCCCAGCTTTCCGGGATGCTAACACGTGGATAATCATCCATTGCATGAACTTACCCCAGTCGTCGAACATCCCAAACGATTTGGCCTTTTTCGTCACTGCCTCAGTCTCTCACAGTTGGGAGAAAATTTCTTTCATGACCTTTAATAAAAAAAGAAGACAATCCATTTGGGGACTCATCAAAGGAGCCATCTAAATTCTGGACAACGTATATCTCCATTTGGGCATCGCAATGGGTCCAGCTGGCCGTAAGTGAGACGCTGCTAATGACCGTCTTCCAGAGCTCCTCGGCTTTTATTTTGGTGTAACCTCACCAAGTTCAAGACGCTTCGACTATGCAAATCAGCCCCGGCCTTCAGCTGAACCGGTCATGTACTAAACTAAGTCCTCCCATCAGACTGGCCTTACAAGTTATTCTAGGCAATAAATGTCGCGAGATCGTACACCAAATGTAGCCCGTGTCGTGACATGTGCGGGGGCCACATCCAATCGCAGATCAAACCTTAATTAATTTCAACTCAAACTCGTTTACATCTGGTCCGATCCTCATTTGGGATTCCCACGAAGCGCCGAGGAGCCACTAAATTAAAATCACCACAGGGAATGTGGAAGATGGGCGGCTAAGCCTTTAATGTGGCCCACGATTGAGGTATAGTGCTGTGAGTGATTGACCCCAGCCTTTTCCTTGGGTGTTTATTTGTTTTGCAGCAAACCCCTCGGGGCGTCTCCCATGGGCAATCGATTTGTCATTTACGCGGAGAACTAATTGCTTCTCCATTCAATGGCTTCAGGATTGTTTTTGTTTCGCTTCTTCTTTGCGTGTTTCGTTCGTCTTTTGTCAAAATGACGGCCAGTGAATCACACACAACGCCCGTGACTGTACCTTGAAGCGGATTTCCTGTTGGAACGCCGCCGAATCGCTAATGCAAAACCGCTTACTCATGAAGGTTGAGTGGATTAATGAAAGCCCATCGTGGTGCACGTAAAGATTCCAATCGGGACGTGTTCATAAAGTGCTCTTTGGGGGGAATCTCACTTACTCAGAAATCGCTTGGGTCGATCTGTGTTTTAATCGCGCGATATTCTACGGTTCGGCAATGAATTGTTAAGTGCCTCGATTCGCTGGAAATGATGATGCTAAGGTGGTTGGAACTGGTGGAACACGTGTTGGTAACTTTCACGATCTTATCCGATGATTTGCTGGGCCCTACGAAGTGGTGGCGATCTGGTGAAAAAAGGAAGCGAATTTACGGCATTTTAAGGCACGCCAGGATCACCTGAAATTGTGATAAGGCTGGATCTCTAACCAGCCATTCCCACTTCTTCTGGGCCATCAATTTCTTCAAACCCAGCAAAATGAGAGGACCAGATGGCACTGGACTTCAAAAGCATGCAGACCTCATCGCTTCCTTGCTGGTCAGCATCCGTCAAGTATGCCTGAATCATGGTTGTGTACCCAGGATCTGGAGAACGACCACCGCGGGTTTCATACCAAATTCAGGGAAATGGTTGAATGTCAAAGGAAAGAACTAAGGACCTATTAGTCTATCGTCCTTTCTTTAGAAAAACTGACTGATGCAGTCTTCAGACACACATATAAATATATGGGTGGCGCTACAGCCCGTAGAGGGCCAGGGCCTAGCTTCTCAGCAACCACTCGCGTTGTGCGTGCTATTGTTCTTTTCACGTAGTCTTCAGATCCACAGTCGTGATAAATTGTTAATCTTCAATAAGGGCAGATCTGTCGGTTCACTGAAATTACTCTTACTGCTTGAGGGTACCTTTAACGACATCGAACCCCATGCAAAGATCTTAGCGCTCAACACGCTCGGGATCGAAAAGTCTGTAGTGCCTTTTATTCAGCAACTTCTCCATAAAAGAGTGATAAGCACGAAGCTAGATGAGACAACCATCTGCAGATCTGTTAACAGAGGCACGCCACAAGGCGGTGTACTCTCCCCTCTCTTGTGGAAGTTAGGTGGGCTGCTAGTGCATTCACCAGCACACTTAAGCCATGTTGGTTCATTGTGATACCCAGAGTCAGACCACTCCACGGATAGAGCCGTTAATTTTATTCCAACGACAAATGGTCACTGGACCAGATTTGAAAACCAGATACAAGCGCATTAACTTTGCTTCCACTGGGATTCGAATCGAGGACCCCACTAACCAGAGGGAGGCACTTAACCCGTCGTTTATATATATGACGCTTTATTAAATACACGTTCAATACTGAATACTAGTACATAGCATGGCATGCGGGAGCACTAAGGACAACCTCCTCTGAAGCTCCAAACAAAGTCCTTAACCTACCACCGATTGAGCTAGTTGGTGGTAGACAGCAGCTAATACGGCGATCAGACTAAGATCGCAGAACAACTATAAAGAGCTTCGGTCTGGAGCCGCATCGTTCCTAGCAGGTATAGTTCTATACCCACAGATACAGACCTCACTATACTTTAACTCCTCTTCGAGAAGAACCAAACGAGAGAAGAACGCAAACAGCATGCTCCAGATCATACTGGCAGTCTGAGCGCGGTTTACCCCCGCTACTCCTTTAGTGGATCATGCGGGTCCAATAAACTGTCTGAACACCAGGCATTGGAAGGTCTACTGCGAAACTTCACAAGTGGATCGACCATGGATGCAGGTCTAGGGCTAGCGTCTATTCCAAGTATCTAAAAAGCCAGCTCTTTCCGATTACATCATCACTGTAGCGCCTTTCAGGCTGAAACTATTTAAGGATGCTCTGTCCTGGCTAAGGAATAATGTGGTATCAAGCACAGATATCATCATCTGCTCCGAAAGTCAGGCAGCGAATAAATCTCTGAATTCAGTCATTCTCAACTCCAAGACTTAACTTAATTGCAGACTCCTAACGAGATGGGCGAGTATTTTAGCATCCATCTTATGTAGGTCCCAGGACACTGTGGCATTCCAGAGAATTGAGCTGTTGATCAATGATCAACTGGCACCGGATGCCTCATTACCAAACAACTCTGGCCTACGATCGACCTTAAGCGATCGCTTAGTCTGATTAGATTGAGGAGCCGAATCTTAGAACACTCATCGGCGTTATAAGAGGGCTTTGCACCGGAGGAACTCACGCCTCCAGACTGCCTCCAATATAACGACTTCTGCAGGATCCGTAGGAGACGAGGATGTCGAAGAAACCATTGCATACCTGTAGGCTATTCGTTTCAGTAGTCAGGTGCCGCCATGTGGTGGACTGCGTAAGACTAAGTCACAAACTGCAAGCCGCTCGAATGGGCATCATAACATTCTCCTCAACCTTCCACTGATAGATCTCTTCGGTAGCCAGCTCGTCGATTATATTGAAATCGTTGCATATGTGGAAGGAGCTTAGCTCCGGACACTCTACGATGCTCGATAAATTTGGATCGCTACCAGGAAACACCGATCTCACGATAACTAAGCTCATCTTCGAGAAAAATGTCTTAACAAGCATCCCCCCAGGTCTTACTGGACGTCTGAACACCTGACGGTGAGCTGTCCTCTGCGACTCTTCACTAAAGGGATCGAAGATGGACGAAGGAGTGGGTGTGGGAGTCTAATCTAAGAACCTCTTTCAACTGTCATTCCGACTACCTTCTCACTGTAGCGTCTTTCAGGCAGCGACCATAGCGATGAAAGAAGCTCTGTGCTGGCTAAAAAACAAAGTAATATTAGGTTCAGATATTGTCAGCTGTTCGAACAGCCTGGAAGCGATCGTCACATTTAACTCCAAGACGTCCCTCAATTGCCGCCAAATTTCTGAGTCCGGTCACATTTAACTCTAAGACGTCCTTCGATTGCCGCCAAGTATTTTAGCATCCAAGTTATGTGGGTGACGGGACACAGTGACTTCGAAGCGGACGAACTCGCTGGAAAGGGCACCACCTCAACACTCTTTCCGCAAGGGGAACTGCTGTCCATGCCTATCGCCATCTCATCTAAGCATCTACTAAAGCTTCAAACTTACTCACACCAAATGTAGATGGTCCTCTGGCACTGGGTGCCTTAACACAAAGCAATTATGGTCTAATATCGATCCAAAGTGCTCACTCCACTTAATCAGAAGAACTAGGCCACATCTCAGAACTCTTATCGGCGTCATAACCGGGCACTGTTCCATTGGAAGTGTGCCTGAAGACAAGGTGATCTTTGAAGAAGATGCAGAGATGAGGAGGAAGAAGAAACCATTGAAAGAGAGGGCATTGCATTTACAAAGAAGGTGTGACTTTGTAAATTCAGACTTAGTCACTTCGAGGCCCCATATTTCTATGACCTGACTGAGCTAAGTAAGATTAGCATCAGTCAACTCCATCGCTCTGCCAAAAGCTCCAGATGGTGCGGATTAGGATCTACTAGATCCTTGTGGTATCACAACGGGCCTACCTTTGGCCTAAGAGTGGCTACCTTTAAGGTGGTCAGCCACTCTAACCTAACCTTTCCTAACCCTTCCAGCAGTGTTTTCTCATTTGTCTCAGATTTAGACTTTCGGGGAGCCTTCAATTTTGATAGCCTGGCTGACCTTCTTCTTGACCACCTTCTTCGTTTAAAGGACTACCTCGTTTGCGGAATAGGTCCTCATTGATGGGCCTGTGTGGTTGCTGTCTCTCCCTAGTGGCAGTCAGCCACTTCAACCTAAGGCACGCATGCCCTGTCAAGAAGTTAGTCAATGACATTTCGTGTTTCCACCCTTGGACGGAGCCTTATATGACCTTGACGAAGACCAACGAGTTGTGCCCATTCATCCCCCGAGAGCTCCTAGGCCTTCAAAGTGATCATGGCATCAACTCCGTACATTCACTTGAATCCTCTTTCTCGGCGTTTGTTCGTCGAACAAGAGAAAGGCAGGAGCTTGACTCTGAAAGAGGCAAACTGGTCACGTGTAGATCCTCTCGTAGCCAACGCAACACATTGCACAAGCGCGCACTCATTTGAACCCACTTGAGCCACCGCCAGCACAGTCCGTGGATTATTTCACACATCTTCTAGAAATGACAAGCCAATGTCACTTTCCATTTGCTCACCGATTCGTCTCGCCACGAGGCAATTGAATCGCCTCGAAATTGCCGCTGCTACGTATTTCTAGCTCCCCGTCGCCGCGCCGTCGCGAGTGGCACGTAATTCAGCCAATTTGACTCAGCCGTCGTCGAGACTTCGGTTCACATCAATCAACCTGCTCGTTGTCGACTTCTCACCTTTCACACGAATTTCGCACATCACACTGAATTTCCATTTGATTTGAAAATTATGCCTAAAGTCGGCCGTCCTGCGTGCCAGAGCATCATTTCCAATTCGCCCCGTTCGCCAGTCCGAGTCGCAGGCGACTGGCCCAATTGTTTGTCAAAACATTACCCCCGATCTGGCGTAGAGCACTGCTAAATGCGATAGTTATCCGGTTAAAGCATGGCAAACTGCAACTGCCAAGGAGGACCAGTCGGAGAAGACGGAGGCAAGACGAACGCGATACAATTCGAATCGGTCGACGATCCGATCTGATCGCTCTCCACTGCTCAGTGCGCTGCGCTGTGTGCGGCGCGATCTTGCGCGCTTGTTTCTGTATCTGCGAGTGAAAAGAGAAAGCAGGTCACTTGTGTGACGAGTATCGTGCTGGATTGGGGCGGCAATTTGCAGATGATCGTGTGAGTCAATTGATTTCAACAACTTGTGCCCCAGCCTCCCACCTCGGGCGCACAGTTGTCTCGAGGATCGCCCTCATATCTATGTCAATTGTTTTTCAACTGTCAACCGATTTGACAGATTGAATGACTTTTTAATTGACAGACAATTGACACACGCACCGATCCGATGAGAAAGTCATACCACATCATCGAGAGATGGGAAGCACATCGAGACGACAGCTCGGAAGGAATGCCTCCGTTCACGTCACAGCGACTCACGAGAGTTGGAAGAGACAATTTAATGACACCCTCTAAGAGGTGGCTGTCGCAGCGACGGCGGCGTGCATACTTAGCGAATTTAAAACGATCGACCGCATCGTTCACTGACATGGAAGTGGCTGTCACATGCGCGGGCGAGTCGAACCGAAGTGCTGGCTAATGCCTTCTGATGGATGTCAGTTGGGATAAGTGACTTTTTCTGTCAGAGGTGAGGCAACTGGGTGTTGCCAATTGATTGACTTCAATTCGCGGCGATGGTGCGGAGAGATTTGCGTGGCTTTTCGGAGAGATTTTCTCCTCATAAGTGATTCATTTGACAGATGATGAATAAGGAATAAATTGTGTCAAATTTGAATTAACCTACTCCGGTGGTTAATGGGGGAATATTATTCATATATTTTTTTGCGAGTAGGTAGCTGCGTGGATCTAGGTTGGGTTGGGTTAGGTCGCGTCCTATTAAGTCTGTTTGGAGCTTTGCATTCAGAAAAGCCAGCGGGGGTTAATTAATTGCGTGCTCTGACTAGCCTACTTTCGTCATTCAGTCGGTTTGCAGTTCTTCTGTGAAAAGGTGTTCACTTGTCAAATTTTTATAAAAAATGAAAGCATTCTTTCGTCTGATTCTTTTAATACCGCTAACACTGCTGCTCTATTCCATAATCTTAACAAAAATTAGACAGGCACCCGATTCACTGACGAGACTGAAGCTTGGAGACGAAGGTGGTATGGCTTGGAAACCTTTTTAAAGACCTTTACACTTGCGTAGCATTGTCCAAGACAAGATTTTGCCAACGTCATTGACTGATGCCCGTCTGCATGGCTATGACAGGCTTTTGCCAACTTGGAACCATTTTAAAGACCTTTACACTTGCGTAGCATTGTCTAAGACAAGATTTTGCCAACGTCATTGACTGATGCCCTTCTGTAAGCTTTGACTTCGATGTTGCATCGTTGAATATGTGATTTACGTCGTTTTCTTATTCACCTATGCGAAGGAGGAAGGAAGGAACGTTGCGTCCTAATTTAAAAATTGTAGCGTTTACAAATATTCATCTCGTCCCAGTCCCAATTACCGACGCAATTCGGTGTATTGGTGAACACCGGCTTAGTCTTGGCCAATGCGTGGATCCTGCTGACTTACTTTTCATTGACAAGAAAATTCTGGGACCTATTCGAAGTCACCAATGATATTCCCCATGAGGAAAATAACAAGTTTTCCGAGAGGCTCACAGTGGGGCCTTATGGACAGGCTCAAAGACATCGATTTTGCTGATGATTTGTGCTTGATATCTCACAATGACATGAGAGAAAGGCCTCGATACCCAAGGACGAAAAGGTGGCATAAAAATTAACTTTTGAAAAACAAAAGAGATGTCAGTATAAAAAACAACCAGGAGCTAAAGGTGTGCCATAAAGTAAATGGAGCAGGTGGACCAATTCTTTGCACAACTGACACCAGTTTGGTCGTCAAATCAAAAAAAAAAGGAGAAATACCAGATTTTGGATATTTGAACCAGATGTAAAAGCCATACTTCCTTATGGCTGTCGGACCAAGACAGTCACTAACAAGGTTCTCAGCAATTCAACATCATCGAAGGAGTCAAGTCCAAAGATGGAGGGGTGTTTTCCAATTAGGAGGCCATCCTGCGCAGATGGACTTTTCGGACCCGAACAGGACACAGAGGATGATAGACCCGTAGTTTTGAGAGGTCTGCCATCCACTTTAGCCTATGCCCAACCGCCCAAGGCAATCTCGAAGAACAGCCCAACGGTGGAGGAAGTCATTTTGGCGATTGAATCTCTGAAAGTTGGCAGATCCGCCGGTGTGGACGAAATCCGGCCAGAAATGCTCAAGGCAATGGGTAATGCGGGAGTCTTATGGCTCTCTCGAGTCATTAAGGTGGCTATTGGAAAAACTGGGGTGATTGTCCCTCGTTTTAAGAAAGGGGATAAAAGATACTGTTCCAACTACAGGGGCATATCCCACCTAAGCCTCCCCGGGAAAGTCTACGCTGAGGTTTAAGAAGCGCGTTCTAAAGCTATGGTCGAGCCCAGGGTGGGAGATAAGCAGAGCGGCTTTAGTCCCGGCACAAGTACAACTGCCCAGCTTTTTACTCTAAGAATGCTACTTGAGAAGGTTTGGGAGTATGCCAAACCCATCAAAACATCTGTTTGTAGAATTGGAAAAGGCATATGACAGAGTTCCTCGAGGTAAAATCTGGGGTCTTCTGCAGGAGTATGGGATTGAGGGTCCACTTTTGAGGGCCATTCAGTCTCTATACCCAAACTGTAGCAGCTGTGTTCGGGTTAACGGTGTAAAATCGCCAAGGGTGCGTCTTGTCACCTCACCTTTTTATTGTTTATATGAACTGGATGTTGCAGCGCAGCCGGGAGGAAGAATGTTTCACATTGGGATAGTTGAAAGTAAGTCATCTTCCTTTTGCGGATGACTGAGTTATCCTCACATCCTCCCAGACGGAACTCCAGCAGCCACTCAATCGGTTTGAGGCCGCATATGTGCTGATTCTGCGATCAAGGTTAATATAATAATATGGCGGACCTCAGCCTAGCTTCTCAGCAATCACCCTCTTTGTGCGTGCTATTGTTCTTGCACGAATGGAAGGGACCTACAGCATAATGTCGACTCCGAACGGCGAAGTTGAGAAGCTTTTTCGAGACTGGAATACACTTTGAGCATTTTTGGTGACTCGTAAGAGGTGGAGCTGTAAATTATCAACTGCTGTGAATTTGGGTATCGAACCTGGCACCCTCTGCGTAGGAGTCGACGCACTTACCAACTATGCCACTGCGACCCAGGGTCAGGGTTAGCGTGGAAAAATCAGAGATTATTGTAATTTCCAGAACGTCTGTTCAATGCACTCTACATGTTAGTGGAGTCCATTGGGTAGCAATTCAACTTTTAACGAATTTGATGCGCTATCCGATTCCATCTCAAGAATTGTATCCCTGCATCCTCGCACTGAATTGCCATTGCGGGCGATTTTAATGTACACAATACTAATTGGCGGACAATATGGTTTCCGCAGCGACAGGTCCACTGGTCATCTGATAGCTTATCGCACCGAAAAGTGGAACCAGTCTTTGCACAATGCAGGTGATCGTTGTGCTTGATATATCTAAAGCATTTGACAGAGTTTGGCATCAAGCTCTCTTATCGAAAATGCGTGCCTATGGTATCGATGAATCTCTTCTTCTATGGATTATAAATTACGTTTCGACCCGCTCAATTCAAGTTGTTTTGGATGGGTTCAAGTCTGATGTCCACCAAATAATTGCTGGTGTTCCCCAAGGCTCAGTTCTGTCTCCGACACTCTTTCTCATTTTTTATAAATGATCTCTTGACTGTTACTTATAATCCAATCCATTCCTCCGCTGATGACAGCATCCTCAGCTTTTCATATTCCTTCCAAGACTCACGACCCCACCCTTCGGCCGTGGAATTGAAAAAACTCAATGCCTCTGATTAGGCTTTAATGTATAAGGCGTACATCCGCTCCAAGCTTGAGTACAACGCTCATATCTGGTATGGTGCCCCCAAGACCACACTGCACCTACTTGATAGAATCCAAAAGCGAGCGATAAAACTAATAGGAGACAATAATATCGCAGAGTCATTAGACTCGCTCGAGCATCAATGCACCGTCTCTTCTTTGTCCGTGTTTTATCGTTATTTCAACAAACGATGCTCAAGTGAGATAGCCAACTGCATTCCTCCTCTCCATGAATTCACACGCAATACCCGTCTCGCCAGGAATGCTCAGTATGCCTACTTTCGGACCGACAGTTAAATTCAGAGGCTCGTTCTTCATCCGCACTGCACGAATATGGAATGCTCTACCCAGCCTAATATTTCCCACAGACTACAAGCGGCCAGTGCCGTGCGTCTTGACCCCGGACACATAATCCCCTGAGCACGCGCAAATTATAAAAAAAAAACAAGTCCCATTGAAGCAGGTAGAGAAATTTAAGTATCTCGGAGTCTTCTTCACTTGTGATGGGAGGAGTAATACTGAACTTTCCTGTAGAATTGGTCAAGCTGGGTCAGTTTTGACACAGCTTGGGATATCTGTAAACAGGAAGTCCGAGCTTGGTGTGAAAGCCAAGTTAGCAGTTCTCAACTCAGTATTTGTTCCAACGCTCACCCATGGTCATGAAATTTGGGTATTGACCGAAGGAATAAGATCGCGAATACAAGCTGCTGAGATGAGATTTCTTCGTGCTGTTGTGGGAATTACGCGCCGGGATAGGGTGAGAAACACGATAGTGCGCAAGGAGCTCAACGTTGAGCAGCTGCTTCTCCGAACGGAAAGAGCTATTCTTCGTTGGTTTGGTCACGTAGCACGAATGTCGCCACCATAACGACTTCCAAGGCGGAGCTCGCCTAGTTACGTCTAGGCATAACCCCAGATAAGTTAAGGTCGACGGCGGAGGATGGAGTTGCCTGGAGATCTCTGGTGCGTGGTTTACCCCCCGACCCCTTTAGTGGATCATGCGGGTCAAAAGATGATGAAGGGTTCTAAGCTTCTGGTGGCAAATGCCGTATCAGTCACTCTGGGTTACCTTAATTCAGTTATCTCTAGATCAAGCATCAAGGCTCCAAGACATCTTTTTTCAGATAGTGGCAACAGGATGCAGTGTGGCAACAGAGGTTGCTCGCGAATAGGGCAGTGGAGGACACCCACATTCTTGGTATACGCAGAGTAGAGATCGCCTTTACTGAACGATATTTGAAGTCCATTTCAAGCCTGGACTGAAGCGCCGCGAAGTTAAAGACTCTGCCTACCTCTGCTGCCAATCCAAATTCTTTCAAAATACCAAGTGGAAACGTGTACAATCTCAAGAGCAGATGAAGAAGCCCTTGGTCTCGAAATAATCTTCTGCATTTCATCTTTGGTTCTGCTAACGTTGTTCGGTTTTGGGGGAGAACATTCAACCTCGTACAGCAACATGAACAATGATTCTAGGTCATGTCGAGCCCATGGACAACACAGTGGAACAACGCAATAGAGGGCGCCCACAGGATCGATGGACCCACCACCAAGATGGAGAATGACCTCAACCACTGGCAAAATTTATTTGATCCACTGGAATATCCACTTAGAATGACTTTACTGTGTCAAGGAAGTCCTTTAGAAGCAGCAAACTTGACATCAGACGAAGGTTGTTGCCAAGTTGATTCAAAACCAGTCTTGGCGAACTTGTGGTTCAATATGCATCCTTTCCAGATGGAAAGAGTGTGACAATGTCTTGCGATCCAGTATCCGATAAGAATCGTCACTGGACGATAATCAAAGCAAAAGCAAAGCTGATTATTGGTTCCTTCAAATAAAAACTCAGTTAGTCCAGAAGGCAAAAAAAAAAGAACAAGAAAGCAAGAGTCCAAGATGTCCAAGTCAACTTAAGCTCGAATGTGCAACGCGCTGACGTAGCTGACAATGTAATTTAGCCACATTTATGTTTTATCCCAGTTCTTTTCCTTTCAGTGGCGCTATAGTCTGGGATTATTCTGTACCGGGCACTGCTTAATAGTTGTCACCAGCGCTTCTCGCCAGTCCTAAGTCCTTTTTAACCACTCAACTCCTATACAGTCCAAAGGCTTTCCAAGGGCCAAAAGGTCTAAGAACTCAAGAACAATTTCTGTTCCCAACCCACTTACATAAGTGCTTAGACTGCTGATTCTTCTTCAGAGAATTCTGGAAACTTAAGAGAAATCTAATTGCATTCCAGCCCGTGATGGGCACTGCATTTTCAATGGAACACCCTTCGGCTTTCGAATTCTCCCCGAGATGCATTCGAATAAATATTCAGCCTGCACCCATGCAAGTCGTTAAAGCCGTCCAAACGAAGGTCTGTGTGCATTCGTAAGAGGAAGTGAAATTCCTTCACTCTTGGTTTCACTTTCTTCTCCCTCTCCGCTGCCGTGGATCTCCCAAGCGCACCCTTGACTCACCAATCATCTTTTTCCACTCAAAAATCGAAGCCCAGCAGAATGCCATTCTTCATGTGCCATAAAGCCCGCATGAAATATTCCGATTCGGTCCCAAGAGATAAACCGAAGAGCAAATAGAAACCGCCGAAGACCCAAAGCAGACGTGACCGCATACTCGAGACGGCACACGATGTGCCCAAAAAAAAAAAAACGAAAAAAAAAACAAAACGAATTCAAATTTAAATGCCGAATGGTAAACGAAAGTGAAACGTTTTCCTCATCAGCGGCAGCATTTCCCAATGAAGCGCTAAGTGAATAAATAATCCCACAGTCCGCGCCATCCAGCGGGCCCGCAGTCAACGCCCGGCACGATCCATAGGCCGTCTTATTTCGGCGTCTAGTGCCGCGCCAGCTGAATGAGAGCGAAAAATTCCGGATATAGCCCCGCTCGTGTGCGACATGTGAAAATTGTCGGTCGGAGTCTTCACAGGTGGCGATCGCTATCGGAACGGAAAGGGGAAGAAAAAGAAAGACAAGATCGTTGAACTTGGACGTAGGCAGTCGGCAGTGCCGGCGCTGAGACATCTGCTCTCTTGGCATGATTGAGCGTGGAAATCCGAGTTGGTTGCTTTTCATGGATCGTGCCCGTCGTGCAAAGGAAAGTTCAAACGCAGATCGATATCCCTAGGGGTCTAGGTGAATGACTGGCGATCGATCGCAGCTCGCGACGATCTGCAGGTGCATTGCCTAATCCCGCGCAGCCTCCGTCTCACCACAGCACTTCCAATCCATCATCGCATGACTGATCCGTCGCCCGATCGCGTTGCGAGCTTCGCGCTTGCATAAGGGCGACAAAAACTGAACGAAGTCAACCTCAGCAATGCAATCTGACGGTGCACCAACATCTGTGGTGGTCTCGCTGAAAAAACCCAATCAAAACGTTACTAAATCTTTGCGATACTCTTCGATAGCCTGCGCTGATTAGACCCCGCCGCTGTGCGACATCCAGCGCGTATTTGGTATGCATCTCGTCAACTCAAAGGCGAAGCGAATGAATTTCATAATTCCTCTCGAGTGCAGATACGTGCTGCACGCATTTTTGTCCGAGTGTAGTTCGCTGGCCTTGTTCGCGCACTCGCGCCTCTGTCTGTGTGTGACTCTGTTGGCTAATTGTCGCTGTTGACGCGCTGAAAGAAACCTGTCACACTGGTGAATGGCGGCAGAGCGAGGCTCGGGCTTTTCGGAGCATTCTTGGGACACTGTCGCTGCTGCGATGCATTTCACAAGCTTCACCGATGGGCACGCTGTGTGCGCTCTTGTTTTCGTTTCTAATTAAGATCAATGTGCGTGGAATGGGAACGTAAATATTTATCTGCTCGCTACAGCATTGAAGGCAGGTGTGATAATTAAGGGAAAAAATATGTGAGGTTAGGCGGATTTTGTGAAGGAAAACAATTGAAAGTGCCGTGGACGGAGGAGGAATTTACATAATTTTCTAGTGCTTTTTCTTTGGATTTGAGAGACGCTCAAACTTGACATTCCAAGCATGGGTTGGGAGCCACTTGTTCGTGGGGAGCCGAGTGCCTTGCAAGAATAACAAAACTTTCGTTGGTTTTCAGCTTTCGAGGCTAGAAGGCGGTAACAATCAACGCTTAGTGTGTCTTGGTGGACTTCAAAGGCGATTCTTATGAAATTTTGGGCCTTCAATTGTGATGTTGGAAGGTCTCTCGTAGTTTCTTAGCAGAATAAGAGCTTGCTTTGAACGATCGGTCGTGGAGTATTTAAATGATGACAACTGAAGTGCAAGGCGCTTGAGAAAATCACAGCTGACGGGGATACTGTCAAATTAGAGATATTAACTAACATACTGATAACTGATCCTGCAAGGTCTGAAATAAACTCACCAAGACCCTAAATGTAAAAAAGGGTTTTAGACAAGGCGACGCACTGTCATGTGACTTTTTAACATCATTCTTGAGAAGGTCGCCAGCACTAAAGGCACGATTTAGCAAGACACGTCATCGGCGAGACGTCAATGGCAGAACGCAGCGATCTGTCAGTGAGGCATTTGCTGGCATTGAGACGGAATCGGGTAAACTTGGTCTGGCGGTGAATGAGAGCGAAAAGAGGTACATGCTGTCATCAAGAAAGGACGTACAACATCGACGACTCTGCCAGAACGCCACATTACGCAGCTATAACTTCGACGAAGTGAAAGACTCTGCCTAACTCCGCTGCCAATCCCACTTCTTTCAAAAGACCAAGCGGAAACGTGGAAAATCAACACCCTTGACCTTTTCGAAAGAATCTTTTGCATTTCATCTTTGGTTCTGCTTACGTTGTTGTAGGGGAGAACAATTAACCTCGTTCAGCACCATGAACAATGATTCTAGGTCATGTCGAGCCCATGGACAACACAGTGGAACAATGCAATAGAGGGCGCCCACAAGACCGATGGGGCGCCAAGGTGGAGAATGAACTCAACCATTGGCAAAGTTTAGTTGATCCACTGGAATATCCACTTAGAATGAATTTACTGTGTCAAGGAAGTCCTTTAGAAGCAGCAAACTTGACATCAGACGAAGGTTGTTGCCAAGTTGATTCAACACCAGTCTTGGCGAACTTGTGGTTCAATATGCATCCTTTCCAGATGGAAAGAGTGTGACAATGTCTTGGGATCCAGTATCCGATATGAATCATCACTGGAAGATAGTCAAAACAAAAGAAAGGCTGATTATTGGTTTCTTCAAAATAAAAACTCGGTTAGTCCAGAAGCACAAGTCCCTCGACGAAAAGGCAAGGACACCAAGGACCCTCTCTAGCTAGGAGGGCCTTCTAATCCGAGTCTCCTGGTTTGAGAATGAGAGGAAGACCGAATTTCTAAGATCAAGTCATCGCGGGCGCAAGATAACTTTAGACGCCGAAAGGCAAATAGTCAGTTAGAATAGAATATTTTAGAGTACCCGCGAAGGGTCAGTAAGATAGAATTAAGAACATGAATTGTTAGATATTAAGATAGATTTTTATGTCATTTTTGTCTAGTAGTAAGTTGTCCCGAAATGAAATAAAAATGAAATAAAAAAAAAAAAAATAACTTAGGCCCCTTTCATACGGTCAGCTAATCGTATCGTAAATGTCGAGAGGATATGTGTTTTGCAATACCTCCCTCTATTCCAGACACATGTTAGCTGTGTTTTTTTTTGCAAGCGTATATACGCCTAAATTCGAATTTGCATGTAAAATACACTAACAACAAATCCTATATCCGCTTAAGTTACTCATCATATCTATCGCCTCTTATGAAATATAATAATAATAATAATATGGGTGGCGCTACAGTGCGAGGCGGACCTGGGCCTAGATTCTCAGCAACCACTCGTGTTGTGCGTGCTATTGTTCTCTCAAAATGCCGACTCCGAACGACGAATTTGAGAAGCTTTTTCTAGACAGAGGAGTACTCTTTGAGCATTGTCAGTGACTCGAAGGTGGAGCCGTGAAATATGAAAAGTGGTAAATTCGGGTATCGAACCTGGCACCCTCTGCGTAGGAGTCGACGCACTAACCCACTACGCCACGGCAACCCTCTTATGAAATAAGCGCGGATAAAAACAATGCCTCCAATCATTATTTTCTGTGCGTTCATTCCTAAATTTATTCATTCATTGTTAAGGTTGCTGTACGTGGCTTTCATTTGAAGGTGTGGTTGATGTATTAGATAATTTTTAAATGTTTTTGCCTCCATAAGTATGCAATTGGTACATCCAGAGTGTCTCTGCTATACATTATTTTAGTTTTTTTCACATTTATTAAGTGTTTTTGCTCTTAAAGTGATGGTCACGCTTCACAATCGCAAACCGAAGATTGTGCGCATTAGCGATCAACTACCACCTTACACGATTCCATCCCCAGACTGTATGTGGCTTTCATTTGAAGGTGTGGTTGATGTATTAGATAATTTTTAATTGTTTTGGCATCCATAAGTATGCAATTTTTGGTATACGCAGAGTGTCTCTGTCAATCAAAGATCAACCATCACCTTCCACGACTACACCCCTGACTGCTTAGCAAATGTCATAAATGTCGTCGATGCTGCCAAGATTTTATGATGAATTATTAAGCGCCGAAGATCGTTTTTTTGTGCACTTATAACTTAAACGTATATACATTTGCAAAAAAACACAGCTGTCATCTCTTACTTACACGTACCTTACATGCAGCGTATACCCAGCCCTAAGAATAAGAATACTCAAAAGAGGAGAAGAGCGAAAACGCAGCTGGTATGACTTCCACATACTTGCGACGCGGAAGCATCCTGCACGTTTTCGCTTACCCACAAACCTCTCAAACTTACAATTTGACGAAATTTGACCGTCTAAAAGGGGCTTTAATCTTGACGACTGGTGGCAACGTGCCCGTGTCATTAATGTTGGACGACAACTATTGCTAGCTAGGTATGTAAGATTCGAGGTCTTAACTAAATGGGCTATATCTACACCTGGACTTACTACCTCAATAATTACTAATATGAATTGTTTGTTATTGTCAGAGCATAAGGTGCCTAAGAAAGAGCCGGGCATCACTCATCTCCTGCACATCTCGTCTCATCTTCAAGATCATCCAGAGATCATCCATCCTTCAATATATCTGCAGGCCTTTACTTGATCCTCCGCTGTCGACTCTAATTCATCAGGAGCTACATATGTCCCAAGCTGGCCAGGTGAGCTTTTAGACATGGCCCAACCATTTCGTCCAGTGTCTGCGAATCGATCGCTTACTAGATGGATTCGTATTCAAGGGCCTCGGAAGCCGTGATGATGGAGACATTAGTACCGCGTGACTAAGCCATAGAAGCATATACTTTTTCATTGGTTGAAACAGCTGTGTAATCACCCTATCCCGGCGAGTAATTCCCACAAGGAACACGCACGAACAAATCTTATCTCGGCAGAGCAATTTTATTCTTTCGGTGAACTAAGCTAACTTGTCATTGACACCAAGCTCGGCCTCTCTGATTACATATATTCCAAGGTTCAAAATTGACCCAGCTTGGAAATTTCAACGACTTTGATTGCCGACTTTAAACCAAGAGAACCAAGACCAAGAGCCAGGTTCGAATCCCCAATATACCACCTTTGATAATTCACGGCCCCACCACTTTCGAGTCACTGACAATGCTCAAAGAGTACTCCTGTCTAGAAAAGCTTCTCAAATTCGCCGTTCGGAGTCGGCATTAAACTGTGGGTCCCTTCCACGCGTGAAAGAACAATATCACGCACAACACGAGTGGTTGCTGAGAAGCTAGGCCCAGGTCCACCTCGGACTGTCGCGCCACCCATTTAATTATATTATACCAAGTAGCGTATCCTTTCGCGATCCAAAGACGATTGTCCATATATGCATCTACTTCCCATGGACATTTACGGAAGCTGACGGCTACCAAAGTTGACTGCGCCAACTATAGAGGGATAAGTCTCCTGAACATCGCATATAAGATCTTCTCTGCCGTTTTGTGTACTCGCCTGAAGCCGTTTATAAATATTCTGATGAGTTCATATCAGTGCGGTTTCAGGCCAGGGAAGTCCACCATCGACCAGATTTTCACACTACGGCAGATCCTGGAAAAGAACCAAGAGATGCAGATCGACACCCACCACCTTTTTGTCGATTTCAAGGCCGCGTATGACAGCGTGCATAGGGACGAGCTATACAACGCCATGTCTAGTTTTGACATTCCTGCCAAACTCGTCAGGTTGTGTAGGATGACGATGGAGGATTCTTGCTGCTCCATCAAGGTCGGTAACGAACTCACCGAGGCCTTTGATGTCAAAAAAGGTTTAAGACAAGGCGACGCGCTGTCATGTGACTTCTTGAATATCTGTCCTTGAGATGATAGTGTAAGACTCACACGCCAACACTAGATGCACGATCTTCGATAAGTCCGTACAACTGTTAGCATACGCGGAAGACATTGACGTGATTGGCAGAACACAGCAAGCCTTCAATGAGGCGTTTGCTGGCATTGAGGCGGAAGCGGCTAAAATGGGTCTAGCGGTGATTGCTGTCATCAAGGAAGGACACACAACATCGATGTTGGACAGAAGTGACGCTCTTCGAGGTAGTGAAGGACTTCGCTTTCCTCGGCTCTGCAGTAAACAGTACAAACAACATCATTTCCGAGATCAAACGCAGAGTAACTCTAGCCAAACGCTGTTTCTATGGGCTCAAGAGGCAATTGAGTTGTAGAGCCTCTCTCGAAGGACCATGCTCATTTTATACTTGATCATCCCAGTCCTGCTGTAGGGCGCGGAGGCATGGACAATCTCAAAAGCGGATGAGGAAGTCCTTGGTATCGGGAGAATAGGTCTGCGTTCGATCTTTGGTCCTGCTTGCGTTGACGGTTTCTGGAGGAGAAGATTCAAACACGAACTGTACGGGCTGTACAGCGACATGAGTCTAGTCAGGTGTCTTCAACGCCTAAGATGGCAAGGCTATGTATGTAATACTCAGCTCCGGCCCGGAGTGTCTTCGACTCCTAACAGAGGACGACCGCGTTTAAGCAGGCGCACCCATGTGGAGAAGGACCTCAACCAACTTGACGTGCGACACTGGAGACAGCTAGCCAGAGACCGTGCTAGTTGGAGAGGCTTGTTGGTTGAGGCCCAGGTCCAGCCCAGACTGAAGCGCCAAATAAAGAAGAAGAAGAAGACGACTACCAAAGCAGCGATGAGGTTGATGGAATGCAACCGTTGCAACAAAATGCACAGTTTCAGTCACATGGAAATAATCAACAACGCGAACATCCCAAAGCAAATAGATTTATTGTACGCATTGTAACCTTCGAACTTGTGTATAAGACACTCATCCCAAATAGAGAAGACTGGGCATTAGACTTAGTCAGAGAATCTGTGGAAGTTTACACAGACGGCTGCAAAACGGAAGAAGGAAGCAGACTGAGAATATTGCTTCTCACTGTCCCGTCGATTGCTTAACCACGGCAGTATAATCCAGGCAGAAGTAAGAGCTATCCAAGAGGTTGCCCGCTTACTGTCAATGAACCGGATAGACGGGTTATCTATCGCTTTACACATAGACAGTCAGGGGGCCATTAAGGCTCTGGATACACCATACACCACACCAGCGAGATAGTGGTCAGATGCAACCTTACCCAATCTAATAAGTACTTTCTGTTATGTTATTACATTATTCTACTACGGTGACTAAAGCGTCAAACAATTGTATTCAATTATTTAATCAAAAAAAGTCAGTGCGACTCCGGCAAAGCAAAGGAGAACATCATCCACGATATGCCACTAACATACCAGTAGGTATTTTCAGGTGTCTAATTAGTACCGTAAAGAGGTACGCTGACGATTAGTGAGTCCTGAGGATCTAAGCGAGTCAAAGCTGCTTCATTTGTGGCACACTAACCTAACCTAAGCCGATCGTTGGACACTTTCTCTTTCGCTCATGAGTAGTTTCTGTAGTTTCTGTTGCTCATTGTGTCGATTAAGAAAAAGGATAATTTTCATTTTTCCTCCGTTAACCTTCTTTTCAGGATCAGCATATACGGCCACAAACCTATCTATCACCCATTGGACTCCCATCTGGGAGAAAATGAAGAGGTGTAACCAAATCGTCCGCAAAACGAAGATGACTTATCCTGTCTGCAACATCCATTCCAAATACAAATACCTATGTATGCGACTTCGAAATTGAGAATCGAAAACAATGAGTTCAGGGCATCGGTCTTATCCTGACAACCCTGTTAGAGAAGATTTAAAAAAAGGGTAAGCTCTCTTAGATATTTTATAATAATGAAGTTAGAGGATAAAAGTCCGCATTAGGTTCTGTGAGTCCTATGACTGAGTCAATATTGAGTAATCGTTACCTTTAACTATCGCAAGAGTTTAATGTCCCGCTGCACTTCAGTCACTGACAACAGACCAATCTTCAATCAAACTGAACTGACAACTCCTCAAAGAACAGCCTCCACAATTTGTGTTCTCCCTGTACGTCTTCAAAGCCGAATTGGGCTGTAGCGCTCTTATTCTCCACTGATCAGTGTGATCACGTGGTCAATGAATATGTCGGTCTACTTAGACATCAGCGATGATGTAACCTTGCCACTTGAACCTTCCTCCAGTCATTCAGAGCACACAGTCACCCGACATCACTGGCTCTTGTTTTTCTCAATCATCTCACAAGGTAAACGCAATTAAAAGCCAGAGACTTCCGAAACTCGACAACGATATGGTATTTCTCGACCAGCCGCTAATGAGCTTCACCTCGCTGGACCTAAGGCCCTTCAGAGCCTACAAAGTGAGGCACTATGTCAGAGTATCCGAGCATCATCGCACTTCAAGTGCAACCTTGGCATCTCGAGCAGTGATTAGCCAAATTGAACGTTGATTAATGGCCATCATCGGATGTTTATCAAAATACACTCGACTCCGAAGCACGCGCATAAATTTGACTTGAATCCATCAAGCGCCCGTCATTCAAAGGCGATCTCCGCTCGACGATACCAACAGTTAATCCAATCTAATGGTTTGTCCACTTTAAGCTGCGAAGCCAATCAATTGAATACACCGCCGCGCCGCCGCAGCAGACGATTAGGCAAGCATTTCTCAGTCAGTGTCGCGCCTCTCACAGCGGTGCCCAGAAGTGGGTCGACCCTTAGATCCGATGGCCTTCTGATCTGTTAGCATCCCGCCTTGCGGAAGTGATCTTTGAGAAACAGCCAGGAACTGTCTAGATTCATCACCGATGACGTTTGACTTTCTTTTGTGAATGGGCCATAAGCGGCGATCAGATAAAAAAAAAAAAAACCATGTCAATGCGCATTTAACCCGTCGCGACGCTAGAATTAGGCCCACAGACGCACACACACACACACACCGGGACACACGAGAGAAATGCGCGCTGAAGACATTGAACGGAATCGGGGTCGACATGGTTAATGTGCGGCCCATTGGTGAAGGCATTATGGCGATGAAAACGCGTATTTCTCCTTCTCTACTTCTACTTCTTAAATCGCACGTAATCAAGGTAATTAAGCACTCCCGACCGCACTGCTTAATCACTTGTGGTGTGTGCGCGCGTGTGTGTGTGTGTAGGGGGAGAGCGGTGACGGTCAAAATGTGCAGTTAGCTGCTGGTCTACTTGGTCAAGGCGTAAATTGAGCTTCAGGTCTTCCGGCGCGGAGATGAACTCTAACCTAGAAGTTGTGGCATGTGCTGTGGGGGTCTGTGTGGCAGTTGGTCAAGTCATTGGGGCCAACGGTCGATGGGAATCGGGTAAACCACTCAATTAATCTTCAAGATGTTTCGGGCCCGGAATGGAATGTTTGTCTTAATTAACCGCAGTTGATGGCGCGAGCGGCCAGTGCAATCAATTTGACAGAAGAAGAAAGTTCACGAAGTGACGGTAGGGCAGTTTGTCGGTAAGGGAGTTCTAGTTGTTGGCTTATTTTGGAGGGATTTTCTTTTGTGTTTACTCTCGACGTCATTGCTTTGGATTTAAAGGGGGATTTCAGCAGATTCGACTGGAAGCAAATTCAACGTCTTCCTCTGTCACTTTTCCATCTGTCACTTGTCTTGAAAGTGAAACTCTGCCAAGACACGTTCGTGCTTCTGATTGATGCGGCACCGGTTACATCTCCTAATTGGCAACGTTTACAATGAATTTGCATGCTTTTGAGTCAACGTTCACGTCGAACCTCTCGCCACAAGATCGCTTAATTGTGTCCACCTAATGTCGGACTCATTACAAGATAAATACGATCATTAAATGATCGCCAGCAATAACTCTTCTCGTTCATTGCCTGGTGTCATTAGACAGCATCGTCGGGGCTAACATGCTGCACAGTTCAACCACCGCACACGGTGCGAAATGCGTGATTTAATTGGCCGCCAGCGAAGAGTGACACATGGAAAGAAGGATCACTACGACGAGCACTACAAGAGGAGTCAGTTTTTTTTTTTTCGGCGATAGCTGTTGCGTATATCAAGCCATTGTCAGGTGCGTTTGCCTGCAGATGAAGACCGGATCGTTTTCACTCGAGTCCACATTGTGAGTGTGGCAAAAACCCTGTCCAGCCTCCGTCCAGTCTCCAGCGGATACAATAAACATTCTCCGCCTGACTCATTCGAATCCATTCATTTGGCGAAGCATCTGCTGATGGCACGTATTTTAATTAATCCACTCGTGTCGGCTGTCTGTGCCTAAGACCGACGAAATATTGCCTCTTATCGAACACAGGTCCGACCGACGTGAGAAACATGCGCACATTCAGGGGGGCACGGTGAAACTCGGCGGTCTCGCGATAGCCATCTGTTGGCAATTAACCAGAATTACAAAGCTTGATTAATGAACATGCCCGAATGGGCGACTTCGCACTGGAAGATGTGAGTGTTTAGGAAAATGTTGTGTTCTCCACACGGTCTTTAATGGACGCGAGCATGACACCAGTAATTTGACAGCGGTTTGGTAATAGCCCCCGAAGCTGGGGCACCGCCTTTGTGGGCATTACTCAATTCGGTGTCCGAACGCGCTCCTCGGCACAGGTGGCTTTTCAGGTGAGTCATTGGCGGTTGCAATTTATTTTTCGATTGGCTGCTTTGATGGGACTCTAAAAGACGCCGGCGGCTTCGTGTTCCACTCATGGGATGTCAACGAAATGTCATAAGTTTTTTTTTTTTTGATGTGTTCGCCCAAAATGTCTGAAGTGATTTTCGGTGTCTTGTTGACTTTCAACTTTCGCACACGCCAATGGGTCTAGGTTGAATGTGAACGGACGAGAAACTGACGTTTTGAGGGAATTGTGACATTTTAAATGTCACAGTGGATCGTTGACGAGTGCGTTACTTGTTGTGTCAAGGTTGCAGATCGGAATGAATGTTCCCGCAGCATTGTAATTCAATTTTTACGAATTCATTAAGCTGCGACCTTTGCAAGTACGGGTTTTGTCAGCTGTAGCTTGGAGAATCGGCTCGTTTAGCAACTTGCACGAGGTCATAGGCTGTTTCAACAACTTGTTTGATATTAACGTCTCTTCATTTGTGGCGATGAGAAGTCCATGAATGGGTGTGTGTAGCGAATGGAATGAGGTCTGCAATTGAGGGAGCTTTCTACGCTTTTTTTTAATGCGTTGCGGTCCAAAATGTGCAAATTTTGTGGAGGCAGACAAGATTTTCGAGGATGTGTGTGAAAAGCCTGCTTATTCATGGACGTGATGACAGTTTGAGAAGATCCTTCATGTCCATGCACATGTTTATCGGCTGTTTTATTTGGTCGATCCGATGGACGAGAGAAGCAGCACGTTAACTTATCATTAAATGGACAAGTCTTGAATGCTTAAGTTTATTTTTTTACGCCCCCAAAAGGCTGCTTCGCTTTTTACGGTTTAATTTTGAATAGCTGTCAAAATCATTTGACATTTGATCATGGGAAGCCTTACACAGAACGTCATTGGGTCTTAGAAAAGCTGAAGAAGGAAGATCCCCTTTTTTATTCGAGAGGTTGACTTCAGCGTGAGCGCCGGATATAGTTCAATGATTTCTAAATTTTTTTTTTGCACAAACTGGATTTTATTGTCAAGTGGTTACAGCAAGATGGAGCTACATGCATAATCATGGATGATGGATCAACTGAGAAATGAGCTCGGTTAGCAATATATTCCGCGTTATTCTTGCCGGCAGGATCTTGCGATTTGAAGCCTTTGACAATCATTTATAGGGATCCGTCATATATCGACCGACATTACATAAAAGGGTGGAAAGAGTGATTTAAAATTCTATCTGCGTGGATCACTGTATCTAGTCAGGCATCTGTGGTTTGAACGCCTAAGATAACTAGCTAAAAATGTTCAAGTTTGAGTCTTCGACTGCGTACCAGAACAACGTCTACGTCTAGGGTGCCGCATCCAAAGGAGAAGGACCACAACCAACTGGACACTCTTAGCCAGTGATCGAGCTAGTTGGAGAGGCACGCGGACACAAGATAATACATAGGAGAAGAAAATGAAGAATGTGAAATGTGAATGCACTTAGTCGAAATCGTGGTCAAGATTCGCACGAACTAACCTTCAAGAAATAAGTGGGAAGTATTGACTTATCAACTCCTAAGAATTCGGTACACTTTTCCTTTTCGTGGTGCTTAAACATCGAGAGGGACGAGCTGTCCTCGGAGAAACCAAATTGGCACAGTGTGCCTTTTTCATACCACAACTCTATTTTGTATATAGTTACGTAAGATGTTTTTCGTACAACCATGGTATTGCATTAGAAAATTAACAACTTCGTTTATGGTTTTCTTGGATATTTTGTCGAGGGATTCGCTGTTGGATTATTCCACTGTCTGCGTCTCCCATAGTCTGTCAGAGCAACCTACATGGAAATCTCATTCAAATTCCTTGACTCACCATCATCGAAAGTGTTCTTTTATTGCCTCGCACACCTTTCGAGCGCTGACTAGGGAGCTCCTCCAGTCATCAATCAGTCATTCAGTCTCTCAATTGCATAATCAAATGTCAAAGATGATCATCACTCAGCAGGCCTCGCCGTTACATCATCATCTCAGAAGTCTCATAAAACCAAAGTACCCCTCAAAGGCACCTCGCTCTTGGGCTGGGCCCCGATAGAGGTTCACTTTCTACACATTCACATGATCTAGTCATCATTTATCACGTCTGGGATCGGCACTTTCCACATCATCGCGGCAAAATCGTCTCCTCTCTCTCTCCACGCAAACATTCGCGAACACCAAAGTGTGTCCCATCCACTGGCCCGGTCACTTTCTAAATTAAGTCCGACTGATAAGTAGATAAATTAAACTCTTATTTAATTGTTGACAGCAGACTAATCAATTCAAGCACCCAACAAATTGTACCGCCGACAGACGGGGAAACAGTGAACGCGACGAGTGCAACAAAGGAGATGTGACAAAGCCGGCGACGGCCAATCCAGATGGCCGCCCCTTACGCAACGGTGGCCGCGCAAAATGCCATTCATACTGGACTAAGCTGCGAGCTGGCTTTTGGAAATTTTGCCAAATAATTGCCGAGAGCCGAGAGCCGATGATTTCCATCTCGTCTTGCGGCTAATTGCGCAGATGGGTGACATAAATTCGATGAAGACGAAACGATGTCAGCCTCAACCGCGGGAAAGATACGTTTTACGAGCTGGCGAATTGAATTATGTAAATTGGATTTTTTTTTCTTGTTCGTCTCGTGGCTTGTGGTCTGGGGCTTTTCTTATTTCCTTGTATTCTCTCTTGTGGTTTTCGATTGCCTTGGGAGGTTGTTGGCCGGCAATGCAATGAATTCGTTGTTTATCAAGTTTGGGCCATCCAGCAGCATGCCGTGCGTCTCCTTTGAATGACACTCAAATATAACTTTGGCAACCTAATGAACGTCAGAGGAAGGAAATGCAGTCAAATCCAAGGATGGTGTCCAATGAGGTGGACATCTTGAACAGATGGAACGCGCACTTTTCGGACCCGAACGGGGCACAGAGGATGACAGACCCGTCGTCTTGAGAGGTATGTCGGAGAGAGGCAATCTCGGAGAACAGCCGGTGGAGGATGTCATTATGGCGATTGAATCGTTGAAAGACGGACCCCAGCCAGGACGGAAACCATCCAGAAATGCTCAAGGCAATGGGTAAAGAGGGAATTTTATGGCTCTTTCGAGTCATATATGGGTGGCCTGGGAGCACGGTGAGACACCTGGCTATTGGCATGTTGGGGTGATTGTCCCTCAGAAGGGAACAGAGAGACTGCTCCAGCTAAAGGGGCATGTCTCTTCCCGGGAAAGTCTATGCTTAGGTTGTGGAAGCGCGTTCCAGAGCTATGGTCGAGCTCAGGATGGGGGACGACCACTTCGGCTTTCGTCCCAACAGAAATACAATCGACCAGCCTTTCACTCTAAGATTGGATACTTGAGAAGGCTTGCGAGTATGCCAAACCCATCTACAGCTGTTTTGTAGATTTGGAAAAGGCATATGACCGAGCTCCTCGAGGTAAACTTTGAAGTGTTCTGCAGGAGTGTGGGATGAGGGTCCTCTTTTGAAGGCCATTCAATGTCTCTCTATACACAAACTGTAGCAGCTGTGTTCGCTTTTTCGTTGGACTTTGCCACGGGTGTGTCTTGTCACCTCTTTTTTCTTATTGTTTATATGGATTGGATGTTGCAGTGCTGCCGTGGCGAGGAATGTTTCACATTGGGAGAGTTGAAGGTTAGTCATCTTCTTTTTGCAGATGACTGAGTTAACCTCACATCCTCCCAGACGGAACTCCAGCAGCCACTCGATAGGTTTGTGGCCGTATATGTGCTGATGCTGGGATCAAGGTTAATATTATAATATGGCGGACCTGGGCCTAGCTTCTCAGCAATCACTCTCGTTGTGTGTGCTATTGTTTTTCACGAGTGGAAGGTACCTACAGTTTTACGTCGTCTCCTAACGGCAAAGTTTAGAAGCTGTTTCTAGACAGGAACACTCTTTCAGCATTGTCAGTGACTCGAAAGAGGTGGAAGCCGTGAATTTGTTAATCTGGCTGAACGGAGCAGCATTAGAATCAGCCCTCTTCTTCGCTTTATCAAAGGCACAAATTGTGGCCTAAGATCCGCGTGGTAACATTATGGGCCAAAGCTAAGTGAGTCTGCTGTCCGTATGCGCGGCAGTCAGCCACCTCAACCTAACCTAACACTTATTTCTACATGTTTATGCGTATTATCGTTTTAAATTATATTGTTGCATATGTTGCATGAACCTCAATATAGTTGAAGTGAATGCTACCGAAACATCAATTTAATTTCACCATCAAAACATTGTCAACCCTTGTTGAATGCTGTAACTTCGGACTGTTAACTTTGCCAGCAACCTGAAGTGACAGACATCAATTAATGTCATGTTACGCGCAAATTAAACAATTTATCACCTGTTTATTCACGGCTCACATTTGATGACTAATAAATCTAATCAAGCAACCACTCGTACTCGTCCATAATCCGCCCAGTCCTCATCCCCCCAGCGAGTAAATCCTCTCAGTTGACAGCTGACAAGCCTGCTCCAATTACATCTTAAACACACTCGATGCAAATGCGATCACCGGACAATCCCCTCGGGATGTGTTCACAAAGAGACTTTCCTTTGACAAAATCGAATTCATCACGTTTTCTATGCCAATCCCGCTGCAAAGTAATAAAACTTTACATGCTCGCTTCTATGACATAAAAACCGTTATGAAATATATTTTTGTTTTTTGTTCATTCACAAATTTTTTTTGTAGCCATCTCAGTTTATTGCCGAAGCCAATGCAAGGTTGAGAAATCTTTAAGTCCTTTCACTGTCTCGGAATGTCACACTTCAGTGCATAGAGCTCATGTCAAACTGACATTTAAGTCATTAACTACGCTAATTTGCATAATTCATCCACGAAACCTAACGTCACAGGTAGCTAACGCAAACAGACTTTCCATCATCGTTGCGAGAGAGTTATTCTTTATTTGCTTGACACATGCAACAAACGTCAATCGCGTCGTGCGTGATTTATTGCTTTCAATTAGCACGCAGGCCATTTCATCTGCACAGAAAATGTCTTTGAACCGAGACGTCAGATCAGGCGGCTGAGAGACTCTGCCAGTCACACAGATCTGTGATGAATTCAATTGTGCATTGTGAAATGTCTGCAATTAATGAAGCAAATAAAGAGAGAGAGAGAGAGAGAGAGGCGCCCACGCGGCGCGCTGTCACGACAAGCTGTCATATGTACCTACATCGACTTGATTCATTTGAAAGGGAAATTCACAGGCAGACTGTGCCTAGGCATTACCCCCATTGCTGCTTAGATCTGCACCCGTGGGACAATCTGTCATGCCGTGGTGACAGCGGCGAAGAGGCGTTGTTGTTTGTTTCTTATCGTGCTCGCTTGCGTGCCACTAATGAGTTGACGTTTTGAAATCAAGTCAATGTTGGCTGTTGGCTTTTCCATGTTGATCAGTTGGGAGGGAATTTCATAACCCACCTGTTTGTCAGCAAGTGGAATTTTTGCACGACTGACAGGCACTCTGTCAAAATGCCAACGGTTCTTCGGTTCTTTTGGACCAACGACGCCACACAGCGCCGCGGTGTTCTATTGTTGTCAGGCTTCTCCAAAATTATGGAGATTCCCAAAACAAACTCAGCCAATGCCGCGGAGAAAGCTTCTGTCAGTTTTCTGGACGGCCCGCAGTGGTGCCAGCACGCCACGTGCATTTAGCGGTACAATTAGGTTTCGGGCCGCCGGAATATTTATGTTTTCCAAGTGGATTATGCAAATGCAATCAGAGAACGTTAACTTTTCCTTTTCCAGAATCAGTTCAGCCTCAACGCAAATCTAACTGAATTAGTTTTTGGTATGCCTTGGCGTTTCTTTCATTCTGTCCGCGCTCAGAACAGGGACAAAGAAAGACACAAGCGCGTTGTGTACGTGGGAAGAGTGAGGAAAAAAAGTGAAACTACTTTGTGCTTGGCGTTGACGAACTTCCGGCGACGTTTGGTCTTGTTTGTCTGGCGACGATATGAGGTCAATGCAGAATAGTTTGTCAAGCAAAGAAAGGAAAAAAACAAAAGAAAACGTTTAGCAAGGTGTTTGATCGTGAGTAATTAAATAAGTCCGACTGGAGGCTGCGGTGGGAGACTTATTACATCTGTCAATAGCCAACGGTGTTTCGCCTGAGACCTGGGAACCGGAACATTGGTCAACAATGCGAAGTGGATTTTATGATTTAAGTTAGGTTGCTGTGGGAAATGGCATTAACCTTGCTTGTGGTTGTTTTTTTTGGGGGAATTCGAGTGAAGGCAGGTTATGAGCTGGTCCTTGCGAATTATGGAAACACGCGAAAGACAAGGTTCGTGGTGTGACCGGATTTTTCGTGCGGAATTTAAGCGCTCTGCAAGAGAATGTGGTGCATTCGGTGAATGTGCGAGACTGCTTCGCAATTCAAGGCCAGACTTCTGTTTTGAGCTGGTCACCCTTGGTGTGACGATTTATTCGTGGTGTTTAAAGAATGTAAGGGAAAATACATTCGTTGGGGGACTAATCTGATGCGAAGTAAACTTTAAGTCAATCTTCACAAATTTAGACATTTTTGCGACTGGTTTGAACTTCTGAATGATCCATGCCGTAGCCCAAGTAAGGAATAAGTCTCGCACTGTTGCGGATTGCAACATGACCCTAACCGAAATCAGACCACCATGATTCATGGCAGACGATCACCACCAGCTACTTCACATAATGACACCCACCGCATTCCATAGCATGACCGTACACTGTAATCGATGTGAGTATCGAGCAGCACAGCAATTAAAATCTGAAAATCTGAATCAGCCACTTGAGCATCCAGTGGCCCTAGTCTGATTCCACACAAAAAGCAGGCACAAAGCCTCAATTAATTATAACAAAAGGAAGTGAAGAAGAAAACTAAAGAGCCATGTCTAAAATATATTGGGCACTGGCGATCGTGGGCACTCTTGGCGTCGTCACTGAACTATGGAAGGCGGCGACGCGGTTCAAGTTACTGCATGGGCTGCGGCTTTGGAACGTGCTAGACTGGTTGTGAAGAAGTAGTCGTTGGATGATCGGCGGACTCATCGCATCGTTTTGCAGCGAAAAGCGAGGCTCAAGCTTGTTTTACAAAATAATAGAATAATAAAAAAAATGGTGTTTGTTTTCGTCTCGTTTTAAATAATCAAGTTGCCGTGGCGCAACAGGCACCAAATCCATATGAAATCAAGTACATAACCACAATAGAACCAATCATGGCAGAATGTTGGCCTTTCAATAACTCGAGACCCGTCCAGACCCCTTGCCAGACGTTGGGCGATCGTCTTCACATCTTCACCGATGGATCGAAGATGGACGAAGTGTTTAGTGCGAGCGTCTACTGGATTCAAATGTCCAATTATCATCGCGATCAACAAACGATGATATCATCATTCAGACAGATGTTAAGGCGATGAAGGAAGCTTTGTTTTGGCCAAAGAACTGTGTATCTCTTACAGTCACACGGTCTTCAAGCCTCTGGTTGCAGTCAAATTTAACACGATTACATTTCTTAACCGCCGCGGCGCTCGTCTTTTAACGAGATGACCGAGCATTTTAGCGGGAGACTGTGAAATTTCGGTAAATTAGTCTGGACTAGACTAGTTACGCGCTCTTTCCAGGTGGATGTCTGCCGAACATCTTTTGATGCTTGAAACGATGGTGTGACCTCTTTTTTTTCCAACCCATGTCGTGTATTCAACGAGACCGCGACCCGGTTAGATCTCTTGTATCGAAGGGTTGGAGTTAAGACAAAAGACCAACCACTTCCCTCAGGAAAGATAGTAAATCTTTTGTAGTGGAATTTCTTAATTCCATCAGCGGAGGTGTGAATTCGTTCACAGGATCTACGATTTTCAATAAATTTCCTATCAACTTCAAATGGCGCCCGACATGAGACCACCCAAAATCATACAAAGGTTAACTTTATCGCGAGGTATGGACACTCGGCGAGAAAAGTGGATGTTTTTAAGCAGCACTTCCAATAGCTGGACAGACCAGGAGAGAGTGAGAGAGAGTTGGAAATCAGGAAGTCCCAACTTCAATCGATGAAGTCGTTCACATGGCTTACCATCAGATCCCTCAAAGCCTTTGGCGATGTTTTGGTAGGAAGCATGCATCAGATCATCTGTAGAATTTGGGAAGATGACGGCATGTCCGGCGATTGGAATATCAGCTCCATATGCCACATCCACAAAAAAGGCGATCCTACCTCTTGCAACAACTACAGAGGTATATCCAGCGTACGGTGTGAACTATTCGGCACGTACCAGTGTGTCTTCCGGACCGACAGCTCGACCATAGACCCAATCTTCACACTAAAACAAATCTGGAAGAAGACCAGCGAGTTTCAGATCGATACACACCACCTCTTCATCGATTTTAAAGCCGCATACGCCAGCATTCATCGCAAGGAGCGATTCGATGCGATGGCCGAATTCGGGATCGCGGACCTTTTTCGAGTCACCAAGAATGGTCGAAGAGTATTCCTGTCTAAAAAAAAAAGCTTCTAAACTTTGCCGTTCGGAGTCGGCATAAAACTGTAGGCCCCTTTCACTCGTGAAAGAACAATAGCACGCACAACACGAGTGGTTGCTCAGAAGCTAGGCCCTGGCCCTCTATGGGCTATTATTATTATTCTTTAGGGAATATCAAGTAAATGTTTCAGCAGTAAACCTCATTTGTGTGTGCAAGAGGGCAGGTTTGACATGCGAGATTATGGAATGCGACAAGCTTTACCGGTAAACGAAACGTGTCGGAGATCGGGGAACGAACAAACGGCTGCCTGCCCTTAATTCTGGTCTCTTTTTCCGAAAAGCTCATCGGAGCTATATCAGTGATCAGTGAGGCCTCTAATTGTCAATCGGCAACTTTTGAGCATTCCTTGATTTCTTTGACGTGTTGGTCTTGATTGGCGCCCAGAGATATCTTGACTCTTAATGCGGACCGTTCAATCCTTAAATTGTGAGGACGGCTTGGCCATCGAAGAGCAGAACTTGCATTCCGCAAAACAATACGTCAGTAGCTGTTGAATAAATGCAGATTTGGACATGAAATTTGACATTGATGTCAGTGACAGGTTTACCAACTGAATACGTGAGAAATTGAAAGACCATCAAATACGAGATCGTTCATGAGACAACATGTGGATTGTGGTCCAATCGAAGAGCCGGCATACTCCAAAATTCCCTTTATTTTTGAAGTTCAATCTACAGGAATGATTTCTCTAAGAGTCGAACGATGACGAATCATGAAGCACCAAGGCACATGGAGTTTCCATTTCAAACCCTTGAAAAAATCATCCAAATCAGATCAGAACTGCTAACCGCCAAGACTTGTCGTTGATTGACCTTTGCCTCCGCAAACGCAAGCCCGACGACGGTTAGTCTGTCACGGAGCTTAATTTTGTCTCATGAATGATTTCGTATTCGATGGCCTTTCATCTCTCATCTTCCCGATCTCCGACACGTTTCTGTCTGACGTTGAAATTCTCAGAATCTTCACTCAAATTGACCTTGAGTATGTCGCACTGTTCGCTGGGCATCGCCCATTGTCCCTCAAAACGAATAAAAAGAGTCTTAACAGTTGACGCCACAGTGACCTCAAGAACGCCATTCAAACAAGTCCATCGAAGAATAACATCGAACCGAACAAGTTCCTGCAGCAACCTTGACTGCGCTGGCCGTCTTAAGCGATGTTTCTCCCTGACAATGCCACCAAAGATCCGTATCTCCTCAGAAAATCATGTTTCTGTCCGTCGCTTGGGTCAATGCTTTCTAATCCATGTAATGGCTCACTCGTTGTCCGTCATTACGACCAGATGTGTGCTGCACGCGATGTGCGTCCATCGATCTTCGTTCGATTGCCTCGCATTTGGAATGTCACAAATGGTCTAAACGCGGGCGAAACACGCTGCGGAACTTGTTGATATGATTCATGAGCTGATTGTAAACCATCCCGGTCCGATGCACTGCTGAATTTTATGGATCGATGCGATTGCGGTGTCAGCCAGAGAAGCAAGTGATAAATTTGCATTTGCAGCCAAACAAGAGCAAGCGAGTGCGGCTTACGAAATTCACAGGAAATGTACGCGAGTGGAAAGCCGCCGGCCGTTAAGAGGTCGGGGACTTGCTTGATGAGACTTGAAACAGGCTCTCGAGCTGTTGGAGAAACTCAAAGTGAATACTTGGGTGATTGATTGTTCTCTTAGCCACGGAGTTATGAGGAAGATAGGCAGCCTTGTCAGCAGTGAAGAGACGTTCACTGCTGCACGCACTTTTTAGTTGAGTGGTGCTGGGCAATCAGCGATTGTGCAACATTTTCGCAGAAAAAATGTGCAGGTGTAACGATTGGCCTTCGGAAACGTGAAAGTATAGGGAAATGGGGGGCTTTTTTTTTTATGGTTTGCGCCAATGGATGTGGAATCTTCTTCAAGATACTGGTAACCCGTGTTACCAGCATGAACGATTCACGGGATATTATTCTCCTTTTTCCTTTTTCCGCGCCTACGTCCTAAACCACACCTCTGCACACTTCTACCACTCTCCCCGCGGAACTGCCGTTAGGTATTACTTCGCGGGGCTGGTTAGCATATCACGCTATGTGATCTATATTTGCCAATTCGGCCTTTCTTTCTTTTTCCAGCCTTCTTAGCTCGATCTGCACCCTTGTAATAAAGGAACATGTCACCAGCCATTTGTCAGCTGACTCCATCATATGGCTAACTGGGAGCTCGGGAGTTGGTAGCCTTCCTCTCGCCACGGCAAAGCGTCTGCAATGGAATATTACGTGCTCTGCGTCTTCATCTTCGCGCGCGCATTCGGTAACCCCCATGGCCCGACAAGAACTGCGTGAGGTGGTAGTTGCAGTTCCTGTGAGCTCTCGTTGTCCAGGCTTCTATTCTGGGTATCAATTTATGGGTCCATCTGCCTTTGGTTGTGGTGTCCCACCTGGTTTGCCACAGTGCCATTGATGTTGCCCTTTCTTCCTTTTTTAGACCTCTTGAGCTAGTCTCCGAGTGATTTGCAGATCTCCGTAGGTAGATCCTTTGCATTTCGGTGGCGAGAATGTCGATCGGGACCATACCCGCAATGACGCAGGCGGAAACCGCTGCTCTTATCACGCAGAGCCTGTCTGATGTCGAGAGCTTCCTTGCTGCATCCGTGTTCGCCAGGGCCCCCGCCCATACTGGTGCAGCATATAGGAGGATTGAGCTTACCACTGTGGAAAGCAGGATCCTTCTCTCGTATCCAGGTCCTCCGATGTTGGGCAGCATTCCTGAGAGCGCTGCCTGCATCCTTGCTGCCTTTTTGCTGCAGTACTCAACGTGAGTTTTAAAGTTAAGCCGGTTGTCGAGCATTACCCCTAGGTATTTCAGAGCCATCTTCGATCGAATTTTCTGGGAACCAACCCGGAAGCTAGCGTATTCCACCGTCTTTCGACTGGTTATTAAGACAGCCTCAGTCTTGTGGTCAGCTAGTTCTAGGTCGGAAGATTCCATCCAATCCTTGATCCTGGCGATCGCTTCGTTTGTGGCTGCTTCCACCTCGTGGATGTTTTTGGCTACTGTCACGACCGCGATGTCGTCGGCAAAACCGATCACCTTGACTCCATCTGGTTGCGTGAGTCTCAGTACTCCGTCGTACATTAGGTTCCACAGGAGGGGTCCAAGGACTGAGCCCTGTGGAACGCCTGCCGAGACTTCGTGGTATTTCATTCCATCATCAGTCTGGTATCTAAGTTTCCTATTGGTGAAGTAGCTGACGATAATCTTCCTCAAGTACTGCGGTGTGCTGTGGGGGGCTGTGGTCAGTTGTTTGTGCCTTCGAGATCCATAGGCGTTCATACATTGTGCACTCGGATGCTGAGTGCTTAGAGTCACATGGAATCAAGGGTGTGTTCAGGAAGTGTAAGACGGCAGTTAATAATAATAATATTGGTGGCGTCCGAGGTAATGCCGTACCTCGGCACTTGGGCCTCCCTTGCAGAAACGAGAAGAAGAATGCAAGGTAGACATACTTTTTAAATCTCGCCGTAAGGGATATGCTAAAATACCTTAAGACCTCGAAATGGCTTTAAAATTGGTCCAAACAGGCATCTAATCTGACAACAAAATGTAAGACACTTAGATCTTATTTAACTCCATTTTTCTGTAACGTTCCAGCTTAATATCATCACTCCTCGTTGAGCTGGGTAGTTACAGCACAATGGAGACAAGTTAGGTCTAAGTGGACAATGATTTAGTAACCTTGCTGTATCCCTTACGTACTTACTAGACTATGCATGTCCAGAAGCTTCCCAATTTTGATGAGATAAAGTCTTAAAATTGTACGCGGAAACGTTAAAACCCAGGCAATTTCGACAGGCGCTTTAGGTTGGGTTAGGTGGTCGCGTATACGGACAGCAGACACACTTAGGCCAAGCGAAGCCCCATTGTGTTACCACCCGGATCAAGGGTACCTATTCCGCAAACTAATTAGGGCTTCGATGAAGCGAAGAAGAGGGCTGATTATGGTGCTGCTCCGTTCAGCCAGATTAACAATGAAAGGACCCCCAGAAGTCTGATTCTACGGGATGAGAGAGCACTGCTGCTACATAGCAAGTGTTCAATGGATTCTTCCTCATCCTCGTCCATGCAGCTTCTACAGAAATCATTATAGGGAAGGCCTAGTCTAGAGGCGTGAGTTGGCCCTGTTAAAACGCCAAGAACAGATCTGAGATTTGGCCTGCTTAATCTGATCAAGCTAAGCGATCGTTTGGTATCGATCATAGGCCATAGTTGTTTGGTAGTGAGATGTCCTGTGACAGATATCCATCTGCGGTTTGTTTGCGCAAGCGTTTCAAGCTTTAGCAGATGTTTTATAGTAGCGATAGTACGTGGAGGGTGTGTATTCATCCGGAAAGACTACAGAGTTTGTGCCCTTTCTAGCGAGCTCGTCCGCCTTGCAATTCTCTGGAATGCCACAGAGTTCCGGCACCCACATAAGTTGGATGCTAAAGTACTTGGCCATCTCGTTCAGAGACAGGCGGCAATTAAGGGAAGTCTTGGCATTAAAAGTGACTGAATTCAGAGATTTGATCGCTTCCTGGCTATCGGAACAGATGACGATATCTGTGCGTGATATTACATTGTTTTTTAGCCAGGACATGGCTTCCTTAATCGCTATAGTTTCAGCCTGAAAGAAGCTACAGTGATTAGGTAGTCGGAAAGATAGCTGGATATTTAGATCCTTGGAATAGACGCCAGCATCCACACCTGCAGCCATCTTCGTTCCATCTGTGAAGATTCGTAGTGGACCAACAGGCGCTTTAAAAAGAAGATCCACTCACAAGTTGATTTCTGTTGACTTTCTTGTGAGAAAGAATCACTTTGGTTCATTAGTTGCCAGAAGCAGTCATCTCCACTTTGGTAACAATATTCATGTTTAAGACAGTGCCAAGATTCATTAAATGCCCTAACCTCGAGTAGAGCAGATATGACGGGATCTGTGTATGTGCCGCCATCAGTCCTTTAATAAAGACTCACTGATTAATTCGAAGGCGCCATCGAAGTTACAGCGGTCAGCCTGGGGTAAAAGTTAAGTGTATCAACTCCTTAGCCGAAGCTCTGGATCAAATTGTTTGATCTCCTTCGAGTTAGTAAGAATGTCAAGAAAAAGAGTTTGAAATTTCCGCCACCGGTCCCGCTCCACCTCCCTCGAACTGTAGGTCCTCTACACTCGTGAGAGAAGAACGACTCGCCGAGTTGTGCCTGTAGAAGTAAAGTCCCGCTCCACCTCGGCATGAAAAGCCACCCAATATAGTTTTTGCTGTCATAAGTGAGAGCGTGTTGGGTAGACGAACAATCCCTGACCCTGAAGAGTTTCGTTGTGGGAATAGATTCGTTGTGTGGATAGAAGGAAATTCGCCTCAATTTGACCGCTACAAGATAGAGGGGAGAAGAATTTGGACAACAGTCTGTTCGGCTCTATATATAGCAATAGTCTTCGACTCGTCATCAGTGGGGCAAAGCAATAGAGGAAGGCCACGGAACCGATGGGGGCACACTAGGACCTCATCAAATTTGGCGTACGTAATTGGAGACTACAGATCATGCCAGTTCGAGAGGCTTCTTGGTTGTGGATCAAGCCCGTCCCGTGCCTCACCGCCAGCAGAGGAAGCTATCAACTTCCTGAACTCACAACCCTCACCCAGTGATTAATTGTCTGCGATTTTCAGTCTTTAACTTGTTTATCTTAACGACGACGTGTACTTAAGCGCAAATAAAAAACAAACGACGACAAGTAGATACACAATATTCCATTCGTCAGATTCCGGAAGTTTACACACGATATCTCAATTTAGACTCTTCACATTTAATCCCCCGTGTGACATCTGTGTATTCTCCTCCAAAAGCAGGTACTTTTGAGTGACTTAGTTATCTCGGTTTATGAGGCATACTGCAGATATCACGTCACTAGTAAATTGTTTACTTTAAGCATTTGGCACAACACCTGATTCATCGAATTGATATCTTAATCACTTTAAGTCACACGACATGTTTTATTATACATATGCCTTTAGGTTCAATCAAGTGGCCAGCAAATAGCTCAATCAAAGCAGACACACGTTTGTGTGGCACTTATTCAAACTTTCACCAGCAGTAATACGGTAGCTTAAGAATCCACCACAAAGCTTGGTGTTAATCGTCTAACTGATTCATAAACGAAAGTTGTTCGGGAGATCTGCTTAGATTTTGTAATTAATTGAAATGTCAGTTGTCATCTCATAATCTGACAGGACTTTGTTTGGTGATTGTGGAGGCTTTTGCTTTGTTGAGTGTGTTTGTTTTGTGATGAATTAGGCGAAAGCGTGCTAGGCAAAATCCGGAATTTGAAAAGAAACTGCACATCCGTGCTGTAAGGAAGACGAGGTATGCTGAACGAGGGAATGTCCATGTCAAGGGATTTTTAAAGGTGGGAAGAAATGTGATTCTGTGATGATTCACAGGCGGATGTAAATATTATACTGTCTGGTGCTCAGATTGCCAGAAGGGGTAGTGGTTATTGACAAGGCCTATAATCCTAGTTCCTTCACATGCAGTTCTTTTCAGAGTTGAATTGAGGGTTATGGACTTCTGTTGCACAAGCTAGATACGGTGACTGTATGATTATAAAGAAAACATGCTCGCTTAGACCATTCAATGCATTGTGCTTTTACGTTCGGCTTTATATTCAAAACCCATTTACCCTTTAACCTTGTTGCTCTCCCTCTTTGGATTTGTTGTATTCTTTCTTTGGGATTGGTCGGTCATTCTTGATATCTTCTGATCCCTTTTGTAGCCATTTAGTTGCTTTAAGAAATTGAGGAATATTCCTTGAATCTAAGTTGCAGATCCTCAAGGTGGTTGAAGTAGTGTTCGCCTTTACTTCTGATTTCCGAAAGTGCAGGGCATTATGAGGTAATGCAGTAATGTTTCGGAAGTTATTATAAGATGCCCAAGTCTTCTGCTCCTGGTTGCCTATGAGACAATGGCAAATCAGAACCCGTATTACTTTACTGATAACCTCCCTGTCTAACTTCAGTCAGGTAATCAGTCCTTCTTTGGTCACATCGCTTTCGATTGCCTGCAAGTATCCAATTCGGTCCCCTGGCGATTAGTATCCAGAGCTTTTATGACCGCCTGACTGTCCATGTGTCAAACAATAGATGGTTCGTCTATTGGGCGCACTGAACAGGTGTAACTTCCGCTTGGAAAACACTGCAGTGGTTCGGTAACCGGATTGCCATTGAGATCTCTGGCAAACTGGCCTGATCCTGTACCTTCTTCCGATTTGGATCTGTCAGTGTAAATTTCCAATCTGGCTGGGTAACAGACTTTATCGTTCTTCTCTCATGGAAATCAAAGTCTTGTGTCTTACTTCGAAGACCATGAAAGGCGTCAGATAACTTGTTTCCTCAGGTGTGCTCAAACTTTGTACTGCTACATTGTGCCCTTTTTCCGTAAGTCTTGTTTCTTTAGAAATCTGAGAATGAGAACTGGTTCTAGTGACTTAATTTCTTCCTGCGAGAGAAGGTGCTTGCCCAAATAATACAAAAATTTCTTTGCCTTTTGTGTGTTAGTGCCTCACAAAACCCTAGTGAATGTTCTGGAATGGCATTCCTTCTTCTGATACTCCTTCCTTCCTGAGGTGGGCCCTTAGTGTGCAGTGTTAGGAAGCCTGTATAGTACGGCGTTTGCTCTTGCTCATCCTGATACATGCCTCAAACCTCTGTCGGTTACATTGACCTAGGAGTTTCTAAGCCTGCTTCATGTCATGAGCGTTGTTCCAGGTCTCTGTTTGGTTTCTTCTTTCTAGTTCCCTGAATTCCTCTCCGAGGACATGGATGATGGACATGCTGAATGGTTCAGAGCCTGCGACAGGTTCCCGAGTCTCCATTCCTTGCCTCGGAGTCCGCCATTTCATAGACTGCTCCTCTTTAAGCTTCTGTAGGCATTCTCACATAAGCGTGGACTGGATGACGTAGGAGTTCCGAAATTATTGCGATGTCGCAGTGGGTATAGTTCATGTCAAGATTGATTTGAACGCATCTGCCTATGGCATAGACTTCTGCTGAAAGAAGCTGGTGCGTTTGTTCATGAGTTCGAAGTACTTTGTCCGTGGTCCAATACCGCCCTGTTCCGTCATCAGTTCTAAATCCATCATCAGAAGGTCGTCCAGAACTCACTTGCCAACACACAAGTGGACCATGTTGACATGATTGGCAGGACACAGCAAGCCGTCAATGAAATGTTTGCTGTCATTGAATCGGGGACGACCAATAGGGGTTCCGCCGTTAATGAGGGCAAGACTAAGTACATGCTGTCATCTAGAAAGGACGCACAACATCGATGACTTGGCCAGAACGTCACAAGAAACTGTACATCCGTGTTGTAAGGAAGACGATCAACCAGTAAGCCTCTCCAGACGGCACGAATCTTAGCCAGCTGTCTCCAACTTCGCACACCAAGTCGATTGAGGTCCTTCTCCACCTGGGTGAGCCATCGGTTTCGTGGGCGTCCTTTATTGCGTTGTCCCACTGGTTCGGAATCTAAGAAAAAATTGATCAAACCAAAAAAAGCTCCTGGTTACGATTTAATTACAGGAGATATTCTTAAAGAGTTTCCTAAGAAAGCCGTTCTTAAGTTACTCTACTTAATTAATGCCGCGCTTGGACTTGAACACGTCCCTAGTCAATTGAAAGTGGCAGAAGTTATAATGGCACCAAAACCCTGATCCACCAAAGGATAAAATGTCCTATAGACCTATCTCACTACTCCAGATAATGTCTAAAGTATTTGGAAAAAAATCTGCTGAGACGTTTAAGTCTAATTCTGGTAGAAAAACAGCTCATACCAAATCACCAAACACTCAACTATTGACCAAGTGCGTCGTATAACAGAGAAAAGACATTTGAATAAAAGCTCGTTTGTTCAGCCGCATTTCTCGATGTTTCTCAAGCCTCTGACAAAGTTTGGCATGAAGGCCTGAAATATAAACTATGCCGATCTCTACCGGGGAAACTGTATAGTATTTTAGCGAACTCTGATCTCTCTGATAGGATCTTCCGTGTGAAGCATGGAAATGAATACTCTGCTTTTAAAAATATAAATGCTGGTGTACCGCAAGGGAGTGTTCTTGGCCCTCTGCTATACCTACTGCATACTAGTGACTTACCACAAGAAGAACACACTGTTGTAGGTAGATTTGCTACACTGCCATTTTGGTAACAGCTAAAACGGTTGAAGAGCTTACTAGATCAGATACACGAATGGATCAACTTCAACTTCAATGAAAGCAAATCAGTTCATATTAACTTCACCTATAGGCACGTTCATAACTTGCCAGTTTACCTAAATCGTGTCCAAAAAGCTTTTGGCCATGAGGTGAAATACTTTGAGATGACTCTTGACGTAAAAATCAAGTGGGAGGAGCACGTTAAGAAGAAACGTGTTTAACTTGACATGACACAAAGATCTGTACTGGCTTATTGGTTCCAAGCTAAAATCCTAAAACCTGATTGGACGTATGGGGTACAACTTTGGGGTTGTACCAAAGAGCATAATGCAGACTTTTCAAAATAAGGTGCTTAGAAAGATCGTCAATGCATCATGGTGTATCAGTCGCGACGATATTCACAGAGATCTGTTACCAGTTCACTTACCACTTCAAGATGAAGTTAAGAGCACACAATCTCTGCAGTTCACCCGACCCTTGAGGAAACTAATGTATTGCGCCGACTTAAAAGGACTCGACCCCTTGAACTCGTGCGATAGTACTCCACATACGCCATGTAGTCTCAGTATACTCCATTTTATCGTCGTTTGCAGCCTTTTGTCAGATCATCGTCCAAATGCCATATCGGCCCAACTAGACCTACCTAAGCCTTCTAAACACCCTTGGTGATGTGTTCGATGCGTTGGAGCGATTTTCAGGACATCTGAATTTTCGAGTACCTTTGCATACTTGCGTGTGGTCTCAGAATATTCCACATACGCCATGTGGTCTGTGTACACTCCATTCCATTGTTGCGGTGTTAGCAGGAACGTTCATTGGAGGGTAACCTGCCGATCAGTACCTAAATCATGAAATGCAAACTACTGGTTAAGTGCCTCACTTAGTTGTAGTCTTAAAATAAATTCAGGGAGTTGGTTTTAGTGAGTAAAAATCTCACACTTCTATGTGCGACCATTCGCCATAGAGTCTTGTCGAAGATTTCCACCTCCCCACGGAAAAAAAACGACTCAACTTTTGACACAAGACACTAAACCTGGCTAAAAAAAATATCGCCTTATCTAGCGGCTTGTACTTAGACTACCAGACATTGGACACGTCTACAACTCACGAATATCTCTCGTCCTGGTTCAGGCTGTGACAAACCATGAATCGTAAGCCCAAACTGCAGCAACTGTCAACGATTCCAAGCATTCAGTGTAGCAGAAGATAGATCTAGGAGATTTATTCCAAATCACAACTTTATGGACTCCCAATTAACAACGCAGTGCAATAAAATCAAGAAGAACCTTTACATAACGTGTGATCGAATTCGTCCGTTTTATAGACGTTACTTAAGACCTTCACAAAGTCCACGCCAGTCTCCACAGTGACACAATCCCATTCTCAGTCGATATGATAAAATTGACATTTTTCAAAGAACTGAGCTAAAGTCGAGCTTTTCTCTGGCGAGCCTCATTATCATCGGCAATAAAACTGGTTACAGTCTTGGCCTCGAAAGCAAATGTCTCCGCCTCGGGGCTTCGTCTATCCAAAACAGAAGAACAACAGCTTAAGAGGTTCTTTTGTAAATTCGCCGGATTTGCATTTATAAAATCTCGACGACGGTACAAACGACACGTATCGATTGGCAGTAAATTCAATTTTATTGGCGACTCTTGGACGGTATCTCCCGCCACGGAGATAGCGGTCACTGAAAAGGGGTATATTTCCATAAAAACAAATGTATCAACGCATTTGTTGACGGATCCATCGTTTATGTCTATTCGCTTGGGCTGCGGAGCGCCAACCTCGTAACAAGATTTGCTAGCTTCCGTTCGGTTTTGATTTATGTATGAGCGAAAGAAATTACGCACGCCATGGCAAGGAGAAGCAGGCACTTCCGGATTTTTCGGCTGCTTTTCTGTTCCTCTTCTGCAAATGAGAGGGTTATGGATGGACAACGCTGCTTTGGGACCTTGAGGCCTTGCATTTAATGCCGAGATCATCGTGTGATTTAACACCCTTTTGGAGTTTGACAGGAAATGCCTGCCAACGAGCCTTGAGTTGCTGTTCAGAAAAAAACAAATAGATTTCCGAAATTGAATTTAAAACGTCAGCGATAAGTTCAGTGAACAATCTTAATGAAATCCAGTCGATGGCGAGTTTCACATAAAAGCTTAGCAGATCAAGAAGAGCTGGTTTTTGGACTACGACATTTTGTGTGGCTCGGAGACGGAGACAAAGAAGCCAAGACCAGTTTAGATGTTGTTTTTTAAAAGCAAAAAAACACGACTACTCATTAAATTCAAATCAAGATCATTGTGTGGACAGTGAGTGTGGAGATTTGTCGGGACGATGGAGGGGGCGACTACAGTCTGGTGAGTAAGACTGGCTTTGACTTTGATTTGCAGACGAAGTTCCAAAAAAAAAACATGTGAAAGTGCGAGCAAATCACGTGAACTTCAGAAAAAATTCTTCTATCCCTTCGCACTGCTCACCTTTGGATATACAGTGGACTCCCCCTAAGTCGAACTGTCATGGGATACCATAATTTGTTCGAGTTAGAGAGAGAGTTTGACTAGAGAGAGATGTTTTTGTATGGAAAATTGAGGAATGTGTGTAAAATGTGGCAAAAAAGTTCAATTGAGAAAGATTCGACATACGGAGAGTTCGACTTAGGCAGAGCCCACTGTAGGCAAGGTTTGGTACGAAGGGCAGACTACAGAAAAGGATTTGGCATTTTCCTGCTTCCTTTTTGTCCGAGGTTTTTAACACTACACCGGAGCACTCAGACTCAAAAACAGGTCCATTGTACCGCCAGCAATTTTCTTTTGCCGTAAAATCTTGGTCTCTTGACCAGCGGGCGCTTCTGTTATGTGTGTTGTTTGGCTGCTTGGGACTGCCGGCTTTTTTCGTCCAGCGAGGGATGCCTTGGTGGTGGTCGATCGAGTAAAAACCAGCACAATAGTTGCGGCACTTATGTTAACATCGCATTCCATCCATGTCCATACGGACGGGTCAAATATGGAAAAAGTCATAGGCCCGAGCATCTTCTCCGAATTGTTAAACATGCACTGCTCTATCAGCTTACCTGACTGCGGTAGTGTTTCTCAAGCGGAGGTACTTGCGTCCTTGGTCAAAGAAGTGGCCAAATTGGTATCATTGTTAGAAATACCACGAGCTGATGTTACCTTCTTAATTCACAGTCAAGCGGCCATAAAAGCTAATTTCTGAATTTATAGAAATCAAGTCTAAGCTAGTCGCAAGCTGTCGCGAAGAGCTCAAGGTTCTTGGCACACAGCATTCGATCAATCTGTGCTGGGTCTCAGGTCATAGGGACGTAGCCGGCAACGAGGTAGCAGATGAACTTCCCAGGAAATGGGCTGAATCTGACCAATCCCATGGCTTTCCCCATCCGTGTCTGACATCAAGAGAAAGGTGGACAGTAAAATCATGGAGCTAGCTAATGAATGGCGGAATTCCAGACCACTCGTACGATATGGCCTAGGTTTAACAGCGCAAGAACCGATTCCCTCTTCCAATGCAGCAGGAAACTGCTGAGGACGATGGTCGGAGTTATCTGGTTATAACCATCTGAGGTACCACGAACACAAAATGGGACTGTGGGGACGAAGAGGGGATTGAGGATACATCCCATTTTCTTGGTCAATGCCACAGTCTATGCAAATCGAGACAGAGAACCCTGGGAGAATTTTTCTTCCATGACCTCCATGATATATCAAATATCCCTCTTAAATCTCTTTTCAAGTTTATAAGGGTCTCTGGTTGGCTAGAAGGAGGATAATAGCCAACAACACCTTGGAGACATGAATTTTCAGCATACCGAGAAGAAGACCGGAAAGTTTACCCCATGGGCATCACAACAGGGCCAATAAGACCTTAGTGTGGCGCGGCCCCACCGCGTCAACCCACGAACCTTACCTAACCTATGTTGGCATGTTGGCAACGTTGCCACTGGTCTTTGGCACTTGATGCTGGCGGCATAGGAGAGGTTTTTGGATACGCAATCGGCGAAGATTCTCGACATCATGAGAATCGCTGAGCTTCACACAGCGAATTTTCTTTTGGACTATTTCTTAGACTTTTCTTTTTTTTTTGAGGTTATATCCGCTTCTATCCAGAATTTAAAAGCCAAAAATTCTCGCATCTCGGTCGCAACGCCGGAAACAGTGATATAAAATTCGACTTTCAGAAAGGACATTCTACCTCGTATTTACAATGATGTATAATTTTATTTAAACCACAGTTACAATTGATCTCGTTGGAAGTTCACACTAACGTGGGTTACTAAGGTTTGTCACTTCCAATCATTCCACCTGCATAGACCTCTTCAAACAACCATTCGACTTCCAGGAGACTGAACGTCTGGGTACTGGATATCAAAACGCTATTGTCAAAGCACCATCCTTGATCTAACCCGAGAGATCTCGTATGTATCACCCTCAACCGGTTACGGGGTCTCCAAACATAACCTCATCAAGTGGCTTTGACAGTCTGATGCCCGAAAGAACAGAATGGCATAACGGGCAGATCTTCTTTCTGTCATTATTTGGCGCTACAGTCCGGGGTGGACCTGGGCCTCAACCAACAAGCCTCTCCAGCTAGCACGGTCTCTGGATAGCTGTCTCCAGTGTAGCACGCCAAGTTGATTGAGATCCTTCTCCACCTGGGTGCGCCACCTTAAACGTGGGCGTCCTCTGTTGCGTTGTCCCACGGGTTCGGAGTCGAAGACTCTTCGGGCCGCTCTACAGGGCTTAGCTATCTTAGGCGTTGGATCCAAAGACACCTGACTAGACTAATGACGCTGTACAGCCCGTACAGTTCGTGGTTGAATCTTCTCCTCCAGAAACCGTCAACGCAAACAGGACCAAAGATCGCACGCAGAGCTATTCTCCCGATACCAAGGACTTCCTCATCCGCTTTTGAGATTGTCCATGCCTCCGCGCCCTACAGCAGGACTGGGATGATCAAGGTCTTGCATAAAGTCAGCTTGGCCCTCCGAGAGATGGATCTACTACTCAATTGACTCTTGAGCCCATAGAAACAGCGTTTGGCTAGAGTTACTCTGCGTTTGATCTCGGAAATGATGTTGTTTATACTGTTTACTGCGGAGCCGAGGTAGACGAAGTCCTTGACTACCTCGAAGTTATAGCTGCCAATTGTCACGCTCTGTCCAAGACTTCGATGTTGTGTGTCCTTTCATGATGACAGCATATACTTCGTTTTGCTCGCTGTGTTCTGCCAATCACGTCAATGCCATCCGCGTATGCTAACAGTTGTACGGACTTCTGGAAGATCGTGCCTCTAGTGTTGGCGTGTGAGTCTTACACTATCATCTCAAGGACAGATATTCAAGAAGTCACATGACAGCGCGTCGACTGCTCTAAGATCTCTTTTGACATCAAAGGCCTCGGTGAGTTCGATACCGACCTTGATGGAGCAGCGAGAATTCTCCATCGTCATCCTACACAACCTGACGAGTTTGGCAGGAATGTCAAAACTAGACATGGCGTTGTATAGCTTGTCCCTATGCACGCTGTCATACGCGGCCTTGAAATCGACAAAAAGGTGGTGGGTGTCGATCTGCATCTCTTGGGTCTTTTCCAGGATCTGCCGTAGTGTAAAAATCTGGTCGATGGTGGACTTCCCTGGGCAGATCGGCAGAGCTTATAACTGGCGACTCTAAGATGGACGTCGATGTCGCTGAGGGTGTGTGCTCTGAACTCCTGAGTATTTCCAAAGCCTACAGACTGCCGGCCAATTCCAGTGTGTCCCAGGCGAAACTATTTGAAATTCGGGAAGAATGTCGTCCAATCAAAATACACTCAAGTAACTTGCCAAGGCAGAAAGTTGTCATGTGAATTGATAGTCAAGGTGCCATCAAAGCTTTTGCCTCGTCTACTTCATACACTTCTTAGATGCAGGAGTGCCCGGCTGAGCTCGGAAAATAGGAGCTGGCCTACATCATATCAGTTCCCACCACAGTAGCATCGAAAATCCACCAGATCCGAGCAAAGGCGGGACAGGGACAGAGAAAGTGGTCTGCAGTGTCGTCGCAGAGGGTTTCGTGTCCAAGTCCAAACACACTTAGATGTTTGGCGAAAGTGTAATATCCCGTCGTCACCATTTTTTTCCGCCAAGAGGTTACAAGAATGCTGCGGCTTTCTTACAGATTTTTAGTTAATTTGATCTTGTTAGGATGTAGGCCAATTTCTATAAGCATAATTTAGATTGAAATATTCCCAATTCCTGTGCACGCCGTTGACTGATCAAAAGAGAAGAGAAGATCAGCTAAAGAAATGAGCCGGTTACTATAAATAACATCGCCAATTCTCAGAAACTCGTTACGTCGCCAGATCGCGATCATGTCAGCTTAAAGTGTTAGACTCCTCTACTCTTTTTGAGTCTCCCTAAGGAGCATCACATCACTGAACAGGAACAAGTATAGCATTCCCTGAATTGGATGCAAAATCGCAGGCCACAACGAGCTTAAGACACAACTCCGCGATCTGTCGCATCAAAAATATGAATACTTTCCACTCACAGACAAGCCTTGAATTTGAATTAATTAATTAAATGTTTCCACGGGCACCTAAAGCAACCACACGTGAGACTCTGTCTTTCCGTTTTGAAGTGCCTGCCAGTTATTTCCTTAATATAAATTAAGCCACTAGCGAACCACCAGTCACTAGTCATAAAACCGGAAATTTTGTGCGCATGCGTGATGCACTTAACAACAGTCCCAGCACCTTCCTTCTTCCATTCGAAGCACATTTCGTTTGCATAATTTCTTTTTGTCTCAAAATGTGTTATCTTTCGTGTGTTTCCCGTTCGTCAGCCCCCACAAATGAACCGAGACCCATTTGCCACTCGCAAATAAATAAATTCAATTTCACATGCGACCGTGTCCGTCGACTTGTCGCAATCCTAGACCAGTCGACACTCGACAGCATTTCACATTTCAACGAATATTGCCAATACTGGTAGTTTTATATTTATAACAGAAAACAGGCGAACCTTGAGTGCCTTAACGGTGTATTCAGCATATAAATGAATATCTCAGTTGGCCGAGTTTCTGTTGCTCCTCGGTCCTCACATGCCGAGTTTATTTTTAAGTAATGACATCCGCAATTCACTTGCTCGGCACGCCCAGACTTGGTGATGATGATGATGACACCGAAGCCAATGCAAATTAACTTGTTTCTTCACGCGAAATGTGTTTCAGTATCGTGGTTTGTTTTTGCTGCTCATAGTTCATTGCTTTGTGCTTATCGATCATTTGGAATTGCTTGGGATAATCGAAGAAAGAGCGTGACGTTTTTTTGGAGTTTGAAAGATGGCGATCACTTTGGTGACAAATGACAAATTACTGTTTATTTCCTTGATGATGCGTGACTTTTTTTTTTGCAAAGAAATAGTAAGATTATGAGAGTTTGTGTACACTGCATTACCGACACACTGTCACTGGACACGGCTTCTACTCTTAAGCAACGGTCGCAGGGGCTTCTGATGAGCTTACGAATTTTCCATAATATAGAAAAACAAACAACAAGCGCCCATTGAGCAGAGACCATGTGTTGTTCCTGACAACCATAAGTCTTTCCTCATTTACAAGTGTCTTTGAAGTAAAGAGTGAATTTTTTAGCGTGGGGTTTTTAACAATTCAAGGAAACACAGGAAATTTAAAAAATGGTTGCAAAATGTTTAATTGAGTTGATAAATCAATATATGTCATATATTTGTATTATTGGTGGAATTACAGCCCGAAGAGGGCCAGGGTCGCAGCAACAAATCGTGTTGTGTCTGTTATTGTTCTCTCACGAGGGACATTAAGTTTTATGCCAACTTCTAATCAGTGATGGTATTTCTACCACTTTTTGCAGTGTTGAAAAACCTACCAACCTTAACTCTAAATCGACCACATTTTGCACATTGCTCATCCCTATCATTGTTCTGATTATAAATTAAGACTCGAGAAAAATTTGGTCTGTTAGACGCTAAAATTAAAATTTTACAATAAATTGAACAATGCCACCAGTTATGGGACTCATCAGATTTGTTTCCACAAAACACAGTGAATATTGAAGAGTGGATGCAATTTAGAGGCGAATGAAAAATAATAGAAACGACTGATGATGATAATGTGCCTTAATAATAATAATAATATAGGTGGCGCGACAGTCCGAGGTGGACCTGGGCCTAGCTTCTCAGCAACTACTTGTGTTGTGCGTGCTATTGTTCTTTCACGTGTGGAAAAAACCTACAGTTTAATGCCGACTCTGAACGGCGAATTTGAGAACCTTTTTCTAGACAGGAATATTCTTTGAGCATTGTCAGTGACTCGAAAGAGGTGGAGCCGTGGTAAATTCGAGTATCGAGCCTGGCACCCTCTGCGTAGGAGTCGACGCACTTACCCACTACGCCACGGCGACAATTTGCCTAAATGGAATTGATTTCGAATTATTAATGATGGTGTGGAAAACTATCCCTACAATCTCAGCAATGTGTTGCATCAAACATGTTGCACATTTGTTATTTACGGTATCTTGTTCTCAGCAAAAAGGATACCATCTAAGCATGAATGGATAGAGAAAATTGTTTAGTAAACGAGATCGACCTACAAAATGGTCAGGCCGACAAAATAATAAGACCGCGGTACTTGTTTATAATTTTTTGGTTTGTGTCCGGTTGATTTGAAGTAATTTTGAATGCCCTACAGCCATCAAAATTCCTAAAAGATTATAACCAAATTAAAGGGCTGCCAATGAAAAGCCCCTTCAAATCAGCCCACTTACTAGTCTAATCCCCAATAATAGAAAAAGGAGGAGTTGCAGAACAAAATTTCCTCGGAAGATGTAGTAGAGTAGGCAGATGTAGAGAGTAGCGCCGGTCCTTACCAAAAGCACAGGATAAACCATCTTAAATTCACAGACCAAAAGCAAAAAAAAAAATTCCTTAGTCCGGTGAATTGAATTTGGATTGAAGAAAATTGAATTTGGATTGATCTCATGGTCAAAGGTATTGCATTAAAAAATGCAGCATACAAGCTTCAGCGTTTTGGAATGGAATCCACTAAAGATATTCGGTGGTCCTATTGTTTTGTCTGTTACTGTACATATACATTCATATTCATACATCATATATCAACATTAAATAAATAAGTGAATTAACATGAAAACCTTTTTTCTGCTTATCTACCACCATTATTAATTTCCCAAGTCCCATCACTGCTTCTAATGCCCAAGTTTGAGAAGTAGGAGTACTCTTTCAGAATTTTCAGTGAATCAAAAGAGGTGGGGTTGTCAAAATTATGTTTGGCGTACCAGAAATCGAACCTAGACACCGTGGTCCAAATGCGTAGGAATGGACGCACATAACGAACCACAATGCCCCAACCGCCACAGGGTAAGATTGTAAATAAAAGAATAACTAAACGAATTATCTTGACAAAATAGTGTAGGAATAATATCCGATGAAGACTGTATAATGCAATGGGAAGCTTGTTAGGGAGCTCTGACGATCATGAAACTCCATTCATCCGTGCCATGAATGCATACATTCCCACATTGTGCCTTGGCCAACCAGTGAATGTTTAATACCCGTGTGTAACAAAAGTTGTGCATCATAAGGTGTTTCAATACATTAACTTGGCTTTAACTTTATAAGGGAGACTGTTTTAAACGATCGCTTCTTGCTTGGAACGCGTATTCACTACAGCCACTACAGGAATGACGTGTTATTAACAACTGGGACACGAGTCTTATACGCTAGCAATCTCGGATATGACAGGTCCAGGGGTTACTCATACTCACAGCCCGGCAGATAAGGATGTCATAGCCCCAAATGGCGATGTGGTCATATGATTGCCAAATGGAATGATCGTTAAATGGTCAATTCACTTGAGGTCGGATGGGATAGTATGCGATAGTAAAAGGGACTAAACACTTGAGCTCACAGTACGATAACTACCGATCATGAAAGGGATGCAATGGAGATTGAGAGAATAATCGTGGCAGTCTCCAGTTCGACGAAAACGTGTCAAGTTCTCCCTAGTGTTAAGATTATTTTCCTTTTTTTCAAATAAATGTTTAAAATAGTTTTACAAGTGTGTTCTTTCATTTAATTTCTCATTCTCTTGTTTTTATTTGTATTTTGGATACTACATCCAATTCTATACAACAATATAAATATATAAATCACGCGTTAGGCTTTCCACAGATTTTTAGACCATAAGACCCCGATCACAGAGTTCAACGACTTCTTGAGAATTGTGTTTTCTTATAATTTCTTATTACGCATTTAAATGCTTCAACGAATAGACATTCTTTTCCTTTTTCTCGTTCGAGGTGGACGTTCACTTAATACACTTAATTACGAGTTATCGTTAACTTCAGAAATCACAAACGAGACAGTCGCTCATTTCTTATTGAAGGTGCTAATTGATAAAAAAATTCATGTGAACACGGTCTAAACCGTGCCAATGCCTGTAAAAATAAATGGTTTCCCAATAGGCACTTGACAACTTTGCATTTGATTTGTGAACGCACTCGAAATGTTAATGCAAGACATTATCATGCTTACTAAAATTAATAATTTATGATTAAATTTAATTGAACGTTGGAAAGAAAAATTTAAATACTACTTAAAACAAAACTACCTTACCATTATATTAAGTACTTAATGAATGAATAATTAAAGTAGAATTCTATAAATAGGAACTGTCAAGAGATAACTTGTACCATTATTAATATTTAGCGATTCTGGTTTGTGATTACTCTTGTGTGCCGAGAATAACCTATTTTATAACGTGACAATTTAACCACTTAATTACACAAACTGTCATTGTCAATTTATTGAGTAAACTCAACATTTTCACCATCGTAAGGTACACGAACAAACAACATCTGTAAGTTATAAAATTTGTCTTCGGTGACCACAACTTTAAGACTCATTTCTGGCTCAATAGGTTCGTTAATAAGCAAAATATGCATTATTGGTGGTGAAAATCCACATGTGCTTCATGAATCACCACTTCATCCACAAAAAATAACTGCTTGTTGCGCTTTGCATGCCGGCGGCGTCATTGGGCCGGATTTTTTCGTCGACGTTAACGATCGTCACGTCACTGTGAATGGTCAGCGTTATTACGCCATGATTACCTATAGTTTTTGGCCCGAATTGGAAGATAAGGACTACAGCAACAGGATGGTGCCACAAGCTACACAGCAGGCGTTACAATCGATTTATTGAGTAAGTATGGTGAGCGTGTTATCTCAAGAAATGGGTCAGTCGTTGGTGCGACTTAACGCCGCTTGGCTATTTTCTGTGGAGCTACGTTGAGTCATTGGTTTATGCCAATAGCCCGACGGCGTTGGAAGAACTCAGAGCCAACACTGAAGACGAAACATCGGCCGTAATGTGTGGCCCAGTAGTTGAAAATTAGGTCCAACGAATTGACCGCTGCAAACGTGCCCACGGTGGCCTTATGAACGAAGTCGAGTTCCATTCTAAAATGTTTTGATTGCACTTCAAGCCGATCATAAAGTTTTTGAAATTTCTCAAATGGAACAGTTGGAAAACTTTTTAGAAGTGAGTGAAGCCTAATTCCGATTTGCCTGAAGCCTCTTTCCGATTTGCCCTTTAAGCTCATTCTGAAGTAAGCAGCAATGTGAATTGACACGACAAATGACTCCATGGATGGATTCTGAGTTGACAATCTCCGGTCAGAGAAGCAGCAAAGGCACTATGGATCCCTAGCCAGCACTGAACTCAGGGAAGCAGAGACAGCTTTAGTAAAAGACGCGCAACGTGAAGCCTTTTTTGATGAAATTGTTGACCTGGAGAAAAATTGCTATGTCGAGAAGGGGAGCAAGATCTATAACCTATGCCCATTCCTGGATAAACATCACATCGTTAGAGCAAATGAAAGGATTCACCTCTCTAAGGGAGCAGCCCAAGGGTTACAACAGCCGATCATCATGCCTCGGATACATCCGATCACCGCACATATAATCAATGAGACATTGTGAACGAAATTCGGCAAAAATATTGGGTACCCAATCTTCGAGCAGCTCTGAAAGCAGTGAAGAGGATGTGTCAGGTGTGTAAGAACAACAAGGCCCAACCACAACCGCCCATAATGGCACCACTTCCCGCAGCCAGACTGGCTACGTTCTGCCGGCCGTTCTCCTACGTCGGAATAGACTATTTCGGTCCAATAACAGTCTGCGTTGGTCGGCGAACTGAAAAGCGATGGGGCGTACTCTTTACGTGCCTCACCATTAGAGCCGTCCATCTGGAGATTGCCCACACACTGTCCGCGGACTCTTGCATCCTGTGCATACGTGGTTTCATGGCTAGACGTGGACCACCCATCGAGTTCTACAGCGACAATGGGACCAACTTCCGTGGCGCTGACCGTGAGCTGCGAGAAGCTTGGCAACTGGTGGACACAAAAAAATTGATGGACACCTTTACGGATACTAACACTAGCTGGAAATTTATACTGCCAGGGTCACCACACATGGGAGGTTGCTGGGAGCGCTTAGTTCGTTCTATCAAAGAAGTAATTTACACGTCAACGTCGCTGATGCGAAATCCAAATGATGAGTTGCTGCGCAGTATGCTGATGGATCTTTTGACATACATACCAATAGAGAATGAGAATGAGGAACCTCTTACGCCGAATCACTTTCTAGTGGGGACCTCGAGCGGTCTTAAGCCTGCAGCAGAATTTAATGGTGATGGGAGAATGGTAAGAAAAAATTGGCCTGTTTCACAACAATTTGCGGGCCACTTCTGGAAGCGCTGGGTAAATGAATATCTGCCCACGCTTACGCGAAGAGGAAAATGGTTTCTGCCAGCGAAGCCTTCCCAGGTGGGTGACGTCGTCCTAATAGTCGACCCCAATAACCCCCGGAACTGCTGGCCGAAGGGGCGGATAGTTAAGGTCCGCCAATCTGACGATGGACAGGTCCGCAGCGCGCACGTCCAAACGCGGGGTGGTATCTTTGAAAAGCCCACGGTTAAGATTGCGGTCCTTGATGTCGGTCAAAGCATTGGAGACGGGGAAACTACCCGGGGGGAGAGTTGCGGTGAACGCGCCCTTAGTTAAGTAGTTTCCCCTATCCACTCTGAGGTGGCGCTATTATCAGAAAGGTAGGCGACAGAAAACCCTTCTGTCAAATAAATGTACATTTATAGATTAAATCTCATACCGGCGTCGACACGTTGAGATGGCCGAATAAATTTAGTACCCTTAAATAAATTGTAACACCAAGTAAGTAAACTTATTGAATGTAATTATTTGAATAATCTAATCTGTATGAATTTTCACCACCAATGACTAAACTCATTTGTTTACCAAAAGCAACTCCGAAATGCTGGCTCATTCAACTACACTCGATCTCGGCCTCAGAGCCGTGTGAATGGGCCACCACACATCAGATTGATGACTGATTTACGGGAATCAGCGCGGCACAGTGAGACAAATTTAAACGTCGCAATAAATTCTGAACAAAGACTCAGAATACCAGGGCGTACCGAACCCATAAAATGTTTAATTTAACCGCTAGACAAATACCTTCGACGGTGTGGAAGACGTGCTTCTTTTATTTTACTTAAGACTGACGCACTCAGATTCAAAGAATGCCGAGGGAAGGAATCAATGAAGTGGTCCTAAGTCGCGGTGGTGCTTGGAAAATTCCAAAGATCTGGGAAAAAAAAACAAAGATTCAAAATCGATGTCACAAATCACAGAGAAAGTCTCGGTTGGTGAACAAGTTTTCGGAAGACTTGGAAGAACAAAGCGAGAACCGGTTAAATGTCGAAATAGACGAATGGGGCTGTTTATCGATAAACCAGAGCAGGCAATCAAGTTGTTTTTGAGGCAAATAAGCCGAGGGAAGGTCATTAGGAGAGATTGTCAGACAAACTAGAGAAAACCAATCCCAAAGAAACCGAGGCGGTGGTGGAAGGAATGCTTCAAAAGGAGAAGGTCATATGTAGAATGAGGAACGTGAAGGGAATCCAAAGGGGCTTAAGGGGAATTTAGGAACAGTGGTGCATCACTTTGGAATTGAACTGCCGAAGGTAATGGCATTTGGAAATGAATTTGGCAACCAATTTGGAAAACTTTGACAAACTTGAACGGAACCTGTGAACTATTTACAAGGGGTCTCATGTCCAGAGAACTATTAACCATTACTCTAATATGCCCGAGGTTCTGGATATAGGTGTATTGCAAGTTAAGAATCAAGGTGTAATAAAAGGCCTTAAAAGCCTTAAACTAAATAACCGTCCAGATACCGATGAGGTTCGGGCTGTAATTTTAAAAAATCCTTGTATTTTGCTTCCACTTAAAATGATCTAATAAAGGGTGTATCAATCGATAGTAAAGGGTACATTTTTAAATGAGTGGAGGTATTATTTTCTTAGGCATATATACAAAAAGCTTTCGTCGATACCAAAATTATAAAAGGAATTGCAAGGCAGGCCACGTAGAGGAGAGCGGGTCCCCTTTGAACAGCACAAACGATTTTATTAGTGCATGTAATGTATTCTGGAGCAGCAAGACATATCATCACAAATGTGCATTTGGTTTCTCAAGCAAAGAGATGCAAAAGTGCCCATATCCAGCCAAATCTAAGAAAATTCAAGTTAGCCTTGGTTTAAGCTAAAATACGGCGAAGATAAACATTTGTTTGTCAGCAAACTTCGAGAAGGGATACGGGATCCGTCACCTAGGTATATGCGGAAGGAAGCTTTCAGCCAACCCCGAACTAAGTCCTCCGTTTAGGATCGAGTTGGACCGAAAAATAAAAGATCTTGGACCGCAAAAAGAGCGAATACACAACACAGAGAAGTCCGATCAAAATGCTTCCTGGAATATTTGTGTCTTCCTTCGAAAAGCCTGCTACCAGAAGGAAGATGACACACTAGCATGTACGAACACCACTGGCACAAGGAGGCCAAGACTCCAAGAGCGTTTAAAAGGAGATTCCCTGTCGAGCACGATTACTAGAAGTCATCATGATGAATCCTTTCATTTTGAAAAAATGCTTCGACAACTCTTGTACATCATGTACAAGAAAAAAAAGTTGATCATTCGGATAGTTGAACTTTTCGATTATATGAAATGACCTAATATTGATTAGTTCACATAATCGAGATTCTACTTTGGATGCAACATCGTTAGATGATCCTGGGTAAAGCGATACCTACTGAGAGTTAACACTTAGAGAACGTATCGTTTTGTGTGCTCTGTCATGAATATCTAAATATGTTAATTGTTGCGATGAACACTGCGGCAAGGATTTTAAATCAGTTTCTTCAACGAGCACTCGTGTCATGAGTTGCCAGTCAACCATTGGCTAAAGCCACCCAAAGAGACCCTTAAAAGCCGACAAATATTGGTCATTGCCATACACTTCTTCCAAGCGAACTCCGAATCCCCCCGATAGCCTCACGCTCAATCCATGTTGTATTTTATCTCTGCCCCTCAACGACAATACGCAATCGATGATAGTGAGTGGCTTATCATTATCCAGAGTTGATAGAAAACCTTCAGTTCCGATAGCGATGGTCTTTGCGGCTACTGCGCCCTCACCACTCAACTGATTCATCGTTTCACGAATATAAGGAAATTCTATTATCGTCTTGACAGTGATTAATGGAAATAGAAATTAAATTGATTCGCTTCGAGCGGGACGATAAGTAAGTTGGGTGTATTTTTGTCCTCGTCAACGATGTGAGGTGGATTCACGTGACAATCGATGGTGTGTTTCGACAACGTGAAGGTTTAGGAACGTCATTGAACCCAACCAGCACTGTTAGATTCATGCACCAAACTGGAGAAGAAACGATTGTAAGCACTGCCTTACCGACAACTTAGAGAATCCTCAGTAAAAGAACACTTCTGTGCCTCGCTGAGCGAATGGAACTCCCCTGGAAGGACATTTCACAGCACATCTTGACCTCAAAGTCACAGTAGAGATGCCTGGATGTACATTTCACTCGAGGAATATGATAAACGCCATGTCAACACTTCACAATCATAGGAAACCGACGCATGTTATAAACAAAAACCAAATCAGGACTCACCTTAACATTTGACTGCTGTAGCTGTAAGAACGTTGCGATTCCATTTCGTACACGATTCTTTACGCCTCGAACGGTGCCCTTGGAGCTGCGTATGGTCGATGTGGCCGATGATGGGCTGCGAATATCCTTGAAACCGGCAAATGCATCGTCACTCAAACTTTTTGGTTCACTCTCGACTAGGCTACCGAAATCGTGTTCGTTCACATGAAACGTATAGAATTTGTCGTTCTCGAATTTACGCGCCTCCATCGATTCGACAATGCTGCCGCTGCCGCACTTATCGCCGTACGTACCTTCCTTGATTAGAACACAACTCTTATTGTTATCTTTGCGATAGTTGCTTGGCTCGAATTTAGTGGCGTTCGCTTTGTTGCGTTCGCTCACCAATTGGTCATTGTTATCGTCGTTGGTCGCGTATTTGAAATCGATTTTCGCCGCGAAACCACCGCCGCCATTCGCCGGTGACGTCGGCGGCAAATTGGGAAACTTACGATCGCGTATATCTCTTAACAGTGAATCGGGTAGGAATGAGAGTTTCGATGGCACCCCATCGGACAGACTCAGTGAGTCACAGCTGAGACTGGACTCGCTCTCCTCGCTGTCGGTTAGCGATCCGGCGCGCTGATGTTCGTGATGCAGCTTGCTGCGCGATCGATGACGATCGTGATCGTGATGATGATCGTGATCCCGATCGCGATCGCGATCGTGATCGTGATCGTCCTTCATCAGGATCTTGGTGGTTTTCAAATGCATCTCGAGCTTGGGACCCACCTTCTTCGGCAGCGGCGGTGGCGTGGTGGAGTTTGTCGTGCTGCCGCCATTGTCCATGTCGCTGCAGGTGCCACTGTCCAAGGTGTCACTCGGCGAGAACTGACCACTGGTCATCATGTAGTACAGATACGTTGGATTGCTAACATTCAATTCGGTCACAGAGGTACCGCCGTTACTTGACTTTTGCACCATACTCTCTGCCGATCCCGATTCACTGATATCCTTTGAAATGTCCAACTGCAATTGATTGTCGCTATTTAACGGTATACCGACACTTGTCAAATTGACCACAGTTACTTTTTTCTTCACCACACCGCCAACCACACACGAACTATTCAAATTTGTAGCACTTTTATTTTCTGAATCAATTATATCTGCGACTTGCTGCCGATTCACTAGGACCTCACTGCACAACTCCGAGTCGGGCGAAATTTTTATCTTCACAACATGAAAGTCTTTCTCCGTCGATGAAACTGATTCGGTCAGTGCACTTGCACAATCTGCTGCTCCTCCTCGACTATGGCTAGTAATCTCGATTTGTGAAACTGGGGAAGTGTCCAAACTAGCTGGGCCCGTGCTGGTCGTGCTGGTCGTTCTCGTCTCAGTGGTAGTGTACAACGATGGAGGAGATGGTAAAATACAACAACTAATACAACTTTCATCAACATCAATACCATCGTCATTGATCGTGTCGTGGTTGCTGCCAACACTTATGATTGTGTGATTTTGTGCAGCATAAGCTGGCCGCGTGCGTGTGACTGTGGTGAACGATGTTGGCTCCACTTTCATCGTTGTCGTCGTCGTCGCATCATCTTCTCCTTCTTCGCTAAAACTAGTCAATTCACCAACAGACGCCGAGATGTTGATGGTGTGGGGCTCTTTCATCTGTGATGGTCGAATGAAAATTTCCTTTACCACTTCTTCTTTGACTTGGACTTCGTTTTGTGTGTTTGCTTTGGCATCAAATTCGGTGTCTTGTTCGTGTTGCCGTCCATTCGTTTGAACTAAAGTGGGACCTAACACTGTTGCTGTGGTATTTGTGACAGAAATTTGCTCTGACACATTTGTAACGACTACTGGTGGCATTTCACTGATGTAGCTCTTGTGTTCTTGTGTGATGATTACTTCTTGGATTTCTTTGAGGTTTGTCGCATCAATTGGTATTTGAAGCGTACCCACCATCATGACACCACTACCGTTCATATCGATGTGTCGTCTCTGTATTCTCTTGTGTACTTGGAAAACCCGTCCGCTTCAGTACTGTTCGTCTTCGTCAGAATCTAGATCGATTTGTTGGAGGCTCACGCTTGGAATTGCAAAGATCTGAAAGAATTTATCATTTCCAATTTGTTCGCAAGTTTTGTCTTTGGCATATGAATGAGCACGCTACCGCTAACTTCGTCGTGTGCTCATCAATTCGAAAAAAAAAAAACACAAATCAATGTTGACATCCACGCGAGAGTGTGGAGGAGGAGTGCGATTATATCACGAGCAATGAAATCTAATCTCGATGACTTCCTAGACAATTTGCATCTTCTCAAACTTTCGACCAGATGACGACCTGACGACGCTGATGATGATGATGATGATGTCTTGTGTTTCGTACCGTTATGCGATACGACGATTATGACACTGTAATTTTTATCAACCGACAATCTCCACGACTAGAGCATGTTCTCAGCTGATGACGACGATACACGAAAGTAGCGCACACGTTGACCAGTCCTCTTGACACTCTTGGACTGTTCCAGTTTATCTCTTGTTTTTCTTTTTTTTAGTTTTTCTGTTTTACTCAAGTTCACCCATTCACTAGGATATACCGGCTTTTTTTTTTGTTTTTCCAAACGGATCACCGCACACAAGGCACAAGCATAAAACTGGTGTGCATCACCGTCTTTCACATGCTCTTTCTTTTGACTTGAATCGTATCTCTCCTCTCTCTCGCTGAGGAGTAGAATCTTTTTTTTTTTTTTCCACAAACACTAGAAGTTTAGATACACAGATGCATTCACATTTAAGAAATATGAGGAAAAACCACAAGAAAAAATGGAAAAACTCGTATCACTCGCTAGACTAGGAACAGGTACCTATCTACTATTCGCGCAAAATAACGGTGTGGAGCCAGCTGAACGCTGTGCGGTGTACATACAGCTCTTAACAGTATCGCGACGGTAACTAAAGACAAAACAGTCGACTTGAGGTTTTGCCCGTTTATTCTTATTTTTTCGTTGTCTTGTTGTTTTGTTGTTTCTCTCTCTGTGCGAGCGAACGAAAACAAAAGATACACTATACATACGTATTTACACAGTCGTGCATACAAATTCGCGGCTAAGATCGTCGAGTGATTGTGTGTCGTGTGGTGGTGGGTAGGTATTTGCTGGATTTGGCTCCATTGTCGCTGGGCTAGGGATTCGAGTTGAGTTGAGTGGAATTCTCTATCTGTTTTTTTTCTGTGGTTTTAGGTGGATTTCTTTTTTGCGTTACTGTCTTGTGAACTCGGCTGGTGGTATTTTATTGGGTTCTTGTGGTATTTTCTCTTTGGCGGTCGCCGAAGGTGGTGTGGTTGTCTGTTGTTGTTTTGTCTTCCAGTGACGGAGATGAGGTAATTCCTTTTTATGAATTTTGCAGGGAATCGTCGGCGGATTAGCGCGGGTCTTGACTTGGGGGAGGGGTAGGTCATGTCGCAAACTAGACTCTGATTGATTCTGTTGTGGCTGTTGTTGGCAGTGAGATGTGCTTGGATGCGGCGTTGGTTGATGATTTGTTAATGAAGTCTCGTGGTGGAAGTTTATGAATTGCACGTATAATTACGTTCTAATGAAGGGAAATATTTTGCAGCCAGTTTGACGAGTCCATTTTGAGTCAACGAACCAGAAATTCGATTAACGGGTTGTCAATCCCAAATTTGGGATTGAGCATCATTGTATTCTTGGCTGGGGCTACATTCCGGGGTGGACCTGGTCCTCAGCCAAAATGCCTCTCCATCTAGCACGGTCTTGTGCTAGTTGCCAGATCCTTTTCCAGCAACCTGTCTCACCGGACGCATGGTCTTCCTTTACCGCGTTGTCGGCCAGGGTTGGAGTCGAAGACTTTCCGGGCCGGAGCATTAAGGTACATTCACTCTGAAGCCATTTGAGACGAGAGACTGACCAGATCGATGTTGCTGTACAGTCCGTACTGGTCGTCGTTAAGTGTCCTCCTCCAAACACCATCTTTCGGACTTTCCTCTCGAAGCGACCAAGAATCTCCTCGTCCGCGTTGGTTAGGTTAGGTAGCTGAGCTGCTAGTGAATTCACCCGCGCACTAAGACCATATTGGTCCATTGTGATACCCATAGTCAGACTACTACCATTGATTGACTACCCCAGCGATAGTGCCGTCAATTTGATCCCAACGGCAAATGGTGACTGAAATAGATTTGAAAACCACATAGGAACGCATTTACTTTACTTTCACTGGGATTCGACCCCGCTAACCAGGGCAGCCACTCTACCAACCGCGCCATCCAGTCGCTCTGTCCGCGTTGGTTAGTGTCCTTGTTACAGCAGGACTGGGACTACAAGGTCTTATACAAGCATTGGTTCTTCGAAAGATGGCTTTATTCCCTCAATTTCTCCAAAAACACAGCGATCGGCAAGTGTGATCTTTGGTTTTATCGCCGCGGTGGTGTCATTGCTCGCATTAACTTCGGAGCCTGGGAAGACAAAGTCTTTCACAACTTCAATGTTAAAGCTGTTTATAGTGACGTTTTGTCCAAGACGTCGGTGCTGGCGGACCTTTGTCGAACACAGGATGCACTTTTTCTTTCTTTCATTGACCGCAAGACGCATCTTGGCCGCTTCCTTCTCGATGCTCACAAACTAAACTAACGCAGATGCCCTTAGTAGAGTAAAAATCGAACCCCTCAGAACTTTCCAAAATATGGACATTAACATTAATGAGACCGCATCGGTTCAAGGCATTAGTGGTTCCACTGTACATTCCGCTCTAGAGAACTTAGACGATGGTATCCCTATTTCCGAAAGACCTCTAAACTGACAGCCATTTGCGTTCTTCCAATGCTGTCAATATCATCGGCAGATGCGAGCAGTTGCACGGATTTGTTTGTGATTGTGATTTGCCTCTGGTGGTGATGTTTGAGTTAAGTTCGATCTTCTTGAGAATAATGTTAAAGGAATCGCAGGACAATGCGTCGTCTTGTCTAAATCACTTGACGGAGTAACGGGGCATTCTCCATCCTCCGTCAAAGACGGACGTGTCTCGCAGGGATGCCAAAACTAGACAATGCTCTGTACAGCTCGTCTCTATAAATACTGTCATACGCGATAAATAGATTGTGAGTACCGGCTTAGAACTCTTGGGTCTTTTCCAAAATCTGTGGGATGGTCAATAGTGAATTTCGCTGGCCTGAACCGCACTGATGGATTTCAAGGCGTTGTTATGGCGTCTGATGAAGTCACAAGCGTCTGCACTTAGCCTCTATCAACGAACTCCTGTTCTCTCCTCCACGTGGTGAAATCTAGCCTAGCACCTTCGATCGAATATGGGGTAACCAACCCCCTTGGGACGTCGTTGGCGGCTGAAGACGAGAGAGGGAGGGCTATTCCCTTTTGGATGGAGGATCTGGAAAACTGTCTGGCCAACGGCGGCATCTGAAACTCCAGTCAGTAGGAGCTACTACATGCGGCGCTGTCCTTCTTGAGCTACTTCGTCATATTCGGAGCACTGGTCTAGAAGGTTCTTTCAAGGCCAGGTCGGGACCTTGGAATTGAGATGGCGGCGGAAGATGCCTCTAGCTTTAGGGCCAACGGCGGTACTCACAGCCTTAGCGAGGTTACCGACAGATAAGTCCGGACCGAGGATTAAAGAATAGGACCGGGCCTCCCAGTTGGGGGACGTGAGGTAAGCTCCCTCACCACGTAAAAATACTACGGTTGAGAGACAACCAACTGTGGAACGGAACGGACGGAATTAATATTGACGACCCCAGCCAACGAACAATTTTCGGTTCTGCACGAGGAATGTTAGGTCCCTTAACAGACCGCGAGCAGCCGAAGAACTCGCGGAGGCCCTGCACTGCTACAAGCAGACATCACCTGATTCTAGAAAGTGCGCTAAAATGTGCCGGGCAAAAAGAGGATAAGTGACAGCGACATCTACTACGGTGATTGCAACTGAGAGAGGCGCTTATTTGGATGTGGATTTCTTGTTAGAGGCAGACTTAGGTAAAAAGTGTTAAGCTTTGTCTGTAAAAGCGAACGCCTTATAACAATCCGCATCAAGATCTTCAGGAACATCAGCCTGATTTGCGCCCACGCCAAGACAAACGACAAGGATGACAACAGTAAGGATGACTTCTATGATCTCCTAGAAAGGACTTACGATCAGTGCCCCAGCTTCGACACCAAGATCGTTCTAGGAGATATCAATGCAAAGCTGGGTAAATCTTTGCCAAAGTCATCGGGAAACACAACCTGCACGACACCACATCCGATAACGGACTCACGCTGGTGGACTTTGCCATGGGACGTAATTTCGGTGGTTCACACATCTCAACACCCACAACGGGACCTGGCGGTCCCCTGATCAATCAACAGCCAACCAGATTGATCACGTTGCGATCGACGTCAGGCACTCCTCAAGCATGTCCAAAGGTTCCGAGAGAGCCAACATCTAGTCGGACCATTTCCTTGTTGTAGCCAAGGTAAAAATTCTGTTATCACGAGAAAAAGACGTCGGAAAGATACAATCGCAACGGACTGCTAGGGCCTCTGCCGATCGTGTCTCCCGGAATTCCCCCTCTAATTTTGCCGCCGCCTGCGCAAGCAATCGAAGAAGACCTCCAATCTTCTTCGTCAATCTTCGTTGTCAAGAAGCCATTAAAGAAGTTCCTGCTGTACGGCAGATGAGAAAAGTTTTGCGTTGCGATCTTTTGTCCAGTTTGCGTTTGAAGGAGAGGATTCAACCTAAAACTGCACAGTTTACAGTGTACAGCGACATGGGCCTAGCCAGGCGTCTACCGATCCAACGGCTAAATGGCTACGCCATGTAGGGCGGATGGAAAAGACTCATCCAACTCGGAAAGAAGCCAGTAGAGGTCGCCCACAGCACCGATGACGCACACAAGTAGAGAAGGACCTCAACCAAGTTGGCGTACACAATTGGAGACAGCTGGCTAAGGAGAGGCTTGTTGGTTGAGGCCCAGGTCCACCCAAGAGAAGAAGATATCATTAAGACAAAGTTTGCTGGAATTCAGCTTCAATAGGCCAATTTGATATGAATCAAGAGCACTGTTCATCCTGTCAATATAATCACATCATCGGCATAATAATAATAATATGGGTGGCGCGACTGTCCGAGGTAGACCAGAGCCTAGCTTCTCATCTAGCTTCTACATCATCGGCATACTGATGTGGATTTTGCAGTTCCAACAAGTCCTTTGTTCGTAGCACTAATCCTTGGAAGACCAAGTCTCAAATAGCTTGAGGATTAGAGGTACCAAGTTCAGTGACGACCGTCTCCGTTTGAATGACTGAAAAGTGAAAAGTGAATACGTTTGAGGTCTTGACAACAGCTGATACCCTTCCCCACCTTTGGGTGTTAAATTTTCAACACATTATGGAAGGGTATGTATGTATGTAAGTTTATTGAGATTTAATTTTATTACATTTACATCTATAGTTTTTCAGATAATATTTTAGCTTATTATAACAAGTAATTCAGGATAGTGTGGCTGTCTTAGAATTGGTCAAGCTAATCTTGGTAAGCTTATTGTATTTCGATATAAGTGCGATAACATAACAAGTATGCAGAATTTCATTTCAGTGTATTGTATATTCGTCCCCTCAACAAGATGAATGTCAAATAAAAAAACTTAACCTAAAACAACGAAAGATGGCGAGAGGAGAGGAAAATATAATTAACACGGGAGATGGATCTATTGCTAGTCCCACTACTGACACTGATAGTGTGTGAGTAAGAAGGGTGTATTACCCTATTGACCGGTCGTCATTTGACTTCAGCGCTCCCTGGTGGCATTTTTTATTACCTCATTTGCGAACCCGAATTCCGTCAGCTCATTCGCTCGAAGCAATTTGTATGGGAATTTAAAATTCGGTGCAGATCTATATTTGTTAAGACTTATATAAAATAAATGTTTATGAATACCATTAATGGTGGAATACGGGGAAAAAGTGTGCAAGTTTTGTTATTAGCGCTTGTCAAGTTCTTGGAAGTGATAGTTTACTTGGAATCGCATAATGAAAAATGTAAACAAACCACTTGTGTACCAGTAACTATTCATTGTGCATTTTATCAGTATGTGAATAGAGAATAATATTAAGTGTTGATTTACTGCATATTCAGTGTATTATAATAGAACAATGTCTGAAGAGTTCATAGAAATTGGTTTCCGTTTAAAGCAATAAGTTAATTATATGATATAAACAATTTCTTATAATTAATTCAAGCAATAAACGCAACCAACATAATGTATTATTCCTTCATTTTGGACAAAGCAAATGGAATATTGTGCTACATTGTAGGATATGTACATACATACATATATACATATGTATGAATGAGTGAATTTTCAGCAGATTACACTGCACTGAATATGTTTAAATTAATTTGTTTAACAAACTATGACGAAATAACACTTAATAATGTTCACGATTCAGTGTATATTGTGTTGAAGAATGATAAAAACAACAACAATTTCATGTCAAACTGGTGCTTTGTTTACACTTTTCGAAGCAGCATTCCTCAAAAACTATCACAAATAGACACTTGACAACAGCTTAAATTAAAACTTCTGCATTTTAACTCGGCATTAAAACATTTATGGGAATAAAAAATAATTATTTTATATTTTTTCTAATTTTTTTAATATCCCACTACATTCCGCCATTTGTAGGTAAATTCCTATCCTAGTTCTGACAGCTCGGAATCCATCACGCATACAAGGTACCAAAATTATCCGCAAGAGGTATAGGTCGATCGGTCAATTGGGCAGTACAATATGTCTTTCTTATGTAGCTAGGATCACAACCATTTAATTTAATTCGATTTTAAGAACATTCTTCGATATATCCTTCGTTATATTATACATTATGAGTACGCTAAAGATCACAGCTTACATTTCTTTCGTACATAATTAAATTTCAGGAACCGATATAATCTTATTTCATAGTACAGTCTATGGTTATATTTACAAAAAAGTAGCAGGTACAGAAAAAAATAATTCATATAGTTAGTTGAAATTATTAAACCACGTTTTGTGTTACATGCATTATTTCAGTCTCGAATTCACACACAGTACATGAGTAGTGTTTTTAAATTATTTACAGTTTATATTAATGTATAAAGAAAAGAAAAGGGACGTTGAGCCCCCTCACCCTCTGTAGGTGTTAGGGATTTGTTTTTTTTATAAAAAGCAGCTGTGGTAAAATTATCTTCATTACCTGTGGTAAAAAAGAGGTCATATCTCTCATTGAGTAAACTGCAGAGATAACCTATAATAGAGTTATCCAACTTCTACCTCCCTTGCCCCTTGATTTCATCTGACAGCGTTTTTTATACGCTTTTTTCCCCTGTCTGTGAATACGTGTGAGCTCTTGAGAACAGCTGTGGAACAGCTAATACCCTTCCCCACCTTAGTATTGGGGTGAATTAGAGTTCTCATTTGAAAATTCGCTCGTTATGTGAACGTTTTTTCAAATTTCGGTGTTCAATTTTCAACACAGTATGGAGGGGTAAACGAACGAACAAAGCTTATGTTCATGAAGTCGATTCATTAAAACTTTGAGCTATTTACAATCTGAAATACTTCAACTTCATTTTTTGAGTTAATATAGAGTTAAATACACTTAAGAATTAATTTTAGGTCAAATAGTTCCAGTTAAATGGACATTGCAATACATTTTTACTCACGAAAGTCCATATAACAATGTTAGAAAATTCCCTTAAAAATACTAGTCAACTTTTGAACACCCTCCGAACAATATACCCATGTACGTTACATGGAAAGTACATGGATTCCCACTAAATTCATGAACCTGCCGCTTTTTCCCACAAAATTCACGAATCGGCCGCCATATTGTGGTGAATTGACGAGCGTTGTAAATGTATAAGTGAAATACAAGGGATTACCACTACATCTTCGTTGTGGGCTAGGGGTAATAATGGCGGAAGTCATCCATTATCTCTGGTAAACTGATCGGTGACGGATAGCAACGGTCGTTTATTGACCAGTCTATATTCTCCTCAAATATGTTCCTGATGATTGGGTTCTCGTGATGTTGAAGAGTAGCGAGCCTCGTTTTGCTTAGACTGGTCAGATATTTCATCAAAGGCGTTATACCAGCCTCCTGGTAAATGGTTGTGTTACTAAACCATTTGCCTCTGGGTCTTTTACGTTTGGAAATACAGCTTCTGATAATAGCAAGTTCAAATCTTTGGAGCTCAAAATTCCAGTCGTAGTTGTAATTGGGAACCAGATGAGGAAACCATAAGCCAATAGCGGGCGAGTTAGGGTTTTGTAGATGAGAAGTTTCGTTCTACACTCAACAAACCTAAAATTGATTAGGGTTTTTAATTTTCCACAGCGATCTTAGACTTGTTAAGAGCCTTTCTGGTTTGAGGGTTACTTTTAAGCGTTCATGGAGATGAATGCTTGCTGCAATGCTCCACATGAGTATGCCGATGAGGTGATTATACATTTGTATTGACAGGATGAACAGAGCTCTTGATGTATGTCCAATTGGCCTATTGAAGCTGAATTCCAGATAGATGTTTTTAAAGGTCTCTGGTTACCCTCAATATTAAGTTTTAGGTCCCTACTTTCAGGGACTGCTACGTAATGGCCTCTGCCAGAGGCTTGCAATATGGAAGGGTAAACGAACAAACAAAGCTTATGTTCATGAAGTCGATACATTAAAACTTTAAGGAAATTACAATTTGAGATACTAGGACATAATTAACGAATGCACAACATAGTGTGTGTATTTTTGCATATGAATAATACCAATGAACTGCATTCACTAATACTAATACTAAAAATATTATAAATCACTCAAAATAAGAAGTTTCTTTGCTAATTTTACGTTTTACAAAAATTAATTGTTAAATTTCGACAACCACTTTTATGCATTAGTAATAGTTGCAATATCTTACCATTGTTCTTATTAAATTGATTGAACATGAATTCTGATGAATTCATAAGTTTTCAGAACTCATGATCTAAGCGTATACAGCGGACCTCAGTTTTTGAGTTAATTTGTCTTGTATGACTTATGAATAGGCCGTATATCTTCTTCTTTAGTTGGCGCTACAGTCCGGGGTATGCCTGGGCCTAAACCAACAAGCCTCTCCAACTAGCACGGTCTCTGGCTAGCTGTCTCCAGTGTCGCACGTCAAGTTGGTTGAGGTCCTTCTCCACCTGGGTGCGCCACCTTACACGCGGGCGTCCTCTGTTACGTTGTCCCACGGGTTCGGAGTCGAAGACACTCCGGGCCGGAGCTGAGTTGTCCATACGCTCTACATGGCCTAGCCATCTTAGGCGTTGGATCCGCAGAGCCTGACTAGGCCCATGTCGCTGTACAGCCCGTACAGTTCGCGGTTGAATCGTCTCCTCCAAAAACCGTCAACGCAAACAGGACCAAAGATCGCACGCAGAACTTTTCTCTCGAAGAGACCAAGGACTTCCTCATCCGCTTTTGAGATTGTCCATGCCTCCGCGCCGTACAGCAGGACTGGGATGATCAAGGTCTTGTATAAAGTCAGCTTGGTCCTTCGAGGGATGGCTCTACTACTCAATTGCCTCTTGAGCCCATAGAAACAGCGGTTGGCAAGAGTTACTCTGCGTTTGATCTCGGTACTGATGTTGTTTGTACTGCTTACTGCGGAGCCGAGGTAGACGAAGTCCTTGACTACCTCGAAGTTATAGCTGCACATTGTGATGCTCTGTCCAAGACGTCGATGTTGTGTGTCCTTTCTTGATGACAGCATATACTTCGTTTTGTCCTCATTCACCTCATTCAATGCCAGCAAACGCCTCATTGACGGCTTGCTGTGTTCTGCCAATCATGTCAATGTCGTCCGCGTATGCTAACAGTTGTACGGACTTCTGGAAGATCGTGCCTCTAGTGTTGGCGTGTGAGTCTTGCACGATCTTTTCCAGGATGATGTTAAAGAAATCACATGACATGGCTGTATATAGACTCAAGAATTAATTTTAGGTCAAATAGTTTCAGTTAAATGGGCATTGCAATACATTTTTATTCACGAAAGTCCATATTACACCCTCTGAACAACATAGATGGGATCGTGCATGGATCGTGGGCAAATTCAGCTATCTGCCGCCATTTTTTTTCCACTAAATTCACAAATCTGTAGCCATTTCACACTAAAATCCACGAATCGTCCACCATTGCGTGGTGGATCCATGGTTTGTGTAAAAGCTGTTGTGAAATACAAGGGAATACTAATACTTTTGCATTGTTCTCCGGTGAGGAGTTAGATATCTCTATTATCCCTTGTCTCTGATCAAAATCTTTGGAAGAGTCTAGAAGGACTGTGACACCAATGTCCTTTCTATCTATTGCAGATCATGTGTCAGAAACACCTTTAGAGCAGCCCATTCGCAGCAGAGTACTTCAAATTCGATATTGACTAGCTCTGCGTGCGTGCATCTGTTGGCAGCCGATACTCACTCTTCGATGCGTCTCAGGGTTAATGATTCCTAATCATCTTTGGAGAAAGGAAATAAAGAAAAAAACAAACTGCTGCGCATCACCCCATGATTTCAATGTCAGTTGCGTAGTTCATTGTCTGGAGCTAATGACAATAGTTTCTCTTGCTGAAGTGGCAAGGTGATGAACTGCTTTTTCTGCGTCAGTTTAAAGTCAAGGCCCTTGATGGAGTCGATTAATGGTAGGTAAATGATTTTGCGATAAATTTCAGCCAATTTATTTGCGGAAGAATATTCAAAGTCTCAAAAGTGAGACGCATTTCTCATGGACCATCCAATTACCTTGTCAGGTTTTGTTACAAAAAATTAACGAAACAAATTATTCCAATTTGATAAATGGTAAATCTTCGGACACAAGGTCAAGACTTTTCTGCGTCTGAGGTGGCAATTTGGTGGGCCAGAGATTTGCCAGAGATTGCGCTTGATCGTCTTGTGAATTGAAGACCACTCGGACTGTAGTGGGGAAAGCAGATGAGCATTGGTTGCAACAAGAGGGTAGAAATATACTACACAGCTAAGTACTGAAGAAAAGTCCAGCTTAAATGATATATACTCCTAAGTATGCATTTCTGCTCAAAAGTAGGAACAAATATCGGTTCTAACAAAGTTACAGGAAAACAAAACTCAGAAGTGATCCGAGCAAGGTGGGGCAGTGGCAGAGGAAGTGTTCTTCAGTGTCGTTGTCTTCTTAATTGGTGTGTGACCCATAGTGACCCGTTATGTACGACGACAAGAGTGCCGCGGATTTCTTACAGACATTTACGAGCACGCGCCGTAACCACCTCCGGTTGTGCTCTCGAGAGGACCAGGCATTGATGGCCAAGGTTAATGTCCTGAGTGTACCTCCTCTGAACATCGATGTTCTCATTTCCCGAATTTAGACTCCTTCTTCATCATTGGCTTGCGCTACAGTCCGGGGTAGACCTGAACTTCTGCCAACATGCCTCTCCATCTAGCACGGCCACGCTGATTGAGATCTCAGAAACTCAAGCTGAAGTGCCTTTGGCGAAGCACCATTATATCTAGACAAAGTCACCTAGCCACCCATAGTTCATGCCGTAACAACAGTTAGGCCACGGTAGCCACCAGCCAGTTCTTTAACATATGAAAAAATGACAGCTCTGAAGGACAGCCGCACAGTGGTCCCGCAGTGGAAATAAATGCCCGAAGTGACTTTTTTTTTCCCGGCCAAATGGTTTATGTTTTTCGATTCTACAAATATGAGAAACGAGAAAGCCAAAATTTTGTTGACTTTTGATTATCCGTTTGGCTGTACCGTTAGCTCAAAGTTGGGACTTTGAAAATTACAAAAATTGACGTATTTTTTAAGCAAATTTGATGTGCCATATTTCCTAAAATTATGTACATTGGAACCTAAAGTAATTTTTTTTTAAAAAGTTCATACATCTTGCTTTCAAATTGCGTTTTCAGTTTTTTTTTATTGCTTACCAATTTTTTAAACCAGGCTTTTAAGTAAAGACACATTTTGAGAGGGGCATTTCAATGTTTGATGAACTATAACAAAAATGCTCCAAGAGTCTCCAACGGGAGACAAAACTTTTTCTGAAAGCTAAACGTATTGTCTATCGATGCTGACCACTTTGGGAGTGCGTGGCATTTAAGTGGAGCAATGTCGTGCATTTTTCGGCATTTTCCAACGATTTCCCTTGCAATGCATGTGTTGTGCAAACGCTATGCGAGATGCCGAGAAAGTTTTTATTATTGTGAATTAGAATTCTTTGGGTCATAAAATTGTTATAATTATGAAATTAATTGGTTTTTGTCTTGTTTTTGCTTGCGGTGTCATAAATGCATGTCGGAATGAGGCAAAAAAGGGGGGTAATTAGAGCTTTATTGGCGAATATCTATTTCTGACTTCGAGGCATCGAGAATTAGTTTATGATTCCGAAAATATTGAAGATTTCAATTAGGACGATGACGTTTTGCTTTATATAGATATCGAAAATACTTTAAAAATTGCAGTTGCATTCCAGCATTTCTTGTGCAAATTTGAAGTTTTTCGCGAGGCCAAGTATTGTATTTGAATATAGATTCTTGTGCGATTACTTTTTTGATGGAAATATTTCCAACTTCGGCAACTTTTTATCTAATAGTAACGGAAACTTAACATCGTGCCAAATTACACAAATAGTTTTCGTTTTTAATTGATTTTATTTGTTCAAATCGTATATCTAACTTAATCCTAGACAAAATGTTTAATTCTAGCTTAACTCTAACAACTCATTTGAAATTATAACTAACTTACTGACCCTATGCGGGTACTCTAAGCTAATCTAGTCTACTACTCTAATTGCCTTTCGGCCTATACTATCGTACTTTCTTGTTCCGTCCTAGACGTATAAAATTATTATTTTTTTTTTGCCAAGAAAGCTTGAAAACTTGACTCTTCTAAGACTATAGTACTTAAATTACCTAACCTACCCTAAACCTTTCTAAACCCTAATAAAACTTTATCTTAACTATGTCTTTGTTTTGGTTTTATATATATATATACTTTTTGTTATTTTTTTTTTTCTTAGGTTTTTTTTAAACAAATAGTGAAGAAGTGACAACAAAATTTTTGCCACATTTTAATGAACGCTAAAGGTAGTGCGTCACACAAAACAAAAGTTTTTAATCAAATATTCAGAATGGGTTAAAGGAAACTTTTCAGTGAACTTTGCAAAAAATCCTGGCAATGTGTTATCGGAGAATGTGTTACCGTCGGATAAAAGAGGAAGACCACGTAAAGAAATTGAAAAATGCTGTGGCCTGAACCAAAAACAAAAGATTCGCTGCCACTTAGTACTGAAGCGCATGCCTTATTGTACTGAATTGCTTAGTTTCTTTAATTCCAAATAAAGAGTACGTTACCAAAACTTGTAAAATTGAGCTTATATATATATAAATAGTGATTACAAATTTGCTTTAAGTCCCAATTTCGAGTCATCGACAATAATAAATAATTATTTTATGCATTTAAACAAAAAAAAAGTGTTTTTTATATTTTTTTAACTTAAGATTACTCCGTTAGCTTATCAGATAAATCAACCATTTTTGAAACATAATAAGATCTCGTAGTAGTACTTGCACAATGTTTCAAATTTCATTAAGATCGGTTCACGGGTTCAAAAGTTACAGATTTATTTCCAACTCTCCCATACAACGGGACCACTGTGCGCCGCCTTAACTGCAGGCTACTTTTCAAGGAATTCCTTGTGAATTATGAAAGGCGTTCGATAAGGTCCGAATAGTAATTGTACAGAATTAATAAAAAATGGAAGATTTTCAATATTTCTGTAGGTAAAATATATGTGTGTTGATTTAGTCTCATTGGGAGCAATGCGCCAGCGGTTTATTTATTTTGTCCAGAGCTCGTTGAAGGTTTCAGTTGAGAATTCAACTGAACTTCCCGTTGCCAGGATCGCTGTGTCATGCGAAAATGTGCCCTCAGTTTGAGGTATGACTCCAGTGGACAACAGGTACAATGTAGGACCAAGGACACTCCCTTGAGGGACTCCTGCTCGGATATCTTTAAAATCGGAGTATTCAGTTCCGTGTTTAACTCTAAATGTCCTACTACCGTGATAGTTTCTAGAATCTTATAAAGCCGTATCCCTGCTTCCAAACACAGAAATTGTGATGAATCACATGTTCCCTTTAAAAACTCGAAGTTTCTGAAGTACCAATGGATCCAGTCCAGTCGTTCTCTCCCTTTTTCTTTAAATAATCAAGAGGCATACAAATGAACAGCTATAAAACTGAATGTACTTGACTGTCTCACGACCTCACTGGGCGGCTGCTAATTAGTAAACCTGTCGAATAAATTAAGACCACCTACGACCAGAAGCACGGTGTGCCAGTCTGCTATGTTTATTGTTCTGCCCGTGACCATTAAACTCGACCTTCAAGTGATTAACACGGCGAAGGACTTCCAGACAAGCTTGATCTACCTGCCAGCGCTAAACCACCACCGACATCCACAGCAAAACACGTAGAATTACCCAAATCAGCTGCAACTTGAGTGGATTTCCACGTGATTTCAGCTCAGCTTACGCTCAGAAACGGTATGTAAATGCGCTACACTTGCCTTCAATGCACTCGAAGTGTTAAAGTGCTGGTCGTATGTATGCATGTGGTTCGCCTCTCCCACAGTCAAACAATAAGTTTCTCTTACCTCACAGAGAGCCACTTCGTTTGGACTCACTTTCGATTCAAATCGGTGCTCTCGTCTCGTGTTTGTATGTAGGTTGAGTAACGATTTATCGCCGACGAGTACATATGTACTTGGCGGAGTAGGTACTCTCCTCACCTTACCGTCAAATTAGAGAAATTTCTTAGTCTAGTTAATGAGCTTAAGTGTGGGTTCGTTAATGTTCTGCCTTTTGGTTTTGTTTGGATTAACGTGGCCTGGAAAGTTCGATTTGGACAGCACTGTCAACAGGCCATCGAGGTTTACTTGCCTAATTTGATTTGTGATGTTCTCACTCGGCGTGGTGGTCGGGTGGATAATATGGACTTGAAGTACGTGTCGGAAGTTTGTCGAATCTCGGATGTCACTTTCGTTACTTGTTGAGTTCTTCGGGTGGCAGTGCTGCACTAAATGGCATGCATGCCTTTGAATCGCAAACCTGCTTCGTTCTGTGAAGAAAGTGAGCATGACCCTGACAAGCATAAGACACAGCTGTTATTATAAAATGCAAGGGGCTTAACTTATAAAGACTATCTGTTATCCTATTATCGAGATAGGATGCTAGTATCTTAAGCCTGCTTAGCTTGTATTTTCAGAATGACGCCTTTCTCCCTCCAAACACAGTCATTGCACACGTAAGGCAGCTAGGTCTCGATAAACGAGAGGAATGTCACGTCTTGCTAGCTTAGACCCTCCATGGGTCCTCGGATTGAGAAATAATTACACTGTAGACTTAAGATTCCCAGATTTTTTTCAGTTAAATAGGTACGCTGATTACAAAACTTTACTTGGTTTTCTTCTATCACGTCAAGTTTTTGCGCTAGAGAGAGGTGGTGTTTCGATCCTATTTATAATATCTGTTGGAAGTTGAGTCCCAGTTCCCGTCGGCATACACGGAGTAAGCAAAATTAAGTTTCTATTATCATATATACTTAATCCGTTTCCGTTAGTCTGCCTCTACTAGTTCGCGCCGTAACTGCTTAAATAGCCTTGATTAGTTTTGTTATATATGTGGCAGTCAAAGAAAAACCGTCGGGGCATTTGTCAGGGAAGCTTAATCAAGTGATCAAGATAAACGTTGGGCAGCTCACAGCGTGTGCAAACAGTGTGTTGAGAGTTTACAAAGGGCAAAGGGAACGCGAAATAAATTCCAAATTTGGTATACCTACGATTTGGCGATAGACCAAGGATCATTCAAGCGACTGTTACTATAGACAAGAAAAACAAATGTAAAATATCATCAGCCACACTCCCAGAACCTCATCCAGCTGAAATCCCAGTGCCAGTTTTAGACAAAGAACTACCTTACCTACTCTATTACAAGAATACGAGTATGGTGGAGATCAAAAAGACAACAACGATGAAGATTTTGAAAGGAAAAGATGACTCCATTCGTAAGGGATTTGATCAGAAAGAGTTAAATGATTTGGCCCGGGATTTGGGACTTTCTAAAAAGGTTTCAGAGCTCTTAGCATCAAGACTCCGCGAGAACAATTTGCTTGAAACAGGGGCTATTTTCGATGAAGGGAAATTTCATTTCAAAGTGACGGTGAATTAGTGTATTGCCATAACATAAATGGTTTAATGAAGGAGTTGGGGGTTCTAGCATATAACGCAACTGAATAGCGACTGTTTATTGGTATCTTAAACCGGAGCTTAAAGTGTGTCCTCCTCCACACTTGTTTGGTGCAGTCCCAATAGGTTATGTTGAGTTGCGTAGAGAATATGAAGACATAAAGAGAGTCATTGGATCATCTGTTTTGAATGGTATGCTTCCTCCTTGACCAGCAACGCGAATATACCAAGTATCCCTCTTTTTGTATATGTGGGACAGCATAGGGTGAGGTGCCCTAGTGAATCAAACATTATACATCAGCCGCTTGTTGAATGTGCCTGCCTGCACTCGTTGTCAAACCAGGAGTTTTTTGGGGTGGCGTTTTAAAACCCAGCACTTCAGATGCAGCTTCTCTGATGGCGTTTCGCCTGGCAGGGTTGGACTCTCTGAGAGCTTTAGGGAGACTCGATCGGCACAGTTGCCAGCGGTCAATTGCGATTGTAGCTTTCCGACGTCAAACTGTTTGGGTCTTGCTCTACTCCGTTGTCCTATCGATATCCGTGTTCTTACCTTGGCTACAACAAGGAAATGATCCGAGTCGATGTTGGCTCCTCGGAATGTTCGGACATCGAGAATGCTGAAGGAGTGTCTGACGTCGATCGCAATGTGATCAATCTGGTTGACGGTTGATTGATCAGGAGACCGCCAGGTACCTTTGTGGATGTTGAGGTGAGGGAACCGCGTACTGGCTACAAAGAGGTTTCGCCCCGTTACGAAGTCCAAAAGCCTGAGTCTGTTCTCGAACGTGTTCTCGTGCAGGCTGTGCTTCCCGATGACTCTAGCAAAGATGTCTTCCTTGCCCAGCTTTGTGTTGAAATCTCCTAGAACGATCTTGGTGTCGTAGCTGGGGCATTGATCGTATGTTCTTTCTAGGAGATCGTAAAAGTCATCTTTGCTGTCGTCATCTTTATCCTCAGATCAGGCTGATGTTGCCGAATGTAGCCTTGATGCGGATTGTTATGAGGCGCTCGCTAATGTATTTAAAGCTTAACTAACTAACTTCTTGCCTAAGTCTGCCTCGAACAACAAACCCGCATCCGAATAAACGCTGCCTTCGCTCTTTGTAGCAATCGCCGAAGTAAATATCGCAGTTTTTCATCCTCTTTTTGCCCGTCCCATCCCACCGCACCTCCTGAATGGCGGTAATATCGGCCTTATAAGCTTCGAGAGCTTCTGCAAGTTCATCGGTTGTACGTGGTCTGTTCAGGGACCTCACATTCCACGTGCAGAACCGAAAATCGTTGTCCATGGTCGTCAGCAGTAGGGTCATCCTTATCCGAGGCTTCTCGTTGTTTCTGAACGCTGAAAGTTAACCCCACGCGCAACCCCCGAACCTGGGGGGGCGGGTCCTGGTTTAAACCCCTGGCCTAGCGGGCCGCTGCATACATTGGTTCACCTCTAAGCGGTTGCTGTAAAGGCTATCCAGAGGACGCCGCGAGGAGGCTGTAAGACTACTTGACCTGTGCATTTAACAGGGATCGTTGCTGGTAGCTCAACATGTTGTGAGCAGTCCCTAGATGCACAGGCCCATGCCAGAGCTTTAAAATTCTCGGCTACAACATGAGCATCAAGGTTCATGTTCTGCATACCCATCTTGCTGCCTTCCCGCTAAATCTAGGTGCAGTCAGTGATGAGCAGGGTGAGCGATTCCACCAAGATCTAAAGATCATGGAAGCACGGTATCAAGGCAGATGGGATGAACGTATGCTGGCTGACTGCTGTTGGAGGATCAGGCGAGATTGTCCACAGAATGAACACTCCAGGAAAAGCTACAAGCGAAAATTTGTACCTTAATACGTATGGTTGCCGTTTGGCTAAAGAAGTTTACTACTTTTGTGAAAAAAAATTATTTTCTTTGATTGAATAAAACATTTTGAATAAAAATATAATATCCTGTAGCTTAAAAAGTTGACGTGATAGACAAAAACTCATTTTCATATTCAGACACCAAAAAAAAGTCAAAAACAAGTGTCGGGTCTTAGTCAAGTGTGTGTTCCCCCGTGTTATCTAAGTAACGTTTTTTTTTTTGCTTTGTAAAAGTGCCTACACAAAATAGACTCACTTAAAGACAATTTCTTCTTAAAATCAACCCCAAACTAGTCCCCTTCCTTCGCCAACATTCTACAATCCTTGTCTCGCGGAAGAGAAGTGATTGTTTCTCTGGAGAACTGAAGTGTGGAGGAACTTGTGAGAGGACCGCCTATAAGTAAAAAATTGATCCATTGAATAAGAAGTGGGCTGCAATGAGATTCTCTAAATACCTCTTCGTCTTCGCGCTTTTGTTTGGTAGTGGCTTCGCGAGGTTTCTTTATTCTTGGGAATTTAATTGAACTTTCTCTGAACTAAGATTTAATGGAAATAAAGAATATATATTTTTTTACAAATTTTAACATCAAAAAGTTTCATTTATACATTTATTTAGCAAATCCTAAAACCTGTTAGGACTTATGGCGCACAAGTTTGGGGTTGTACCAATGCAAGCAATATGGACATAATGCAGACTTTTCAAAATAAGGTGCTTAGAATTATCGTTAATGCACCAAGGTATATCAGAAACGACGATATCCACAGAGATCTTGGAATATTACCAAATTTACTTCAAGATCCAGTTAAAAACTTTGCGTATAAACATAAGCGCCGCCTAGAAGGGAACACAAACTCTGCAGTTCACCCGACCCTTGAGGAAACTAATGTCTTGTGCCGCCGCTTCAAAGGACTCGACACCTTGAACTCGTGCGATAGTATTCCACATACGCCATGTGGTCTCAGTTTACTCCATTTCATCGTCGTTTACAGCCTTTTGGCAGATCATCGTCCAAATGCCATATCGACCCACGATGTGTTCGTGTGTGTATTAACAAAATCCGATGCGTTGGAGCGATTTTCACGACATCTGAATTTTCGAGTACTTTTGCATATTTGCGTGTGGTCTCAGAATATTCCACATACGCCATGTATGCAACCATTCCATGGTTGCGCTGTTAGCAGGAACGTTCATTGGAGGGTAACCTGGCGATCAGTACCTAAATCATAAAATGCAAACTACTGGTTAAGTGCTTCACTTAGCTGTAGTCTTAAAAAAGGGAGGTAGTTTAAGTGAGTAAAAATCTCACACTTCTTATTACTTCTCCTACCTACCCACGGAAAAAGAAGAAATAAAATATAAACGCCGATGTTGTTTAGAAACAGCACGTCGATTGTGACCAAGCTGGGAACTTATAAAAGCATGTTCTTAGACAAAATCGCTCTTCATCGACCGAAAGGACAAATGCCCAGACAAAGACGAAATGGAAGGGAATAAGTCTGAATCTGTCGACAATAACTATGAAACGAGTGTACAAGTCATTATGCAAAAACTAATTTTAAATAGGTTAATTATTTTCTTAAATTAAATTACAATTGATATTTAACTAGTCAAATCTTTGGAACTTTAACTAAATACTCAAATGATGGTAATTTAAGGGCATTCTGTCATTGAGCCTGATGCTACTCTTCAGCTTCAAATTGATACAAAAAGTTAAAACTGGCGTGAATTATTTCTTGATGTTCCTGATTGTAAGTGGTTAGACAGACCAACTGAAATATCATCCAACACCTTTAGAATATTTTCGTGGGCTTACAAGGCCTGAGCCTGAGCCTGAGCGATGATCTGCTGGAACAGATTCGAGCACCGTCTTAGTTGGTGCATTGACGTCCATGCGCTCGATGTGGCTAGTGCAGTTGACGGATATTTGCCTGCCGGTCTACATCCATGCATTGTGCTCAAATATTCATCTTCCTCGCAGACGGGATCATATTATATCCGATATAGTTTCTTTCGAAGGCACTTAAAAGTGGCTCTGCATTTTTGCTTAATCACCAGCTTTCGGCAAGTCTGGCAGAATTAGACTCTTCTGGAGCATGATCTTGGTCTTTCGAGTTGAGCCCAGTTGTTTTGGCACACCGAAGTAGCATCGGTTGCCAAGGGCGATTCTACGTGGATCTCCACCAAGATGTCATTCGGGTTCAAGTTTGCCCGAGGTAGACAACTCCAGCCCATGCTAACCTGGGCTTAGTTTCTACCACAACCACTCATGTTGTGTTATAGTTCCAGGAAGAGTGGATTTTTGCCGACTCTAATTGAGAAGGCTTTTCTAGACAGGAATACTCTCTCTGTATTGTCAAGTACTTCAAAGACCGTGAATTATGAAAGTGATCGAAAATGGAACCCCCTCGGTTTGCGACAAACTCCATTCCTACCTCAAAATTATACTGTCCATCGTAATGTTTTGTCCCAGGTGGTGTGCGATGGAACGTGTCTTGATCGACAGCATATACCTTCTTTTGTGCCCATTGACAATTGCTGTGAATGCTGACAATGACGACGAGCAACAGTTTGACTGACTTGTGCAGTCACACGATAGGCTAGGAAGTCCTTGAGTACGATGAATCGCGTATATGTTAACATGGTACGACATATGTAACTGGATCAATTTTCTCGGAACTCCTCATTCTAGTTTATAAATTCTAGACACCCAAGTCCAGGACGGACGGATGTCTAAAAGGCTTCTTTATATAATAATAATAATATGGGTGGCGCGACAGTCCGAGGTGGACCTGGGCCTAGCTTCTCAGCAGCCACTCGTGTTGTGCGTGCTATTGTTCTCTCACGCGTGGAAGGGACCTACAGTTTAATGCCGACTCCGAACGGCGAATTTGAGAAGCTTTTTCTAGACAGGAATACTCTTTGAGCATTGTCAGTGACTCGAAAGTGGTGGAAGCCGTGAATTATGAAATTTGGTAGATTGGGGATTCGAACCTGGCACCCTCCGCACTTACCCACTACGCCGCGGCTTCTTTATATCAATGATAATTTATTGATGAAAGACAAATCATATCCATATTATCAAAGTCCACCCTTTTCCGATTTATCCGACGAGACAATTTGAAATTGATTTCACCAAAAGAGCTGGATTCGTTGGATTTGCTCGCGATTGTTCGCTTCAAAGGAAGAGCATGCTATGAGTAGCTTATCGACCACTAGATTAGCCGCTGTGCATAAAGGAGCTGATACATGCTTCAGTAGTTATAGTAACTTGGATATTAATTGGCTAAGTTAGTTCCCATTCGGTCAAGCAAAAAAACAATCCTCCGTACAAGGAGTTCCATTTTGAGTCCTTTCTTCGGAAGGTAATATTTCATAGCTCGACATAGGCTACCCACCTCATGCGTTGGATCGGTAGACGCTCATGATTCTGTACCGGCCGTACTTCTTCTTCTTCTCTCTTTATTTGGCGCTACAGTCCGGGGTGGACCTGGGCCACAAGCAACAAGCCTCTCCAGCTAGCATCGTCTCTGGCTAGCTGTCTCCATTGTTGCACGCCAAGTTCGTTGAGGTCCTTTTCCACCTCGGTGCGCCACCTCAAACGCGGGTGTCCTCTGTTACGTTGTCTCACAGGTTTGGAGTCCAAGAATTTTCGGACCGGAGCCGAGTTGTTCATACGCTCGACATGGTGTACCCACTTCAGGCGTTGGATCCGTAGACGACATGGCGCTGCACAGCCCGTACATATCGTGATTATATCTTCTTCTCCAAATACCGTCAACGCCAACAGGGCCAAAGGCAGCACGCAACCTCACTCACTCGTTGAGGACAGTCCGGATGTGGATATAAAGAGTTTTCCAATAGGGACTTACAACTTTGAATTTAATTTGTGAACGCACTCTTTCACTAATCATCAAACTGTCACTGTCAATTTATTTTCCAAACTCATAGTAAATAATGGCAAAGTACAACCTCAGCAAATTATTAAAATTTTCTACCAAAATTCGGAGTCGGTGACCACAACTTTAAGAGCATTCATTCCAATTTTCGACGAATCTCATTTTTGGCTCAATGCAGAATATGCGTAATTGGTCGGGTGAAAATCCACATGTGCTTCCTGAATCACCACTTCATCCACAAAAAATAACTGCTTGTTACGTCTTGCATGCCGGCGGCGTCATTGGGCCAGATTTTTTCGTCGACGTTAACGATCGTCACGTTACTGTGAATGGTCAGCCTTATCGCGCCATGATTACCGATAGTTTTTGGACCGAATTGGAAAATATGGAATTGGACGACACGTGGTTTCAACAGGATGGCTTGCGGCACCACAGCACACGTTACAATCGATTTATGGAAGAGTAAGAATGCGAGCGTGTTATCTCAAGAAATGGGCCAGTCGATTGGCCGCCACGTTCGTGCAATTTATCGCAGCTTGACTATTTTCTGTGAGGCTACGTTAAGTCATTGGTTTATCAAACAAGCCGACGACGTTGGAAGAACTCAGAGGCACTGTTGAACGCGAAATATCGGCAGAAATGTGTGGCTGAGTAGTTGATTGGATCCAACGAATCGACCGCTGCAAACGTGCCCGCGGTGGCCTTATGAACGAAGTCGAGTTCCATTCTAAAATGTTTTGATTGTACTTCAAGCCGACAAGTTTGAAGTTTTTGAAATATTTCAAATGCTTATTTTTTTTTTAAAAGTCCTTATTGGAAAACATTAGGTCTGTTCCCGTACTTTCTGCTCAAAATTGTGAAGACTGTCATTTTTTAAGGAGTGGGGGAAAAATCTCTCAGAGAGAAGCAAAATCTCAAGAAAGTACGGGAACGCAGTTTTACCAAATGTGTAAACTGTCATTTATGAAGTGTCAAGTCTGAAATCTCACATGCATATGTACATACATGAAATTATCACATACATACGAAAACAAAACCAAATGCACAGCAAACTATTTGAGTGTTTGACACATTAATTCATTTGACATAAAACCAACAAACTGCCAATAGAAATTTCTTGTGTTAAAATGGGCAGGGTGGGGAAAGTTTTTACTCTCTCGAGAGAGCGCTCATTTGACATAAAAAAACCAAATTTTTGGCGTACGGGAACAGACTTTCGTAGACTTGTGTTGTTTATTTTGGGGACGGGAACAGACCTATTTTATAATATAAAATCGGTGGCATTACAGCCCGCAAAGGGCCACCACACGTGTGCTATTGTTCTCCCACGAGAACGGCCAAGTTTGGAAGCTTTTTGTAGACAGTTATTACTCGCAGTGACTCGAAAGAGGTGAAACCGTGAACATTATTTTTGGTCGAACCGGCCGAGAATCGAGGCCAGGGACTGGGGCTAGGGTTCGATGCACATACCCACAACGCCATGGCCACCACGATCCTTTCATTGCATGATCTTATAATCTCTGGAAGCAAGATGTGCCAAGAAACTGCCGCTGTATTAAATTTTTTGTTTCCAGTCATGGCGCCTCAGTTCGAAGCTAGTAATCTGCACGATCAAACACCGTATCTGTTAACAATCAGCGTTTATCAAGATACCTTCTGTCACAATGTGAGCTTATAATCAGAGGCAACTTGAAGTGCAGTGTGCTTGCTGCGATAACCACCACAAGCAAAGCTTGCAACTTGAACCCTGTAACGTGTTCTGGTAATACACATTTTCAGCATCAAGGAATGTCCAAGACTTTTGTTGCTGAAACCCCGAATCTTGCCAATCAACTCCTGAAGAGGCATGAAGCGAATCTTGGGGGGTAACCTTCAGATAATCCCAGTCGCCTTGAACGGTCGCACTGCTGTAGAGCCGCCTTAACAGAGTTATGCTGTATGGTAGGCGTTTTCGAGCCCACTCAAGTCAATCAAGCCGATCGACTCATTTGCCATTCGAAATAGATAAAGACTCAACTCAACGACCATTTAGCACTCTTGCCTTCTAACTTTCTATCAATCTACCTCGAGTGGATGCACACACTTCAAATGCAAAGCGATCTGAAGCGCCCCACCACGCGCAGCTTGCTCTTAATTAACTTTTTACGTTTTCTTTCCAAACCAACGATCTCAAGATCCATTCATTACCGAAAAAGTATACAAACCATAAGCGATTCGATTCGATTGTCTGGTGCATTGGATGGGAATGTCCATCGGACTCGAGCCTCAGTGCTGTGGCCATGTGATGTGGGTTATTCGCGCGCGATAATAATTTGCATTCCTTCCCCGATCAGATGGTACGCCTCTCTGCGCATTTCGCACTTGTATCTTTTACATTTAACAAGCATATCAATCGCCTTCAGACACCATTTAATGCGATTTTACCGGTCAATACCGCACCTTTCACGCGCCGAGTTCTCTTGAAGCGGCGCTCACGATGTAACTGCCCATTAATCGAACTGACACACACACAGTGATTGAGCATCGGCTGATCTGAAAGATGCTGCTTGGAGGGCGTCGGTGAGGGCGAAGACGAAGCGCAACCAGATTCTACAGATATCGGGACGGCCTTCAGAGCTTCATGAAGTTATGGACACAATTTCACAAGACACAACACAACAGCAACTGGTTTTCTTCTTAGTGACTCTTTGTTATGATGCTGTGCTGTTGCCTCACCTCACCGCAAGCCACCGCAGACGCTGGGTTGTGCTGCTGATTGTTTTGTGGGCATGCGAAGAAATTCTTTAAACACTCGCTTACACCGCTATCGATGAAGCTTGTAGCGATCATTTTTATTGGCTTGTCAATCGGGTGGCGATGAGGAAGGGTGTTAATTTCTCAGTCTAATGGGAAAGGTGCATCGTCAAATGATGATGATGAGAAGGAGGTGCTGCAGAAGGATTTGGTCGAGGTTGGGTACAAGGACGAGGAAGATTACGAGCACGAAAACGAGGACAAGGACCAAAAGGAGATTCAGGACGAGCCCGATGACGGAGAGAAGTAAGATAAGGCGCTGAAGGAGCAAGAGCAGCAGAACGCTGAGGAGAAGGATGATGAAGGGGACTTGGACGAGGAGGAAGACTCGAGGACAAGAATGAAGGGGAATATGAGGAGGACAACGACCACGACGACTAACAAGTTGTCGACGGAGGCCGAACATAAGAATAAGGAATGACATGCCTCTGGTTGGCTGACAAACGTAGATATTTTTTATCATCTAAGAGTATTTGACATTCAATTTTACAAATGAGAGTCCATTTAATGCCATCGCGAGGTTTACTTTTACTGAAACCTCAACAGTGGGAAACCTCGAGTGGGTCGCCGTGGCGTGGTGGGTCAGTGCGTCGACTCTTACGCAGAGGATGCCAGGTTCGATACCCAAATTGACCACCTTTCATATTTCACGGCTCCACCTCTTTCGAGTCACTCCTGTCTAGAAAAAGCTTCTCAACTTCGCTGTTCGGAGTCGGCATTAAGCTGTAGGTCCCTTCCACTCGTGAAAGAATAATAGCACGCACAACACGAGTGGTTGCTGAGAAAGCTAGGCCCTATGGCTAACTACGATCGCTGTGTCGTCCGCATACAGTACGGGGTATGCGTATGCGGACGACACAGCGATCGTAGTTAGCCATAGGAGCGTTGACGAAGCTGCGAAACGTATGCAATTAGATTTTAACAGAATCGTAGCTTGGTGTCACGACCATGGACTAATTATCAACGCACTTAAGACAAAGGTAATGCACATTCGCCCGCCGCATATTCCCAGAACAAAACTTAAGATAAAAATGCACAGCGTAGATTGTTTGCACAGACGTGGCTGTGATGGAATAACAGAGGACAACGATGACTGCACCGAATACATAAGTTATGTGTCAAAATATAAATATCTAGGGCTGACGATTGACTACAATTTTAAATGGAACTACCATTTAGAGCTGTTGAAGAATAAGCTGTGCCAATCTGCGTACGCCCTTTTCCACCTGCGCAAATTCTGCACACCAAGAGTACTGAGGCAGTGCTATATGGGCTTGGTGGAATCTCACATAAGGTACGGCATTCTGGCAGGGGGAAGAGCGTCTCAAATGCAATCTCTGCAGAAAGTGCACAGAAGACTCCAGAAACTTGTGCTAGAAACAGGAAGCCCCAGAGATGTTCAACCAACACGTCTGCTCAACATCAGCCATATATACAATCTGGAAATCTTGGCCAACTTCTGTGACGACAACACGTACAGGACCCAGACGCAGCAAATGGTGAACACCAGACGACAGACAGCAGCAGCTATGTGAAGTTCCGAGGTACTGGAATGAGTATGGTCGAAGGACTTTTAAGGTCACAACTCCAACCATCCTTAACGAACTCCCAAGGGAAATTCGCAACCTACAAAAAAGAGACATCGTTAAAAAAGCAAAAGAAATATATTTAAACTCTTAAAACTAAAATGTAAAATGTCACTGTAAATCCAAAAATCGTCATCTATTATATTCTTGCGTAATATCTGTAAATTGAAACAACTCTTAATTGTTAATTGTTGTATTCAAAACTGTTTTACTTGAATTTCAACGTATATATATATTTGCGACTAGTCATCTGCAGACAAGCCATTCCGGCTTTGCAGATAAACAATGAAAAAATTGCAAAATAAAATTATATAATAAAATTGAATTGAAAAAAAAAAATTGGCCCTCTACGGGCTGTAGCGCCACCCATATTATATTATATAAACCTCAACAGGCCGTTCCCATCCCAGTTTTTCAAGCGTTTTCAAATATCATTAGCTGGCAATTTTGAAATATCCCACAAAACAGCTGTTTGTTGTCAGGAAATAGTGGCGTTGAGAACACCAGAAAAGCGAGAAAATCACAAAAATTACCAAAATAAACTAAAACTCAAGCTGTAGGTTTGAAAACCTCTCACGGACGAATGAACTCCGTTCCGCCGAAAGCGGAAGGTTTCGAAATCCCGAAAATGTATGGCGAAACCTTTGAGGTTCCGATAAATTCGACGAAACCTCGCGATTTCCTTTGATAGCATACCGTCATTTCTATGTTTCCGTGTATTCACTCTATTGTGATTATTTTAACTATAATTACGGTAGCCATATTTTATAACTCCAAATAGTGAACAATAGAAAAAGTAACAAATTTCATTTTTGTATTTAGTTTGATTAATGATTACTTTATAAAAAGAAACTAAAAAAGGACACTTTTTAGACTATCAAGGAATACAGTAATTGAATCTACCAAATATGTTCCCAAAGTTACATAACTATGGTGTCTACCGAAGTCTTTGCGTATCGATTACCATCGGCAAGCAGAGCACGTTGAGGATTTAGATAATATCCCAGGCATCGAATCGAAGTGAGTCTTCCTGTTTTCTGCAGCTGTGAACAACGACGTGAAGGGCATCTTTCAGTTCTTGAAGAACGAAATCGAAACCATGTACTGAAGTGACGTTGGTAACAACGAATCTAAATCTAAGTCCAATGCCCATAGCCCAACAACAGCATCGAGTCTCCTTGCAGCAATATTTATTCTGTGACAGCAAAATTACCATTGCAAAAAAGAAGGATCATTTTCTAGGTCGTTTCTGTGCGTCAAATGCAAAGGAAGACACATATCAGCACTGTATAATCCAGACATCTCGCTCATCGAAACTAGAAATGAAGTATTACAGAGATGTCTGAATTCTACCTCTTTTGCCCCTTAAAATTGTTGACAACTTATTTTTATAACGTTTTCGTTTTCTTAACCCAAACCAGAGGTTCAGACGGCATTTACGTTATTTCGTGAGTAACCTTCAAAAATGCATGAATATCTGTCAAAAAATTACTCAAATTCGTTGATGGACTAGGCGGTAATCAGCTGTGAAGTCGGCCATCTCTGTAAACCTTCATTTCTGATCGAAACAGATGTCAATACTGACAGCCAGACTCAGGCGCAACGCAAATCAGTAAGTTCATGTGCAGAGATTAGGGATAATAGAGATATCCAACGCAAAAGTATTGATATTCCCTTTTATTTCACAAATACTCTTACTCAAACCATGGATCCACCAAGCAATGGCGGCCGATTCGTGGATTTTAGCTGGAAATTGCTGCAGATTCGTGAATTTAGTGGGAAAAATGGCGGCAGATTTTTTAATTTGCCCACAATCCATGTACGATCCATGTAACATGTATGAATGATGGAATTATTTCACCTCAAATTAATTCAAGTATATAGGAATTTTAACTGGTCACTTTGCTTCCTCGATATTGACGTGGATGCCGCTGCTGATATGATCACAAATATTCTTCTGCTGGGCATGAGAACTTTCATTCCTCACAGAATGAAGAGTATCAAGCCCAAAGTAAACGCATGGTATGACTCGAGCTGTAAAGAGGCTATTAGGATGAGAGAGTTGAATTTCCGGACATACAAAGCCAACCCTACTGAGGAAAAACGGAATAAGTTTAAACGGGCCAGAAATGACTGCAATGCAACTATCAGACGTGTGAAATACTCTTATGAGCAAAAGTTGAGGCAAAAAGTGCTACAATGTCCCAAGGGTAGCAAAAATTTTTGGTCATTTGTAAAAAACGTAAAGAATTACGCCTCGTCTTCAATTCCCACGCTCATTTACAATGGCATTCCAGCTGTCAGCTCCTTAGACAAAGCTAATCTGCTTGCGGCTCATTTTGCAGCTAGCTCAACACTGCCAGATTCCAATTTGTCTCCACCTGTACTTGAGAGCGTTGATTTCACCATGGGACAAATCCACTTCCGCACTCGTACAGTTGCAAGAGTACTGAAAGATCTCGACGTGCACAAATCCGCTGGCCCCCTATACTTCTGAAGAGGTGTTCTAAGCTTTTTCATCTATCCTACTCTTTAGGTCTCTTTCCGAGCAGATGGAAAACAGCATTTGTCCAGTCAGTCCCTAAAAGGGAATCTACGTCACCCACCTTGTACCGACCCACAGCACTTACGTCCCTTCTCTCTAAGGTCATGGAAACGCTGATAAATCGTCACCTTATGGAATATCTTGAGTCGCGGAAGCTTGTCAATGACCGACAATATGGTTTCCGCAGCGACAGGTCCACTGGTGATCTGATAGCTTATCTCACCGAAAAGTGGAAACAGTCTTTGCACAATGCAGGCGAAAGCAAGATCGTTGCGCTTGATATTTCGATAGCATTTGACAGAGTTCGCCATCAATCTCTCTTGTCGAAAATGCTTGCCTATGGTATCGATGAATCTTTTCTTCTTGGGATTAAAAATTACCTTTCAAGTTGTTTGTGGATAGGTTCAAGCCTGATATCCACCAAATAAATGCTGGTGTTCCCCAAGGCTCAGTTCTGTCTCCGATACTCTTTCTCATTTTTATAAATGATATCCTGCCTGCTACTTCTATTGCCACTTCTATTTCCATCCATTTCTTTGCTGATTACAGCACCCTCAGCTTCTCAAATTCGTTCCAAGACTCACGACCCTGCCCTTCGGCCGTAGAATTGGAACGACAGCGTATGTTAAGCCGATCTTGACAGCACACTTAACTGGGAAAAAGACAGTAGAGTGGAATTGAATGCTTCAAAAACTCAATGCTGTCTGCTTTCACTCAAGCGAACCCCAGGTTAATCAGACATTTTACATGAATGGCGCTTGTGTCGATGAAACCGGAAAACCCTGAATCCTTGGTATGATCACATATTTGAGTTCGACAAAAATGCTGCGAAATGCTTAGGTTTCCTTAATCGACGCAAGAAATATTTCACCTCTTCTGATTTGGCTTTAATTTATAAGGCGTACATCCGCCCCAAGCTTGAGTATAACGCTCATATCTGGTGTGGTGCCAACAAGACCACCCTGCACCTACTTGATAGAATCCAAAAGCGAGCGAAACTTATAGGAGACAAAAATATCTGAGAGGCTTGCTGGTTGAAGCCCAGGGACTGCAGCGCCATCAGAAGAAGAAGAAGAACAGAATAACATCCAAAGTCATTAGACTCGCTCGAACATCGACATACCGTCTCTTCTTTGTCCGTGTCTTATCGTTATTTCAACAAACGATGCTCAAGTCAGCTAGGCAACTGCATTCCTCCTCTCCATGAATTCACCCGCAATACCCGTTTCGCCAGGAATGCCCATCAATATACCCTTAAGCCTACTTTTGGGCGCACAGTTAAATTCGGAGACTCGTTCTTCAGCCGCACTACATGAATATGGAATGCTCCACCCAGCCTAATATTTCCCACAATATACAATTATTCTGACTTTATTTTGGGACTACATTTGTTCTATTATCGATGGAATCGCAAGCCCTTTCAATGGCCGCATCAGTTTCGCTTCCAGTAATTCAACCGGTTCAAAGCGGTTGACTTGTTTGAGTAGACAAAGGACTTGTCGTACGTTAGGAAAGGGTGGTTGACACTTGGGCCAGTGTAGCCTTGTTGTGTTACTACGGATCCACAAACCATTCGGAGCGATACTAACGCTTCTTAGTTTCAGCCAAGCCGTTAGAATATAAGGCGTCTAAGTGACTTCTTCTACGTGTCGGGAGTGGAGTACTGTCACGGGAGTGGAGTACTCTCCCGGGAGTGGAGTACTCTCCCCTAAGTGACTACTTCTACGTTTCGAGAGTGGAGTACTCTCCGGGGGTGTAGAGTACTCTCCCCTAAGTAACTACTTCTACGTGTCGAGAGTGGAGTACTCTCCCGATACGTAGAAGTAGTCACTTAGACGCCTTATATTCTAATAGCATAGAAGATGTTCAATAGTCCCTTCATCTTCCTCATCTCTGCAGGTTCTGCAAATGTCATTGTATTGGATACCTTATGTCCTCGGTTATAACACTGATCAAAGTTCTCAGATACGGCCTACACATCCTAATCAAGCTGAGTGAGTGCTTTGGATCGAGAGTTTGTGCTGCCAGAACTGAGCAGCTGTGTCACAGTAGTCTCTGCCTTCTCCGCCTAAAGGACTTTGCAGTGAATTAGTATTCGGAATGACAACAGAATATTTAGATCTTTAGAATAGCCACCCCTCCAGCCGTTCCCACTCCTTCGCGCATCTTCGATCCATCTGTGAAAATTCGCAGAGGATCATCCAGCGTCTCGTGTTCGGGCTTTCAGGTTAGATTCGACTCCCTGCCCATACTGTTCGGTAGCAGCTTCCGGACTTCTTCCACCGGTTCAGTTCTGCTGTGTGCTACGTAGAGGCCTGTCATTTGAAAGTCCTCTGAACTGAAACAGAAAGGCGTTAATCGGGTTTCTTAGCCAAAAAGGCTGGTTCTCGGGTCACCTTGGTTGTTGTTACAGATCATCTTTTAGCCGGATGGGTGGATGGCGCCCGGTTTGAGTCCCAGTGAAACCTAAACCTGAAACGCTTCCCTCTAGTTTTCAAATCTGGTCCAGTCACCATTTGCCATTCTTGTAGTGGATACCCAAGCTCATTTATAACGCCGAACAGAGTTCTCAGATTCGGCCTACACATGCTGATCATGCTGAGTGAGCTCTTTGGATCGAGAGTTGGTGGTGCCAAGACAGAGCTTCCTTTGTCACTGTAGTCTCTGCCTTCTCTGAGTGAGCGCTTCGATCAGTGGCAGTAGACTGACTGTGGGTATCACAATGGATATCACAATGAATTCATTAGCAGCCTCCTTACCTAACCTAGCCCTTTTATCTGATGACCGTTAATTCATCCTTGTATGATGCATAAGTCGATAATTTCCGTCCTGGGCAGAACCAGAAGATTGTTCGAGGCACATACCTGAGAAATTAACTCAAAAAATGAAGTCCGCTGTATTCTGAAAAACTCATGAATTCAATTTAAACAATTTGATAAGAACAATGGCAAGATATTGCAACTATTACTAATGCATACAAATGGTTGTCAAAACTTCTTATTTGTGATTTACGCCTTATTTATATTTTTACTATTGGTTAACTGAACGTGTGAATGCATTATTAATTTGTATTCATATGCAAAAATTCACACTATGTTGTACATTCATTAATTATGTCAGATTGTAATTTGCTCAAAGTCTTAATGAATCGACTTCATGAACATAAGCTTTGTTCGTTCGTTTACCCCTCGATTCTGTGTTGAAAATTTAACACCGAAATTTGAAAAAACGTTCAAATAACGAGCGAATTTTCAAATAATAACTCTAATTGACCCCATTACTAAGCTGGGGAAGGGTATCAGCTGTTCTCATGACACGGGACAAAAAAGCGTACAAAAACGCTGTCAGACGAAATCAAGGGGCAAGGGAGGTAGAAGTTGGATATCTCTATTATAGGTTATGTCTGTTCATGTGCTCAGATTTCAAAATAGAGAGTCCTCTTGAAAACCGCGCGATGCATGTTGTTTTTAATGTTTAAGTTATCGTTTTTAAGAATCGAAATTAAATACAGAACAAATAATGGACAGCTTTTAAAATAATGAACATTTTTATGTTTTAGTATACAAAAAAGGCAGAATGTTCCACTCAACATCGACGATGATCGACGAGAATTCCGTCCCCCCGGCTTAGACGAGGTCAAGATAGCAATATCAAGACTGAAGTCTGACAAAGCTGCCGGTGCGGACGGACTGTCCGCTGAAATCTTTAAGGCAGCTGGAGATGATCTGGTTCTGTCATCTGTAAGATATGGTCGGAGGAGAGCATGCCCGATGAGTGGAATCTCAGTATCGTTTGCCCGATCCATAAGAAAGGAGACCCCTTTGACTGCGCCAACTATAGAGGGATAAGTCTCCTGAACATCGCTTCTCTGCCGGCGCCTGAAGCCGTTTATAAATACCCTGATAGGTCCATATCAGTGCGGCTTCAGGCCAGGGAAGTCCACCATCGACCAGATTTTCACACTACGGCAGATCCTGGAAAAGACCCAAGAGATGCAAATCGACACCCACCACCTATTCGTCGATTTCCAGGTCGCGTATGACAGCGTGCATAGGGACAAGCTATACAACGCCATGTCTAGTTTTAACATTCCTGCCAAACTCGTCAGGTCGTGCAGGATGACAATGGAGAATTCGCTGCTCCATCAAGGTCGGTAGCGAACTCACCGAGACCTTCAATGTCAAAAAAGGTTTTAGACAAGGCGACGCGCTGTCATGTGATTTCTTTAACATCATCCTGGAGAAGATCGTGCAAGACTCACACGCCAACACTAGAGGCACGATCTTCCAGAAGTCCGTACAACTGCTAGCATACGCGGATGACATTGACGTGATTGACAGAACACAGCGAGCCGTCAATGAGGCGTTTGCTGGCATTTAGGCGGAAGCGGCTAAAATGGGTCTAGCGGTGAATGAGGCCAAAACGAAGAAAGGACACACAACATCGACGACTTGGCCAAAACGTCACCATAGGCAGCTTAACTTCGAGGTAGTCAAGGACTTCGTCTACCTCGTCTCCGCAGAAAATAGTACAAATAACGTCAGTACCGAGATCAAACGCTAGTAACTCTTGCCAACCGCTGTTTCTATGGGCTCAAGAGCCAATTGAGTAGTAGAGCCATCTCTCGAAGGACCAAGTTAACGTTATATAAGACCTTGATCATCCCAGTCCTGCTGTACGGCGCGGAGGCATGGACAATCTCAAAAGCGGATGAGGAAGTCCTTGGAATCTTCGAGAGAAAAGTTCTGCGTGCGATCTTTGGTCCTGTTTGCGTTGACGGTTTCTGGAGGAGAAGATTCAACCACGAACTGTACGGGCTGTACAGCGGCATGAGCCTAGTCGGGCGTCTACGGATTCAACGCCTAAGATGGCTAAGCCCTGTAGAGCGGCCCGAAGAGTCTTCGACTTCGAACCCGTGGGACAACGCAACAGAGGACGCCCGCGTTTAAGGTGGCGCACCCAGGTGGAGAAGGACCTCAACCAACTTGGCGTGCGACACTGGAGACAGCTTGCCAGAGACCGTGCTAGCTAGAGAGGCTTGTTGGTTGAGGCCCAGGTCCACCCCGGACTGTAGCGCCAAATGAAGAAGAAGATACAAAATAATTCATGATGAACATCGTCTTCAAATACAGAACTATTCATTATTATAATGAACGGATGGACACTGTAACTATAATGGACATAAAGAGATGTGACTCAAAACTACGAATATGTGTGGCGCTACAGCCCGTAGTACTAGCTCCCATAACAGTTCTGGTTCTGGTTGAATGAATGTTAATAATTAAAATTCATGAATCACGAGTGAGAAAGAGCACGTCATTTTTAGTCATACATTTTATAAACCAATGCCTTTACTGTAACCCGTTGAACCAAACTTAAAGTACCACATTTTAACAGTCTGCCTTTGCATTGACGGTGCACTCAAATCTTACACTTCAGACCTACATACATGAGGACATCTTAAACTTTTCTTGACTTGAACCACCTAGACGACAAATCGTCTCTATTTTCGGCGTCAATCGTCCTTGCAGAGATATATGTTTTCAAAGGCTACACTCAGACCTAACAAAAACGCTAAGAAGCTCTTTAAAAAACCTCCACCATATCCCGATTACGCACTTCTTACAGTTCTATGGATAGTAGCTTGAAAGCAGAGGCAGCAGTTGGAAGCGACGTCTTCTCTAAACAAGTCTAAAATTCTACCAGGCGTTGTGAATTTTTTGCTGTCACTTAAAGATCATAGCGATTCCTGGACCACTTCCAGGAATTCAATTCCGACCAGGCTGTCTGAACAGATAGTGATATCCAGGTTGGCATTTTGTTGACCTAAAAAAGTAAAAAAAGGCGCAACATAACATTTAAAAATGCATTTATTAACAAATTAGAAAAGGAATGTAAATGCACATTTTATAATTGTAGAATGGGACCACCAAAAAATAAAAATTAATAAGGATTAAATAAAAATATTATAAAAAGTACCTGTTTTTTGTAAGTCTTCGAATTTTTTTGGCTGGACTAAAAACTTTCAATGTGGGTTGCCGGGACGTAGTGAGTTGTTGCGTTGACTCCTACGCAGATGGTGCCAGGTTCGATCATCGAATTTACCAGTCCACAAGTCTTTTTGGTGTTATGTGATTTTTTGGCTATATTGATTTTTTTTGCTGTATTTAAGATTTTTCTTGGACTCTTGTTTAAGATTATTTTTATATATACTTTTGTGCTTGACTGTCAACTGTCAACTGTCAACTGAGCGACTAATGTCATGACTTAAATGGAATGTAACATCCGCACACCAAGTAAACACCATCGTGGACAGCCAGGCAGCCATTAATGCACTAGAATCGGTCTTCCTGAATTCAGAACTCATAACAGACTGTCGCCCATCTCTCTTGCATTCGCCTGATCCTGTCGCTAGACAGGAACAATCTGACAGACACAACAAATCAGTCCCTCTCCCGTAAGCAAACCCCTCTCGTCATTACCAAGGAACAGTAATTGAATCAACCAACCAAGCCAGTTGACTTGCAAGCACATTACATGCAAATCCTCCAAATTGATCTGGCCGAGGCAAGATCCAGTTCGAGGTACATACGAGCATAAGCCATGTAGCTGGTTTCATCACATTCATCACATTATCTCTCGAGAGATCACGTCGGGAGATTAGGCGTCATCACTTCTGCAGAAGCTGAACAGGCATAGAAGAGAAAGAAAACGTGTAGCACCTAGTCTGCTCTTTCTCAGCTCTGATGACTCGCCGACACGAACTCCTGGGTGTTCACTTCTTCAAGCTTGGCGAGTGGCTTAAGTGGGGTACTAATCGCAGACTTAATCCGCATCGTTCTCATCTCAGCTGCGGATGGTTCCCCACCGGTGCTTGATGGATCACATACAAATGAGCCGAGTGGCAGTTCAACGAACCAGCCAGGTCTAAGTGCGGTCGATGAGCTACACGAATCGGCAGTGGCTTGGCTGTGGGGACTCAGGAGACTCATCTGCCTGACGTCCTGAGGCACGACAGGAAGCCAAACAATTCTAGACTTTCATGGAAACTCTATTTGTTGAAGAAAAGGTCAGTCGACCACTTGGCTGACCCAGGATGAGGTGGTTGGAATAAGTCCTTGGGCATAACATCTGGTGTCGATGGCAGAGGATCGAGTTGCGTGAATATCTCTCATGCGTCTCTTCAGTGGATCATGCGGATCGGAAGATTACAATGATGTCAGCAGTTGTACACGCCTTGTAAGAACCTCAAAATTCCCTTTCAATCCTGACAAATCATTTAAAAGTAAAGCCAAACTTTCTTAAACCTCCGCTCGCAATAGACACACTCACTCATTCGAATTCAATTCACTCAGCGTGAAGAGATCAACAAATTTGACACATTTCCCAGCCCACTTGCACGGCGCGGCGGTAACCAATTACGCGTGACAGGAAGTTCCACCTGCTGCCGCGTCGAAAGCGAACATACCCAACCGACATAATCACTCCCAATCAAGACAACAGCATGCGGAGTATAATTGTTTCAGACGATCTGATCTGAAGTCTACAAGCAAGTTCCCGATTAAATTGGACGCAAGCCAAGGGAATGAGATCTCCACTCAAGCGGTACACACCTCAAGGCATACCTTCGCAAAGCACGCGCCTTTCCCTTCTTGCTGTTCCGTAATTCAGATAAAAATCACTTTTCAGACAACTCACACATTACCGCTGTCAGTCGTCACTCAAGGGTACGTCCGCATCTTCGACACTTTCTCATGCAACTGTCAAAGAATTTTCAATTAGTGCATGAAATTCGATTGCGCCGAGCTGTCGGCGCGATAAGCCTCAAAGCCATTCATTTGTTTTGCCGTAATTATCCACAAGCCGAGTCTGAATTTGGGAAGTTCGAATCGACGGCTGTTGTGTCGTGCCTTGCTCCGGAGAGCAATTGACATTTTTCATAATTGCTGGCAAGAAAAGAAAGTGAGATTCGCAGTTCGCACACCGTCGTGTCGTGTCGATGGCTGGTGCTACCTGTCATACATCGGCTATCGGTTGATCTAGTACAATGGAACGTTTAACACGGCGCGGTGCGGCGGCGGCGAATCCATTGACAGTGACAGCGTCGTCGTCGTCTTATCCAGGGGCTGCGGCTGCGGCTGCTTAGCGCCTGTGCGACATTGTGAATGCGAGATGAAAATTGTATCTGGGTTACGCCGAGTTAATTAATAATCATTTAAACGCTGTCAAAGCGGCAGCTTTGCCAACTCGTCGAAATGCAAATGAACATTGTTAGAAATCCCAAACGCTTTTTGTATGTAAATCGCATCTTTTCAAGAATTCCATGAGCCGCCCAAAGAAACCCTGCAAACCGAAAACAAAAAGACACACGACAAAAATAAGAGAAACAAATAAAACTAGTTTTGACATTAAGTGTGAACTTGTTCACTGTCCACTGTCCCCACTGCGGCGACAGTGCCTCACTCAAGGGCACGTGAAAGTCATTTTGACAGGTTTCGTTGGACAATTACGACGCTGGTGCTTATCCGATCGATAAGCCTACATCTGTCAAGAGGTAGCGTTTATCCGTGTCAATACGAAAATTTACAGCCGAATAATTGACATGTCTCCCTTGTTCGATCGCCTCACTTGACATTGATCCACTTTGCGTTGGGGAGGCGGTTGCTAACTTGCTAAGTTGGTAAGTTGCTTTACTTAATTTTAACTTTGCGCACATCCGTGCCCAGTGCGCACTATTGCAAATTAGTGAAGTCTTTTCCAAAAATAGCGGAGGATTACGAAAGTACACGCATGCGCGGTGAATAATAAGAATAGTTGTGTCTGTTGAAACAGCGATTTGACTGCTGGACAGTGGATGGAGAATGTGCGGTGTGCGGTGACAGTGGAACGGAGTGAAGTTGATTGCCATTAAGAGAACTGGTAAAACAAACAGAACGGGAATTACGTGTTGTTTGCGGTACTGTTGACCTCAGAGTTGATTTTGGGCAGAATACTTTGTGGTGTCTCTGGGTGGTTGCGCAGAATGTACAGAAGTCGACTGACGGGTTGGATGTGGATCTGATGGCGTCAAGTTTGTTGTTTGCGTAGAAAGGAGCAACTAGAAGCGGAACTAATTGACGGTTGTCAATGGTGACGGTGGAGATCGTTGTGCTGGGCGATCGACTGGTGAGGTGACTTTGGTCATAAAATAAGTGAAAGAGGATTGGAGACGTTGGAGGTGGTGGGGTTTATGATGATGAGATGTGAAGGCTGTTGCGAAATAATGGGATATGGGGATCCAGCTGGTATAGCCTGGGGGCCTCTCCAGAGTGGTAAACTCTGGAATTGTTTTTTACGTGAGCGTTTTGGCTATTAGAGGAGACCGTTCAATAAGGTATTTTAGAGACTGCAGCTACTAAGCATAGGCGTCTGTGAACCCACGTCTTGTATGAGGGGCCACCTGACGCAAAGCCCCGTGGAAAATAAAATTTGACTGACAGGCCATGATAATAAAAGCAGATCGACACTCAGTCAATTTCAAGAATCCTCAATGCACAGACAGGACCTGTACAGCGCCATGTTTAGTTTTGGCATTCTTACCAAGCTTGTCAGGCTGCGCAGGGTGACGACGGACAGTTCTTGTTGCTCCATCGAGGTGGGTTACGAACTTGATCTTAAATGTCAGAAAAGGATTTAGACAAGACGACGCGTTGTCATTTTCCACCATCAATCTTGAGGTCGTGAAAAACCCACTCGCCAACACAAGAGGCTCACATTATTGGTATACACGGACGACATTGACGAGCTTGGTCGAACGCAGGTAGTCGTCTGCTGCCATTAGATGGGGGTGGCCAAAATTGGTTTAGCAGTGAATGAGGGCGAAACGATGTGTGAGTTGTAATTAAGAAAGGACACACCACATCGACGTCTTGGACAGAGTGTCACTTCCAGGTCTAGGACTACGCCTAGTCAGGCCCATACCACTGTATGGTCTCGCGATTTGGTTGATCAATTGCAAACCGCTCGACGACTGTCTGAGCCCACTGCTTCTTCCACTGCTGTCGGTACTGACTACGCTGCTTCCAGTCGAGATCAAGCTGTCTTGCATCCACGATTACTTGGTCTTTGTACAGGAGATTCGATTTTCCTATCCTTCTCCATCCAGGAGGCTCGGATTCGAAGACCCTCTTAGCTGGAGCATTCTTGTCCATGTGCTCGATTTGGCCGAGCCAGTGCAGTCGACGGATCTTTGCCCTCCGGACTACATTCACATCGTGTTACAGCTCGTAGATTCCTCGGTAATGTCTTCTCCTCCATTCACTTTCCTCGCAGACGGGACCATTTATCTTCGAAGTCACCAAGAATCAGCTCCGCAGTTTTGCTTATCGTCCAGCCTTCGGGTCCATATAGCAGGACTGGCGAAATAAGGGTTGGGTTTGTAGAGCATGGTCTTAGTCCATCGAGTCAGGAGTTTTGACTCCAGTTGTTTGACCGGTTGCCAAAGGCGATCCTACGTCGGGTCTCCACAGTGATCTCATTCGTGGAGTTCACGTTTGCCCCGAGACAGACAAACTCCTTCACTACCTCAAAATTGTAGCTGTCGATCGCGATGTGTTGTCCAAGGTAGTGTACGATGGAATACAGCATATACTTTGTTTTATCCTCATTGACCTTAAGACCAACTCGTTTCGCCTGGTCTTCAGTCGCTATGAAAGCCACGGTGGGAACGCACGACGATGTGGATGTCATCTAGGTATCCAGTAACAGTTGGACTGACTTGTAGAAGATAGTGGCTGTGTGTGTTTACAACTGCATCTCCTTGCCGAAATCTGGTGCAGGTTTCAAACAGCAAGGCACAACCGAAACAATTTTCTCGGGATCCTGAATTCGGCCTTCGCATCAAATAGTTCCTTGCGATGAATGCTGCTGCTTTAAAATCGATGAAGAGGTGGTGTGTATCGATCTGAATCTCGATAGTCTTCTCCACAGTTTGCCTTGGTGTGGAAATTTGGTTTAAAGTCGATTTGACGGGCCGGAAGCTGCACTGGTACGTGGCGATAAGGGTGGTGTACGGGCTTAGACGTTCACACAGTACGCTGAAGAGGATCTTGTAGGCGGCGTTGAGCAAGGATATACCTTTGTAGTTGTTGCAAGAGGTAGGATCGCCTTTTTTGTGGATGGGGCATATGGAGCTGATACCGTAGGATACCGTCTTCCCAAATTCTGCAGATGATCTGGTGCAGGCTCCCTACCAGAACATCGCCACCGCCCTTGAACAGCTCCGATGGTAAGTCATCTGAGCCTGCGCCTTCGATGTTCTTTAGCCTTTTAATGGGTGTGGCGACTTCTTCAAAGCTGGGTACGGGGACTACTTCATCGACTTGAGTTGGGATTTCTTGATTCCCTATCACCCTCTCCTGGTCAGGACCCTTGTTAAGCAGCTGTTGGAAGTGCTGCTTAAACTCATCCACTATTCGCTGAGGGTCATTAACCAGGTTACCCTCAAAGTTTCGAAGAGCCTGGGTGCCTTTCCTTAAGCCAGCGGAGGAGCTTTTGCCATTTTTTTTAAAAAGGCCCGGATTTTCTGTCTATCCGTAGACTCTTCGATATCCTTGAGCTGGCAGACTGTGAGAGACCTTCTTCTTCTCCTCCCTTCTTCCAGCCCGGTACTCCTCTTGCGCTGTGCTTGTTTTCCGTTGCAGTGCTTTTTGGTATGCTTCGTCGTCCGTCATATCACGGGTGTCTTGCCGGAGTTGATAGGTAGCCTAGGGTGGTTCCGGCTACCTCTTTGATGGCCGAGCGGCAACGCAGAGAGTCTCTCACTTAGTTGCTCTTCGTAGGCTCTGGTGATCTCCGGTGTGCTAAGGCCTGTCCTTAATCTTCAGCCCATAGACCCATTTACGACCAGCACGGCGATAGGATTGAAATCGTTACTTATGTGGAAATAACTCTACTCCACTCTACTTAACAGATCCACACACGAAGACACCGATCTCTAAACTCCTCTTCGAGAAAGATTTCTCGCCACTCTCTACTGCTGTACAACGGTCATAGGGTGCAAATGGGGACTACAACTCCTTATAGCCCACTGGCTATTTGTTTCAGTAGTCAGACCCATATTATGGCGTCGCAATTTGGTGGACTGCACTCTACAAGAAAATTAACCTCATATCACTCTGGAGCGTGCAGAGGATGGCATGCATAGGTATAAGCGATGCACTAAAGACATCCTCCTCCGAAGCTCTGAACAGTGTGCGGCTTATATTCCAAGTGTCTAAACATCCAGCTCTTTCCGTTTACATCATCACTGTTGCGTGGAAGCTCTGCCCTCTTACAGATGTTCCGATGGCCAGGCGGCGATCAAATCTCTGAACTCAGTCATTCTCAACTCCAAGACTTAACTTAATTGCAGCCTCCTAACGAGATGGGCGAGTATTTTAGCATCCATCTTCTGTAGGTCCCAGGACACTGTGGCATTCGAGAGAATTGCGCTGTTGATCAATGATCAACTGGCACCGGATGCCTCATTACCAAACAACTCTGGCCTCCGATCGCCCGCAAGCGATCGCTTAGTCTGATTAGTTTGAGAAGGCGTTGCAACAGGGCATTGCGCCATAGGAACTCACGCCCTCAGACTTGGCCTCCCATACAACGACTTCGACAGAAGCTGCAGAGACGAGGATGACGAAGAAACCATTAAACACTTGTTATGCAACTGCAATGCTCTCTCTCCCGCCTATTTAGATTTCTGGGAGCATACTATTTTGATAGTCTGTGTCGAAGATCTTCTTCGCTTTATTAAGAGCACTAACTGACTTGCGGAATAGGTACTCAGTGATCCGCTTGGTAGTACAATGGGCCTATGTTGGCTCAAGTGTGGCTGCTGTCCTTCCGTAGAGCAGTCAGCCACTTCTGCACAACCTAACCTAAAGTTTTCTCAATCGTCATCTCTGATCTCTGAATTCAGTCAACCTCAACTCCAAGACTTCCCTTAATCCAAATTCTATGCGTGCCGGGACACTGTGACATTTCAGAGAATTGCGAAACAGACTAACTCGCTAGAAAGTGTGTTAGTTCTGTACTCAAACACATCAACGCTCGACCCAAAACGATCGCTCAGCCTGATCAGAATAAGCAGTCCGAATCGTAGAGCCCTCAGTGGCGTTGTAACTGGGCCTTTGGAACTCACGCCTCTAGGCTCGACGAGAATGAGGATGAAACTATTGCACATCTGCTGTAATTGAAGTGCTCATCTTGAAGCCTACAGTGACCTCCTCCGTTTAACTAAGAGCACAAACTTGAAGAAAATATTATAAATCCACGTGGGCTGGCTAAAGTGTGAGTGCTTTCCCTTCTTTACCAGCAATCAGCCACTTCAACCTAACCTGACCGAATCCAAGGCGGTGGTGCCATTTGTGTTTGGTTGTTCTAATTGTTCAAAGGACGGTTGGATGTAACAAACTGCATAGAGGGCGGATGTCCTTCTTGTGTGAGGGAAAAGGTTGTACCACATCTACGGCCTGGCATCCACATAAGTTGTATATTAAAAACCTTAGTCAGAGACAGTCGGGCAAATAAAGGTTTGTTCGTGAGTTGAAAACTACCCTCCCCAGGTATTTTACTGTTGCCCGGCTGTCTGAACGCAATTGTTTCTGCTTGAAAGACGCTACAACATTCACGGAGTTGACTCTGACACACACCTCTCGTCCTATGGTCCATTTTCTACGTCTTAAAGGCCTTCTTAAGGCCGATGTACTGCGTACCCTTCAATGATCCACAAGACATTTTCTCTCTTTCTTTCGACTGAATACCACTCAACATTTTGTATACACAATGTGATCTTTTGCAGTGAGACTCACTTGTTTTTTTCAATCAGCTTCAATCTCTTAATCCCCACATAAACTTTGACAGTTAATGACAGGCGATTAATTTTCTCTTCACCTCGCTGCACTTGGCAACTGCCTTCGCTCGTTGCAGTCACCTTGTGTCACGATGTGTAGCTTGGATTACACCGATCTTGGTAAAGATACACAAAATATCGCACACCACCAAATGACTGGTTAATGAGCTACATGAGTTTGAACATTTTATTTGCTTCCAATTTTGGCCAGCTTCTGGATTCGGAAGGATGTGGCGGAGGTTTTATTTTGGTTGGAAATGCCACTTGTTATTCATGCTGTGTGACCCTAACTCTGTAAAAGACTTGCACAATTTGATGAGTAATTCGGGAGGCAAGTGTATATACGGGAGATCGATTTTAATTGCACGATGGGCCTATGTTTGTCTTCGGGCAAATTAACACGTGTGCTCATTTCGCTGGTTTCTTTTCTCTTCATTTACTTGCCAATGACTGTCTGATGGATCAAAAATGGATCCAAAATGGTTTTGCCCACCATTCTTGGAACTGAAAGACGTACAAATATTTTTGGAATATCTTTTTTGGGGCAATGGGTTCTTTAAACTGATAGCAGTTACCGACACGCCAACAGTGATTTGTTTTTCTGTTTGTTGTTCGTCCAATTCACGATGATTCGAAGGAATGCTTCTAAGATAAGGGATCTTTAAATTAAGATCAGACGCCTAACAAAGAAAGACACTTATGTCTCTGGCCCGTTTGTCTCGTTTCTCATACAAGCAGGTAGGCCACTCGCTAGTGTCGCGTCGTATTATTCTAAGAAAACGCCAAAAACACATCGAGTGGCTTTAACATTTTTAGCAAACTAATAATGATAGTCGGCTTTGTGGCATTTAATTTCCTTGTGAGCAATAAAATATGTAAATTCGACATTAATTCGTTGACTTTTTTGTAAAGTTTGAACAACAAATTTGCTTTGTTTTCTTGAAAGGTCAAATTTATAAGCAGAAGCACTGTCAAATGTCACGAAGGCATTTTCGTTGGAAGATCAAGGACAAACTTTTACCGCTAGGCTCCATATGTCAAGTTCCGTTCATTTGTCGTGGAAATTCTTGTTCAGTTCATAAGGCATAAGCAGGAAATTAATGATCAGAAATGGAATACTCGTGAGAAGAACATTCGCTACTTTGAACGGAAACTGGTCTGCTTACGTCATAATGAGAACGCGAATGAATATGCACCCGTATTTAAAAGAGTGTCGCAGATGTAATTTTCGTATTGATTTCGAGAGAATAGAACATTTAATCTTTTTAAATAAAATTGTTGTTTGTTTGCGACTTGGTTTTTCAGTTTGACAGCTGAAGTGCGTCAATGTCAAACACATGATCATGTCATGCATGATTCGTGGAGAAAAACAAAGGATATTTAAACTAATTCTTGTGTTGGGGCAGGGTGGGGAAATTTTTTACTCTCTCGAGAGAGCGCTCATTTGACATAAAACCCAAATTTTTGGAGTACGGGAACAGACTTTCGTAGATTTGTGTTGTTTATTTTGGGTACGGGAACAGACCTATTATTGTTCGATAGAAAACCTCGATAATTCAGTCCCCATCTTCTTACATACCAACAAGTATTACCTGCTGTCACTCTCTAGTGGCCTTCCAGTGACTGAACACTCAGACCCGGTGTGAAGGTTTACAAAGGGGAAATGAGTCTCCAGAATAGATTCTCTGTGTGCCCTCTCTCCGGTGGTCCTGTTCAAGGTGGGACAAATCCAGATAAGTAATGAATGAAACACAATAGTGCGCTGCGCCAGCCGACTTCATGTTACGGAGAGAGTGCGATAACGCACTACGTTGAAACGATTACTCAATTTATCAGCTGTTCTGTCTCTCATCAACCAAATGAAAAATATTGCTGCCTTTTTGCATACACTCATTTGAAATGACTTTTGTCGTTAAGTTATTTTTAATCAGCTGTTTTCATTTCCCAAATGACAGTTGACTCAAAATACTCTCTCTCTCTCTCTTTCAATCAATTTGGAAATCTCTCTATTTGGGAGAAAATCTATCTCAAAGCGCACCCCTCTGTCCAACATGTTGAAAAATGACGTGCGATGGACTTTCGTTAGGAAGACCACCATCGACCAGATTTTCACACTACGGCAGATCCTGGAAAAGACCCAAGAAATGCAAATCGACACCCACCACCTTTTTGTCGATTTCAAGGCCGCATATGACAGCGTGCATAGGGACGAGCTATACAACGCCATGTCTAGTTTTGACATTCCTGCCAAACTCGTCAGGTTGTGCAGGATGACGATGGAGAATACTCGCTGCAAGGTCGGTAACGAACTCACCGAAACCTCAAAAGTCAGAAAAGGTTTTAGACAAGGCGACGCGCTGTCATGTGATTTCTTTAACATCATCCAGGAGAAGATCGTGCAAGACTCACACGCCAACACTAGAAGCACGATCTTCCAGAAGTCCGTACAACTGCTAGCATACGCGGACGGCATTGACGTGATTGGCAGAACACAGCGAGCCGTCAATGAGGCGTTTGCTGGCATTGAGGCGGAGGCTGCTAAAATGCGTCTAGCGGTGAATGAGGGAAAAACGAAGTATATGCTGGACACACAACATCGACGTCTTGGACAGAGCATCACAATGGGAAGGTATAACTTCGAGGTAGTCAAGGACTTCGTCTACCTCGGCTCCGCAGTCAACAGTACAAACAACATCAGTACCGAGATCAAACGCAGAGTAACTCTTGCCAACCGCTGTTTCTATGGTCTTAAGAGGCAATTGAGTAGTAGAGCCATGTCTCGAAGGACCAAGCTGACTTTATACAAGACCTTGATCATCCTAGTCCTGCTGTACGGCGCGGAGGCATGGACAATCTCAAAAGCGGATGAGGAAGTCCTTGGTATCTTCGAGAGAAAAGCTTGCTGCGTGCGATCTTTGGTCCTGTTTGCGTTGACGGTTTCTGGAGGAGAATATTCAACCACGAACTGTAGGGGCTGTACAGCGACATGAGTCTAGTCAGGCGTCTTCGGATCCAACGCCTAAGATGGCTAGGCCATGTAGAGCGTATGGACAACTCAGCTCCAGCCCGGAGAGTCTTCGACTCCGAACCCGTGGGACAACGCAACAGAGGACGCCCGCGTTTAAGGTGGCGCACCCAGGTGGAGAAGGACCTCAACCAACTTGGCGTGCGACACTGGAGCCAGCTAGCCAGAGACCGTACTAGCTGGAGAGGCTTGTTGGTTGAGGCCCAGGTCCACCCCGGAATGTAGCGCCAAATGAAGCAGAAGTTCGATGCTGTATTTTGTACATGACAATTGAATTGTGTGCGCAAACGCACGATTGTATTTCAGGCATAACTCGGTCGTAAATGCTAAAGCTAATAGGGTATTCAGCATAAATGGCAAACTTCTGAACTTGCTAGCCCTTGATACGTGCTGTGGATCTCTGTACTGCCGGACCCTCTTTTTCTACGACATTCAATCCAAGTTCCACTTATGCTGTTCCTGACCTGTTGGGTCTAGGAAATTGTACCTCCAATGAACGGCTCATCAAGATTTCTCACTCTCTCTCACACTATCTCTCTCTCTCTCTCTCTCTCTCTCTCTCTCTCTCTCTCTCTCTCTCTATCTATCTCTACCTCTCGCACGATGTACAGTGAGCTTCCTTTTTTAACCAAGCTTCCGGATCGCTTCGGGTGGATCGACCCACAGGCCGTGCAGACGTGGAAGCTCGGCAGCAATTATTCCTGTCTTAGCCTTGTGCTTGAGAAAGGCATCCTGGCACCACGTTGCCTTGAGGCAGAAAAGTACGTTTTGAGGTTAGACTCACTACTCCAGGAGCACATTAAGCTTGTGTCCTTTATAAACCAAGGCGCAGCTGATCTTTGTAAGCTCGCAAATCGGTGAATTGGAAAAGTCCTATAGGCTGGGTGCAGAAAGGTCCAGAACAAGAGGGGCTGCCAGTTTTAAGATCCGGTGACCGGAGATCGGAAGTCTCCACCTTTTCACAATGTATCGAGACATGGATTTATGAAATTCCAATCCAGAATTAGTAAAACCCAAGATCAAGACCAGATCTTGGAATCCCTAGTCCTCAGGTAGGTAGGTGAATGTGTTTCCTTAAGATCTTACATCCTTGGGTCACTTAGAGCAATATGTTCGGTCTATTGTGCCCTTGATGGATGATGTGCCGTAAGATCTTCTTTTGTTCCTTATTCTTCACTCAACAAGTCATTCAGTTTACTTTATTGCGACTGGGTGGCGCAGTTGATAGAGTGCCTGCCCCTGGTTAGCGGGGTCCCGGTTCGAATCCCAGCGAAAGCAAAGTTAATACGCTTTTACCTGGTTTTCAAATCTGGTCCAGTCACCATTTGCCGTTGGGATCAAATTAACAGCACTATCGCTGGAGTAGTCAATAAGTGGTAGAAGTCTGCCTATGGGACCAATATGGCCCAAGTGTGCTGATGAATGCACTAGCAGCCCCCCTATCTAACCTTACCTGTCCTTCAGCTTTGGAAAGAAGTGGTTTCCCAAGAACTGTTTTTGTTTCTTGGGCATTCCCAAAGCGAATGTTGGATAGATTCTATTTCTTCCTCAGTCGTTGTGTAGTATATGCAGTCGCGAGGCGTGGTTGCCGTGCTCTGGCTCTAACCAGGGTTTCGACTTCCAGTTTTCTTCTTATGGAGCAAAGCGGTGTGAGTGCGCAATCTATTGCCCGAGTGCTCTTGTTCCTTTCCTTGGATGCCAGTGTGCTCCCATACCATAGGGTCACCTTGTTTGCCAAGGATATTTCACAGACGTTATTCATAACCTGCCTAGCTTCTACGTAAAAATGTCGGCTTTTATTGCCGTTTGGCTGTCGGAAAAGATGGATTTGTTGGCAATGTTGAGTTCTCTCAGCGGAAGTGCTGCTTCGTGTATCGCAGCGACTTCAGCTTGGAATTCCGCAGTCATCTCTTAGTGCCAGGGATTTCTCTCTCGCGCGCCTGTACCAGCATTTGTTTTTGAGACTTCAGTGTACAACTAGTATTCCATTTCCGGTCTGAGAAATACATGTGGAAGGTCTTCTCAGGGCCTAATGTTGGTGGCAGGTAGTTCGTTTCGTTGTGGTCGTGTGGCGCTATCCATCCTTTGAGTATGGAAGGGTGACCGTGTGTTTTTTTTCCTCCAGCACCCCGCCCCTCTGCAGAACCGTGTCTGTTGCTACAGAATAAGTCGGGGGGATGAAGGAAAAGAAAAGCTTCGAGTGCTGCGGTTGGTGTTGTTCTAAGACAATCTATCTCTGGTCCTTACTCGGAAGAAGGGCTACCTTGCCTGTATTCACCAGGCGTCTAGCTTCTCCAGACAAATAACTTGGGGCGCTATTTTGGAGCCGACTGGCTTGAGAAAATTTTGCTTTCATGACTTCGTCGGGCCATCATTCGTCTTTATGAAAGATAACTCCGTCCCTCGTAGTGTTTCAGTGGATTGGAAATGCATTACCTGACCACAGTGACGTAGACTTTTCCCATCGATTCACATTGCAATCCTTTTTCTTTGTACATTATACTACGATTAGAAGATTAAGGTTATCTATGACAGCATTAGTTCGTATATTTGCCAATTCAACACCATTTTCTAGAGTTTGTCAATTTCGAGAACACCTTTAACGGACAGAACACCATCAACGGCAAGAGTCATAAAATAAAACAATAGACCTTCTTAACGAAGGTAGATAGAGTAGTTGGTATTCTCAGGGATCAGCGACCAAGCTTTAGATCCAATATTTGTCCCTCAAGAATCAGACAGAGATTAAACAAGAATCAGAAATTGTGCTTCTACCTTACTATTTCTTAATGCATCAACTATGCGAACTTTATGCCTTCTCACCTCTGCTACATCTGCACAGAAACGCACATTGGTTCATTCCACACGACCCTTCACTGTAAAATCCATCAGGCCAACTCACCATTCGAATAGTTCTCCTAACGACCACCCCACGTCACTGCACACACTTAAAGTGAATTGTCATCAGCTGTCAGTGGTAATTCTCCTGTCAACATTTTTCTAATCCAACGATATTTATTCTGTGATTTTTTCTTCAAAAAAAAGGCCTACGAGCACATTAAATTACAATACAACAATTTCGTTAACCTACTGCTTTAGAGTAAGAGAAGCAGGCAAAATTCAAATCCACTCATCACGGCACAGCCTTCAAATTATAGTGATTTTATGCTCACTAGTCAGTTTCTGGGGAATCGAAAACCAATAAGTCATCATGTCTGGTTGGGATGTTTACGACGACATGAACCTGTAAATTGTTTTTGCCCTTATCTCCCAGTTGCTTGATAGTTTTATCGTGCACTCTTGTCTTTCCGCAGCTACATCACGCCCGAACGATTTATCGTTGAGCCACATGGAAAGGATGATCTGCTGATCATCGATCGGATATCAACGTTCGTTAAGGTACAGGGTAAGTGAAATGATCTATGACCATTGACCACCCTTGGTTTGTTATCGTCATCTGCGATGACATAATGTCGTTTTTGTTTTCAGTTAAATCAAATCAGCTCGTTAATCAAGTGCCAATTCGGAGGGTATGTGGAATCCTGGGAACCGTACGCTTGCTTGGCGGTCAGTATTTGATTGTAGCCACTCATCGTCTGTTTGTGGGCATTGTGAATGGTGCGATAATATGGAGGCTGGCCGGATACGATGTGATACCATACATTCCCTCAATAACACACCTCAGACAGGAACAGCGCGAGCAGAATGACTTGTACTTGAGTATGCTGCGAAAGACACTGGACACGCAGTATTTCTACTTCTCATATTGGTATGATCTAACGCATACTCAACAGAGATTGCATTCCATGTCTCCAGATTTTTTGCGAGTAAGTTTGCTGGTGGGGCTGGCGCAACGGAGATTCTTCATTGATTTGCGGTTGTTTTGTCTTGCAGAATGGCCTGTTTGAGAGAGCTGATGCACGTTTCGTTTGGAATGGGACACTTTTGAAGAACTTCAATTGTCCCGATATGAAAAAGTTTGCACTGCCTATCATTTTAGGGTGTAAGTATACAAGTTGTTTATTTTTTCTGCTGGATAGGGAAAGAGGTGGAGGATGAGTTCTGGATCATCTGGTTTTAAGGAACACACATCAGTGGGTGCTTCCAAGGCGTCATTTAACTCTAAAATGATCTCGGGATGATCTCGCGCTAGACTTACTTGTAATTTGAGGCAAATATTGGATGGATAGTTGCTCCGTAAAACGAAGGAGTATATCACGAGCTGAATTAAGCGTGCATTTTGAGGTTAGATTCTCTACGTACATTCTTGTGGTCAGGTTTGTATGGTGAACACCTGTCTGTGGGCAGCTTGAATAACTTTGTTCGACTCCGAGCCTGTGGGTAACACCAAAGAGGACATCCGCGCCAAAAGTGATGCACACAAATTAATGGAAGAGGACCGCAACCAACTTGGTATGCGCAATGGAAAGCGGCTGTCCGGAGATTGCACTAGGGAGAAGATAGGGTTGTTGGTTGAGACTCAGTTCCTCACAGACTGTGGTGCTCCACCGAGAAATAAGAGCTTATGATTGAATCCCCTTGATTGTTGAGTGAGTGTGACTGGGGACGTTGTTCAGTACGAAGTTCGCCCCGAATGTCAAAAATGAGAATTCTGTTGCAACCATTTGTCGCAACAACGCTACGCTACATTCGCCTGTTCATTTGAAACCAATCTGATCGCCTCCACTTTCAGTTACATATTCTGCAGATGTCTGGTCGGCGGGTGTAGATGAAACCCAGGCTATCGTTTCTCGACTTGCAGTCGTTAACCTTAATCACTTGGGAATGGAACACAGACATCTGGCCTTCTCGCAGGCCTTCCGTCATCTACAGCTTTCTTGGATGTGGTCTGTGTGTCGGATTAAAGTCTGCTTCTACTCTTCTAGTTCCACGCCTGTCACGAGTGAAACGTTTTACACGTCAATGCCGACTCCGACATCCTCTTTGAGCATTTCCTGTGACTCGATAGCGGTGAATCCGCGAATTGTTAAATTTGTTCGTCTTCGTCATCCCTTTAACTTCCCAAATTCCCCTAACCTCAATTTAAACCACACTGCTGTAATATTCATTTTATTCACAATCACCTCTCACTCCCTTCTAGTCGCCTGTGTGAACCAGGTAACCATCAACAGTCGCACATTCTACTGGTCGATCATATCGCGTCGTTCCATCCAACGTGCCGGCACGCGACTCTTCTGCCGTGGCGTCGATGAGAATGGCCATGTGGCCAATTTCGTGGAGACCGAGCAACTGGTGGAATACAACGGAGAACGAATATCGTTCGTTCAGACCCGTGGTAGCATGCCGTTCTTCTGGCGTCAGACACCAAATCTCCGCTACAAGCCAGTGCCGGAGCTGGTCCCAGGAAAAGATCACCTCTTGGCGTGCATGAAGCACTTTGACTCGCAACTGCAACTCTATGGAAAGCAAGTCATCGTCAATTTGGTAAGTCACACTCAAAGACACGTCTTCTTAGATACGCCCTCATTATTGCCTCGCCTTCAGATTGACCACAAGGGACCTGAGCAACTCTTGGAGAAGGCCTTCTCCACCTTTGTCACCCAGATGAACAACTCGCTGGTGCGGTACGAGTCATTCGACTTCCATCAGGAGTGCAAGAAGATGCGCTACGATCGGCTGAACATTCTGATCGATCGTCTTGCCTACGAACAGGACGAGTTCTCAGTGTTCCACCTGCGGGACGACGGTAATCTGGTGTCGTCCCAGGATGGAATGTTCAGGACGAATTGCATCGACTGCCTGGATCGGACAAACGTGGTTCAGAGCATGTTGGCGAGACGGTCCCTGAATCAAATGCTGATCAAGTTGGGAATCCTCGGCACTGGACAGAAAATCGAGACCGCTTCACCGAACTTTGAGGCAATTTTCAAGGGGGTTCGTTGCATACCTCACGGATGCCAAGTTCCTGAAGTCTGATTGAAGTTTACTGTGTTTGCAGGTGTGGGCGGATCATGCCGACGTCATATCGGTTCAGTATTCGGGTACCAGTGCCTTGAAGACAGACTTCACGCGAACTGGCAAACGGACAAAGGCCGGTCTCATCCAAGACGGCCTCAACTCAATGACGCGCTATTATCTGAATAACTTTGCAGATGGTTTCAGACAGGTAAGCAATTGGAAACACCTTGGCTGGATGTTGTTTGATCGCCTTGTTGCAGGACTCGTTGGATCTCTTCTTGGGCAACTACGTGGTTCGAGAGGGTGAAGGTTTGGGTGTACGTTCGCCGCTCGTACTGAACCGCGGTTGGAAGTATGGCACGGTAAGTTCAGCGCATCGCATCATTTCCAAACGACTGTAAACAAGTGTCCTTTCCTTTGCAGTTCCCACCAGTATTGCTTTTCGCACTGTCGATGCTCTTTGTGTCGCTGATTTTCCCCACGGAAATGCGCACGGAAAACATGCTCTTCCTGCTCTTCTGGGGCGCCATGGTCGCGGTCACTGCCACTGGGATCTTCCGCTACGGGACTGAGTTCGTCGATTGGCCACGACTGTATCCGCCGTACAAGATCGAAGCCTAACATATGGCTGTAACGCCAGTGCAGTTATATAATACAACAGCTCAACTAGATGTAGCGGATACAATGGCGATGCAACAGTAAACTATGAGAATATCCTACCCCCGCACGAAGAAAGTAGAAATTAATCGACGTCTCGAGAGAAGTGCTTTGAACGCCATTCATATTGTCTTATTTGTTTTGTTTGTTTGCAGTGTGATTTGTTGAATTTTATTTGTGACAGTTTACATAACCTTAACCTACACCCGCTCCCGAATTCCCCGCCTTGCGCCCCATTGAGGTTTCGTTTATTCCTTTCTTTTATAGAAACAAACGTTTTAAGTTTTAACTGATGGCTAGTGGACAGATTAGATTAAATTATTTGTAAGCCGAGATTATTTAGAAAAAAAAAAAAAATTGGTGGAAAATATATCCGAACAATATCACAGTTTACATAGACAATTAGAGAAACACACAAGCTTTTGCGTTTTGTTTTTTGGGGGATTTGACTGGCGGCCTAATGGGAATAGAGAGACAAGCACTGCAGACAGAGATGAAGAGGTGGAAATATTCGTTGGAGCCCGGAGTGATCCTGTGGTGGAAACTGCGGGAATTCATTAACCTTGGCTGTGCTCTAACATCGGCACTGTGATCGAACGAAATACATATATCGTATGTTTCTAGGAGGACAACTGGAGGCTGTTGTGGAATACGGATCCCACTTGGATCGGAACGCAGACTTATTTCAATTTTCCACTTAGCCTAGTGCTGAAATAATCTATAGGCTTTCTTCCTCAGTGGAGAGTGACAGAGCATCGGGCCGTGGATGGAAGTCGTCCGCTTCAAAGAATCCTGAGATGTCTGTGCCGGGTGGTCTGTTACCGAACCCATTCGTATTTTAAACAAACAGCCATCTCCTCACATGTACGACGTGTGGAATCATAGGCTTGTTAGTCCAATCCCGAAAAAAGGAGAGTTCTTTAACTGAGTCAACTGCCTTAACCTCTATGTCTCATAAACACAGCTGCTCTCTGCCGGTCTGTTAGAGCACCGACATCCATTCGTTAATAAACTGAGAGTTTCTTATCAGTGCTGTTTCAGGCCGAGGATCGCTTCGGCAGATCGTGGCAAAGACCCAAAGGATGCAGATCGAAAGCCACTACCTAATCGTCGATTTCAAGGCAACATATGACAGCGTGCGTAGAGACGAGCTGTACAGCACCATGTCCAGTTTTGATATTCGTGCCAAACTCATCAGGTTGTGCAGTTTGACAATGGAGAATTCTCGCTGCTCCATCAAGTCGGAAGCGAACTAACCGAGTCCTTAAATGTCAAAAAAGGTCTTAGGCAAGGCGACGCGCTGTCATGTGACATCTTTAACATCGTCCTGGAGAAGATCATGCAAGACTCACACGCCAGCACCAGAGACGTGATCTTCCAGAAGGCCGTACAACTGTTAGCATACGCGGATAACATTCGCGTGATCGACAGAAGACAGCGAGTCGTCAATACGGCGTTTGCTGTCATTGAGACTGAAGCAGCTTGGATCTAGCGGTGAACGAGGGCAAGACGAAATAAATGCAGTTCTCAAGAAAGAACATGCAACATCGACGTCTTGGGCAGAGCATCACAATGGGCAATGGTCAGCATCACCTCGGCTCCGTAGTAAACAGTACGAACAACATCATGACCGAGATCAAACGCAGAGTAACCCTCGCCGCTGCTTCTATGGGCTCAAGAGGCAATTGGATAGTCGAGCCGTCTCTCGAAGGACTGAGCTGACTTAATACAAGACCTTGATCATTCCAGTCCTGCTTGTGGACAATCTCGAAAGCGGACGAGAAAACCCTTCGTCTCTTGAACTGAAAAGTTGTGCGTGCGATCTTTGGTCCTGTTTGCCTTGATGTTTTTTTTTTGGAGAAAAAGATTGAATCATGACCTGTGCGGGTTGGACAGCGACATGAGCCTAGTCAGATGTTTACGGATGCAACGCGTAAGAAGGCTAGGCACATGGACAAGACTGCTCCGGCCTGAAGTGTCGACTCCGAACGAGTGGGACAACGCATTATAGGACGGCAATGCAACCGATGGCTCACACACGTGGAGTATGATCTTAACCAACTTGCGTGTGAAATTGGAGACACCTGGCTACATATCGTGCCAGCTGGAGAGGCTTGTTGGCCGAAGGAAGAAGAACGCCCTTTCCTGGAGAGAGGAGCGACACCCAATAATTGACTTTGAGTCTTGAGACATCATCATCAGAACCTTGATGGGGGCCTGGATTTGTTTGAGAATTCAAGTATCGCTTTTTGACATTATATCGACACAGTTAATATAATCGTGTCAAGTATTAACGGACATCTTGCTGCTGTTGGAAGGCTTTGAGCCTGGATTGATTGAAGTGAAGGCTCGTTGCCATGTCTAACGAATTCATCGACCTGGTTCATCTTTATGTGAAATGTTAAATGGTCCGGCGTCCAAATATGTTGGATCCTAATACCCTCGGCTATTTTAACTGCTGTTCAGGGCAGTCATTGTATGAGAAGTGACCAACCTAGGGTTTTATCGCCGCTTGGTAGTCTACAAAAGTAGATTTCACATTTTTTTAATGTTGATTGATGGCACTGAGCCAAGACAGAGCTTCTTTGAGGCTCTGATGTGTACGTCTGAATGGTGGGCGTAGACGCCTTTTCCTACGCCATCGTCTGTCCTTTATCCATCTGTGAAAATACATGTGGGGCCAAGGGAAAGGAATTAATGCAGTTTTAAACCTCTGTCTTGAATGAACATTATGGACAAAGTAGAATGTCAGTGTCCCGAGGAAATAATCCAAAAGTGCTTCGCTAATGCCCCTGCAGGCCAATCTTTAAAACCGGTTAAGAAGTTTGCAGTTGATAGCTTTTATAGTGCTACAGAACAACGTCTACAAACCCCCAGACTGTACCAAACATAGACGGAGAAACACAGATCTGATTGCCAAGGTTTCCTCCACAGCCTACTCTATATCACTCGAGGTCGACCAAGATTAAATGCACACACAAAATTACAACCAGCAAGACTTAAAATATTTTTCGATACCCTAACCTTAAAAAAAAAACATTTCCCATTCCAAAGTGGGTGGCTGCCTAGACTATAAATGTATCCCCTTACACCATTTACAAGACCATTATGAAGTCACGCTGTCACTCGACGACTGCCAGACTTAACAAACAACCACCAATTTTTTTAGTGAACTTTATTTCTATAATTAACAGGCACAAAGCATAGTCTCTACAATGGCGCACATATATTCATAAGCCGGTAAGGATTCGACGCACTCAAGAACTTCAGTTCGTTGTCAAAGCCCTCGCCGGCATTCTGAATCCACCTCCGGTCCAAGTAGTAGTCAATGCAGCTTACGAATTCCTTTTCATTGAAGTTGTCCACTCGAATCGGCACGAACGGATCCAAGTGCTCGAAGCCTTCTCTCTCGAGTAGATACCGTGGCAAGTGAGAGTCTCTGAATCCCTCCGATGCGGCCAGCTTATCCACCGACAGCACACACACTCCATTGCACCAGTCGTAGTTGGTGATGTCGACGAAGGGCTGAGTGAGAGTGACCTTGTTTGGACTCACTTTGGCTTTGTTGTCGGCGACTATTCTGGTCACTGGATGAAAGAATGCGTTGTACCCGTCGACGGCGACCATTATTTTGCATTTTCCGCCAGTAGCGTATTGCTTGAGCTCTCCTATGAGCGCGGCTATGGTGTCGGAGGCGAACTTTATTCTCGCAATGCCGTGTTCTATCAGCTCGGACAGCGTCGAGCCGGCTGGAGTTGTCTCACGCTTGGTCCACACGTAGTCCTTGGTGGTCTTCAGATCAAGAGTGGACAGGAGTTTAGCGTTCTGCGTTTTGAAATGCAACAGCCAACCGGCTGCGTCGAAGGGTAGGTCGATGAAACCCTCAATCGAAGTGGAATTCGCCGTCTCCTTGGGCCGTTTGAACCAGTTCGCCACCCACGGCACGTGCAGGATTAGAAACCCACTCTGCAGTCCATAGTGAAGAATGTGCGCCATGCTGAGGCTCTTCCCAACACCATCTTCCCCATAGAGGACGTATCGAATCGCGGGATTCTTCAAATTTGACGACTTTATGTAATCGATGACTTCGAGAGCCGGTTCACGAATCATCAAGCAGGTCTCGCCGAAGGTTTTAATTTGCTTCTCAAACGACTTGGGGAGTCCGCCATGAGTGAATAGTTGCTTCTTATCCTCCGCTGGGATCTGATAGAATTTCCCCAAGTGATTGCTGGTGTGCTTGGAAGTGTCGTTTTCCAGAGTTCTGAAATCGGCCAACTTCTGAACGGGCTCAGCAGCAGCGGTGCTGTATGAAGAAGCGATGGCACTTCGTGGCAAACGAGCTATGTGACGAATAAACATTTTTTGATCTGCAATACGAATGGGAGTGGTGAGTTTTATTTATGTAATTTAAGAATTGATTGTAAATACCTTCTTGTTATTTGTGAGCTGTGCCAGGAGAAATGCGGTGGAGCGCTGATGAAAAAACTTTGACATTTGCCATGACGTTAAATGTGTCAAGTAGTATCAGCTGAGTTTGTGTGCGACTCCATTCGACGGTAGATGGTACTGACGGGACTGCCTGAGGTTCGTGGCATACACTTAGGCAGAGAATGAAATCGATTGGTGTAATTTGGTCGATTGCTTTTATTTGCCTTTTTTTGCATCATTCTGTGTGACCGTTAATTCTTTATAGTGCGTGTAGTTCTTGCGGGATTAGGGTCAAATGCTTCAACAGGACGCCCTACGTGACGCACAGCTCACGCCACAGATAACATCACGTGGAAGTGATGTGAAATGTGCGATTTGCTCCCGTTAGACTTTTCTTGTGGGGTTTTCTGATCTGTTGTACCGATCACCACTTCACTTGCAGTTCATTGATTTTGAGAAGGCGTTTGACAGTGTCGGGATCGGGAGTTTATCTGTCGTGCCTTGCGCAGGAGGGGCATTCCTGATAAATTAATTGCAATTATCAAGGTTACATATGATGGGTCCAGATGTCACGTCTTGCATAGAGGAAGGCTCTCTGAGTAATTCGAAGTCAAACCGCTTAGGCCCAGCCAACCGCATAGGCAAAGAAACATCTGCGTTTGGGATGCTGTCCAGAGTTTGCCGACGTAATGCAGTTAGCTTAAACCAAGCTGCGACTGTTCCGTTCCAACGTTGAATTCGTGTTACTATATAGATGTGCTACTTCGAGGGTGACCACCACTATCACGAGGAAGGTGAAAAACTTTGTCAAAAGGTGCCTACGCTAAATCTTAAGAACACTGTGGCGAAGACGTATCTCTGACCAACAGCTTTATCAGAGAACGGCCCAGGAACCTATAGGACCAACCATATGACGACGGAAGTGGCACAGGATTGGTCACACTCTCCGACAGGGTGAGAGGTCCATTCCATAGCTAACCAAGCGATACAATGGAACCCGCGTACTCAGGATGGCAGGGTGCATGGCGGTCCTAGGAATACGTGGCGCAGAGCAGTTGAGAAGGAAGCATGGCAACTGGGAGAAAAGTTGGGGAGAGCTGAGGCACATTTCCTGAGGATACAGGACATAAGTAAGTAAGGAGAATGAAGCTAAAAAGCTTAAGTCTTCTTCTTCTTCTGGTGGCGCTACAGTCCGGGGTGGACCTGGGCCTTAACCAACAATCCTCTCCAGCTGGCACGATCTTTAGCCAGCTCTCTCCAACCGCGCACACCAAGTTGATTGAGGTCCTTCTCCAAGTGGGTGCGCCTATTGCGTTGTCCCAGTGGTTCGCAGGAGAAGACTCTTCGAGACGGAACTGAGTTGTCGCTCTAAATGGCCATGAGCATACGCTCTACTAGCCATCTTAGGAGTTGGTTCCGTAGACGCCTGACTAGGCCCATGTCGCTGCATAGCTTCTGCTGTTCGAGGTTGAATCTTCTCCTCCAAAAATCGGCAACGCAAACAGGACCAAAGATCGCACACAGAGCTTTTCTCTCGAAGACTCCAAGGACTTCCTCATCCGCTTTTGAGATTGTCCATGCCTCCGCGCCCTACAGTAGGACTGGGATGATCAAGGTCTTGTATAAAGTCAGCTTGGTCCTTCGAGAGATGGCAGCGGTTGGCAGGAGTTACTCTGCGTTTGATCCCGGTACTGATGTTCTTCGTATTATTTGGTGCGGAGCCGAGATAGACGAAGTCCTTGACTACCTCGTTGCTATAGCTGTCCATTGTGACGCTCTGACATCGATGTTGTGTGTCCTTTCTTGATGACAGCATATACTTCGTTTTGCCCTCATTCACCGCTAGACCCATTTTATCCGTCTCCGCCTCAATGACGCCTCATTGACGGCTCGCTGTGTCTTGCCAATCACAGTAACAGTTGCTAGCAGTTGTACGGACTTCTGGAAGATCACGTCTCTGGTGCTGGCGTGTGAGTCTTGCACGATCTTCTCCAGGATGATGTTACAGAAATCACATGACAGCTCGTCGCCTTGTCTAAATCCTTTTTTGACATTGAAGGTCTCGGTGAGTTCGTTACCGCCCTTGATAGAGCAGAGAGAATTCTCTCTGCACAACCTGACGAGTTTGGCAGGAATGTTAAAACTAGACATGGCGCTGCATAATAATAATTTGGGTGGCGCTACAGTCTGAGACGGACCTGGGCCTAGCTTCTACAGCAACTACTCGTGTTGTGCGTGCTATTGTTCTTTCACGAGTGGAAGGCACCTACAGTTTAATGACGACTCCGAACGGCGAAGTTGAGAAGCTTTTTCTAGACAGGAATACTCTTTGTGACTCGAAAGAGGTGGAGCCGTGAATTATCAAAGGTGGTAAATTCGGGTATCGAACCTAAGCTGGCCACTATGGTCAACTACCTGATCCTGTGGAAAAGCTAGCGGTGGCGGAGGCTGGTTTTGGTGTAACCACTAGTAAAATTGCGGTTCTTTGGCAGACTCTTTCCTATCTCGAGCGGGGATCGCTCTACTGAACCGGAGGAGATCCTCGTGGGTGCGAACCACATCCGGTTCATATTGAAGTCGCCTATCCACTGTTCGGCGTACGACATGGAAGATGATAGGGCATCCTTGTGGAACCTGTCTGAGGCAAATTGTGTCTAGGTAGAGGAATGCTTCGGGAGGAATAAAGCCGTTAAGGCGCACCCTTTCATGGTACATACTATTGGGGTAGTAAGCCCCAAAGATCAGACTGTTGGACGAGGTCATAGCTCGTGCAGTGGGCCTTCTGATTAGTTTAATAATAAAATTATCTACCCTATTCACGTTTGCCTCGTTGTACAAGACCTCGTTAGGGTAGTACTTCTTGTACTCAGACTCGTGTGTGCGATACAGACGGAGACAGCTCCTAAGACACTGCCTCTCGAACACTCTCATCTTTTCCATCTGGGAAGGACTCACGTTGAACCACAATGGACAACTGTACACCATAATGGGCCGTGCTAGGGCCATGTAGCAGATTACCTTCACTCTGGTATCAAGTTGGCTGCTGAAAAACAACCTTCTTGCCGCAGCAAAGGCTTTTCTGGCTTTCGTCAGAGCAATATCTACGCAATAACTACGCCACGGCGACCCACGCTGTATAGCTCGTCTTTATACACGCTGTCATATGCGGTCTTGAAATCGACAAATAGGTGGTGGGTGTCGATATGCTTGCGTCTTTTCCAGGATCTTATAGGCGACGTTAAGAAGACTTATCTAAATGGTCTCATTTTGTGTGGATCGTGTAATTTTCTTGACAGGAGTACTCCTTGAGCATTGTCAGTGACTCCAAAGAGGTGGAGCCGTGAATTTTCGGGAATCAAACCTGACACATTCTGAAAGGCGTTGACGCACCAACCCGCTACGTAACGGCGACCAATTCAAATCCAACGTGCCAGCCGGACGAGATTTAAACGATAGGTTATTCCATACGTAATGACATCGGTGGGCCTTTCAAACGAATCAAAGTGTCGATGACACTTTATGTACACATTGTTTTATTAAATTGAATGAATTTAAGGAAGCGCTTTATGATATACCCGAATTCCCCAAACTGTGTGACATCTTCAAAGCATCTCTCTTCTCTCGGGCATGATGCCGATCAATCTGTCTGCTCGCTTGTTTTCTTGGAATTTTTATGTGATAAAACATCACCGATCACGCATCACCTGAAGGCCTTCACACAGTTCCCATCTCGGACAAGACTTGGTTTCGCCTCTCCTCATCACATGTGTGTTCGTGTGTGAACTTGGTCGCCCAAAAATCCACAGCGTCTCAATGAGAAGCAATTCACATCACGGCCAGTGTACGCACCTTCCTCTACATCAAGGCAGAGCGAACATCACCGAGACCAAAAGATCTCATCTCACCTTGACGCACTTTGGCTGGCGCGGTGTGTGCGCCTGGACGGAGCAACACCGGAAAGTGAGAACTTGTGAATGAAGACCCAACCTTGGCACTTGTGCGTGAATTTATTTACATCACACAAATGGGAGTGGAGACACAGCCATGCAGGCGACATTTGACAGGGGATCCATTCAATGGCTTTCTAGTCGTTAAACTCAACCAAAAACTAAACCACTGGCCGCCTGACTGCAGGCCTGGGGACGTGGGCTTATGGCCGCAATTAGTCGCATGCGAAAGTGTGAGCGAAGCGTTCGTTGACTGCGAGCGCGACAAGATCACTGGTCACGCGGGTTTTTGTTTTGGTTCTCTTTCGAGGTGTCATTAAGTGCAGCGGCGAGTCGGTGGAATGGTTCTGTGCATTGACCTTGACGAGCCGGTTGAGCATTTGGGACAAGAGACAAAAGGGATTTGAACCGCATTGTGTTGGACTGAGGCAACACTGTGTGGACGGCAATGCTGGAAGTTGAGAGTTAAGAAGGAAACTCGTGAGGGGTATTGCGAAGACTAATATTAACATCATTATTCATTAATTGTAAACTCTTTGAACACACTCCTACCAAATGTCACGTCGTCCTAAACTTTGAAAGCTAAGTCAGCGCTTTTGCTGATTATTCTCTGAAATTTGAAAAATAACCACCAGAAATGAATTATTACAGAGATGCCCGACTTCCACCTCTCTTTCCCCTTAAGATTTCTGACAGCTGTTTTTATAACGTGTTCATAAACCAAATTGACCAATCAGAGGACGGCATTTACGTTATTTCGTGAATAAACGTCAAAAATGCATGAATATCTGTCAAAAAGGCACTCAATTTCGTCGATGGACTAGGGGGCATCTCTCGGCTATCTCTGTAATACTTCATTTCTGATAATGACAATTTGAACGTCACTAGTCAGAACATAGGACGGTAGGAGTACAAAAGTACAAAAGCTTAAGTATTGAATATATCCTTTTTTGAATTCCATTTTTAATTAATTAATTTAATAAAAGGGTGTTCTTATTTTTCCCTCCTCTCCAATAAACAATAAGGCGAAAGAGGAATGCTCACTGATCTCGCCGCTTATGTCGCCTTCTGTTCCTCATTGATTAAGTAATCTTCTTCCCCAATCTTTCTGTTATCAGCAGGAGGAACCAATGGCATTTGAGGTAGGGTGAATGGCTGTCCAGGCTAGCCTAGGGTAAAACGTTTTAAGATCCGGAACTTTGGAGGACATCATCAACGTTGCGATTCCATGCGAACGCTTGGCAGACCCACGATGAGGTGGCTGGACCAAGTCCAAAAACTCACCTGGTTACAATTGGGCTTAACTCTTGATGGCGTTGGCGGAGGATCAAGTTACGTGGAGATCTCTCGTGGGTGCGTTATCAACGCGACCCCTTTAGTGGATCATACAGATCAGAAGATGATGATGATGATAATAACGAGCTGGAAATTCGTTTCCTGCAACGAACTACGGGAGCTTTGAGTGAGCTCTGCGAAACCGGACGAAGGACAGAGCCCCCTCTTGCAGAAGGAAAGACTTCTGTCAGCCAGAATATTCCACTGAATATGGACGACGGTGAACCCGATTTCCGTCTTCTAGAGCCATGGCAATATCGAGACTGAAGTCACCCTAATTATGCCTGTGACATTATTGAAGAGATTTGTTCGCTGACACCATATATAATAATTTGTGATGATTTAATTCTTCATGAAATGACACCAAACTCTCCTTTCGCCCAATTCGTTCTCTCAACCAACACCAATGAACCCACTCATTTTAAACCAAACTGTCCGCCGTCATTGCTCGATGTAATCTTAACGAATGACTAGAGTTTACTGAAATCGAATAGTCAACTTACTGTGCCCGTGTTTCTGTACCATGATCTTGTGTTTGCCACATTTGACATTCCTGTTGTAAGAAATCGTCCATAGATTGTACAATTAATGTTAATAATTTATTTTTTGATTGTAGAAATGTTGAATGGTATAGTATATGTATGATGTTAGTGAACAAGTTGAAATATTTAACTCAAATATTAATTATCCTTTCGAAACCCATGTTCCACATCGTACTCGTGGTATTAGAACTTAAACATTTCCGCGGTTAACCCAGACTTTCTATTCCGACGATGGAGAAGATTTCGATGTACGGATATGCCCAATGAATACAAAGCCTGGAGAAACCACTTTACGCTGCTGATACGGTCGGCTAAGAGTAGCTATTATATGGCAAAATTTAACCATGATCGGTCATCAAGGTTTCTGTGGAAACAGGTGCGAGATATCGGACAAAACAATCGACCTAATGATGATAGTACAGATAATACAGATCCGGATAATACAGATCCGTTTAGTTATCCCATCCAATGTGTCTCCACCAATGACAAACAACATAAGAGAAGATGGGTTTAAATTAGAAAGAATGGATACATACTCAGTCGCTTGTGCAATATTTTCCATAAAGACAAAGTCTTTTGGACTGGACGATATTCACCCCGACTTCATAAAAGTGTTACTCCCAATCATGATCCCCTATATCACCCACATATTGAATACGGTTATTATGACTTCGACATACCCCGAACCAGACATGAAGTATTACAGATATGCCCGACTTCTACCTCTCTTTCCGATTAAAATTTTTGACAACTGTTTTTTAAACGTGTTCATAAACCAAATTGATCAACCAAAGGACGGTATTTGCGTTATTTCGTGAAAAATTCATGAATATCTGTCAAGAAAGTACTAAAGTTCGTCGATGGACTACGAGGTGAACACGGCTATCTCTGTAATACTTCATTCCTGCCCGAACTTTGGAAAAACGCTAAGATCATCCCGGTTCCCAAGAAAACAAACCCGCCTGAATTTAGGCCAATTGCTATTCTTCCGTTCTTGTCGAAGGTGTTCGAATCGATTATCAGTCGAATGGTTAAAGAACATATTGAGAGACAGTATCGCCTAAAACCCTATGCAATCAGGATTCCGAAAAGGACATAGCTGTGTTACAGTCTTGCTAAAAGTAACCGACGACATACGAGTAGCTGTTGACGGAGATAAAACAACCTTACTAGCCTTACTTGACTTTTCGAAAGCATTCGACAGCGTTAACCCGTCAATACTTTGTCACAAACTGTCCACCCAAATAAACCTTAGTAATCCCACTAATAAGTTAATCTTCTCGTATCTTACTAATCGTGTTCAAGCTGTGTTATATAACTCAAAACTGTCATCTCTTCAACACGTTATAAAAACGTGATTTTCACATTGTGGTATCTAAAGGTTCTTTTCTTGCTTCGTTATTAGCTGCGTTTTTTTGCAAGCGTATATAAGCTTAATTTTCAATTTGTACGTAAAATACACTAACAAGGAATCCTATATCCGCTTAAGTTACTCATCATATCCATCGCCGCTTAAGAAATAAGCGCGGGTAAAAACAATGCTTCCAAAAATTATTTTCTGTGTGTTCATTCTTGAATTTATTCATTCATTGTTTAGGTTGCTGTATGTGGCTTACATCTGGAGGTGTGGTTGATGTATTAGATCATTTTTAATTCTTTTGGCATCCATAAGTATGCAATTTCTTGGTATACACAGAGTGTCTCTGTTATACATTTCATTTAAGTTTCGTAAACGATTCTTCTCATTTGATGAACTTTTTTTTTTATTTTATAATTATTAAGTTTTTTTGCTTTTAAAGTGATGGTCACGTTACACAGTCACAGAACGAAGATTGTGACCATCAAAGATCAACCATCACTAGCAACGACTACACCCCTGACTGCTTAGCAAATGTCATAAATGTCGTCGGTGCTGCCAAGATTTTATGATGAATCATTGAGCGCCGTCGATCGTTTTTGTGTGGACTTATAAATTAAGCGTATATACGCTTGCAAAATAACACAGCTATTGTTCTCAATGTTCATTAATGATCTTCCTAAAGTGTTGTCTTATTGCAAATACCATATATACGCAGATGATGTTCAAATCTTCCTAAGTTTTCCTCTTGGTATGGTTGTAGATTCAGTTGCAAAATTAAATGAGGATTTGAGCTCAACTACGAAGTGGGCGTCTCGTGTGTAAACAAAACGCTTTTCAAAGTGACAGCTCCAGCGACTACAACTGCGCCTTGTGGCCGCAAATTCGCTTCGATTTGACCGTAAATTATTGACCACAGAGCGTCAACCGTCAAAATTACGAAGTGGTCTCACGTTTAATCCTGACAAAACCAAAGTCATTCCATTTTTTAACACCATCCCTTCTTTTCAAACTTTCTCTCCATTGACCGTTCCCAACCACATAGACAGTTCCTAACCACATAGACAGTGTAGTATCAAAGGTATATGCGTCTCTTAGAGGCTTGTCAATCAACAAATTTGTACTCTCAATCAATTTAAATTTAAAACTTGCCAAAGCACTCATAGTACCAATCTTAACGCACGGCTGTGAATTATTTTCAGACTGTGATCATTCTTCTCTGCAGAAATTGAACTGCAGAAATCAACGCGACTGCACGTTATGCCTTTAAACTCCGAAAATTTGATCATGCCTCAGAACAACGTCGCACTCTCCTTGGATGTGAAGTGGAGGCATTTTTAAACTGCAGCACGTGCACCCTTTTATTCAAAATCATTCATAATAAACAGACTAACTATCTTTATGAAAAAATTACTGTTTTGTCGATCGCGTCGTCATATCACGTTGAAACCTTCTGTTCATGCATGCCTAACGTCGCTTAGGCATTTTTTCACTCATGCCTATGGAATCATCTACCTTCACAGGTACGGTCCAAGACTGAGTGCAGACAAGCTAAGCTTGTTTCTCTCACCTCTTCAATATGAACCGAAATAATCCCCTATAATTAAACTTTTTCAATTTGGTAGCATGTAAAATAAATTCCAATACAGTAGAACCATGCTCTTACATTTAAAATTTCTGAAATTAAAAATCGAAATATGAAAATGTATCATGTCACTATCATGATGCAATTAATGCAATATTTTAGGCCCTGTACTTAGACAAGAATATTAATTCCTAAAGTACAGAGATCTGAAAACAATAAAATGAAAATGAAGTGAAAGTCTAACAAAGACGCCTGATAAGAAGGCCGCCCTATACCTCCTGTAAATCCACGGCACGTAAAGGCAGCGCAGGAGCTGTACGATCGACTCCCTCGGGTACTTCGACGGACACTTCTTCTTCTTCTTCAGGTGGCGCTACAGTCCAGGGTGGACCTGGGCCTCAACCAACAAGCCTCTCCAGCTAGCACGGTCTCTAGCTAGCTGTCTCCAGTGTCGCACGCCAAGTTGGTTGAAGTCCTTCTCCACCTGGGTGCGCCAGCTTAAACGCGGGCGTCCTCTGTTGCGTTGTCCCACGGGTTCGGAGTCGAAGACTCTCCGGGTCGGAGCTGAGTTGTCCATACGCTCTACATGGCCTAACCATCTTAGGCGTTGGATCCGAAGACGCCTGACTAGACTCATGTCGCTGTACAGCCGTACAGTTCGTGGTTGAATCTTCTCCTCCAGAAACCGTCAACGCAAACAGGACCAAAGATCGCACGCAGCAAGCTTTTCTCTCGAAGATACCAAGGACTTCCTCATCCGCTTTTGAGATTGTCCATGCCTCCGCGCCGTACAGCAGGACTGGGATGATCAAGGTCTTGTATAAAGTCAGCTTGGTCCTTCGAGAGATGGCTCTACTACTCAATTGCCTCTTGAGACCATAGAACAGCGGTTGGCAAGAGTTACTCTGCGTTTGATCTCGGTACTGATGTTGTTTGTACTGTTTACTGCGGAGCCGAGGTAGACGAAGTCCTTGACTACCTCGAAGTTATAGCTGCCCATTGTGAAGCTCTGTCCAAGACGTCGATGTTGTGTGTCCTTTCTTGATGACAGCATATACTTCGTGTTGCCCTCATTCACCGCTAGACTCAGTTTTACCGCTTCCGCCTCAATGCCAGCAAACGCCTCATTGACGGTTCGCTGTGTTCACGTCAATGTCATCCGCGTATGCTAGCAGTTGTACGGACTTCTGGAAGATCGTGCCTCTAGTGTTGGCGTGTGAGTCTTGCACGATCTTCTCCAGGATGATGTTAAAGAAATCACTTGACAGCGCGTCGCCTTGTCTAAAACCCTTTTTGACATTGGTCAAGGTCTCGGTGAGTTCGTTACCGACCTTGATGGAGCAGCGAGAGTTCTCCATCGTCATCCTGCACAACCTGACGAGTTTGGCAGGAATGTCAAAACTAGACATGGCGTTGTATAGCTCGTCCCTACGCACACTGTCATATCCGGCCTTGAAATCGACAAAAAGGTGGTGGGTGTCGATCTGCATCTCTTGGGTCTTTTCCAGGATCTGTAATGTGAAGATTTGGTCGATGGTGGACTTCCCCGGCTTGAAACCGCACTGATAAGGACGTATCAGGTTGTTGACGAATGGTTTTAGGCGCTCACCCAAGACGGCAGAGAGGGTATTATAGGCGATGTTGAGGAGACTTATCCATCGGTAGTTGGCGCAGTTGAAGGGGTCTCCTTTCTTATGGATCGGGCAAACGATGCTGAGGTTCCACTAGTCGGGCGTGCTTTCATCCGACCATATCTTACAGACGAGTTGGTACATGTACCTTTCCCGCTCATCTCCAGCTGCCTTAAACAGTTCCGCAGACAGTCCGTCTGCACCAGCAGCTTTATTTGACTTTAGTCTCGGACTTCTCTCTCGCCTTAATTAGTCTCGGACGGAATTCTCGCCGATCATCGTCAATTGCGTTGATTAGAACATTCTGCCTGACAGCGGTATTGGAGTCTTCCTCGCCGTTTAACAGTCTACAGAAATGATCTTTCCAGAGTCTCAGTATCGACTGCGAATCTACTACGAGTTATCCCTCTGCGTCACGACAGGCTTCTGTCCGAATTTTGTATCCATTGGATAGTCGTTTTACCCGTTGATAGAACTTTCGGACGTCATTTCTGCCGTAACACCTCTCCATGTCCTCGGTCGCGCGCTTCTCATGCTCTTTCTTTTTCTTTTTGAGAAGCCGGTGCTCTTCCCTTCTTTTAAGTTCGTAGAGCTCACGAACCGCTCTCGTCCTTCTGTCCAGCGTCGCCTTGTATGCTGCTTGCTTCGCTGAATGTGCCTGCCTGCACTCGTTGTCAAACCAGGGGTTTTTTTTGGGCTGGCGTTTTAAAACCCAGCACATCAGATGCAGCTTCTCTGATGGCGTTTTGACAATGGGTTGGACTCTCTGAGAGCTTAAGAGGGACTCGGTCGGCAAAGTTGCTAGCGGTCTATTGCGATTGTAGCTTTCCGGCGTCAAACTGTTTGGGTCTTGCTCTACTTCGTTGTCCTATCGATATCCGAGTTCTTACCTTGGCTACAACAAGGAAATGATCCCAGTCGATGTTGGCTCCTCGGACATCGAGAATGCTGGAGCAGTGTCTGACGTCGATCGCAATGTGATCAATCTGGTTGACGGTTGATTGATCAGGAGACCGCCAGGTCCCTTTGTGGATGTTGAGGTGAGGGAACCGCGTGCTGGCTACAAAGATGACGGACACTATACACCCTTTATCTATCGATCTTCGTACGCAAAACACAGAAGATCATTGCGCGACTCAGAGAATTTCGGCTGTGAAACTAAAGGAATTCTCTGAAGTTTCAGCTGGATCTAGGATTTAGTACTGAGAGATCTTTGATACAAGATCTGACCGAATCATTCCACAATAGTTATCACAAACCTTATCGACGCACATTTCTCAGCAAGATCAGAATGGAAAATAGTCTCTAGTGTAGTGTGAGTGTCTAGTGAGTGTATTTACTGGCGCCTCAAAGACCATGGAAGCTCGTTGGGGGTCTATACTCAAAGCGGGGCTCCCCCAAAGCAGCTCTTTGGGGTTAATCTTTAGCGTAGCGTTTTACAAGTAAAGGTAATCAAAACAAGGTTATTACAACTTATAACTTGATACAAAATGTAAATTGCCGGACCAGGTCAAATTTGATTACTTACTTATCGAGCCAGCGACTCATGAAGAGTCAGCGACCCATGGATGCCCAGAGTCTGATCAATCGCTGACTGTCCTGGGGACGCTGCTTACAGTCATCAAGATCAAGCTGTCTTGCATCCGCGATTACTTGATCTTTATACAAGACATTCGCTCTCCGTCTCCTTCTCGAACAAGGCGGCTCGAATTCGAAGACCCTCTTAGCTGGAGCGTTGATGCCCATGCGCTCGGTGTGGCTCAGCCGGTGTAGTCGACGGATTTTTGCCTTCTGAACTACATCCACGTCCTAGTACAGCTCGTAGAGTTCACTGTTATGCGACCCAAATTGCTGCTCGGTAAAAAGAGAGCTTATCACTAGTGACATGCTTTTCTACTGGTCATTGTATCGCTGCGGCAGGAATTGGAGTGCTCTGCTACACCTTCTGTATGACATGCAGGAGGAGGAATGTGGAGTACGAGGAGACGATACTTCATTACTTCAGAGCCTAGGAACTGGGAAGAGGATAATGGTGAGTTGTTTGTTAAACGCCTAAGAAGGCTCTTAATTGCAGAGCACCACAGAGTAACATTAAATTAGACGCCAAATGTGGTAATCGAATGACGACAATTCCGATTGCAGAAATTTTCGAGAACTCCCTTTCAGATAGGGACAGCACAACATCCGTTGCATTTCACCCAATCAGAATATTGAAAATAAGTAAGTTCCATCAAGACCAGCAAGATACAGCACACCACAGGGACATTTCAAAAGTGTTCCAGCCCACACACACTCGACACAATAAATTGAAAACACTTAATTAACACGGCCAACTCCTTAATTACACACCGATTACTGTCCCGCTCCATACGTCTTATCCCACTCAACGTATTGATTGATATCTTTGGGAGACATCGTGGCGCGTACCCGCATCAAGGCGATTTCGAAGTCATCCACTGTCACAGAGCGAACACTCTGCTCATCGAAGAAGGGGAGCAGAAAGCGGAGAGCGGTGCGGAGAGCGTAAGTATTCAGGGCAGTTACAAGCGATCCGGTTGGGTTCATGCACCAGATTATCAGCTGAGCAGAATCTTAGCATCGTGTGCCTGATCCATAAGTAAGGAGACTCTTTTGACTGCCATCCCAGACCTGGTCTTCGGTTCAGATTCATGGACAATCCCAAGAACGCATGAAGAAGTCCTTGGTCTATTCGAGTGAAAGGTTCTTCGTTCGATCGTTGATCCTGTTTGCGTTGATGGCGTCTTTATAAGACGAACCTTTCTCTGACTCGAAGAAATTATGGTATCCCGCGACGAGTCGGATAAGCTTGGATCCAAAGCTTATCTACTTGGCACAGCCACCTTAGACACAACTAACAGACCCTGTTGGACAACGCAACAGGCCCCACCCGCCTTTAAGATAATGCACACAAGTTGCGTAGGACCTAGGGGAACTTAGGAGCTAGCTTGTTGGTTGACGCTCCGACATCCACTCCATGTTGTGGTACACATAAAGGGTATTTTTCCATCAGCTTGTTGCTGAAGTGACCTCCAATCGTGCGTGGCATGCATCAGGAGTGGTTGGTTAAGAAGCTGGGAACAAGTCAACACCGGGCCGAGCTATTGCTAAGATTCTGGCATCCACTCTGAAAAGCAAGTCACGTTCATCCCCTACCTCCGTGTCAAGGCAAGATCGACTAACTACCACATCACTTCGAAAATGCCGAATTTAAAAACATAACGAGTTCATCAAATTCATAACCAACCAGCAGCGCACATTGTTTACTTTCCCGACTTACTGTCATGGGCATTCCCCTCTTGCTTGCTAATCACATCAATGCTCCGCACAATATCTGCTTATGCAATCCGCGACATGAAACATTATTACGATCGTAAACTGAAAGGCAAACATGGCTTGAGTCATGACTCGAATGCCAACGAATTACATAAAACCCCACCAGCTATCCATCGACTACCCTTCGATTGGTATCGAGCACCTTCTCGATCGCCTTCTGTCAGAACAGAACAGCACTTAGATCCTCTTCAGTGGGCTATTTCCGAAGCTGCTAATTTGATTTAAAGCGATTTTGAGCATTTCCCTCGGTTCGCGGTTAGTCAACGTGTTTCCCCGGCCACACGGGCACATGCCCACAGTCAGTTGCCTGCTAATCGATACTGTGTATTCCGCTGTGAGCCAAAGCAGCACCCTCTGCATGCCGATGTTCGTGTGATCTTGACGGCTTGTGGTCCTCTTCGGGTTGTTCTATGGGTTTTGCGGGTTTTCAGAGAGCAGCAAAGCAGAAAATTAGATACAATATCGACATGCAATGCGCTGGGCGTGTGTGGTGGATCCGAGGGGACAGCATGAACTGCGGTGGGATGTGTGAAATGTGAATGCAAACATTGAACTGAATGCCGTGTGCACGTTAACAATCGGCTATTGTTGTTGTTTGCCTTCTCGTTACGATACGATGGGGGCAATGAATGGATTCGTTATTTGACTGAGTTGCTGTGTTGTGCTCGGCTTGGCGGTTACGTAAGAGGCGTTAATGGGAAATTTCGAGTTTGCCTATGATCATTGACATTGGTTCGATTAAGTGGTTCTGGTCTGCAGTTCGCTTTCGTAATCTTTAAGAGGATACAGTTCTCTGTGACTGGGTTTTTTTGTGTCCCCTTTCTGCTTGACGTCAACTCTTTTGACTCGTCAATGGGAAAACGGTTGTTTTTTGAGGTTTTTGCTTGTTTTTTTTTTCGGTTCTTCGAAAAGTCATCAGTATTCCGTGTCAATTTGCAAGCCAGGGATTCGTAGAATTTTTGTCAATAAATACGAAGAGGGTATAGTGGTTGTGTCTGTCAATATCTTTCATTCGTTGGTGTTCTTAGAAATCCCCTTCATCGGAGATGAGGCCATAGTTCCCGCTGCTGGGGGCAGGGCTCAGTCAACCTCGCTAGCTGTGACCATTGTTTGCACACAACATTATTTAAAGTTCTGTTCCTCTTGGGCGCTGCTTGCGTTGTTCTCGTTGCCGGGGCATCCTCGGCATAAGCTGGGCTGGGATGTCAGTTTTCCTTCAAGTTCGTCAGGTAACTTTAAAACTCTCACAGAACTGTTACGATAAACAGTGAATGAGATCCTTCAAGGCTCCTTAAAGGATCTCACTCTCATTCAACGTCTGTCGTACCAGTTCCCATCGACGCATCGGTGGTGTTAGTTAGAATGACAGTACGATAATCGCCTGAAAATGTACGTAATGAGAGTTATGGACTTCATCACAGACGGCTGTCTGGAATCTTTCTCAGCTGTATTGCATCCCTGTCTGGTTGTCATTTGGCGCTTATTGCGTTCTTCCATTCTCCACTATACACCAAGCTGCATCAAAATCCGCCAGACGTCTTGTGTCAGTGCGCATGTTTTCCCATACGGATGAGACATCTCAACGCTCTCGCACACACAAAGAAGTCCAAAGCGGTGTCTAGACCCCATCGCCGTTTGTCACCAGGACACAACAAGGTGCCACAATAGAAGTTTCAAATCAAAAGCTTCTCAAACTTCGCCATTCCGAGTCCACATTAAACTGTAAGTATCATTCACTCGTGAGAGAACAACAGTAGAAAATAGATTCAGATCCATCTCGGACTCCGACCTTAAGCCCCAGTTAAACAGTGCACGGCGGTGGACTTACTGGAGCCTGAGCTAACACTGAGCAAGTCTTACAACTGAAAGGTTGGTCTTCCTTGAATCGCAGCTAATGCGCTTGATTTGACCGATACATCAGATTCGGTGGTCTTTCAAAATAGTTCCTGACGATAGTGAGGTGTGTGACCATAGGTCGGCAGCCAGCGTCTACTCTAACGATGTAAATATTTAATTATCTCTATATATAAAAATCAATGTCTGTTTGTTTGTCCTTTATATTCTCTTAAATCGTGACAGATAGAGCACTGATGTGTTTGGCAACTTTGTTTTGAATTTTGTGAAAAAGCTTTCTTTCTTTATTTATTTGGCGCTACAGTCCGGGGTGGACCTGGGCCTCAACCAACAAACCTCTCCAGCTAGCACGGTCCCTGGCCAGCTGTCTCCAGTGTCGCACGCCAAGTTGGTTGAGGTCCTTCTCCACCTGGGTGCGCCAGCTTAAACGCGGGCGTCCTCTGTTGCGTTGTCCCACGGGTTCGGAGTCGAAGACTCTCCGGGCTGCAGCTGAGTTGTCCATACGCTCTACATGGCCTAGCCATCTTAGGCGTTGGATCCGAAGACGCCTGACTAGACTCATGTCGCTGTACAGCCCGTACAGTTCGTGGTTGAATCTTCTCCTCCGGCAACGCAAACAGGACCAAAGATCGCACACAGCAAGCTTTTCTCTCGAAGATACCAAGGACTTCCTCATCCGCTTTTGAGATTGTCCATGCCTCCGCGCCGTACAGCAGGACTGGGATGATCAAGGTCTTGTATAAAGTCAGCTTGGTCCTTCGAGGGATGGCTCTACTACTCAATTGCCTCTTGAGCCCGTAGAAACAGCGGTTGGCAAGAGTTACTCTGCGTTTTATCTCGGTACTGATGTTGTTTGTACTGTTTAAAGCGGAGCCGAGGTAGACGAAGTCCTTGACTACCTCGAAGTTATACCTGCCCATTGTGATGCTCTGTCCACGACGTCGATGTTGTGTGTCCAGCATATACTTCGTTTTTCCCTCATTCACCGCTAGACGCATTTTAGCAGCCTCCGCCTCAATGCCAGCAAACGCCTCATTGACGGCTCGCTGTGTTCTGCCAATCACGTCAATGCCGTCCGCGTATGCTAACAGTTGTACGGACTTCTGGAAGATCGTGCCTCTAGTGTTGGCGTGTGAGTATTGCACGATCTTCTCCAGGATGATGTTAAAGAAATCACATGACAGCGCGTCGTCTTGTCTAAATCCTTTTTTGACATTGAAGGTCTCGGTGAGTTCGCTACCGACCTTGATGGAGCAGCCAGAATTCTCCATCGTCATCCTGCACAACCTGACGAGTTTGGCAGGAATGTCAAAACTAGACATGGCGCTGTATAGCTCGTCCCTATGCACGCTGTCATATGCGGCCTTGAAATCGACGAATAGGTGGTGGGTGTCGATCTGCATTTCTAGGGTTTTTTTTCCAGGATCCGCCGTGAAGATTGAGTCTATGGTAGACTTCCCCGCCCTTAAACCGCACTGATAAGGACCTATCAGGTTGTTGACGAATGGTTTCAGGCGCTCACACAAAACGGCAGAGAGGATCTTATGGGCGATGTCGAGGAGACTTATCCCTGGGTAGTTGGCGCAGTCAAAGAGGTCTCCTTTCTTGTGGATTGGGCAAACGATACTGAGATTCCACTCATCAGGCATGCTTTCCTCCGACCATATCTTACAGATGAGCTGTGAAAAAGCTTTAGGTACTCATTTATTTATTTTTTTTTTTCATGCCTTACATTTTAAATAGTCACAGTTATTGCTACTTTCACTTACACAGCTACTTTGAGACAGAAACTAATGCTATCAAGGAAGATGTATCCGAAACTGACTTCGATTAAGTCTCTGGATTATTCCTCTAGCCAAACGTATGTATTCGTTATTGAGTCGAGAATCGAGTATTCAATAAAGTACCATGTAACGAAACGTTACTCCCCATCGTATATCGTTGCTATTAAGGTGTCCGTACCTTTTAGGCCTACATGCAGTATCGACAGCCGACATCTCTTCTAGTATACATTGTATCTATACTGTTTTTGAAGTGTGCCACATGACGCGTCGATGTGGTTTGATCGAATACCATATACCCTTTCTGTCCTGTGTAGAATGTTTTGTGTAGAATACAATCGTATCGCTATGTATCTTGTAACCTCGGTAAGGTCTGTTTGAAATAGTATATAGTAAGATATTGTTCGAGCGGTTGAGTTCGCTCGCCTTTGTTAGATACTTTTGTAAAATATTTCTCCTCAAAGGATTTAGAAATGAACCGAAAAGATACGAAACAGTGCGACTTCAAATTGTACTCAATTTGACGAACAATTTGCGAATTAGCAAAATTAGCGAAAACAGCGAAGGAAAAGCGAGAAAAGCGAAAGACAACTAACTCGTTCGATGGTCGGATTACAAGAGAGTTTATTCAATTCTTTTACACTTCAGTCTAGTGACAATAGTCGGTTTTAGTACTTCAATTTTAAAATGGTATAAAACGATTTTGGAGTTTGGCGCAAAAATTCAAATTTTGGTATAAAAACTTTATGATATCGAACTAATCTCAATTGAAATATATTGAATGAAAATTAACATTGAATAAATCGATATAAGATACGATATATTATTATTTTTTATTATTGTCATATTAATATGAAATCTGATCCAACAGATATATTTATTCGTATCGGTAGATATCGATGCGGTATGGCAACGTTTCTACACAGTTGTTTGGTGTATGCTACTCTTGAAAATGCAAATATTTAATGGACGTTCGTTTTGTTTTAGTGAAGTCAGTCCATTGTGGTTTTTAAAGAGGTAGGTACAGTAGAATCTCGGAAACATGAACGGTTCTATAAGAAGAACAATTCGGAAAGGTGAACGAATATGTAATAAAATTTTCTTCCGGACTACAGTCTATTATAGTGTACATCTGCCTCTTTTGAATCCTAAAAATGTATGTAGCTCAAAATTGAATAATTATTTTTATTTTGTGCTCGTTACTGTCAGGACAAGTTTTGTACGAAATAACATTTAAAAAAAAACTATACCATTTCATGATTCGTCTAAACGAGAAAAAACAGCTTTTTAAAATGCCACTGTTTATTTCATCAGTTTCCCTTTGATATCTAATTGCATACGTGCGTACAGTCTGTGCAGAAAGTCTGCGTATAAAGCATGAAACTTTCATTAAAATGAAAAAAACGAACAAATCAGTCAAACAAATTAAATCTTTTTTATTGAGTTAATTTAAGAGAAAAGTAATTAAGTAATTCAAAAACAAAAAACAAAAAAAAACTGACTCAGTTTTCGTAAAATGTATATACGTGTACATTCAGTATCAGAATTGACACTAATTATTTGTAATATATTAATATAGGTGGCGCGACAGTGCGAGGTGGACCTGGGCCTAGCTTCTCAGCAACCACTCGTGTTGTGCGTGCTATTGTTCTATGACGAGTGGAAGGGACCTACAGTTTTAATGCCGACTCCTAACGGTGAAGTTGAGAAGCTTTTCTAGACAGGAATACTCTTTGAGCATTGTCAGTGACTCGAAAGAGGTGGAGCCGTGAATTATGAAAGGTGGTAAGTTCGGGTATCGAACCTGGCACCCTCTGCGTAGGAGTCGACGGACTTACCCACTACGCCCTGGCGACCCACGTAAGTTATTTATAAATTATAAAAGCATCAATTCATATACAATTGGCGCTTCTTTCACAACGGTGTTTCGTGTGTTTTGGTGTGTTATTTATAAAAAATGCCACCAGTGATGCATTTTAATTTAAAGTTTGTAGAAGTTTCATTTGATTCCATGTTCAACGGCAACTTGAGTGCCGAATGAACTGTTTGACCGCCTTCCAACAATGTCCATATCTGCAATGCAAGATGAAGCAAGTGACAAATTTCGAAAATATTCACGAAAAAAATGTATGGTGGTACGAAGCTGGCCGGGTCAGCTAGCATACCCGTCTCTCGGCCAGACATTTTGTTATTGGAGCTGGCCGGGTCAGCTAGCATACCCGTCTCTCGGCCAGCCATTTTGTTATTGGAGCTCGCTGATGACATAGACATCGACTCGTTGAGCTAAGAAGTAAGTAAGTCTTATTTTCCCTCCATGTCAACTAATAGTCCTTTTTACATTTGAATATCACGTCTAACCCCTTTTCTGGATCCTCGTCATCTCCTGAACCGTCTTAACAGTCAGTCAGCAATTACTTCATAAACTTTTCCCTCAGCCCATGCATCAAGTAACCGAGACCCACCCGTCGCATGCTGCCGCTCAAAGATAGCATCTCCCAAATCAACACACAATTAATTTGCATTAAATATATTGCTTGATTGTGTCTCGTTTCCCACATCAGTCTAGATGAGTTCCAGGCACGTCTGAGCAGGCACACCACTCCATTCATCTCAACCGTCAGCAAAAGGTTGAAATACATCTCGAATTTGCGCATAAATCTGACTCCCATTCCGCACATGCTCAAGTACAAAGCTCGAAAAAGTACAATAGACAGACGCGGATGTGGGATGATGTTTAGAATCTGGGGTATTTCCGCTTTCATCGGACAGCTTGAGACTTCAAGTCAAACTGAAGATACATAGGTGTGAATTCTTACACTCTTCCGTCATGAAGTTGATAATAATTGCAGCAATTAGACAAGACGGGGAAGAACATGCTGGACGAGTTGAACATCTGCCGGCAGTCACGTTGTAAGTGTAAACTGTGCAGATCTTCTCATCGTGACGATGACATTATGTTCCTGGGTTAAACCAGTTGTGAACGGCAGATGCTGGGGATTGCTTGAATTTCTATTCTCCCGGCATTCTAAATTGTCCAGCTTGTGTTCTAGAGGGAAATCAAGGGTGAATTTTCGAATCGAAAGCCTACAGGTGTGTGTCATCTTCGGTAATCCTAGTTTCTTTTATTGAAAATATGCCAGCTTTGTATCCCTTAAGGGACTTTTCCACAAATGGGCTTTGCCAGTGAGATGACTCTCTTCAAGAGTTCTCTGTTGTTGTTTGGTTCATCGGTTTTTTTGTTTATCTAAATCTTATTTGTTATTCCATTTAGATGTGGATTGAATGTTCACGGCAGTTTTGAGGTTAGCTTGGTTTGCCATTATAAACAGAGGCACACAATGTTTCTTGGTCTAATTAATTTTGAAGTAAATGAAATACAGGCCTCACCCACAGCTGCCATAAAACTGTCTGCCAAATAGTTTCAATAACGTTTTTCGCCTCATGCTCGCAGGTGAATCCGAAGGATCTAAGATCAATCAGCCTATCATCCTTCCAAAGACGACTGGATGGCGCAGCTGGTAGAGTGCCTGCCCCTGGTTAGCGGGGTCCCCGGTTCGAATCCCAGTGGAAGCAAAGTTAACATGCTTTTATCGGGTTTTCAAATCCGCTCCGGTCACCATTTGCCGTTGGGATCAAATTAGCGGCACTATCACTGGAGTAGTCAATCAGTGGTAGTAGTCTGACTAGGGGTATCACAATGGACCAATATGGTATAAGTGTGCTGGTGAATGCACTAGTAGACCTCCTTCCTAACCACCTAACCATCATCCATCCTACTCAAAATTCTTGGGAAATTGATCGAGATACAAATCAGAAGCACGGTCCCGATGAATAAAATGTCGATCTCTCAGAATGCCTACAACAAGGGGAGGTCTGTAGAAACAGTCCTTCACTCGGTTGTTGGCATTATACAAAAAACCCTCGAGCATAAGGACGAATTTACCCTTACTGCTTTTGTTGGCATCGAGCGGGCTTTAAACAACGTCGAACCCCAAGCAATTATCTCAGGGCTCTACCGGCTCGGGATCGAAAAGTCCTTAGTGACTTTTATTCACTAGAGCATAACGTTCCAAACTTTGTGATACCGCGATCTCCAGAGCGGTTAATAGAGGAACTCCACAAGGTGGAGTGCTATCTCCTCTCCTATAGAACGAAGTAGATGAACTTTGACTAACATAGGACAGGGTGAAAGGTCATTGCCTATGCTGTCAATGTTGCCATCGCGGCAAATTCTGGTATATTCATACCCACATGCCGTCGGCTATTGTCGAATTAGGAAAGTGGACTAGAAGTTGCGGTCTAAGTGTTAATCCGCTGAAAACAGATTTATTCCTCTTTAATGGGAAAAGCTAAATTTCAGTCTTTGATCCCCCTAATATCAGGGGAGTCCCCCTAAAATTAAGCAACAGTGCTGTTATGAATTGAAACAATTTATCTACTTATTTTTCAGTGTCACCCTGTATCTACTACCAACTGTGAGAACAGAAATCGATTGTTCTATTAGCTTTAAGTTGAATTTATCGACCCTTTTCCTTACGAACTCTGACGTGTAAGCATCGTAATAAAGAGAACATTTGAATAAGGTATAACTAGTGTTTAATTTGTAACAAGTGCCAAATTTCTGGGCCTTGTTCTAGATGCGAAGCTAAGCTATAAACCTAACATCCAGGAACGCGTCAAAAAAACCAGTGTGGCTCTAAGCTGCTGTAAAACATGCTATAGGGTGCAAATGGGGTCTACAGTCGCGAGTGATTCACTGGCTATTCGTTTCAGTAGTCAGACCCCTGCTAACGTACGGTCTCAAGACTAGGTATACACTTTAACGATTTCTGTATAAGCTGCAGAGATGAGGAGGAAGAAGAAACCATTTCACACCTTCTTTTAACTGCAATGCCCTCTTATCTCGCAGACTTAGTCACTTGGACGCCCCATATTTCTATGACCTGACAGAACTCAGTAAGATTAGCATCAGTCAACTTCATCGCTTTATCAGAAGCAACAGATGGTTTGCGCATTAAGATGTACTAGATAATTGTGGGAGCACAACGGGACTATCTATGGCCTAAGTTGTAGTCAGTCACTCTAAACCAACCTAACCTTCTCCGTCTAAAACAAACACCCTTTACTTCGTTTTCCATTTTCACCACTCCCGTCGCAATGCTAGAAAACGCCTCATTGGCTGCCGAATGGAATTCTGGAGGTTCGTTGTTCATCTAATTTTAGCGCGCGGCGCTTGCACGATCTTCTCCAGAATGATTTTGAAAAAGTCACATGTCAACTTGAGCGATATTGCACGAGGAATAAAAAATAATTCCTTTTCTCAATCGACTCAATCATCAACATAAACTACCATCTTGGGGGATAGAGAAGGTGGCCAACGATCGGGTGAATCAGAGAGGACATGCATTGGCAATCGTCTTTGGATCGCGAAAGGGTACAGTCGTTGGTTTCCCCGTGGTAGCTATAGCTGTGTTTTTTTGCAAGCGTATATACGCTTGAATTTCAATTTTCATGTAAAACACACTAACAACAAATCCTATATACGCTTAAGTTACTCATCATATCCATCGCCGCTTAAGAAATAAGCGCGGGTAAAAACAATGCTTCCAAACATTATTTTCTGTGTGTTCTTTCTTGAATTTATTCATTCATTGTTTAGGTTGCTGTATGTGGCTTACATCTGCAGGTGTGGTTGATGTATTAGATAATTTTTAATTCTTTTGGCATCCATAAGTATGCAATTTTTTGGTATACACAGAGTGTCTCTGTTATACATTCCATTTAGGTTTCGTAAACGATTATTTTCATTTTATGAACTTTTTTTTATTTTATAATTATTAAGTTTTTTTGCTTTTAAAGTGATGGTCACGTTACACAGTCACAAAACGAAGATTGTGACCATCAATGATCAACCATCACTAGCCACGACTACACCCCTGACTGTTTAGCAAATGTCATAAATGTCGTCGGTGCTGCCAAGATTTTATGATGAATCATTAAGCGATGATGATCGTTTTTTTGTGCACTTAAAAATAGCTTTCAAAAAAATACAGCTAGTAGGAAAGTCAAAACTAGATGTGGCGGTGTTAAGGTTCTTTCAATGACGCTACAGCCCTGGGGGGATCTGGCCTTCAACCAACAAGCCTCTCGAGCTGGCACGATCCTTAGCCAGCCGCACGCTGAGTTGGTTGAGGTCCTTTTTCACTTCCGTGGGCTTGCATTGTCCCACTGGTTCCGAGGCGATGAGTCTTCGGTCTGGAGCAGTGTTGTCCACATTGCCTAGCCTTCTTAGGCATTGAATCCGTAGACACCTGCCTAGGCTCATGTCGCTGTACAGGTCATGGTTGAGTCTTCTTTTAAGACTGGCTTCCGTAACGATGAATGAGAGGTGTCTGTCCGTTTCCACGTCTTTGTGGACTTCCGCGGTCTGAAACTGCAGGGTCAATAGGATTGTTGAGATATTAAGCCGATTCTCTCTACATTGCCTAGCCTTCTTAGGCATTGAATCCGTAGACACCTGCCTAGGCTCATGTCGCTGTACAGGTCATGGTTGAGTCTTCTTCTTTTTAAACTTTCCTACGCAACGATGAATGATATGTGTCTTTGTGTTCTTTGTGGACTTCCGCGGTCTGAAACAGCAGGATCAATGGGATTGTTGAGATACTAAGCCGATTTATCCCTCTTTATTTGGTGTAGTCAACTCCCCTCCAAATAAAATGCTGTGGCTCTAGTCCAGGAGTGCAAAAACCAACAAACTCCTTCAGTACGACAAAAAGATACTAGCGATTGCAGTTGGAGCGGTAACTGGCCATAATCTGGGACTAACGAACGATTTTATATGCAGAGGCTGTGACGACCTGGTGGAAGAAAGGGGACACTCCTCCTCCCTAGCTCTGTCATTGTCCCAGTCTCTGCCAGTTGCGACATAGACAAGTGGGAGAATGCTTCTTCCAGGATCTACCCAAGACAAATATCCCTCTAAAATCTCGGTGAATAACATAGGAACAACAGCATGACAAGAACAAGTACGACATTCACAAAGTAGCAGCTATGAGCTTATTATTATCACAATTCGTCCCACAGGACGTAACTCGGAAGTGGTTATCGTACGTCTACCCACGCACCTAATCTAGCCGGAGGAGAGTTGAAACAGAAGCACAAACCAAAAGCGACAGGGATTGGAGCTTAGTTCTACGGTCCTGGAATTTCAAAGAAACATTTTTCTCGAAATATTGTTAATTGTCAGCCAAACAAAAAGTCCTAAGTTGCATACTGACTAAATAATTAACTTTTGAAACTAAAAAGGAGTCATTTGGACTCTCTCGGTAGTTCTAGTGTTAAATGCTTTCTTATTCAACCGAAAACGTTTCATGAATCTGAAAATAGAAGTGTTATACATTCGCATTGCGGATTGAACTCTGTTTTGTTTGGTTGTTCCAAAGGGTTACTTTTGTGCCTAATTTGCCAATTTTTCTTTAACAACAGTTTCTTCAACAGAGCTTATTTAAGACGAAACTTACAGTCACCACACCAATCTCGTGCATCGCAGGACTCAAAAGAAGCGTCGTTTCATTCTGCGGCAACTGACGCTCACGATCGCCGAAAAACTCACCGTCTTAGAGATATGGGCCATTTTTCAACCTGAAGCCTTACACGTCACCTTGTCCGCTCCTATGAAGAGTAGCTGCAATATTTTGACATTGAAAGATGCATCATTCGATTCTCTATCGATTTGCAGAAGTAAGGTCGGACAGCGAACGCTCCGTTTTCGATATATGAACGATTTTTTTAGGTGCCATCCTAGAGGTCACTTTTTTGCTGACAATTTTTTCTACTTTCTATTGGACGCGGGGACATGGTTTGGAGCTCAAAAGAAGAATCTTTTAATTCTACTTAAGGCAAGGTGGTGGTGATTATCACGGATGACCTCGATGGTATGTGGCGGCAGAAACAGTGGCTTCGTCGATGGTTGGTCCCTTCTGGGGAAATAGTCCAGAAGGCGCTGATATGAGCAGAAAGGCAAAGACTTGACTTGAATGCGCAAAAACACCACCCAGAGGCTGTTTTCCTATGTTCAGGATGCACTCGGTTCTGGAAAGCTCATGCATCACTCTAGACAAGACCCTTACTCTCTAAGCTCTGTCACAACTTGTGCATCTATTTATACCTTATCTCCTGTCCAGAAACTCCAAAAACTTCGGTCCTAGCTCCCGCCAAAACAAAATTCAATCGCGACCTAACCTTGGCGACTTTAGTGGGCTCCTTGAAATCGAAAGCGTTCTCAAAAAGCCGAGAACATCTGACTTCCGGAAGTCAGCCTCCAGCCAGACCAGTTATCTCACTCAATTAGGACCGCTGTTCAAATTTTATCAGCACCCGCTAGAACGGCCAGTACCCGGCTCACCACGAATTAGCGCTGAAGAGGTGCGAAGCGCTCGCACGCACACGAAGGCACCGCTAGCATGCGTGCTTTTAGATCGCTTCGAGAGAATAGCCAAAATAGTGGTCCAATGGTCTGTCGCATTGACACGGCAGAAGTGTTAACAATTATGTCATAGTGGTTCCGTATGCATGCCCGGCGCTGGACAAGCGTCACATTGTCACTTTGATGGTATAAAACACTGCTTTGAGTGCAAGCTGCTCATCAGTTCGACAGCATCCTTCTAGGGGAGCACCCAACTTTGGCATCATGAAGACTTTCCTGTGCGCTCTGGCTTTGGTGGCGGCGGCCTCACCTTTGGACGCGTTCTTGTTCGGCAATCTCTTTGGCGGTGGCAGTGGTGGTGGCGGCGGTGGCGGCAAGTACGGAGGTGGTGGCGGCGGCTATGGAGGTGGCGGTGGTGGCTATGGAGGTGGCGGCTATGGAGGTGGTAGCACTGTCAAGATCATCAAAGTGATCATCCCAAATAGCGGCGGCGGCGGTGGATACTCTGGTGGCGGTGGATACTCTGGCGGCGGTGGATACTCTGGTGGCGGTGGATACTCTGGCGGCGGTGGATACTCTGGTGGCGGTGGATATGCCAGCGGATATTCCGGGGGATACTCCGGCGGAGCTTCATACGTTGCACCAGCTCCAGCCCCAGTGGTTTACTCTGCCCCAGCTCCAGTGACATACTCCGCTCCAGCTCCAGCCCCAGTGACCTATGTGTCACCGGTCACCTATTCGGTAGCCACACCGATCGTGACACAAGTCGCAACTCCCATCAGCACTATTTCTGCGGCGCCGATTTCCTCGTCATACGGCCTGAGCAGTGCCGGCAGTTTCGGCGGAAGCTCGAGCAGCGGCCTGGGACTGGGATCGTCTTACTCGCTAGGAAGCGGCATCGGAAGCAGTGGCTACGGACTTGGCGGTGGTTTCGACAGCCTTAACTCCGGCAGCTACGGTCTTTCATCAGGAAGCTACGGCCTCGGCTCTGGCCTAAGCTCAGACTTCAGCTCTGGCCTCGGTGGAGGATTCAGCTCTGGCATCAGCTCTGGAGGCTTCGGCCTGGGATCCGGCTTTGACTCCAGCTCAACTCTGTGCTAAGCCACCCGCGCCGTGTCATCCTGCATCATCTTCCCATTCATGAATCTGTTCCATAAACAAATTTGTTACGATGTCAAATAAAACGAATCGGGAACGGAAACGTTCGCAAAGCAACCGTCTTCTGTTACGTAAGCGGGGCATGCTTGTGTGGTTCCTCGAGCGCTGTTTGCAGCGCAAATTAACTGCGGCGGTCTAATAACTGGACAAACACAAGCCGGTGCGGCGAGGCCTATGGGCGTTGTGGTTTGGCTGTTTTGTTTAGTTTTCACTTAGTTTGCGCCGAAATTTGGTGAAACAAAAGGGCACGGGGAACGAGTTCAATGGTATGCGAGTGGTGTGATGGATGTCGGCGATGGTAAGCAATTATTTACATCACGCGGTTAGTTGTTGCTGTTTGCCGGCGAATTTAATTAGGTACAGCAAATTTGGTCGATGAAGTGGTTCTTCGGAGGTGCTGGACGCTGGCGCGGGGCCACCTGGCAACAATGAACGCTTGGATGGATGCGTGACGGGTTTTAGAAGGGTTATTTGTTTGAGTTATGAAGAATCTTTGTCAAGGGGCTGGGTAAACATTATATGGGCTGCTATGAAGACGAAGGAGAACTTTATAAGGGCTTGTAGTTTGATTAGATCATTCGAAGACGTACTCCACTAGGGGTAGACGGTGACTGCCTCCAGCCAAAGCTGAGGGCAGTGTCCTTAAAAGAGTCGAATCTCAGTGAAGGTCCGACGTAGAATCACTCTTGTCAACCGATGCCGAAGCAACTGGGGTCAAAACTCCTAACTCGAAGTCATGCTCTACAAAGCTCTTATTTTGCCCGTCCTCCCATATATAGGGTGCTAAACTGATTCTTGGTGCTTTCGATAGAAACACTCTACGTCGTATATATGATCCTGTCTGCGACGAAAGCGGATGGAGGAGAAGACATAACCGGGGAATCTACGAGCTGTAGCAAGATGGATGGGTGAAGTCCGGTAGGCAAACATCTGTCGACTGTACTGGCTAGATCAAATCGAGCTCATGGATACCAATGCTCCAGCCAAAGTCTTCGAAAACCTTGAGAATGAGAGGAAGACCGAAAATCTGGACCAAGTTATCACGGACGCAAAAAAGCTTGGTCATCAGGAAGCAGCGCGGTCAGGCTCTCCAGCTGTAGCTCAGATCAAAGCCTCCAATGGACGTTTGCCTGATAAGTTAGTAGGTAGGTCGGTAGGAAGTGGCATTAATGCGCTTAGTAGGCCCATTGTACCGTCATGTGGTACATTACGTATACGCCCCAGTGCCAGTGTCCATACGTTAAGTTTTATGTTAGGTGAGGCTATTATAAACAATAGACGATTGTGAAGAACTAAAAAAACGAGGTTAAACCGAAGGAACACTGACATTAAGATTTTAATAGCTTAGAGCACCCCGAAGTTAGACACTGGGTACACTGGGGTTATATATAGCAGTCGTCAGACCAATTCTAAAATATGGTATCATTGTTTCGTTGCCAGCATTACGAAGCACATTCAATCTTCAAAGGATAAGCAGTTTACAAAGATGGCCACTTCGCTCCACACCTTCAGCCGCCATGGAAACAATGCTACAGCTACTTCCCATGGACATTTACGGGAAGTTGGCGGCTGCCAAAAGGTTGAGGGAATGCAACCGCTGGAGCCAAGTGCACAGTTTAGGCCACATGGAAATAATGAAGTATGCTAATATCCCAAAGAATACAGATTATACCGCGCCCTTGGTAGACTTTGAATTTGGGTATGATTAATAAAATAAATACAACCAATGAATGCTTAAAGCTCCAATGTGTTTCTTAATACCTGAATAATAATTTATTGACCCCTTACCGCTGGTGGGGGGAAGTCAACTTACTAGACAGGATTTTGTATGGATCTATTTCAAAATTAGAAACTCAAACGGACAATGAACACGCCTTTCAGATGTTTATATTGTAAGAGTTTAATAAAAAAGAACTGAATATATTATAGGTTTAAATAGGTATTTATTCTTGTTTAAAGAAATGAAACACAATTAACTTTATTTCTTTGCGTCCGTCTGTTTCGACGTCTGAATCACGACTGACTCTTGTGCTCTTTTTCATCCTACAGGATTTCTCTCTTTCCTCTCTTCATCTCTTTATGCTTTGGACTGCCACAATATCAACAGCTTTCCCTGCAATGTTAACTATAAATATAACTATAAATATAACTATAAACTTCTACAACACGCAAAATACCTTATTAGACATCTTGCTGGCAACGCACCATGGGCAAATTCATCCCTTAATATTGACGGTTAATCAACTGAAAACTGAACTTACTCGAATCCACAATAGTATACCAAGAAGCATGATGATACCGGGAGAAGGGAATCACGAGTCAATAATTCAACTATACAAGACATTACAACCAAGAGCACGAGTAACGGGCAAAAATGTTATCATCGAAGTAACGCTGCCACTTTTGTATAATGAAGAATTCAAGATGTACAAACTTCTTTCGGTACCAGCTTGGCGAGGAAACAATTTTGCGTTGAAGGCGACCACTTCTACCCTCTGAACGAAATGTCATTTTCGATGTGTAAGCAGCGATCAACAGGAACATTCTGGTGTGACATGAAACATCCTCTGTATCTTACTGAGTCTACAACTAGTTCCTGTGATGTCTTAAGAGATGCAAAAGAGATTCCACTATCCTGCGTCGTTCAAAACGTTAGTCCCCAATTATATTGGGTACAGATGCACCACACAAATACTTGGATATACAGTACACCAAGCGCGGTCAATGTAGACATAGCATATGGCCAATTATCTTCGACAGCTCAAATGATGACAACTGCAATATTGCAGTTGCAACCAAACTGAAGGATTCTTCAATCCAGCATGATCATTTTTGGCAGGCAGTCAGTAACAACGAGGATAATGTCATCATATTTACCACTGCCAAACATATCTGATGTACCACCTGTTCACTATTATCACAACGAACAACCACCTGTTGTAGGAACACAAATTTCACACAAGATCGCAAAATTACAACATCAGATCGCTCTACAAAAATGTCAAGAAGTATTATCTAACCAAATCCGGAGCCACAAGATTCAACAGTATTCATTAAGCGGTGCAATAACACTTGCCATTGCAATCGCATTATGCTTTGCTGTACTGAAAAGGCTTAGAACCAGGAAGTCAGCCAACATCAAAAGTAGGCGACGAAGTGAACCAGTCGCGTCATCAATATTCACCGACGACCACTTTATGATCTAGGCGGCCCTAGCGTGTTGTGATCACAACAGATGATACATGACGCCAACTCATATCTCACACAGCACACAACACACAGCACACCTGCTTGACACCTGCTTGACACCACGGGAAAGATCCTTGAGAGCATCATATACGGCAGGCTATCGGTGTGGCGGAGGAGCGAGGAGCCTTGTCCGACCATCAGTTCGGTTTTAGGAAATCGCGCTCCACCATCGACGCCATCAAAGAGGTGGTAGACACAGCAAGCGAAGCGATAACGGGTTCAAGATGGAGGGGCGGCACAAAAAAATACTGTGCCTTAGGTACGCTGGACATCAAAAACGCGTTTAACTCAGCGAACTGGTCCTGCATCATGAGAGCCTTGAATAGGTTGAGCACACTGCAGTACTTGAGGAAGATAATCGTCAGCTATTTCAACAATAGGAAACGTAGATACCAGACTGACGACGGAATGAAATACCACGAAGTCTCCACAGGGCTCAGTCCTTGGACCCCTCTTGTGGAACCTAATGTACGACGGAGTACTGAGACTCACGCAACCAGATGGAGTCGAGGTGATCGGTCTTGCCGACGACATCGCGGTCGTGACAGTAGCCAAAAACATCCACGAGGTGGAAGCAGCCACAAACGAAGCGATCGCCAGGATCAAGGATTGGATGAAATCCGCCGACCTAGAACTAGCTGACCCCAAGACTGAGGCTGTCTTAATAACCAGTCGAAAGACGGTGGAATACGCTAGCTTCCGGGTTGGTTCCCAGATAGTTCGATCGAAGATGGCTCTGAAATACCTAGGGGTAATGCTCGACAACCGGCTTAACTTTAAAACTCACGTCGAGTACTGCAGCAAAAAGGCAGCAAGGATGCAGGCAGCGCTCTCAAGAATGCTGCCCAACATCGGAGGACCTGGATACGAGAGAAGGATCCTGCTTTCCACAGTGGTAAGCTCAATCCTCCTATATGCTGCACCAGTATGGGCGGTGGCCCTGGCGAACACGGATGCAGCAAGGAAGCTCTCGACATCAGACAGGCTCTGCGTGATAAGAGCAATCAGCGGTTTCCGAACAAATTCGTACGAAGCAGCCTGCGTCATTGCGGGTATGGTCCCGATTGACATTCTCGCCACCGAAATGCAAAGGATCTACCAACGGCGACTAGCGCAAGAGGTCTGAAGAATGAAGAAAGGGCAACATCAATGGCTCTGTGGCAAGCCAGGTGGGACACCACAACCAAAGGCAGATGGACCCAGAAATTGATACCCATAATAGAAGAGCTCACGGGAACTGCAACTACCACCTCACGCAGTTCTTGTCGGGCCATGGGGGTTACCGAAAATACCTCCACAGATTCGGTCACGTCAGCTCACCCACTTGTCCAGAATGCGCGCGCGAAGATGAAGACGCAGAGCACGTAATATTCCATTGCAGACGCTTTGCCGTGGCGAGAGGATGTCTACCAACTCAAGAGCTCCTAGGTAGCCATATGATGGAGTCAGCTGACAAATGGCTGGTTCATGGTACATGTTCCTTTATTACAAGGGTGCAGATCGAGCTAAGAAGGCTGGAAAAAGAAAGAAAGGCCGAATTGGCAAATATAGATCACATAGCGTGATATGCTAACCAGTCCCGCGAAGTAATACCTAACGGCAGTTCCGCGGGGAGAGTGGTAGAAGTGTGCAGAGGTGTGGTTTAGGACGTAGGCGCGAGGAAAACGGAGAATAATATCCCGTGAATCGTTCATGCTGGTAACACGGGTTACCAGTATCTTGAAGAAGATTCCACATCCATTGGCGCAAACCATAAAAAAAAAAAAAACACAACTGCACATATTCAACTCATATTTCCACTATTGCTCTATTTGCATGCATGCACATTTTTCGTTCACCTGTACTCACCTCTTTCGCTTCTTATTTCTTCCTATCAAAAAATGTACATATCTTGTAACATAAGAAAAAAATGAAAATGTAGAATAAACACATTTATACTATATAAGTAATGATATGCACAAATAAAGTTCAGTTCCATACAAAATCCTGTCTAGTAAGTTGACTTTCCCCCCACCAGCGGTAAGGGGTCAATAAATTATTATTCAAATATTAAGAAACACATTGGTGCTTTAAGCATTGAAACACTTATCCCAAATAGAGAAGACTGGGCATCAGACGTAGTCAGAGAAGCTACTCATCTGGAAGTATCCAAAACAACTGGACTAGGAGTATTTGCGTCATCGCAGGAAGTATCCTTCTCTTTGTCCCATCGATTGACCAACCACTGTAGTATATTCCAGGCAGAAGTAAAAGCTATCTAAGTGGATGCCCGCTTACTGTCAATGAACCCGATAGACGGGCTATCTAGCGTTATATACATAGACAGTCAGGCGGCCATCAAGGCTCTGTATACACCATCAATTAAATCCAAGATGGTACAACTTTGCCCCGTCAGATGCAACTTTACCCTATTCTGGGTCTCTGGGCATAGTGGTATTTCAGGCAACGAAAAGGCCGACGAGCTAGGGGTGAGTAAAGGATCAAGGAATCAGGACACCCCATACCCCTCTCACTTTGTTACTTACAGATGCCATCAACGCCCCCAATCGGAGATGGATGGAATTAGATTGTAGGACTTTATTTTTAGTCTTCGACTCCGAACCAGTGGGACAACGCAATAGAGGACGCCCACGGAACCGATGGCGCACCCAGGTGGAGAAGAACCTCAATCAACTTGGTGTGCGCAGTTGGAGACAGCTGGCTGAAGATCGTGCCGGCTGGAGAGGCTTACTGGTTGAGGCCCAGGTCCACCCCGGACTGTAGCGCCACCTGAAGAAGAAGAAGAAGGACTTTATTTTTTAACATCATCCTGGAGAAGATCGTGCAAGACTCACACGCCAACACTAGAGGCACGATCTTCCAGAAGTCCGTACAACTGTTAGCATACGCGGACGGCATTGACGTGATTGGCAGAACACAGCGAGCCGTCAATGAGGCGTTTGCAGGCATTGAGGCGGAGGCTGCTAAAATGCGTCTAGCGGTGAATGAGGGAAAAACGAAGTATATGCTGGACACACAACATCGACGTCTTGGAAAGAGCGTCACAATGGGCAGCTATAACTTCGAGGTAGTCAAGGACTTCGTCTACCTCGGCTCTGCAGAAAACAGTACAAACAACATCAGTACCGAGATCAAACGCAGAGTAACTCTTGCGAACCGCTGTTTCTATGGGCTCATGAGGCAATTGAGTAGTAGAGCCATCTCTCGAAGGACCAAGCTGACTTTATACAAGACCTTGATCATCCCAGTCCTGCTGTACGGCGCGGAGGCATGGACAATCTCAAAAGCGGATGAGGAAGTCCTTGGTATCTTCGAGAGAAAAGCTTGCTGCGTGCGACCTTTGGTCCTGTTTGCGTTGACGGTTTCTGGAGGAGAAGATTCAACCACGAACTGTACGGGCTGTACAGCGACATGGGCCTAGTCAGGCGTCTACGGATCCAACGCCTAAGATGGCTAGGCCATGTAGAGCGTATGGACAACTCAGCTCCGGCCCGGAGAGTCTTCGAATCCGAACCCGTGGGATAACGCAATAGAGGACGCCCATGGAACCGATGGCGCACCCAGGTGGAGAAGGACCTCAATCAACTTTGTGTGCGCAGTTGGTCACAGCTGGCTAAAGATCGTGCCGGCTGGAGAGGCTTGCTGGTTGAGGCCCAGGACCACCCCGGACTGTTGCGCCACCAGAAGAAGAAGAAGAAGAATATTATTATTAACCTCATTTGAGTCACTGACAAAAGTTAAAGTGTCTGGTTATGGAAACGCCGTTTAAAGTTGGTATTAAACTGTAAGTCCCATCCATTCGTGAAAGCACAGGAGTACGCGTAATATAAGAAGTGGTTGGTGTAGAAGCTACGTCCCCAGTATTTTTTTTTTTAATTTAGTATAAAATAACACAAAAGTGTACACTTATAAGACATTCTCGTTTTAATCTAAAATAAATGTTTTTTTATAATTTTAAATAAATATAAATAATTGAATTGTTATAAATTTATTTTTATTATATAATAATTTATTAAGACCATAAATCTGGACCATTTCTAACAGAATACCGTTAGTGACCTGACTGACAAATTTGCTAAAACGAGTTTAGATCAAGCATGCATTTGAAACGAGTTTAAGACTTTTATAGTTCGACAGATTCACAAGACGAGCAACACAAGTGAATGCCTGACCCAACCAGCTGTTGGACTAAGTTTTGAAAGAAGTGCTCGCCGAATATAAAGGGTGACCAGATAGCAATGATAGTTATTTTTTCCAATTGGAATGTTTCAGCAGCTGTCAAGATTACCAGTAACATCCGATTCCGATATGTTCGGTAAAGTTTCATCATGCATCGTTTCATGCTGGCCGGACTTTAAATATCCAATTTTCAGCTAAGCTGTAAATAGAGAACGTGGATTTCGTCGTATGGTCAGATGTCAGATATCATGGCTTGATGGTCCACGCAATGTGTGGCACAATGGAACGTTTTGAACAAGGCTCCACTCTTCTTGACCATATTCCATGCATAATGGCATATTCTATTCGAACCACGCAGATCGGTTCGAGATTCCCGTTTCGGCAATGAGATTGGCTGCTTCCATTCCTCATTTACATACATACCGCCACACTGTCTTTCTTCATGAAGTCGGTTTGATTGTCAATCCTTTCTAAATTCAGATCCTTCGACTTACCCTGGTGCGGCCACAACGTGGTTAGGAGCATTAATCCAATGGTTCGGCCAACTGTCTTAGAATTCAGTTCATCCTAATTCGAGAGAGAGGGAGGATCGGAATTCTGGCGCTGAGATCAAGTGATCCGCTGGATACAACGATCCTGGAGTCGTGAAATATTGAGGCACCTCCACAGACACATTGGCGACTTGACAAAAGACTGAATGCAAAAAGAAAATAACAAACTGTTGGTTTTACAAATTTGTATCGTTTATTCGTCTTCGAATTTTCGTATGGAACAAATCAACAAGTGGTCTCGAGGAGCAAACGAGCTCCCCACACACACTCTTACACAACTTGAGTATTTGAATCGGCTTAAGGATGATCTAACAAAACAACAACAACAGCACGGCCTAGCATCCGGATTGTACGCCGAAACTGTTGCCGGCACCGTATCCGTATCCGCCGGACAAGTATCCAGACGAGACTGGGGCTGGGGCTGAGTAGACGGGTGCTGGGAGTTGGTTCACCACCGAACCGCCGGATGAGTAGCCGCCTGATGAGTAGCCACCGCTGTAGTAGCTCTTGGGGATGATCACTTTGATGACCTTGACGATGCTGTCGCCTCCGCCGGAACTGTACGACTGGCCGGAGTAGCCACCGGCATACGATCCACTCGAGACTGGACGGGAGACCACTTGCACTGGCGCTGGGGCGGGTTGCGGAACCTGGATTTGCTGCACTGGCTGAGCGATCTGAACGGGCTGCGACACCTGGATGGGTTGGGGAACTGGAGCGGGTGCCTGGATGACTTGAACTGGTGCGGGAGCGACTTGAACTGGTGCGGGGGCATATTGAACTGGTGCGGGGGCGTACTGAACGGGAGCTGAGGCAACAGCGCCGCTGTAACCACCAGAGTAGCCTGATGCGTAGCCTCCGGTAGAGTAACCGCCTCCGCTGTAACCACCTCCGCTGTAATCACCTCCACTGTAACCACCATCACTGGGAATAATCACTTTGACGATCTTGATGTTGCTTCCACCGCCGTATCCACCGCCATATCCGCCACTGTATCCACCGCCGTATCCACCGCCATAACCTCCGCCGTATCCTCGACTGTATCCACCGTATCCGCCGTAGGATGGAGCGTAGCTGCTGTAGCCACCACCTCCGCCGCCCAACAGACCGCCACCCAGGAGTCCACCACCACCACCTCCATTACCGCCACCACCACTCAGCAGGCCCCCGATGAGGAGCTTGCCGAGGATGGCATCTGACGGCAAAGCGGCAGCCGCCACAAGCAAAACGCACAGAAACACTTTCATGATGATCGTCTGGTCTGGAGAGCACTCTTCGGCGATTCTAATCCAAATGCAGGACGTCGATGAACTGATACCGCCAACCGGGCCGCACCGCCGTTTTATACTTCGCCGAAAATACGTGAAAATTTCTTATTCAAACACACTATGACATAATTGCCAAGCACGCCTGGCATTGAACTGTCCACCACTTGGCATCTCGGTTTCATCAGCCAATGGGACGCTGGGCGGTGCTGCAGATGTTTGCCGCCGCGGCCCCAGCGTTGTTTGCTATTCCAAAAATCCCCGAGCAAACAGAAGTTTTTCCAACACACACGCGTGTGCCCGCACCCATGGGGGCCGCGTGCGTCGAGCTTCGGAGCTTCCACAGCTTCGACCATGTTGTTGCTGTAATTTCGAGCATAGATTCTAATTTCAGTGGAGAGTGAGGAGAGGGGAGGGAGAGGGGAAAGGAATCCACTTGGCACTTGGTTGGGGTGATTGCACGAAACGTGCTAATCTCTTTCTCAAAACTGGACCACTTTCCGTATTCCAATTCAGAGGGCTTTGAGACCAAAGCGCGCAAAACAATTCTCAAGGCGTCTCCGTGGGTAAGTCTATTTATTTGCAAAAAAACACGGTCTTTGTCTGGGTTCAGGGGCGCGAAATGCGTAGGAGTCCATCGGTGACGGCGCGGTCTGCCGAGTCATCGGGCACGTAGATGTGTCCGGTTCCCACGACGCCAACGAACCTCAAGTAACCACTGCCCGCTCCATTGAGGATCCGGCCATCGCGGTCATCCCCATCGGCTGCGAACTCGTCCCACTCTGCATTCGACAGGATCTTCTCCGACTTAGGCGGGCGACTCGTCTCCACGCTCGGCTGGAATGCGAGGACCGACGACGCGATGCGAATTGGTGGGCCATAATCTGTAAAATCTGTTCTCTGGGACATGTCCCACTCACCAGGAAGCGGGCGATCGTCTCTGGTCGCTCCAAAGACCAGCCCGGTGGCCAGGATACTCACGAGGGACACTAAGTGGCTGCTCTTCATCTTGGCTGCTGCGCCAGTGACTGTTGTGTTGCATGGGAACTGCGCTTCTTTTATAGAGACGTCGGCTGGGAGACCTTAAGGAGGCGATAAGAATCCGCAGATGTGCCCGATTTGGATGAACGCCTTCCCGTGCAGGTGTCACGCAATCCATTTTGTCGGAGACTGTTGTTCGATCATGTCGAAGAGCAATTAATTCACGTCTCAGCTTGAGCCAGTGTTTGTCTGCGTCTACGCGATGTCATGGGCTTCAAAACAAACATTTTCGTCGTGAGTCTCTGTTTCTCTGGAATTTGATAAAATCGTTGAGGCGGTGCGCTTGCTTACGGCATTCTTGGGTGCCAGTGTGCGGAACAGATCTAGCAGAGGCCCGTGAAGGACTTCGATTGAAGCATGATGGTCATCTTCTAGAAGGGATTGGTATGTCGTTCCTAGTTTGAAGTATATTACTGGATGAGAAAAGTTAGCAAAATGATTTGACAGGGTTGTCAACCTAGTCTAATCAAAAATCAAAATCAAAGCATGTTCATCGTCAATTTATAATTCTGGAGATTTAAGTTGCATTGACGATGGTGAAGTGAGATGACAGCAACCATCTCTCTTGTTCATCTGGTCACGTTGACATACGGTCTCCTAGTGGCGCCCTTTGAATACCCGCTCCGACTGCCGCTTACAGGTGAACTAATGTATGCAGCGGCCATGGGCTTAAAAAAGGACTCGGCTCTCCTCCTTCGTGAGTTTCGAGCGGTGTGGGCCACAACATACCCTGTTGATGACGAATGACCAACGGTATGAGGAAAGCAATTTCCGGGCACTTACGTGCAGACGATGAACTCGTGGGATTTCTAGAAGTCACTGCAACAAAACCGGGGATGGGCCGACTATGGAGAGGATATAGAATCTGCTACGCGACATCTGCTACGTTGATTCAGTGCCAGAGCCAGTCGCACAATTCCTACAAGCCGCCTAGGACTTAAGGCTCATCATACGGGTGGTCCAAAGGCGCCCAGTCCAACGCACGACTCTTATGAGACTCACAAGTTGCCGAGCTCGTCCTACGCAACTTGAGATTATCAGAGGGACCCAAGTCTGTCGTATGAATGCGGATACATCATCGTTCTTAAAAACATTGATGTATCGTTTGCATCCCTACGTATGACTCATAACAGTTCCGAAACGCGCGGTCGTATGACAAGGGCCCCTACGAATCAGACCTCTTCAAGCGCCCCTACAGCTCTTACTCGTATTCCGCCCAACCGACTGTTAGTCTGTTATGAATATTGAAATTAAGCTTGATTCGTTTGCAAGCGATACATCATCAATCGAGATCAAGAGGCTGCAACACTTCAGTCAACGTAGTTGCAGGCCGAGCCACATTCTGTCATGTCAACAAGCACCTCTCATTACCTCCCTCAATCAGAAAGGAAAACTTCAAGCAATTCACAGAGATTTAATCATTTATTTGGTATCTTTTGGTCTTGCACATAAAATAGTATCGCAAAAATGACAGCAAACGGCTGTTCGTTCGCCTCGTCCTTCTTTAAAGTAGTCGCGTGTTATTTGGTTCAGGATAAGATATTGCACTTGGCACACTCTACAAGCTAACTTACAGCTAGGTCTCTTAAATACTTCAAAGGTACACCTAGGGGCCTACGAGCGGTACAGGCTGCTGTAGCTGTAGCTGCCCTTGCCGTGGTTGATGGTCATGATGTCCTTCTGCAGAGGGGCGTGGAAGCTCTTCAGGTCGGCCGTCTTGACCTTCTCAATGATTTCCAGTCCCTTGGATGCAGATGCTGATGATGGTGACGGGGAGGGTGAGGGTGACGGTGTGGCTGAGTGCTGGTACTTGATGTGGCCGCTGGAGCTGTAGTCGTGTGAGGATGATGGGGCCTTGGCTGCTTCGTAGGAAGAACTGTACGTCGGAGGGGATGGCTTTGGGGACTCGTATGAGTTGTATGATTGAGCTGGCGCCTTTGAGGACTCGTACGAGTTGTATGTTGGCTTAGGAGTCTCGTAGGAGACGTACGGTCGGCTGGGCGATTTCGGAGACTCGTAGGAGCCGTAGGACGGGCTGGGAGAGCCTTGGGATTGGTAGGAGCTGTACGACGGACTGGGGGCCTTTGCGGACTCGTATGAGTCATATACCGGCGCCTTTGGGGACTCATACGAGTCATATGACGGGCTTGGGGTTCTCTGGGAATCATACGCACTGTACGACGAGCTCGGCTTTTTGTGAGCCTCGTAGGAGTCGTACGCCGGGCTGGGCGCCTTTGGGGATTCATAGGAACTGTACACCGGACTCGAGCCCTTTGCAGACTCATACGAACCGTAGGACGAGCCCTGAGCCTTAGCCGGCTCGTAGGAATTGTACGACTGGCTCTGGGACTTGCTGGCTTCGTAGGCCTGGTTGTAGGACTGAGCGGCGCTCTCATACCCTCCGTACGACGACTGCTGCTTGGGCTCCTCGTACCCGCTGTACGGCACTATCTGCACGTGGTCCTCGTACTCCTTATAGTCGGTCTGCTTCTCCGGCTCGTTGTAGGGCGTGTAGGGCAGATTCTTCGCCCCCTGACCTGCGTCTCCCTCCTCGCCCTGGTACTCGTTGATCCTGAACGCATGTGGCTCCTGCCGACTGCCCTCGTCGATGTCACCCGTTCCCGTTCCCTCGCCCGTGTAGTGCTGCGCCTCCACGTCCAGCGGGAACTTCGAGATATCCAAATTCTCGCTAAATCCATCGTAATGTGCACCCTCGAACTTCTGTCCATCACCGCCGTCCTGCTGATGTCCATACTCTCCGCCGCCGCCATTGTATCCCGCCTCAGCACCGCCGTCGTACTGACTTCCGTGTTCCGGGGCAATTTGTGACTTTCCATAGCCGTGCAGCTCGCTGAGCGCCTTGCCGGCGCTTATCTGCCCCGCGTACTCGCCAACGTATCCACTGTTGTACGAGCTGCTCAAACTGGATTTTGCATATCCGTCGCTGGCGCTGTTGCTTCCTGCATACTCCGCTCTGGCCAGTGACGCGGCCATCCCCAGGATGAAGGCTTGCAAGACGACTCTTTCCATATTTTTTGTTTTTTGTTTTTTTCTTCTCTTTCTGCTCGCCTCGGTTGTGCCAAACAAACGCTTCAAGTATCGACGGATGACGATGGTACACTAAATAGCGGCTTTCATCGTATTTGACTTTTATATTGGAAAAGTAGAAAAAGTAGGAAAGGCGAAAAACAAAAGTGCGCGGTGTGCCCCTCTTCGTCGGCTATTAGCCAGCGGCTGAGGTACTGGTGGTGGTCGCGGTGGTGGCGGTCGTCCGGTGAGCCAATGGCCCCTCTTGTGTGTCGGAATCTGCGCGTAATAAAGTGCAACACCGTCAAACATCGCCATCAAATCATTGTCATCATGTAACAGTTTGTGTGCGGCTGGTGCACGGCTGGGTGCCGCCGCTTCGCAGCCGCTCCAGAGCCACTACAACCCACTTAATCAAAACAATACAACGGCTTGCTCCAAATAATTAAATGACAAGATGGGGGGACTTTCATTAGGCGGTGAGGGGGCATAGCGCACAGTGGGGCTGTGGATGGATAAGTGGCGGTCATAAATCAATGATTTTTCGTAACATGCAGTCAGGCGGTGAAAGCATTCAATCTAACGATTTAATGAATGAATGAATGGTGAGAAGGGGACTGTGTTCCAAGACAGCTAAAGTCTTGGCGTGAACCTCTTCAGTTTCTGTTTACTCTTCTTCTAGTGCGGCTACAGCCAGATCTAGCTTTTTGGGTACTTAGTGTGCTATTGGGTGGCGAAAGATTCAGGTACCCCCATTCTTACAGTGATATGGAACGGGTAAGTGAGTAAGAAGCTTGATCTGCTTATAATAATAATATAATATGGTGGCGCTACAGCCCGTAGAGGGCCAGGGCCTAGCTTCTCAGCAACCACTCGTGTTGTGCGTGCTATTGTTCTTTCACGAGTGGAAGGGGCCTACAGTTTAATGCCGACTCCGAACGGCGAATTTGAGAAGCTTGGTCTAGACAGGAGTACTCTTTGAGCATTGTCAGTGACTCGAAAGAGGTGAAGCCGTGAAATATGAAAGGTGGTAAATTCGGGGCTCGAACCTGGCACCCTCTGCTTAGGAGTCGACGCACTAACCCCCTAAGCCACGGCGAATGTATCTCAGGTCATGGAAACGGTGATAAATCGTTAGCTTATGAAATATCTTGAATCGCGTAAGCTTCTTAATGACCGGTAATATGGTTTCCGCAGCGACAGGTCCACTGGTGATCTGATGGCTTATGCCACCGAAAAGTGGAAGTAGTCTTTGCACAATGCAGGCGAAAGCAAGATCGCTGCGCTTGATATTTCTAAAGCATTTGACAGAGTTCGCCATCAAGCTCTCTTGTCGAAAATGCTTGCCTATGGTATCGATGAGTCTTTTCTTCTTGGGATTAAAAATTACCTTTCAAGTTGTTTGTGGATAGGTTCAAGCCTGATATCCACCAAATAAATGCTGGTGTTCCCCAAGGCTCAGTTCTGTCTCCGATACTCTTTCTCATTTTTATAAATGATATCCTGCCTGCTACTTCTATTGCCACTTTTATTTCCATCCATTTCTTTGCTCATTACAGCACCCTCAGCTTCTCAAATTCGTTCCAAGACTCACGACCCCGCCCTTCGGCCGTAGAATTGGAACGACAGCGTATGTTAAGCCGATCTTGACAGCACACTTAACTGGGGAAAAGTCAGTACAGTGGAATTGAATGCTTCAAAAACTCAATGCTGTCTGCTTTCACTCAAGCGAACCCCTGGTTGATCAGCCATTTTCCATGACTGGCGCTTGTGTCGATGAAACCGGAAAACCCTGCATCCTTGGTATGATCACATATTTGAGGTCACGAAAAATGCTGCGAAATTCTTAGGTTTCCTTAATCGATGCAAGAAATATTTCACCCCTTCTGATTTATCTTCAATTTATATTCGCCCAAGGTTGAGTAAAACGCTCATATCTGGTCTGGTGCTCCCAAGACCACCCTGCACCTACTTGATAGAATCCAAAAGCGAGCGATAAAACTTATAGGAGACAAAAATATCTGAGAGGCTTGCTGGTTGAAGCCCAGGGACTGCAGCGCCATCAGAAGAAGAAGAAGAACATAATAACATCCAAAGTCATTAGACTCGCTCGAACATCGACGTACCGTCTCTTCTTTGTCCGTGTTTTATCGTTATTTCAACAAACGATGCTCAAGTCAGCTAGCCAACTGCATTCCTCCTCTCCATGAATTCACCCGCAATACCCGTCTCGCCATCGCCAGGAATGCCCATCAGTATACCCTCAAGCCTACTTTTGGGCGCACAGTTAAATTCAGAGACTCGTTCTTCAGCCGCACTGCACGAATATGGAATGCTCTTCCCAACCTAATATTTCCCACAGACTACAACCCGCTGATATTTAAGACCAATGTGCACAGGTACCTCCTCTTCCTTTCTCCCTCTATACCTTCGGCCTGGGCTGTGTCTTGACCCGGACACATAAGGGTGTTCGCAATCCCATGAGCATGCGCAAATTATAAAAAAAGGTAGGGACTGACACGAAATGATGTGAGGTATACAATTATTCTTTAGACTTTATTTTGGGACTACATTTGTTCTATTATCGATTGAATCGCAAGCCCTTTCAATGGCCGCATCAGTTTCGCTTGCAGTAATTCAACCGGTCCAAAGCGGTTGACTTGTTTGAGTAGACTAAGGACTTGTCGTACGTTAGGAAAGGGTGGTTGACACTTGGGCCAGTGTAGGCTCAAGATCCACAAACCATTCGGAGCGATACTAACGCTTCTTAGTTTCAGCCAAGCCGTTAGAATATAAGGCGTCTAAGTGACTACTTCTACGTGTCGGGAGTGGAGTACTCTCCCCTAATTAACTACTTCTACGTGTCGGGAGTGGAGTACTCTCCCGGGAGTGGAGTACTCTCCCGGGAGTGGAGTACTATCCCCTTAGTAACTACTTCTACGTGTCGGGAGTGGAGTACTCTCCCGGGAGTGGAGTACTCTCCCGGGAGTGGTGTACTCTCCCGGGAGTGGAGTACTATCCCCTAAGTAACTACTTCTACGTGTCGGGAGTGGAGTACTCTCCCGGGAGTGGAGTACTCTCCCGGGAGTGGTGTACTCTCCCGGGAGTGGAGTACTCTCCCCTAAGTGACTACTTCTACGTGTCGGGAGTGGAGTACTCTCCCGGGAGTGGAGTACTCTCCCGGGAGTGGAGTACTCCCCCGGGAGTGGAGTACTCTCCCCTAAGTGACTACTTCTACGTGTCGAGAGTAGAGTACTCTCCCGATACGTAGAAGTAGTCACTTAGACGCCTTATATTCTAATAGCATAGAAGATGTTCAATAGTCCCTTCATCTTCCTCATCTCTGCAGGTTCTGCAAATGTCATTGTATTGGATACCTTATGTCCTTGGTTATAACACTGATCAAAGTTCCCAGATACGGCCTACACATCCAAATCAAGTTGAGTGAGCGCTTTGGATCGAGAGCTTGTGCTGCCAGGACTGAGCTTCCTTTGTCACAGTAGTCTCTGCCTTCTCCGGCTAAAGGACTTTGCAGTGAATTAGTATTCGGAATGACAACAGAATATTTAGATCCTTAGAATAGCCACCCCTCCAGCCGTTCCCACTCCTTCGCGCATCTTCGATCCATCTGTGAAAATTCGCAGAGGATCATCCAGCGTCTCGTGTTCGGGCTTTCAGGTTAGATTCGACTCCCTGCCCATACTGTTCGGTAGCAGCTTCCGGACTTCTTCCACCGGTTCAGTTCTGCTGTGTGCTACGTAGGCTGATTCTAGTTAGAGACCTGTCATTTGAAAGTCCTCTGAACTGAAATTTGGACACAGAAAGGCGTTAATTGGGTTTCTTAGCCAAAAAGGCTGGTTCTCGGGTCACCTTGGTTGTTGTTACAGATCATCTTTTAGCCGGATGGGTGGATGGCGCCCGGTTTGAGTCCCAGTGAAACCTAAACCTGAAACGCTTCCCTCTGGTTTTCAAATCTGGTCCAGTCACCATTTGCCATTCTTGTAGTGGATACCCAAGCTCATTTATAACGCCGATCAGAGTTCTCAAATTCGGCCTACACATCCAAATCAAGCTGAGTGAGCTCTTTGGATCAAGAGATTGTGGTGCCAGGACAGAGCTTCCTTTGTCACAGTAGTCTCTGCCTTCTCTGAGTGAGCGCTTCGATCAGTGGCAGTAGACTGACTGTGGGTATCACAATGGATATCACAATGGATATCACAATGAATTCATTAGCAGCCTCCTTACCTAACCTAGCCCTTTTATCTGATGACCGTTAATCCATCCAAATTCTTGTATGATGCATAAGTCGATAATTTCCATCCTGGGCAGAACCAGGATATTGTCCGAGGCACAGGTCGTGTGCGACTTTTGCGACTCTGTATGAATTTTGGCATGGGTTAGGGTGTTTCTGACACAGGTTGTATTTTCAAAAACTGGAAGTCTACCAGACAAGGTCGACTTCGTTTGCGTCTTTGATGTTATTTGTGAATCTAAAGACCTTCACTTTGGCGTGTCTGATGCCGCAGCGGAGATTGCAAGCAGTTTTTTTCGAGAACGTCGTGCACCGAGTATTTTGCGTTCAAGACCTGGCTAAAGACCCTTTGGAGCGTAAGACATTCATCACACGTTTCTGGACGCCAGGCCAGTTCAAATGGAAGCAACCCGTCTCTCCCTAGGCAACGTAATCTGAAAGCGAATCTATAAAATCCGAGCTCCTCGTTGGACACAGAGTAGATGTGCACCTCCGATCGTTGAATTGTGTTGAAACAACGTATGTTCCACGTCTTTTTCGGCGAGCATTAGCTTAAGCCGCTCCATGCGTCACTAACCTTGAGAACGCAATCGACAAGAAAACCCTTCGATAAGGAAGTCCCAGTCCTTTGAATAACGAGATCTTTTCCCTCTTTTGAAGAAATTTCTGCACTCTTTGCGCAAGTGTCTTACTTCCTGGTTCCACCACGGGTGCTTAGATTGTCCTTTGTGTCTGCTGGCAGGACATGAAGTGATCGTTGCGTTGTTAAGTGTTTTGGTGAGATTGTCCACCAAGTGCTCAAAATCGATGGGGTCCTTCATGAAATGGAGATGTTGACATTCGACAGCGCGGCCGCAATAATCACTATGTATCTTTGTATCTGCTCCCCACACCACAAAGTATTATTGGTCAAAACGACATCGAGGTCAATGTTGAGACAATTCATAGGATCAGCGCGGGATCCGAGAAATACTACAACTCTTATAAACCTACTTACTAGTAGATAGTATATTTTGGACGGTTCTCTTTTTGAGTGGGATGAGATGATGAGCAAATGTTTATTGCCACTATTATATTATTGGTACTACGTGTCAAATTTCGCTGCTCCCTTGTAATGGAACCACAGTGCGCCGTGTGTGTACGCAATGGGTGCGTTGCACCCCTTCGAATGGTTTCCAATGAATGCCTTTACCCAGCACAATACTCCGGATTGCAAGGATAAGCAGGAGTACGGGTCTGACTACAGATATGAATAGCCAGTGGACAAGGCGGGGCTGTATAGTCTCCATTTGCACCGGATGGCTTTTTTTTAAATAGCAGTGTGGAGCCGTGGATGCCTTTTTGACACGTTCCTGGATGTTGTGTTTCCAGCTTAGTTTCATTTTTTCACATAACGTGCGAGGGTCAAACTTAGGGATGTTATATTTCCTGAGGAAGATGACTAGCTCATTCCACAAGAGAGAATGCAGCGTCTAACCCTGCGGTGTACCTCTATGACCACGACATTTTGTCTGTTCCGACTGCACTCTTCATGTGAAGACTTGACGTAGCTCCCGAGAAAGTCGAGTGGTGTCTAGTCGCATGATCGATTCAGTCTTTTGGTGGCGAGTGTCCTGTGCCCAGCAGCGATGCGATCCCCGTTTGGGTGTAGTCTTCTTCCACGGTTTAATGAATGACTAGTACCCACGGTCTCCGTCCGAGGTTGCACTAAGTATTCCTTTGATGAGCAAGCTCTTATCGCACTTAGAGCATAGTGTAGAGTGTTCTGTAAGCTTTTCCTCGGTTGGCACAGAGCTACAGTCAGCAGGAGTTATTTGGTTTCAGAGCTACTCAAATATTCTGAGCTTAGGTCCAACGCTCGATCGTGCCCTGAAAATAGATTGGAGTAGCTTATACGCCTTGTTCTCTACAGGGTCAACGATGGCACTCAAGGCCTCGATTGCATGCGGACCCTTCGCTCGAGTGGCACAGAAGAAGCCTACCCTCCCAGTTCGGGGTTGTTCGTGAAGTTACTTCGTCACCTGAGCCAACGGACGGAAGTCAGGCGTCCAAGGATCCAAGGCCGTAGAGTCCGTGGACAGTAAAATCATGCCCGAACAGTCTTCGACCTTGTACTGGCAATAGAGGATGCCCACGTCTATGTCGAAGTAGAGAAAGACCTCAACCAACCTGGCGTGCATGACTGGAGGCAGCCAGAGATCGAGCTTGTTGTCAGTAGAGTTGGCAAATGACTTCATTCAACCCCGTCGATAGTAGGCTAAAAAAGCCAACCACCTGAATGCATTGTTGCCTACTTTATGTAAGCTCTTCAAAGAAAGACTTAACCGAAGCCGCTTTACTCAGTCCACAATAGTTCCTCCCTCCCAACAGCATTTCAAAGATGAGTCTCACATCCAACAAAGCAGCACCCATCGGCCCCACTGTGCACTCGTCGCCAAAAGACTTTCGCTCTCTAGCTCAAGTCAATCAGCGGGCCTTCACATTGCGAACGAGAAATGCTCCACATACCACTGAAACACGTTTCCCCTTCGCGACGCTCTCTCGTGTTTCGCTTTCGCATTTGCCTTCGCTTTTGCTTACCTAATGGCCACCACGAGCAGCTACATGCGGAAGATAAGCTCATTAGGCAGAGCAAAAAGCTGGATTTATGATGCATCGCGCCGGAGAAGCCTGCCCCTGGCCAGCCGGGAGGACAAGCAGCGCCTAGCGAGTGTCATCATTGTCCAATTAGTCAGCTGGCTGATCCCAGCTCAGATGAGCCCGGCAGATGCGCCACTGTATCTGCGATCCCATTTCAGATCTTCGCGTTGCGCAAACGCAAAGAGCCAATAGACATCATTAGGCGCATTGGCGGCCCATATTCGTGGCGTGGCGTTAATGAAAGCGCCCATTGTTTCGGATGAAATGGATGCCACAGCAGATGCGCCATGTATAGATGCGGTAATGCGCGGGGGGAGATGGGAAATCGAAATGAAATCACTTGAGTTGCCGATGCTGGCCAGTGAGGAGGTCGCCGTCCCCTGTCGAGTGGTTACGGAGCGAAACGAGTGTTATTCAATGTGGATGTGGGCTTATTGTGCGGCCGGTATCTGGGGCAAGTTTGGCCGAGATGAATGGTTTTATTGGTGATTTTGGTGAAAAGAATAATTTGGCTTAAACACAATGCGCCCACTGGCTGCGAGTGGATGGCAGATGGGAGGTTTTGCGGGTTCAACTGGTGGTCAAGTGGCGATGGAGTGAGCGCCTCAGGGTCGGGTCGTTCTGGATTTAGACCTCACCTTGGCTTAGGAATTCGAGGGAAATTTTCGCGCGACCTACTTTGCTTCCGTTTGACGCTGGTTGAGGTTCGCTGGTTGTAATGCGACGTGTAACGTGCACTACGGGATTTGAGGTGAGGGCTACTTGTCCGCGTGTAGATTGGATATCTGATGCTGTACCGGAAGCTGCTTACTCTGGCAACCTGCTGACCAGTTCCAGTTGCAACAGAACCTGTATGCAAGTGGCAAGTGGCACAGTTGTTCCGCAATTCAATGGACTGCCAGCCACTGTCTGCGAATGGAGTTCCACAAGGAAGTGGCCTTGGACCTAATCTATTTCTGCTGTTCCTTCGGGAAAAACGTTAGAATAAAGGCAAGAGTTGAGGTATGTTCTCGTGACTTGTGACTTTTTAAAAGCTTCATCTGAGCTTCGGTTGGATATTCCATTAGGAGAAGTGCCAGCTATCGTGACAGGTCTGCGGCAGATTGGTAGTAAAGAGGGTCTACCAGCCTGCCGCAGAGGTGGTAGGGGAGGAGGTAGGTGATCTAGTCTACATCGACAGCATGTTGCCAACCTAATTAGATATGTTCGTGCCCATTACTCATTGTTGGGCATAATGTTTCGAAAAGGCACACAGTTCAGACGAAGAAACTTCTCTCGAGCCTTGCAGATTTAAGATTCCGATGACATTTTTTCTGGCAAACAGAATTGGGTCCTCGAACTTTGGTACAGTACGTGAGTGAGTTGAGTTGAGTTATCATGCAGGGTCCGAGCCAGAGCGATAGTTGCTTTCTACTCCTGACGGTCCTGGGCACGCTGCTTCCAGTCATCAATACCAAACTGTCTTGCATCCGCGATTACTTGGTCTTTATACCGGAGATTCGGTCTTCCTCTTCTTCTCGAACCAGGACCCTCTGACTCGAAGACCCTCTTAGCTGGAGCATTGTTGGCCATGCGCTCGGAGATTGAGTCTTCCTCTCCTTCTCAAGCCAGGAGGTTCTGACTCGAAGACCCTCTTAGCTGGAGCATTGTTGTCCATGCGCTCGGAGATTGAGTCTTCTTCTCCTTCTCGAACCAGGAGGTTCTGACTCGAAGACCCTCTTAGCTGGAGCATTGTTGGCCATGCGCTCGGAGATTCGGTCTTCCTCTTCTTCTCGAACCAGGACTCTCTGACTCGAAGACCCTCTTAGCTGGAGCATTATTGTCTATGCGCTCGGAGATTCGGTCTTCCTCTTCTTCTCGAACCAGGACTTTCTGACTCGAAGACCCTCTTAGCTGGAGCATTGTTGGCCATGCGCTCGGAGATTGAGTCTTCCTCTCCTTCTCGAACCAGGACTCTCTGACTCGAAGACCCTCTTAGCTGGAGCATTGTTGTCCATGCGCTCGGAGATTGAGTCTTACACTCCTTCTCCAACCAGGACTCTCTGACTCGAAGACCCTCTTAGCTGGAGCATTATTGTCCATGCGCTCGGAGATTCGGTCTTCCTCTTCTTCTCGAACCAGGACTTTCTGACTCGAAGACCCTCTTAGCTGGAGCATTGTTGGCCATGCGCTCGGAGATTGAGTCTTACTCTCCTTCTCGAACCAGGACTTTCTGACTCGAAGACCCTCTTAGCTGGAGCATTGTTGGCCATGCGCTCGGAGATTGAGTCTTCCTCTCCTTCTCGAACCAGGACTCTCTGACTCGAAAACCCTCTTAGCTGGAGCATTGTTGGCCATGCGCTCGGAGATTGAGTCTTCCTCTCCTTCTCGAACCAGGACTCTCTGACTCGAAGACCCTCTTAGCTGGAGCATTGTTGGCCATGCGCTCGGAGATTGAGTCTTCCTCTCCTTCTCGAACCAGGACTCTCTGACTCGAAGACCCTCTTAGCTGGAGCATTGTTGGCCATGCGCTCGGAGATTGAGTCTTACTCTCCTTCTCGAACCAGGACTTTCTGACTCGAAGACCCTCTTAGCTGGAGCATTGTTGGCCATGCGCTCGGAGATTGAGTCTTCCTCTCCTTCTCGAACCAGGACTCTCTGACTCGAAGACCCTCTTAGCTGGAGCATTGTTGGCCATGCGCTCGGAGATTGAGTCTTACTCTCCTTCTCGAACCAGGACTCTCTGACTCGAAGACCTTCTTAGCTGGAGCATTGTTGGCCTTGCGCTCGATGTGGCCGATCCAGTGCAGTCGACGGATCTTTACCTTCCGGACTACGTGCACATCCTGGTACAGCTCGTAGAGTTCGCGGTTGTATCTTCTCCTCCATTCGCCTTCCTCGCAGACGGGACCCTATATCCGACGTAGAATTATTCTTTCGAAGGGACCAAGAATCAGTGCCGCAGTTTTTCTTAGCGTCCAGCTTTCGGGTCCATATAGCAGGACTGTCAAAATAAGGGTTTTGTAGAGCCTGACCTTAGTCCTTCGAGTCAGGAGTTTTGACGCCAGTTGTTTTGACAAACCGAAGCAACACCGGTTGCCAAAGGCGGTTCAGTGATGTCCTTTGTGGAATTTACTTTTGCGAGGTAGACAAACTCCTTTACTCTCCCGAATTTGTAGCTGTCGATGGTGATGTTTTGTCCTAGGTGGTGTGTGACGGATCGTTTTTCGGTCGACACTTAGTCTTATCCTCATTGACCTTCGCCTCTTCTTCAATTACCGTAAATGCTTCCACTAGGGCACGTTGGGAATGCGCGACGATGCCGATGTCGTCTGCATATCCCAGCATTTGGACTGACAGCAGACGGACTGAAGATAGTGCCTTCCGTGTTTACAGCTGCCCGACGCACTATCTTTTCCAGTACCAAGTTGAAAAAATCACACGACAGCGCATCGTGCCGAAATCCGGCGTAGGTTCAAACGGCTTGGAAGTCCTCGAGCCGAACTGCACGGTGCATCGCGTGTTTGTTAGCGTAGTGCGACACAACCGGATTAGTTTTCCCGGTATCCCGAATATGGCCATCGCACCAAATAACTCCTTGCGACGAATGCTGTCGTATGCGGCCTTAAAATCGTTAAAGGGGTGGTGCGTACCGATTTAAAACTCGCTGGTCTTTTTTGAAGGATTTGCCTTAGTGTGAAGATTTGGTCTATTGTCGAGCTGTCCTGCCAGAAGCCGCACTGGTACGTGCCGAATAGTGCGGTGCACAACGGCTTTAGACGTTCACACAGTACGCTGGACAGGATCTTGTAGGTAACGTTGAGTAGGGATGTAGCTCTGAAATTGTCGCAAGAGGTAGGATCCCCTTTTTTGTGGATGGGGCATATGGAGCTGATATTCCAGTCGTCAGGCATGCTGTCGTCCTCCCAAATTCTACAGATGATCTGGTGCATGCTCCTTACCAGGACATCGCCACCGGCCTTGAAGAGGTTTGATGGTAGGCCATCTGAGCCTGCGGCTTTGTTGTTCTTCAGCCTTTTGGTGGCTGTGCCGACTTCTTCAAAGCTAGGTGGGAGGACTACTTCATCGACTGGAGTTGGGATTTCTCTATTGCCTATCACTCTCTCCTGGTCAGGCTGTTGGAAGTGTTGCTTAAGCTCATCCACTATACCCTGCGGGTAAGTAACCAGCTTACCCTCACAGTTTCGAAGAGCCTGGGTGCCTTTCCTAAAGCATGAACGTGACTTTATAAAATTTTTCGTAGCAAGAGCTTCCCACCTGGAGATCTCTGGTGGGTCAAACCGCCAATTAAGTCTAGGTCTTGACTGTGCAGGAAGCTGCACAAGCCGACCGACAACAGTTTCGACTTTAGACTCTGGACGCCTGAGCACACACCGAAGATTATTAGAGCTTTGAAGGAACAATTAAGAGAGAGACTCTTCGGTTTCCGGACCTTCCTACGCCGAACATAAATGCCAAGTCAAAGGTAACTGAAACAAGTCTAGTCAAGGATTGCGTGTATTAGCAGAAGAGGAGGGCTGTCTTAAGGTTGTGCAAAACAAAATAATGGCTGCTCATGAGGAGTACCGTGCGGAGAAGGAGCCGAGATGAGAAACAGGCCCCATTCCTAAGGAAACCAACAAACTCAAGAATACCAACGAGTCTGGAGGTAAACAAGATTGCCCCTACGCACCCATGATCAAGGAAATTGTAAGTGTAATCGCAGGAAATAGTGAACCCCTTTAAGCAGCATTTAACGAGGGTGACCTGAAGAGAGTGATCGGAAGCTAATGAAACTCAACTCCAGTCCTCCGACGTAGCATTGAAGAAATCGGTGTCGGTCGTCAAAAAAGCTGAACAATAAAAAAACAGCAAATGGTTTACCTTCAAATGGCTTCAAGTGGGATCGCGGATGGCTGGTAAGGAGTTCGTACCAGGATTGAGGAAGACAAAGTTTCCACAAAAAGACGACACTGCTTATAGTGGCGAAACCTGTCTAACGTCGCATATAAGTTCTCGTCCAAAACCTTTATGCACTGCACTACTCCTCAAGTGTCAGAGCGGCTTCCGGTCCGTTAAACCGACTTTAGACAAAAAAATCACAATAAGACTGATCCAGGAGAAGACCAGCGAGTTACAGGTTATTTTTTTTTTGTTACTTCGGTTGGTGAAAATCATCAACACCATGTGACCCCTGTTCACACAGTAGTGTCCGATTTTTTCTGACTAAATACAACCTTCCCGTTCGTTTATTCCCCTCCCCTTCGTTTATTTTGTCCAGAGCCCGTCGCAGTTTTTCAGTTGAGGACTCAAGTGAGCCTCCCGTTGCCAGGATCGCTGTATCATCCGCAAATGTAGTCACAAGTGTCCCCTAAGTTTGACTTAAGTCTCTAGTGTACAGCAGGTGCAATGTAGAGCCAAGGACACTCCCTTGAGGGACTCCTGCTCGGATCTCTTTAAAATTGGAGTGTTCAGTTCCGTGTTTAACTCGATCCTGTTATTGAGACAAGATTCTAGTATCTTATACAAGCTTGTCGGTCGAAGCTTGCTTAGTTTGTATTTTAGGCCTTCATGCCAGGCTTTGTCGAAGGCCTGGGAAACGTCAAGTTGGGCGGTAGAGCAGATCTTTTTCTCCTCTAATGCTCCTTCAATTTCATTCGTTATTCTGGTAAACTGTCGAGTGTTTCGCTCGAAACCCGTACTGATAGTCTTGAATGCGTTTTAATAAGAGTTTTTCAAAAATGTTGGGCATTATTGGTAAAAGCGATATGGGTCTGTACGACTTTTTGTCGTTCAATGGCTTGCCCGGTGTTGGAACCATAATCACTTCTGCAATCTTCCATCAGTCTGGAACACATAACAGCCTAAAGGAAGCGTTAATTATATAGAGGAGTTTAAGTGGAGCCTTTTTCGACTTGTCCGGTTACTAGATCACAGCCAGGAGCCTTGTTGTTTTCTTAGATTTTTGATTGCCTGGCAGAGTTCGTTTAGCGATACTCTTTCAATACTAGAGCTGTCAGATATAGAAGTTACACTTGGATCAACTTCCAACATTTGCCCATCAAAAGGCTGAAATGTTTCCTCCGGTAAAGAGATCCGCGTTTTCTTTTAGTCCACTCATCATTGTGTTTCTTGATTCGCGCGGCCTCCATTTGGAGCTTCTTGATATTTCCTAGTTCTTGCCAAAGTGAGTAGCTTGTTATTGTTAGGCTTTCAAGATAAGTCGATATCTCGTGGTAAGTTTGTTGCACAGGCGATTATGGTATGTTTTATGTTCAGGGGGGCGAGACTGCTGCCATTTCTTGCGCGCTTTTCTTTTTTCGAGGATAAGTTCTATTATTTCTGGCGGAAGATTTGTTTCATTAAATTTGGGTATTTTTTTACTGCGAGGAGTATTTTTTCCAGGCTCCTTTCTGGATGTTAATGATAAACTTTTCAAGTTCGAGTTCCAGATTGAAACACTTCTTCCTTTTTGTGTAGCTTTACAGTCCGGGGTGGGGCCGAGCATCACCCTCAAACTATCTCCAACTAGTACAATCTCTTTCTAGTTGGCTCAATTTTCTGACGGAAAGTTGGTTGCAACACACACAACCTTGGGGTGAGCTTGCTTGTCCATGTGCACTAGATGGTTCAGACATTGTTGGATCTGAAGGCCCCCAGACTAGACTTATGTCGCTGTAAATCCCATGCCTTTCGTGGTTGAATGTTCTCGTCCAGATTTCTTCAACAGCATAGGAGGGCATTCACCGCAAGTAACTATTCAAAATTTATCCGAGAGATTTGTAGAAGATAGTGCTTTCATCTTACAGCCGCCCTCCTTGGAAACTCAAGGATATTTGGAACGCACTTGAGCTTCGCCAGATCGTAGATCATTGCTGAGTGGGGGATGAGCCTCAAGGCATCAATGTTTAATTTGTGGAATGCTAGTCGTTTAATTCCATCTCACAAAGCCTTAAAGTACTGAATGTTTCTCCCTTGATTTCGTATCCCTCGGAGTGTGTGACTGGGGCTGGGGGTGTGTAGGCGTGGAGAATAACTCGTTTGCTTTTTTTTCGAAAACAGATTTACCGATTTGTAGACATGTGACGGCTTCAAATTGCGAGAGCACAGCACATTCTAACGAAGTTGATAGGGAGTCCTGCGTGTGTTTGAAGGAATGCACTGAAATGGATGACAATTTAACACTGTGTTTCAAACGGATTAAGATGCACTCATCATTAAGAGGTGGTGTCTGGTTAGGCCTTGAATTAATCCTGAAACCACTCGCTGTCAGTTGTGTGATCATTTATAGAGATTCAGGGTTTGTCACCGGACTGGAAGCGATTCATCGGGTCCAGACAAAAGGGAGAGGAAGCACATTTTTAGCTAACTTTTGAGTGGCAAGTGCGTTTTTGAGGTGGAAGATGATGCAAGTCTGTGTACAGTGGCTTCTAGTCTCAGTCTCTCTTCTAAGCGAAAGTAATGGCAACTGGCAAAGCAAAGCCCTGGCTTGTCAAAGGTGGAACGTAATGTCCGCCAGGAATATCTGGATCTTAACGGATAGCCAGTCAGCAACAAATCCCTGGTCTCGTTCTCTATAAACTCTATAATATAGTAATCGACTGCCGCACATCTCATCTCATATCCGAACAGTTCAACATTCGTTCATAGAAGCGTCTAAGTGACCAGAGACCTTAACCCGTCCAGTTGTGACTGTTCCATCATAGCTTTCTTCAATTTACAAAAACCGTTTGTATGTAACTAAATTACAGGTCATTGGCCATTATCCCATTACCACGGCTGGATGCGTATTGATGCACAGTGATACACGCGGCTTATTGTCAAAGAGTTACGCCGCCTTCTGGGGGGAAAAAAAATACTCCTAATGAGCTCTGTCTGCCTTTTCGCACTGCCGACGCACTAACGAGCGGGGAAGTCAATCGTCATCGGCGGCATTACGAATGAAGAAGTTCCGCATTGGGTTACTGATGATTGTGCCAGTTGATGGGTGTTGGTCATTCAATTTACCTAGAGAGTGGGTGTCTTTGGGTGTCTGCCGAGTCATTAACGGGCATGATGAGGGCTGGAATGAGCTGTGATTGGGCAGGAGAAGTGATGGTGGAAGAGTATGGTGACTGGGCTTGGCTTAAATGTAAGAGATTTCAAAATAGGGACAATTTTGAATTTAATTTGTGAACGCACTCTTTCACTAATCATCAAACTGTCACTGTCAATTTATTCAGGAAACTCAACATATTCATCATGGCAAAGTACACGAACGAGCAACGTCTACAAATTATAAAAATTTTCTACCGAAAGTCGGAGTCGGTGACCGCAACTTTATGAGATTCCAATTTTCGACGAAGGTCATTTTTGGCTCAATGAGTTCGTCAATAAGTTAAATATTGGTCGGGTAAAAATCCACATGTGCTTCTTGAATCACCTCTTCATCAACAAAAAAAAATGTTTGGTGCATTTTTTCGTCGACGGTAACGATCGTCACGTTACTGTGAATGGTCAGCGTTATCGCGCCATGATTACCGATTAGTTTTGGCCCGAATTGGAAGATATGGACTTGGACAACAGGATGGTGCCACAAACCACACAGCACAAGTTACAATCGATTTATGGAAGAGTAAGTGTGGGGAGCGTGCTATCTCAAGAAATGGGCCAGTCGATTGGCCGCCTTGTTAGCCTTTCCTCAAACGACTCACCCATCAACATAAACTACTTACTTGAGTGAAAGAGAGGATGGCCAACGGTCGGTTGAATCAGAAAGGATATGCATTGGAAATCGTCTTTGGATCATGGTATTCTAACATAATATTATGGTGGTTAACTAATCTAGAGGAATGCCACTGCAGTCTTGTATACATATCCGTAGGAAGGCTGTATGTAAAAACTTGGCTCTATCCCACTCAAGACACATAGTATCTATGTCGTCCTGGTCAGGTACGCGCTGTCATCATTCTTGAAAAGATCGTGAAAAACTCACTGGCCAACACAAGAGGCACGATCTTTCAAAAGTCCGTATAATTGCTGATGACATTGACGTCATTGGTAGAACACAGCGACCAACCTTCAATGAAGCGTTTTTTGGCATTGAAACCGAAGCGGCTACATTGGGTCTGGCGGTAAAGGGAAAAACAAACTAAATGGTGCCATCAAGTAAGGACGCACAACATCAAACGACTCGGCCAGAACGTCGCCATAGGCACCTATCACTTCGAGGTAGTGAGGGACTTCGTCTACCTCGGCTCCCAAGTAAACAGTGCGAACAACAACAGTACTGAGACTAAACGCAGAATAACTATTCTGTGGGCTCGAGATGAAATTGAGCAGTAGAGCCCTCTCGAAGGACCAAGCTAATACTATATAATCTTGATCATCCCTGACCTGTTATATGGCGCGAACAGCGAAATGAACCTAGCCAGGAGTCTAAGGCTTCAACGCCTAAGATGGCTAGACCATGTAGAGCGCATGGACAACACTGCCCCATCTTAAAGAGCCTTCGACTCCGACCCAGTGGAATAAAGCAATAGAGGACGCCGACGGAACCGATGGCGCACCCACATCGAGAAGGACCTCAACTAACATAGTGTGCGCAATTGGAGACAACTGGCTAAAGATCGTGCCTGGAGAGGCTTGTTGGTCGTGGCCCAGGTCAACCCCGGACTGTAGCGCTGCCAGAAAAAAATAAGAAGGCCTGTGGTGGTCCATCTTAGAGCAAGCTACAGTGCAAGTACATCGGATAGTACTCTTGACCTTTTCATTCAGTTGCATATAGAAATCAACTAGCTAAGCCAGGCAACTACTTCAGATCGCTGTTTCCAGATAGGGATGTAATGTCAGCACGTGGTTTTCATAGACAGCCAGGCCATCATCAAAGCTAAGCTGCACTTCATCTGTTGATGAGATCGCCGTTCAGCTTGAAAGGCGGACCACCTCGATGGGCACGGAACAACCCTTTCCATCATCACCTCTAGTAGTCGGTTACCTACTGCAAAAGACAGCTATACTACGGGCGACCACCGCAAGGTGGTTCGAAAGCGACTAGAAAGATTAGGCCGAAGCTCAACATTGACGAAAAAAGGCCACTATTCCTTAACAAAATCATGGTTAGCGTCATTACGGTGCGTGATCTGTTTTGAGAAATTGACGGAACTCTAGATCGAAGCCCACGATGAATGATTTAAGTAGGAGCTGCATGGATGAGGAAGAAGTTGAGATGGCCCATGCCCCTATCCGGCTCTGTGCCAACTCTTCCGATGATCTCTGCAACGTGAGACATTTCCCTGTAAAGAAACCGAATTACGGTTAACTCACTCTGCTTAACAAGATTAGATAACTAATCCTAAGCCACCGCTACCAACCTTTTGAGGACGAGACAATAGAGTAGCCTCTTAAAAACCACCATCCTCTCTCATCCCCCACCATTCAGTCATGTCATCACGTTCTGACCGCATATTTTCCATTCGCCAAATATTCTTCCCAATTGCACAGCCTTGTCCTGTCCTCCTCCTTAAATATGCAATGACTCACCCCGCAGTTCGAAAAATGCCATCAATTCCGTCAGTCTAATGTCCGTTCGACCCAAAATGGAAACATTCCACCACGTGATTAGCTTACGCAAAGTGGCCCAGCACCAAAGAGCTGCTTATCTTATGCGTCTCCACTTGTTGTTGTCCTCCAAATCAGTATGCTCACATCGACCTCATGGTTGTCTAAATGTTATCGATTTTATCGCGAATAAATCACGGACAAAATCAAAACAAATCCCAACTGTTTTTGTTTACAATGAAATCTTGATTTCAGACCCCCAGCACACTTCCTGACACATGGACGTGTCGGTGGTGGTTTATGGGCTCTTAAGGCGCTGGTGATAAAAGCTGGCATTTATGGAGCGAACCGTTATTTTTGTAGATTAATTTAATGTCTCAGGTGCACTGTTCACCTCCGCCAAGGAGGGATAAACGACCATTTGTGGAAATGGCTTTAAACTAAAGATCATGAAAATTAAGACAATAGGACGATCTGTGAAGCATTGTAGACCACTACTTCTGCCGCTTTGACAATCTTTGATTCCATAATCAAATCATAATCAGCAGACAGGCAGCAATCAGTACATAGGCTTGGATTGAGCTTTCTTGGAGACAAATTATCAAACAGCTAGTCATCACAGATCCTACTGGTAGACTACCAGACCTCTGTGGGTCATCACAGATGCATCGAAGATGGCTGATGACGTGGGAGCAGCCGTCTGCTCTAAGGATCTATTTCAATTTCTGAACGACTGAAGTGTCATTTAGGCAGAACCTAAAGCGAATTGGGACCCTTCATCTAAACTCAAGATTTATGTGATATAAAAAAATGGGTATCGTCGGTTTTAGCTCGAAGAGTATCTTACACTAAACTGCCGCCGAGTGTCTTAACATCCATATCTGTCCACTCGTTCCGTGACATTGTGAACTTCCAGACGACTCTGATAGGAAGGGTTCTCTCTAAGCAGGGTTAAATTAAGAAATACTCCTTTATAATGAGGCTGCACTCTTTGCAAGGAGACACTCTCGGCCCCCTCTAGGGTACATCGCTGTACATCGATAATTGTGGAATCGACTACAGTGGCTTAGATGCAATGACATTTCGGCAGATTGTTGCATAACGGTTCCAGACGTGCGGAAGGGCTTCTTTGTAGTTGACTATGTAGAGTAAGTTCACATGCAACTGAACGAGTAGTCCTCGCTTGCTGCCAAGAAGAAGCTATAGTCCGGAATGGATCTGGGTCTCAACCAACGTTCGCATACATACTTGACTGAGCTCCACTTACGAGTTGGGAGAGATTTGAACAATAAAAACACTAAGCCTAAACCCAAATTGTTCATTGGGGAAGATGTCGTGGTCAGAAACAAATTCCAGCATTTTTTCTTTTAAGATTTGTTCAAAAATTTTACCAATACTGCTAAGTAAGCTTATTGGTCTATAGCCTTCTGGTCTATAGCCTTCTGTGCTATTAGCAGGCTTCCCCGCTTTTAGTATAACCTTCTCCTTTTTCCATGCATCAGAAAAATAGTTAATTTTAAGACATGCATTAAAAATAAACGTTAAATGCTTAATTCCTGCTTTAGGCAGTTGTTTTAAGAAAATGTTTTTAATTCCGTCCGGACCGTCTGATTTTCTAACTTTCAAATTATTGACAAAGAAAACTATACCGTCATCACTTACATGGAAGTTGTTTGGTGGAGAGGTGTTTAACGCATTAAAAGATTGAATGGAGTTGCTAACAACATCGTTTGTCAATGGATCGTAAAACGTATCTCCCAGTGTATTAGCTTTCTCTACATCACTGTAGAATGTTCCTGTTGCGTTGGTCAAAGATGGTAATTTTCTATTTCTATTCCTGACAATTCGAACTATGTTCCAGAAAGGTTTTGAGTTCTTATCTAGACCATTGAGTCATCACAGTACAATGCATCAAGTCACCAGAATTTGCAATATTGTTAAAAACAACCGTGCTGAAGGTAGATCAACTGGCATGTTACTATTAGATGTTGAAAAAGCCTTCGATTCCGTCTGGCATGATGGACTTCTACATAAAATGATATTCTATGGATTTCCGACGTATTTGTGCAAGATAGTTCAAAGTCTTCTGCCCTGTCGGTCTTTTAGTGTTCATGTCAACAGTGGTGTGTCCCGCGTAATGCATTTTGATACCGGCTTACCTCAAGGATCAGTTTTGCCTCCAATTTTATTTAACTTATACACTTCAGACTTTCCAAATCTACCTGACTACCTAGTCTACCTACACGGCAATACTTTCATCTCATGAATTTGCTCTCCATGTGGAGACTAATCTTATCAATGGAATGAAAGTACTACAGAAAAACTACAATAGTTATAATAATAATGTAATATGGGTGGCGCGACAGTCCGAGGTGGATCTGGGCCTAGCTTCTCAGCAACCACTCGTGTTGTGCGTGCTATTGTTCTTTCACAAGTGGAAGGGACCTACAGTTTAATGCCGACTCCGAACGGCGAAGTTGAGACACTTTTTCTAGACAGGAATACTCTTTGAGCATTGGCAGTGACTCGAAAGAGGTGGAGCCGTGAAATATGAAAGGTGGTAAATTCGGGTATCGAACCTGGCACCCTCTGCGTAGGAGTCGACGCACTAACCCACTACGCTACGGCGATCCACTCAGTTAAGTGGGAAAGGTCTGTTAAATATTTAGGCATACATCTGGATACCAAACTGACTTTTCAGGAACATGTCACAAGGACAGCGAAAAAATTTAACATTGCAATTAAAATTAACTACCTCTTTATAAGCCGAAAATCAAGGCTGTCTATACAAAATAAAGTTCTAATTCATAAGCTTATTTTCCAAGCCAAAATCTTATACGGATGTCAACGTTGCGCGCAATGCCACATTAAGAAATTGCAAATATCACAAAACAAACTGCTAAAGATGATGCTAAATCTTCCCTGGCATCACTCAACACAAGATTTGCACAGAAGGGCGAATGTTGAATACGTTTTTCAAAAAGCTCAAAAACTATATCTTAGATCCTTAGCGAGATGTGAACTTGCCGATAACCTACTCATAAGAGAACTTAATCTAGTAACGGAGGCGGCACCTCTAGAGCACAGCATCATTATATGACTAGCCATGTTCATAGTAGCTTTTTATTTATTCTTGTTTGACTGTTATATTTTTTTTGTTAGGTATTCATTTAGTAATTTACTTAGTTATTTGTTTATTTATTCATCTATTTATTTATCTGTTTTTATATTTATTTATTTATTTATTTATTTATTTATTTACTTATTTATTTATTTATTTATTTATTTTCTTATTTGCTTCTTTATTTATTTATTTTTTACTTACTTATTACTAATTGTAATATATATATACAATACAATTTGCATGAAGGTTTTTTTCCCATTTTTTTCCTTCAACGACATTCACGAGCTACTAAAAATTGTAAACCTAAATAATAATATTCCAGAAGCAAGATAAATATGTATCAAATCTCTGCACACCCATACTAGAAATAAATCTATCTATCTATCTAAACTGTCCGGCAGCCATTAAATCAAATGCTGTGGGTGAGGATGGGTTTGCACTTCGATTTATAAAACTGATTCAGCCTCATATCGTGCGTCCCTTGACCCATATTATTAACCACTGCATTACAACATCTACTTACATCTGCTGCTATTGCTCGGATAGTACCCATTGCGAAACAAAAAAAAATAAAACAATTAGCAAAGTTAACTAAAACATTAAGCAAAGTTAACTTTGACAACAACACAATACGATCGATAAAAACAAACAGGAGGAGACAAAATAGGTAAGAGGACGCTATTACAAACGAGTAAACAAATGAGGGGCGTAACAAAATTGGAGAAGACGCTTAGACCTAGGAAGTGAACAAATGATAGGTGAGCTGTAATGACTGCTGAGAACAGTTTTCTTTTGTATTATTGTGGAAGAAACACAGCAGTGCTCCAGGAACTCAATGTTGGCCAGTTGGCTCTTCGACTTTCGACGAAAAGGGCTAGGCATCTATGGTTTGGTCACGTGACATGAATGTCGACATTGTCACGACTTTCTAAGCGGACATTGAATGAGGTTCCATCTGGTAGGCAACCGCTGGGCAGATTAAGGATGAGCTGGTTGGTGTACAGTGGAAAACGGTTAAAAATCGAAACACCAAATTACGTTAAAAAACCAAAGCTGACTTTATTCTAAGTCGTCCAAAACTCGAGTGAACTATATTTTCTTAAAACATAAACCAACAGCTAATAGAAACATAAGCAATACCGACAAAGAGAGACAAAAAAGGACACGTTACAAAAAGGGAGCATGCAGAAACAACATACATACATGTTGGTACATACTTGTTGCGGCGGCGTCTTTTGTTTGTCAAGCCTGCTTGGCAACAGGTTGTTTCTGCTTTGGTTTGGGCAGACTGTACCCGTTTGTCTTCTCCATACGATCCATCCACTAAGAGACCTGTGTCTATGTATGCATGTTTGTAAACATATTAGAATGTTGATATACTGCTACTAGAGAGCATGTCACTCCTGGTTATACGCTTGTGCATAACTCCTAATGAGTTAAAGTGGATGGCGGAGGATTGAGTTGCGTGGAGATCCTTCGTGCATACCTAACCCCGTGATCCCTTTAGTGAATCATGGGGGCAAGAAGATGTTCATGTTGCCAGCCGTAACTCATGCGCCACCTGATTCGCGGTCTTCGTCACTTTGGGGTGGCTTCGAAGATTTTCCAAGCCGAATCATCGGTTTCCATTGGCTCTACATGTCCTAGCCCTCTCAGTCGTTGGATCTTCACTCTTCTGTCGATGCCGCTGAACAGCTCTTACAATTCGTTTTCTCATCCATCCACCATCTACGCAGACCGGAGCGAAAATCCCCGAAGAATATTCCTCTCAAGCCCGCCAAGATCAACTTCATCGTTTTGGCAGAGTTTTTGCCTCTCTAGCAAGAAAGAGAGAGAGAGACGATTAAGGTCTTATAGTGGGTCAATTTGGTTGTCCGGGCTAGAGGTTGTTTATCTGTTTATCTTCGTTTGACTTCAGCGCTGTTGTCGATGTCCGTATAGATAGCAGGATGCATACAGTGACGTGCTGTCCGAAACGTCGGTGCTGGGTGTCCTGTCTTGTTGACAGCAACTTGATCTGTCCAACTAATCGCATATGCCGACATGATTTGAAGAATATCTCATTTATGGTTAAAAGCCACAAGCTCCGCAGCCTCCATCGTTGTATTCACAAAATTGCCCTTGATACCACGCAGCGTTCTTTCCTTGCTGTCTTCTTCTTCTTCTTCATTTGGCGCTACAGTCCGGGGTGGACCTGGGCCTCAACCAACAAACCTCTCCAGCTAGCACGGTCTCTGGCTAGCTGTCTCCAGTGTCGCACGCCAAGTTGGTTGAGGTCCTTCTCCACCTGGGTGCGCCACCTTAAACGCGGGCGTCCTCTGTTGCGTTGTCCCACGGGTTCGGAGTCGAAGACTCTCCGGGGCGGAGCTGTCGGAGTTGTCCATACGCTCTGCATGGCCTAGCCATCTTAGGCGTTGGATCCGTAGACGCCTGACTAGACTCATGTCGCTGTACAGCCCGTACAGTTCGTGGTTGAATCTTCTCCTCCAGAAACCGTCAACGCAAACAGTTCCAAAGATCGCACGCAGAGCCTTTCTCTCGAAGAGACCAAGGACTTCCTCATCCGCTTTTGAGATTGTCCATGCCTCCCCGACTGGGATGATCAAGGTCTTGTATAAGGTCAGCTTGGTCCTTCGAGAGATGGCTCTACTACTCAATTGCCTCTTGAGCCCGTAGAAACAGCGGTTGGCAAGAGTTACTCTGCGTTTGATCTCGGTACTGATGTTGTTTGTACTGTTTACTGCGGAGCCGAGGTAGACGAAGTCCTTGACTACCTCGAAGTTATACCTGCCCATTGTGATGCTCTGTCCAAAATGTCGATGTTGTGTGTCCAGCATATACTTCGTTTTTCCCTCATTCGCCGCTAAACCCATTTTGGCCGCCTCCGCCTCAATGCCAGCAAACGCCTCATTGACGGCTCGCTGTGTTCTGCCAATCACGTCAATGTCAATGTCTTCCGGATGATGTTAAAGAAATCACTTGACAGCGCGTCGCCTTGTCTAAAACCCTTTTTGACATCGGTCAAGGTCTCGGTGAGTTCGTTACCGACCTTGATGGAGCAGCGAGAGTTCTCCATCGTCATCCTGCACAACCTGACGAGTTTGGCAGGAATGTCAAAACTAGACTGTCATATGCGGCCTTGAAATCGACGAATAGGTGGTGGGTGTCGATTTGCATTTCTGGGATCTTTTCCAGGATCTGCCGTAGTGTGAAAATCTGATCGATGGTGGACTTCCCTGGCCTGAAGCCGCACTGATATGGACCTATCAGGGTATTTATAAACGGCTTCAGGCGCCGGCAGAGAAGCGATGTTCAGGAGACTTATCCCTCTATAGTTGGCGCAGTCAAAGGGGTCTCCTTTCTTATGGATCGGGCAAACGATACTGAGATTTCACTCATCGGGCATGCTCTCCTCCGACCATATCTTACAGATGAGCTGGTGCATACGCCCAACCAGATCATCTCCAGCTGCCTTAAAGATTTCAGCGGACAGTCCGTCCGCACCGGCAGCTTTGTTAGACTTCAGTCTTGATATTGCTATCTTGACCTCGTCTAAGTCGGGGGGACGGAATTCTCGTCGATCATCGTCCATATTGAGTGGAAATTGATTCCTTGCTGTCCACATAAGTATTTGTATCGTCGGGATATGCGAGTAGCTGGACAGAAAGATTGTACCTCTTGTGTTGGACCGCGAGTTTTGAACAATTCTTTGAAGAGTGTTGTCGAAGAAGTCGCATGGCAGCGGGTCGCCTTGTCTGAATTCTTTTTTGACATCAAAGGTTTCGGTCAAGATCTTACCGACCTAGATGGAGCTGCGTACATTCTCGATCGTCATCCTTTACCAACGGAAGTGTTTGCTGTAGAGTATAGATCGTCTCTATAAATGCCCGGCCCTAAAATCGATGAAACGGCGGTGGGTATCGATATGTCCTGGGTGCCGGCGTGAAAATTTGGTCATTGGTGGATTTTCCTGATTTAAGGCCACATTGCTACGGACCGACAAGGCACAGTGCTAATTACACAACACGCCATATAAGATCTTGTGTGCGACGTTCGGGCCGTGGTGATGGCCCTGGCGTTGTGGATATGTGCGTCCTCCCCTACGCAACTCAACCACGCTGCCTGGGTTCGATTCGCGGCCGGTACGATCAAAAATAATTTCCACGCCCCACGGCCTCACCTCTTTCAAGTCACTGACGATGCTCAGAGAGTATTCCTGTCGAGAAAAAGCTTCTCAAACTTGGCCATTCGCAGTCGCCATAAAACTGTAGATCCCTTCCACTCGTGAGAGAACAATAGCACGCCCAACACGAGTGGTTGCTGAGAAGCTAGGCCCTGGCCCTCTGCCACCAAAACTACTGAAACTACAGAAAACTGATTCCTCTTAAGTTGTCACAAGTCAGAAGATTGCCTTTTTGTGGATCAGTCACACAAGTCGGTCCGATCTCTGACGCCGGAGATATTATTCAACAGAAGCAGAAACCCTCATTCTCTCTCTATCTCTCCCTCATCTTCCCACAGCAAAAAAAGAAAAAAAACGTTCATAATTAATCTTCGTCTACTTAGCCTAACCTTACACACGTCAAAGTCGATGGTTCATCTGTGCGCCTGCGCGGCCTTCAAGTACACGCTCATCGGCGCACATCATAAACGGAAATAATTGCTTTCACAGCGGTTAACGGGTGCGAGTGCAAAAACATTGCATATTCGTTTCCTGCACACGGATTGCCTCATTGCCTCGGCTCTGCGGTGGTGGAGTGGCCATTGGAAAAATACCAGAAATTCAGGATACACACATGTTCCTAGGCACATCTCGCCACCACCGTCGGTTGCGCAACAATGCAGCGCAACAAAGCGAATAGGCATTTTTCTTTTGCGAATGCAGATACGGCGGCGGAGCACTAACGATCCGACTGGTATCTGGTGTAAATCGACGGTCGGGCTTTTGAGATTTGAGGCACTTCCTGGGTGTGTGTGTGTCAGGAAGCTGGTGAATGGATTCAGGTTGGCTGTGGAGAGGATCTTTTGTTTCAAGAAAGTGGAGCTGGGAGGGGATGGCTGTTGAGCTCAATCGAAGGCATCGTGGACGTCGTTTTGACTCGTTGCAACTTCACGTGATATCCTCGAAGGAAGTCGTCTGATGGTGTTTTCTCTCGAGTCAGACATCATTAATTCCCCAATCAGCACTGGATTGACGTGCCAACTATTCACTCAAAGAGTCACAATGTGCGTTGGAAGCCAACTGACAAATGGAAGTCCCCGTCATGCGTGAGGTTGCAATTAATCAAGTTGAAGGCATGCCATTATTGAGCCGGACTTCCGTTAGTCTCGTCTTCGCATGATGGATTGAACTGTGACAAGTTGAGGCTTCGTGCAGTCTCTTGTTGCTCTCCTTCATCCACAGCGACTTCCGCGATGGTTAACTTGAGACTCATGGGCTGTTCTTTGAATGATTCCGAGTCCTTAAGTTTAGCAAATTTGTCCAAAGGGCATGTAGATGTGACTGACAAGTTCCTCCCAGAAGTCGCTGTCACTTTCATCGTCTTTTTCCCCGACACTTCAGTAACCTCAAAAAAGCCCCACAATCATTGTGACACTCGCCTAGCGTCCACGTCGTCCAGTCTCATATTTCCACATCCCTCCGCTCACACTCGCCTTGCGTCCACGCCGTCCAGTCTCATTCCACATCCCTCCGCCTACTGACCAAAAGGAGCTCAGTCGACCAAATCACACATTCATCGTCTCACGAGCGGCGTTAAACTCCGCGGCCACATTCCACGCACGGCTGTGCGATGGACGTAACATAAAGATAATTAATTGCCCAATATTAATCGTTAACAAATGACCGGCATAAACCGCACAGAGTTTCAGTTGCGCGGTGGCACGCATGCGCAGTCAAAATGTCGATCAAGTCATGCAGCAAGATGCGAAGAACTGATACGCGGTCCGGTTGCGTCACCGGATTGTGAAAGAATTTGGCGCCTCGAATTATCACGCACAGTGCGCCATTAATTACCTCTGATGGCGCTCCGGTGGAGTCCAGACAGAGCATGGATCAAGTGGTCTCTAATCGATTTGGTCTGCAGTTGAGCATCACTTGAGTGGCTTGGCAGATATGATTTGACATTTGTAGTGACAGCACGCAGTTTTCGCTTATCTCGCGTGTGACAGAGACTGAATTCTTCTACCATCGACTACATTCGATACACTTTCGAGAGCGTAACACGGGAGCTTTGAACTGAAAAGTGGACTCGCAGCAAATTGGAGTGTCGTTAGTCTGGCATGGGCAATTGGGGCCGACAGACGACATGACGAGAGTGGGGCTACTTTGCATACAGGCGATAGTGGCTACCGGCCTGTGGCTGGCTGGCTTGAGATGTGAATGTGGAGTGAGCTGCATAAGTTTATCGGCGCTTTAGATGCGTCTGTCGAACGGTGGATGAGATGGGAAAGTATTTGTTTTGTTTTTGCGAAATTTGGTTGATTGATTGCACTTTTATGGAGATCTAATCGAGGAACATAACGCTTTTGGAAATTCAATTAAGCGTCAAAATTGTGTCAAGCGTTGCAACCGATTATTGTTTTGGAAAGGATGCTTTGCCCAGGTCCGCCTCAGACTGTCGCGCCACACATATTATTGTTATTATTATTATGCTGTCCTCCATGAAGGACGTACAATATTCAGCTCATTAGCTTTCACTTCGACGTAGTCTCTGGCTTCCTCTGTCTCGACTTCGCAGTCGACAGTACAAACAACAGTAACGATATCAAACGCAGTCATGCCAGCCACTGTTTAAATGGGCTCAAGAGGCGAGAGAATTGAGCCATCGCTTGAAGGAGCAAGCTGGCTTTATATAAGACATGGATCATCCGCGTCCTGCTATACAGTGCAGAGCCATGGGAAATCTTCAAAGGCCATGAAAAAGACATTCCTCGGAAATTTGGAGGAAAATATTCAACAACGAACTGTGAAGTAGCACGTTCAACACGCAACGCGTCTTCGGCTTCAATACCTAAGGTAGCTGCAGAGCATGTGAACCCCTTGGCTCCGTCACTAAGAGTCTTGGGCCTTTGGGACAAAGAAACAGAAGACTCCCGCGTTTAAGATGGCGCACACGAGTGCAGTAACCGGCCGCAGATAGCCAGATATCGGGCTAGCTGAAGATGCTTGGCGGTCGAGGTCAGCAGTAACCTCGGATTACACCGTTGACACCTACCATGTTGTCGTCACGCTCGCATCGGGTTGGCAGAAGGTCATAATTTCAGAAGCATTCGTGAGGGCACTAGCGTTGTCCAGGCGTTGTTTGTCGTCAGTAGATACTTTTCAAACCAGTGGATAACCGTTGGCATGGAACATGTTCCAGATCATCGAGGGTATTTGAAAGGACACAATCCGAAGACTGAAATATACGGTTCGTATGCCAAATTAACGGAAAAGCGAACCTCTTGCGGCGGATGCTCAAGACTAATAGGTTCGTGCCGGTTCGCCAGTCTTAAAACTTAGAGGAGATTCAAATTCGCCAATGCTCGTCTAGTTGTATTTGCGAAAGCTGGTGAACTAGGCTAAAATCTATCGTGTATGACCCACTGTACTTCGACTGTAGACCTATATTTTCCCTGGCATGGATTTCTTAAGGGCAGATCTACCACAACAATATAATGATAATATGGGTGGCGCTACAGTCCGAGGAGGATCTCGGTCTAGCTTCTCAGCAACCACTCGTGTTGTGCGTGCTATTGTTCTCTCACGCGTGGAAGGGGCCTACAACGAACGGCGAAGTTTAAGAACCCTTTTCTAGACAGGAAATGCTCTTTGAGCATTGTCAGTGACTCGAAAGAGGTGTAGCCGTGAAATATGAAAGGTGGTAAATCCGGGTATCGAAACCCGAATATCTACCACAACACACCTTATTGAATTTGTCTCCACTACCCTGGCAACATTAGAGCAAGGTTACGAAGTGGACGTAGTTACCGCAGACTTCAGACTAATCTATGTCAAACTAAACGCCCCTGGCTTCCCGCCCCATATCATCGCATGGCTCGAATCGTAGCTTGAGAATCGCTCTTATAGAGTACTCTTCAGACATTCTACATCCGACCCCTTTGTAGCCTCATCGGGCGTCCCTCAAGGTAGTCACATCGACCCTCTGATCTTTTACTTAGCCATAAACGATGTAATTAAAAACTGTATTCTATCAATTTAGGTAGATGACATGAAAATAATACATCGACTCGCACGCACACCAAAACGGCCTCGACTCCTTTTCCGCGTGGCGTGACAACAACTCCCTTGAACTTAACGTAAGCAAATGCCAGTCCATCACTTTTTCTCGCAAACGTTCGCCCCCCGCCTCACAGAACTTACTTCCTTCATCACGAGCCAGTACCCAGAGTCTCGTTTATATGTGATAGGGAGCTAAATTTCCATTCACGTATTAAGAATATGAAGCTACGAGCCAAGTCTTCCCTTGGCTTCTTTAAACGCTGGTCCAAAGAATTCTCAAGCCCCTACGTTTCTAAATCCCTTTACATCACCTATGTCAGACCTGTCCCAGAATATGGCAGTCCAATCTGGTCTCACTATGATAATCACTCAAGGCGTATTGAAGCTGTCCAACGTAGATTCTTACGTTTTGCATTACGTGGTCTCCCGTGGTCTGATAACCTTGCTTTACCGCCCAATACAGATCGCCTACAGTTGATCGGCTTGCATAGCCTAAAAAAACGCCGTGAAGTAGGTGACATACGATTTCTATACCAAGTCATAATAGGAGAAATTGACTCGCCCGCCCTTCTGGAAATAATTCCACTGAACTCGAACCCCCGTCGGCTCAGGTCTGTTCCCCTTTTCCGACCTCCCCTCCATCGTACGAACTACGTTCTGTATGAGCCCATCTGTAGAATGTTGCGCCTAGCAAACTTATCTCAAAATTCCCTTGATTTTCACTCTTTCCATTCAATCCATCCAATACCATCCAATACTGAGCGAATATACGCATTAAATCATATCCCAACCATCTCATCATTCCTTGTCATTGCGATTTGAGGAAATTAATTGAACAGTGAAGACCATTAACCAGTGGGTGCAGAATTCAACTCATACGCTCGTCACTGTTCACCATACACGCCCTCTCCTCTTGCGTAGAAGAGTAGGTTGCAGTATATAGTAAGTGCGGCAAATATGGCCCAGTTGGGTAATATGGCACACCCTTATATTTCCTAAATGGGTAAACGCACAGAGATAAAGTTATATTTTCTACAAACATGATATAATTGGTTCTGCTTGAGCCTATCGTCCTTGGCCTGGTGCGAGAGATGTGCAATATATGAGTCAAATTGTATTTTTTTCGTTTTCATTGTAATTTGTTGCTGTGTTCTCATAAATGTTTATGAATCACAGTAAATTCACAGTAATTTTCGTTGTAATTTTTCGTTGATTTCAGAATACCTTCTTAGGTAGAAAAGTCTACCTAATGCGTTCTTATTTTTTTTTTTTCATATCAAATTTAAAAAAAAAAAAGTCCATGAGTTGTGTTTAAATTTAAATTTAGTAAAAAATTAACATTGTGTGCAATATGGCCTACCACACGTGTCTGCAAAGTCGCTCAGTAATCCATATTTAACACATGATCTCTGCCAGATGCACCTATTGCGCCAGCTTGAGTACACTGTGATGTATGTATAGACTGTGTAGGCTTCGAGCAACAATGTTGCTGTTGCTGTTGTTGCAGTGGCCATATTTAACACAAGGCAGGCCATATTAGCCGTAAGTTCTTTTTCGCTTTTTAAAGCGTTAAAAATAATTTCCAATGAATCACTTCTTAGTGACGTCTTTCTAGATGAGTGCAAACTATCATCCATTACGCGAATCTTTAAAAGTGGCCTCAAACACTTAATTAACTCAAAACTTTCAGCAATTCCTAAGCTATTTGAAAAGTGAGTTATTGACGAAAGACATTTTAACTTCAAGACAGCATGGATTTGTTAATGGTCGCTCCACTACAACGAATTTATGTCTTTTCACTAATTTTTGTATTTCTAATTTAGAAAACGGAATGCAGGTTGATCTTTATACAGACTCTCTCTCTTGAGTGAAAGAGAGAGATGGCATTGCTCATGGGAGAAATTCGCCTTTAATACTATGCACAGTGTTATATGCGGCCTTGAAATCGAAAAAGAATGGTTGGTGAATGATTTGAGGTTCTGGGGTGTTTTTTGAAGATTTATCCCTTGATGGTGAGCCTTGTCAAAGGGTTCCCCATTCTTGTGGTTCAGCCAACAGATTCCACTCGTCGGTCATGCTTTCCTCCGACCATATCTTACAGATGAGTACCTTACCAGCTCATCTCCAGCTGCCTTAAACAGTCCCGCAGACAGTCGGTCAGCTTATTCGACTTTAGTCTCGATATCGCTATCTTGACTTCGTCTAGGTTGGTGGGACGGAATTCTCGTCGATCATCGGCCATTGTGTGAAGTGAAACATTTTGTCTGATAGCGGCATTGGCGTCTTCCTCGCCGTTTAACAGTCAACAGAAATGATGTGTCCAGATTCTCAATATCGACTGAGAATCTTTTACCAGTTGAGCCTCTTCGTTACGACAGGCTTCTCTAGGAATTTTGTGCCCATTAGATAGTTGTTTTACCGGCTGGTAGAACTTTCGGATATCATTTCTGCCTCTCCATGTCCTCGATCGGGCGCTTCCCATGCTTCTCAAGGAGAAGCCGATGCTCTCCCTTTCTTTAAAGTCCGTAGACCTCACGAACCGCTCGTGTTGCCGTGCAGGCTGTACTTCTCGACTTTTCTGACTCTAGCAAAGATGTCTTAATTGGCCAGCTTTGCGTTAAAATCTCCTAGAAGAATCATTGTGTCGTAGCTTTGGCATTGATCGTAGGTCCTTTCTAGGAGATTATAGAAGTCATCTTTGTCTGCTGTTGGGGCGTGGGCGTGGATGAGGCTGACGTTTCCGAATTTAGACTTCGTTCGGATAATTATGAGGCACTCGCTTATCTACTTAAAGCTTTAGACTTCTTGCCTACTTTTGCCTCGAACGACAAGCAATCACCGAAGCAGATTTTTTATCCTCTTTTTGCCCGGCCCATGCCACCGTACCCACTGAATGGCGGTGATATCTGCTGCGCAGGCTTGTAGGGCCTTCGCAAGTTCATCGACTGCACGTGGTCTGTTGAGAGACCTCAAATTCCACGTGCAGAACAGGGTCATCTATATCCGAGGCTTGTAGTCGTTTCAGAACTATGATTTTTTACACGGTGGGGAAGCACAACAATCGAACTTGGAGGGCCGGGCCTTAGCTTAAACCCCTGGACAAAGGACCCCTGCATATATTGGTTCACCTCCAAGTGATTGCTTTAAAGGCTATCCAGTGGGAGCCCCAAGGAGGCTGTAGGCATCACGCCAAGTTGAGAGCAATCAATAACATTGCCCTGGATGCACAGGCCCATGCCCTGCTACCCGCCATTAGCCTCAGGCACTTCAACTCCCCGATCTGTCCAATATCATCTTATCATCATCCACAGCGGTTATTAATTGGAATCATTCATATACTCAGACTCAGTGCCTCATTTTGAGCTTAAACCATGCATTTTTTGAGTGGCTTACCACTCGGTTTGCTTGGGTTCGCCTAATTCGAATACACCCCATCTGAAGTCTGAGCTAAGCCACTGGTGGAAGAGCCTTGATGATTCTGCACTCCGACTAAGTTTCAAGGTCCGTGTCGTCGTTATGACAAACTTGCAGTGGCTTGAAGTGTACGATTGACAATAAGTCTAGTCTTTGGACTATTTTTAGGAATAAACAAAGCGATCTTGATTGCGACTGCATAACAAAGGAAAATAACTGCGATTAAGATCTGTCTGAGAATTGCAGCTAGATTGTCGTGCGGGGAAATCCAATGACTGTTTGCCTATCTTGATGAACTTGAACTAGACAGCATATTTTGAATGATTCATGACTCAGATTGGCCAAATGAATGTCGACGAATTCACAGCGGTCTTCAAGCAAGTCACTCACAACTCGTGAGAATATGTTAAACCCTCAGAACCTACGCAGTGCTTCATAATTTCCTCCACCAACTCAGTACCACGTGCAAAGGCGGATCCCCCGATTAAATAGTGGGAACTCACAAAACTACAAGACCCACATTAAAGCACATTTTAAGAGCCATCAACATCCTGAAACTACCAAGACATCATCATTAGCCATCGCTAGTCACGTACGTTTGAATCTTTGAATCTGTTTAGCACTCGTCAAGCCATGCCGCGAACATCGAATCCGCCATTAGAACGCAATAATGCTCGAGCAGAGCCCCGCCATCAAACCGCCCACAGAAAGACCCAATCACCGCGTTAAACAGCAAACTGCTCAAATTTATGGCCCACTCGAGAGCATGCCGGCAAAGGTCAGGCCCGGCTATCCTCGGTTCCAATCGGCGTCTTTTGAATTATGTGCGAGTAGAGGAAATTAAAGCGCAATCTGAAGTCGCATCACGATGTGCCAGGCACACCCCTCGCTCCTGTTCAGTTCGCACGCATCGCACCTCGCCGAGTGGCCGAAAACAAGAATTTCCATAAGACTCGAGAACTGTGTGCCAGTGGGTAATGGGAGCGTCGCAGTCTCTTATAAATACAATCCGCGGAGCTGGTCGCAGAGACAGTGTTGAACGTGAATCCGAGAAACGAGAATGAAAGTCCTTATCGTGTTGGTGGTCCTGGTCGCGGTTGCTTCCGCCACTTGGAGCAGCGGATGGTCGAACAGTGCGCCGAGGTACAGCAGCGGGTGGTCGTCCGGAAGGAGTTCGCCCAGCTACAGCAGTGGATGGTCGTCTGGGAGAAGCTCGCCAAGCTATAGCTGGTCATCTGGCAGCAGCTCGCCGCGGTACAGCAATGGATGGTCGTCTGGTAGCAGCTCACCGAGCTACAGCAGTGGATGGTCCGGCAGCTATCCCAGGAGCAATGGATGGTCGGACAATGGTAACAACGTCAAGATTATCCGTGTGATCTCCAGTAACGGTGGCCAAGGATGGGACAACGGAGGCGGTCATGGAAGCAACGACGGTTGGAATAATGGTTGGGATAGCGGTTACTCGAGTGGATCCAGCAGATACGGCAACGGCTGGAATTCCGAATCAAACAGTGGCTGGTAGTGGATGGGTGGAGTTCGGTGTTGCGAAAGTGATATGAGTGCGTGTGATTATTGTTCAATAAAAACCAAATTTTTTTTTATGGAAAAAAAGGACTTTTAGTGGTATTGTGAGATTGAATGAGTGGCTGTAGGCTTGGTTTCATGGATGACACGGATTCAATACTTCAAGGATATTACTCTGAATTTCGCTCGAATCTTCAAGGAAAATAGGAATTCATGAGATACACAAAGTTTTCTTCGTGATTAAACAGAATTCGTCCATTTTTCATAAGTCGACGCCAACGAAGTCGAGCACGGTATGTGTGCGAGTCACGGATGTAAGTGATGGTTAAGAAGATTGCCAAGGTTGAGGTTGTATGGCTTAAGGGCCGGCCACCAGACTAGGCACACATAGGTGAGGATGGGCCGTATGACGGCTGTAAACATCCATCTGGTTATGTTTGGTTGTAGGCCTCGACTGTTCCTGAAACTTTTGGTGCAGTCCAGGCATAGATCATCAGCTGGTCTCGATTGCTTTTCCAGCTGAGTTTGGATCAACATGGATTCCGAAGTCCTTGGCATGGATAAAGCTCCGAAAAGTACTCACCTCCGATTTTATTGAATTTTTATCTATACATATTCTAACACAAAGCAAGATTAAATTCAAAGTGAATTTTAGGACAAGCCATTGGAAAGGACAATAAGAACATTGAAAAAATTTAGAATCCTTAATTCAAATATAATCGTCTTTCAATTGAGATACAAATCGTTACAATCCGTTAAAATGTTTCGAAAGTTCTAATTAATTTTGCTAAAAGAACTGGACAACTGGAGATATTTCAAAAACTTTATTGTCGACTTGAAGTACAATGAAAACATTTATGAGTGGAACTCGACTTCGTTTATATGACCACCGGGCACGTTTGCAGCGGTCGATTCGCTGGATTGCAGATGTATATTCACATGACGACACGCCCCCCAGAATGCAAATAGATCGGTCTGATCCAGATTGGAATTATTCGGCAGTCTGTAGGCATTTCCAAGGCCAGGGAAGGAAATTCCGGAAGCCACACTTCCACCGTTCTGATTCCGCCGCCCATCTTAATACCGTTCCCGTGTAGATTGTCCAGTTAAAATGCCTCCACATCTGCCCACTATGTCGGAAGAGATCCAAGCAACAAATAGCCCCAAGCATTTGGCCGCGTTTAATGTTGGCTCTAAGTTCTTCCAACGTCGTCGGCTTGTTGGCATAACCCAGTGACTTAACGTAGCTCCACAGAAAATAGTCAAGCGGCGTTAAATCGCACGAACAAGGCGGCCAATCGACTGGCCCATCTCTTGAGATAACATGCTCACCATACTTACTCCTCCATTAATCGATTGTAACGTGTGCTGTGAGGCTTGTGGCACCATCCTGTTTTCGAAGTCCATTTCTTCCGATTGGGCCCAAAAATAATTTGTAATCATGGCGCGATAAGGGTGACCATTCACAGTAACGTGACGATCGTTATTGTCGACGAAAGAATATGGCCCAATAACGCCGCGGATGACGTGGTGATTCATGAAGCGCATGTGGATTTTCACCCGACCAATAACGCATATTTTGGTTAATGACGAGCCCATTGAGCCAAAAATTAGCTTCGTCGAAAATTGAAGTTAACGCCGACTCCGGCTTTCGGTAGAAAATTTTGCTGTGTGCTGTGTGGCTTGGCACCATCATATTGAAAAAACATGTCGTCCACGTCCATATCTGGCAATTTGGGCGAAAATCGGTAATCATGGCGCCATAACGCGGACCATTCACAGTAACGTGACGATCGTTATCGTTGACGAAAAAATGTTGCCCAATAACGCCCGCCGGCATGCAAAACGCCTCAAAAACAGTTATTATTTGTGGATGAAGTGCCGTTTCATGAAGCACTTGTGGTATTTCACCCGACCAATAACGCATATATTGTTCACTGACGAAACCATTGAGTCTAAAATGAGCTTGGTCGAAAATTGGAGTTAACGCTCTTAAGGTTGGACTCGGAATTTCGGTGGAAAATCTTTATAATTTGCAGACGCTCCTCGTTGGTGTACCTTACCATGGTAAAGATGTTGAGTTTCCTGAATAAATTGGCAATGACAGTTTGATGATTAGTGAAACAGTGCGTTCACAAATTAAGTTCAAAGTTGTAAAGTCCCTTTTGGGAAACCCTTTACATCTATTTAATGTTTACATCTATTTATTTTTTAGCGTGTAAGAAAGTCTGGTGTATTTAAAGTGCAAGGTGGGTGACTCGCTTCGCTTGCTAACAGGATTTTAACGCTTTTTTTTCGCAAGGTTTGACTTAAGGGTATGTCAACAGCTGTCCAGTGGGCGCCTGGAGCTAAATTAATTAACTAATTGTAACGATATGTATCTCAATTGGAAGCCTTCAAATGTGGCTTTAATTTGAGTTAACATGAGGTATAGCTTACTTATATACGTCTTCCGGTTTCGAAGATATTTGAAAAAAGAATTTAAAATTGTTTCATGTCCTTTTCGTCCTTTCCAGTGATTTGCCTTAAAACCATTTAATATTTAATATTCCTTAGTGATAGCGTATGCATACAAAAAATTCAAGAAAATCGGAGGTGATTACTTTTCGGATATGCAGCCCTTAGTATTAGTGGAGAGGAATAGTCGTTAACAATAAGTGGGGAAGGTTAAATGTAGGTATCAGGTATTTTGTATTTCCCAGTGAACAGCATCACTTCTGTCATGTCTGGGTGGATACCTAGGCGACAGCAATAGACGGCTGGATGGCGCAGTTGGTAGAGTGCCTGCCCCTGGTTAGCGGGGTCCCCGGCTCGGATCTCAGCGAAAGTAAAGTCAATACGCTTTTAACTGGTTTTCAAATCTGGTCCAGTCACCATTTGCCGTTGGTCAATCAGTGGTAGTAGTCTGACTAGAGGTATCACAATGGACCAATATGGTCTAAGTGTGCTGTTGAATTCACTAGCAGGCCCAATACCTAACTTAACCTAGGCGACAGCTTGTAGGTTATCATCATCATCAGCACGACAAACGGGATCCCGTCCTGGCCAACAACACTCTCCACATCAGATACATGGCAAGCCGACGCCATCCACTATCGCACCCCACACATGGCAAGCCGACGCCATCCTGCATCGCACCCCAAGGCTTCCGTCGTCCTTTTCTACGACATCTCTCCAGCAAAAGCATGGTGTACCACGCCGTCGTCTACCATAAAAAGTGCTACAAAGAACTTGCCGAGGCGGTTCCTCTTCGCTGATGCAAGCTAGGTGTCCTGCCCATCGGAGTCTTCCGAGCTTGGTCCATTGGTTGGTTTAAGAGGCTTCCCGATTTGGCTCCAATCGGATACAAGTTGAGCGCCGTTTTGATACCACGCCTCGTAGATCTGGGTTTTTAGGGTTAGCTAAATTCAGCCTGTGAATCTTAGGAATTTGATTGTGTTCGATACACTATGGTTAGCGATCTCGGAGAGGTCACTAAGGAAGCGTTAGCCGAAGGCGATATATCTTTGCTTGGCTAGTGCCGGACAGTCACAGAGAAAGTGAGGCAGACCGTCCTCTCAGTCGGTGTCGAGGCAACTGCGACAGTGTGGGTTGAAAATATTCCGAGTCTAGCAGCGTGGATGCCTATGGGCAAGTGCCCCGTGCTAGAGGCCACGACTCTAGCTATTTCGGAGCGATTTCTTTAGAGGAGTTTATCAGTCCTTCTTTTCGTGAAGGGAGGGAGGAGGGGAAGGAGGAGGAGGTTTTCCTAGAGAATTTGTACTTGGATGACCTAGTCCACCTTCTTCTAGCTAAGGACAGGAAGTGTTGGTAGTTGATCTATTTGATGTGGTTGATTGGGGAGTGGAAGTGGAAGTGGTTGCCGGAAGCTATTTGTTGGCCATCTCATTTCACTGTATGTTGCTATGGCCTGTAACTCAGAGGAGAGTTATATTGCACCTGCTACTGGCTTGTTTGAGTTCTTCCTTGCAATGCTGTACCAATTTAGAGGACGTGGTTACTGAGGAGATGGCCCTTATGGCAGCTTGGCTTTCATTGCAGATCGCCGTGGGTCTACCATAAGGGCAACAAGGTTTTCTTTTTGCAACAATCTGCTTCAAGGCACAGTTCGTGATTGTAGAATAGTCCTTCCTCACATACGAGGCCAACAATTGTCCGTAAGACTTTTCTCTCGAACGCGGCTAAGTGATCGGAATGCCTTTTACTAAGCACCCAGGTTTTGTATCCATTCGAGAGTACTGGTAGGACCATTGCCCGGTGCAGCAGCAGCTTAGAGGTTGTGGTTGGATCTTTGGATATGAAAGGCCTTGATAGACTACAGTAGGCTCTTTTGGATTTGACCAGTCGCCGCGTATTTCTTCTTCCATATTATTATCGGCTACTCCTTTTGAACCAACGCAACGCAACAGGATCGCACTACTTCGAGTTCATGCTCCGCTTCCCTGATCGATTGACCAACTGTTCGTCTCGCAGACAACGTCACCATGTACTTCGTCTTTCCTTCACGATTGTGAAGCATCAGATTTTCTGCAGCCTCAGATTTTGCGCCGCCAGCTCGATCTGAGTGAAAGAGTCGTGTACATCTCGTTCAACTTCTTCCGATGATGTCCATGTCAATGTTTGGCTGGACCTGGTGACGATGGTCCCTCTAGTTGGTCCCTCTAGCCAGAGTCCCGGATTCCTTTCTTTAAAACCAGGTTGATGAAAATGAGGCAGGCCCAATGTCGTAGTCCATTATAGATTGGTCTGAATAGCAATCAGGCTGTTTTAACTTGGGTTGTTACACTGGCCATGGTCAACCTACATAGTCCTGTCAACTTATCCGGATCTCATGGCTAGCATAGTTCTACCCTGACTATGCTATCATAGGCGCCCATAATGTCTATAAATAGATGGTGCATTGATATATTAAGTTCTAGACCATCATTTTTCCATAACCTGTCTAAGGGGCGTGTATGTCATTTTGGATTCATTTAAATTATTTTTGGGGAAACGCTAATGCGCACGAGGAACAGGCCCGTTCCAAGTAGTGTCGGACTTACAGCCTACACCTGGACTCCTATTCTCCTTGAAACCTTCCACTCCAGAACGGCATTCGCTTCAATTCAGAGTGGTGTCATTGTCATTCCTCTACCGGGGACCGGCTTTTTAATTTTATCTTCTGCCACGGGTTTAGTTTTCTTGCCGGTAAGGCTGCTCATTTGGGGCATTAAATCTTCTTCCTCCCTCTTCTTGGTCCTTAGTACAGTCTCAACAAAAGCGCAGATCTTATCCCAATTAGCGAGATTTGCCGTCATCTTATGGACAACATACTCTCTATTTCCGCTTCTAGCATAGCCCTCTGCACAGCCCACCTACTAACGAAGAAGGTATGGTAGGCGTTGTCTTCCTCCGAATTGGCACGCTGCGTTGTCTTTGTATGCCTTACTGATCGAAAAGAGGCTGTAGAAAGATGAATAACAGAGGGCCAAAGTGACTACCCTTCGGTATGCCAGGGAAACATTTTGAATTGAGTTGAAAAACTCAGAAGAGGGCATTGAAATTCTTCTTCTTGGCCCTCTACGGGCTGTAGCGCCACCCATAGTATTATTATTATAAGAAAGCAACATCGTCCTTCTTTGAATCCGTCCCTCTTCAACGTTGTTTTGATTTCGTCAAGCACTAGGATCCATCGGATAGGTGAGAGTACTTCTCTTTGATGTGTCGCCTGTTCAGTTTCCTTGTGCTGTCAAGTGATGACTTGATCAACCGTGAACATCAGTCCGATCCAATCAGGGAATCCTGCATCGACTCCTGCTCTGATAAGACTCGTCTGAATTGCGTTGACTGACACGTTGTAACAGGTGCCCTCTATATCAAGGAAAGCGCCTTTTTCCACGGTGGATATAACAAGAAGATGTTCCCACTCAAGAACCACATCGATGCCAAGCCCGTTGTCGTCCTTGACAAGCTGTTAACCACACATCCCCGGCAGCCATGCCACATAAGTCTTAATTAACGACGCTTAAGTGTCAATTAAATGCTAATGCTACTGTCTCCCAGTGATACTTTACGATGCGCAACCAATCAAAGCGATAATAGACCACACATAACCACACCAGTGATCTTCACTTCAACTGCCGAGTGCATTGGCTGCCCGTCCACATCGTGGGGCTTTCCATGATGGTTGCATATATCTCATTGATCTCGGTTTGTCATTAATCTTAAGTTTACGACCCATTGCCGTGCATGAGAGCCTGTCCCGAGAGCATTCCGACTGACAAGTGGGGGGTTGACTCGTCGTTTACAGTGGAAATTGTAGATCATGTGTGCCGTCTGTTTAATTGAATCTCGATTGATTTGTGACCAGAAGTCGGCTCATAGTTTGAGATCACCTGCTGAGGGAAATTCATGCGATTCAACTTTAATGGGATCGACTTTCGTCGTCTCTGAGTGGATCCATATTTGTCATTTCAGAAAGTAATCATTTTTTTATTTTTCATGAGAAACGGGACGCCAAACACGACAAGACAAGATATCTTGCCGTTCTGTGTTTACATCGTCAGTCGGGTTTGATTTTTAGAGTATTTTGAAACTGAATTTTTGCGAATTTTGAAACCGTATTTCGGCCGTTTCCTTCCTATTGTAAGTGCAGTTATTCTCGGAGATAGTCCATACCCGTTGATGGAAAACCTGACGAATTGTAGGATAGGAAATAGTTTCGATCAATTAAGAACAATTAAAACTAAATAAGGTTTTTTTTTTTTTTAGTATCTTTATTTAGCAACAATGTACAGTCTTTAAATCGATTGAAAATTTACATAGATATGGAAGCCATCTACCTTACTAATGATGAGACTATAATGCAAACACAAATAAATGGAAAAAGGCTATAAACAAAATAAATAGAAATAGTTAACCATCAAAGTTAAATATGCAAATTAATAAACAAATATATAAATATATAAATAAATAAATAAATAAATAAATAGATAAATAAATAGATAAATGAATAAATAAATAAATAAATGAATAAATAAATAAATAAATAAATAAATAAATGAATAAATAAATAAATATATAGGGAAATAAATAGGTAAAGTAAAAGAATAAATAAACTATTAACATTAGTAAGCAATAACATCCTTGGGTTGCAATGTTACAATGTTGAATATATTTAATTGCTTTGTAGACTAGAGATTATAATGCTATTGGACAAATTACACGATGTGATGAAACGTTCGTTAAGCTTGTCTAACCTGGTTGCTACGGTATCTAGATTAGCTATTTCATGGAGTAGCGAAGTGGAAAAGTGCAGTGGTAGTTTTAAGATCATTTTAAGGACTTTGTTCTGACAAACTTGTAGCTTCTTAAGTTGGCAATTTGAACAATTGCTCCAGACTGGTGCTGCGTAAAAGAGTATGGATTGGAAGATCGATTTAAATATTAAAATTTTGTTTTCAAGGCTTAATGCAGACTTGCGCCATATAAAAGGGTATAATATTTTTATAGTCAAATTAATTTTATCTACCACGCTGTTTGTATGCTGGCCAAACGCTAGTCTTTTGTCCAAAATGACTCCTAGGTATTTAACTTCTGATTTCCACTCTATACTATTGTTGCCGATAGTTAAGTTGTTGCTCGGTAAAAAACAAGCTTTTCTTTTTCGAGTAAAAAAGATAGCTTGAGTTTTTTGAGCGTTGATGTTAATTTTCCATTTCATACAATAGAGAATGTAGCTATCTAATGCAGATTGCAAGTAGGTTTGGATAAGTAAACCGGCCGAATCTGTAGAATAGATACACGTGTCATCAGCAAACATTGCGGAATGGCACCCTGGAAAGGAGAGGAAGTCAGAAGTGAAGTTGTTGTAGAGGATTGGGGCCAAAACTGATCCTTGAGGCACACCTGCAGGAATTAATTTTAAGTCGGAAGAAGTGCCGTTTACAAGCACTTTAAAACTGCTGTCTGTTAGAAAGGATTTGACTATTTTAACCAGGTACAAAGGAACCCCAAAATGGAACATTTTATGAATCAACCCGTTATGCCAGACAGTATCGAATGCCTTTTCCACATCCATGAGAACCATACCTGTACTTTGACCTAAAGAGAATGCATTAAGCACATGTTTTTTGATTCTGAAGATTTGATGATCGTTTTTAAGAAACAGTTATCATTATCACAAAGCCATTTAGCTATAAATTGAAAAATGATTACTTAGTGAATTGTAACACATTTTCGTGCAACGCTTATCACTGACGCTTAGCAAAAAAATACCAATTTCTTTATTTGCACAGTGACTTGTGATAAGTGGTTGGTGGAAAAGATCCCTGGTCACAGTTCTAAATGTTTTGGGTGTAGAGAATTTGTAGTAATAGTCAAGGGTTAAAAAATCACTAACTACTTATACAGCAGTCAGACTGCGATGTCAATTAAGATCCATAAAAATTCGACTTGCAGTGTGTTATGTCATTTAAACTGGACGTCCAGAGTGGTTGCTAAACGGTAAACTTGCATTCTGGAAGAGCACCACGACTTGCACAATTATGTGTTCCGTGAGTGAAACAAAGCCGAGAACTAGTTGTTTACTTCCAAAGTCTTTTTTTTGTGTGAATGACACGAGGGCTAAGCGAAGCATGTGCTATCTTCAAGAAAGGACGCACAACATCGACGACGTTACCATAGGCAGCTATATCTTCGAGGTAGGGAAGGACTTCGATTACCTCGTCTCGCAAGTAAACAGTACGAATAACACCAGTACCGAGATTAAACGCATAATTACTCTTGCCAATCGCTGTTTCTTTGGGTAGTAGTGGAGTCCTCTCTCGAAGGACCAAGTTAGTATTATATAACAACTTGATCATCACTGTCCTGGTCTATGGTGCGGAGGCATGGAAAATCTCAAAAGCAGATGCGTTGATGGTTATTGAAGAAGAAGATTCAACCACGAACTGTACGGGCTGTACAGCGGCATGAGCCTAGTCAGCCGTCTACGGATTCAACGCCTAAGATCCCTGGGCCATGTAGAGTCTTCGACTCCGAACCAGTGGGACAACGCAATAGAGGACGCCCACGGAACCGATGGCGCACCCAGGTGGAGAAGGACCTCAATCGACTTGGTGTTCGCACTTAGAGACAGCTGGCTAAAGATCGTGACGGCTGGAGAGGCTTACTGGTTGAGGCCCACGTCTACCACGGACTGTAGCGCCACCAGAAGAAGAAGTAGAAGAAGACTAAGCCAATGGTCAAAGGTGTCGGAAGGAAATACAAATACGTCGCAATCTCCCAGAAAAAGTCCTTGCTCTGCCAGTTTTATTGAATCCCAGAAAACTTTTTGACTCATATTTGAGGGACTAAGGGAAACGTTGCGGATCAACGAGCACATGACTTGAGCGAGGAGGAGTTCGAGCACCAGAATGCCCGACACTGTTAATTTTCTGAAGGAAATCACGTCAAATGGTCCACTTAGTTGAACACTAATATCATGTGTTAACCCGGCTTTTGACTATTTTTTATGAGAAATTATAATGTTTCGTCTGTGAAATGTGAAGCGCCTTGTGTATAGAGATGAACTAGATAATTGGACTTGGCGGTAAGTGCCTGCCCCTGGTTAGCGGAGTGTTGTGGTTCAAATCCCAGTGAAAGCCAAATAAATACAAATCTGTTCCAGTCACCACTTGCCGTTGGTAAGTACCTGCGCCTGGTTAGCGGGGTGTTCTGGTTCAAATCCTAGTGAAAACCAAGTAAATACAAATCTGTTCCAGTCACCAGTTCCCGTTGGGATCAAATTAATTTCACTACCACTGGAGTGGTCAATCAGAGGTAGTAGTCTGACCCCCCCCCCCCCCCCCACACCCCCCCGTCATCCCTCACTCACCACCCCACCCCACTTAACTAACCTAACATAATTGGGATTAACCGGGTATACGCATAAAAGGACTCACGTTTTCAGTGGGGGATAGAAATTACTTTTGTCAGTGTACTAGGACTCCTTTATGCAAGATCAGCTTGGCCTTACATAAGACTGCAGTAACTCCAATTTCGATAGGATGGCAAGAGTAAATTCTGCAAGAAATCTTCAGTTTGGGCAATTTTTAGTCGCAGCAGAAAGCATTGTCTTTAGAGCGCCGGCAACCCATCAGTCCTGGCTTACTGAAGAGACCTGGAGGCTGGTTGAACGTAAACAGCTTAAAGGTCGCGTTGCAGCTATCCCGATAGCATATAGGGACGAGCTAGAATCCGTAGCGTGCGACAAGCGTAACTATATCTACGCGTTGGCCACTAAAGCGGAAGACGCAGCAAGAAGGGGGGACAGTCAAATCGTCTATAGAACCACGAACGAGCTAGAAGGAAAACACCACTCTATTCAACACCCGGTAAAAAGTCTAGACGGTTCCCTACTTATTTCGGATGAGGACCAGCTCAATCGTTGGAAGGAGCATTTTGCTGCGATATTGAACCGTGTATTCGCCCACGTTATGCCCCCAAATCCGGGGCTGAGTTCCCGAAGCACAAAAGTCCCGAATGCGTACCACAACTCCAAGTAAAAATGAAATCATGGCCGCCATCACAGCACACATAAACAACAAAGCGGTAGGACTTGACGGAATCCCAACATCGGCTGAGCTATTGCATCCACTAGTTGAGAGAGCTTGGCAGGCTGAAAGTTTTCCCGACGAGTGGAGGAAGGGAATAATCGTTAAGCTTCCAAAAAAAGGAAACCTAATGCCGTGCGAAAATTGGAGAGGTATATGCGTGCCTCCTGAGGTTGCTAAAATAATAGCGAATATAGTACTAGGGCGAATTAAGGAACATCTGTAAGGCACACTTGATGAAGAACAAGAAGGTTTTCCGCAGTGGATCGTCCTGTGTGGACCGCATCAATACCCTGCGTATGATCTTGGAGCAATACTCAGAATATCGGTCGCTACTCCACTTGTTATTCATCGGTTTCGAAAAAGCTTTCGACTGTGTCAACAGAGAGTTTATTTGGCTTGCCTTGCAAAGGAGAAGCATCCCAGACAAGCTTATAGCTATTATCAAGGCCACATACGATGAGTCTAAGTGTCACGTTCTGCACGGAGGAAAGTTGTCAGAAGAATTTGACATCCAAAGTGGAGTCAGGCAAGGTTGCATTCTATCCCCAATATATTAGTGATGTGCTTATCTCCGCTCTGTCATCGAGACCTCCACCAAATGGCAACAAATGTGGAGAGGGAGGCTAACACCGTGGGGCTGAAGATCAACGAACAAAGTCACTCAGCCGCTCAACTAACACTCTCGACCAAAAAAGGCATCTCTGCAGCAACCGGTTGACAGAGTAGAGAGTTTCCAATACCTCCAATGGAGGAAGAGAAGCAGATGTATCCAGAACATCCAGAAGATGTATAGATGAACCGAATATCCAAAGCTAAGTCAGCAATCGGTATATTATCCACAATATGGAGAAGCAATGCTATTAGATTGAACACCAAGCTAAGACTGTTTCTCTGTAATGTTGAGTACGGGGTGTTAAATGGGTGCAGCACTTGGAAAGTTACCGCCACTGTCACAAGAAGACTTCAGACGTTTGTGAACCGGTGCCTACGAAATATGCTGAGGATTTTCTGGCCGAACCGCATCTCAAAGGAACAGCTTCATCAGAGAACGGGCCAGGAACCTATAAGCATCACTATTCAAGTGGATTGGTCATACCCATCGAAAAAGCGACAGTTCCATAGCAAAACATGCGATGCAGTGGAACCCGCTAACTCAAGACGGCAGAAGAGCGGGTCGACCGAGAAGCACATGGCGCAGAACAATAGACGAAGCTTACCGACAGCTGGAGAAGATTTGGAGAGAGCTGAAACTCATTGCGAGAAACGGCACACGATGGCGCCTAGGAGTAGTAGAGGCCCTAGGCCCCGTGAGGGGATACAGGCTTTAAGTAAAGTAAAGTATGTAAGTCTACTCGGGAGCATCATAGACTCTGAGCACTGATACAATGTCGTTCTACTTACCACGGTTACCGATGGGCCTGTGAATGGATCTCGAATGAAATGTGAATTGTATTAAGTTAGAAATAAAGCTACCACGGGTAAACGAACGACCGTACTCTTTCGCGATCCAAAGACGATTGCCAATCCATGTCTTCTCTGATTCACCCGATCGCTGGCCATCCTCTCTTTCACTCAAGAGGGTAGTTTGTGTTGATGGTTGAGTCGATTGAGAAAAGGGATCATTTTTATTCTTCGTGCAATATCGCTCAAAAATTGTTTTCCAGGCGATGACGTCCAAGGAGCTTGAAGGAAGACGGTATTTGGATTGTTCAAATAAGAAAAAGTGTCCTTAGCCCAATACTCCTCAGTGTCATATTTTTAGAACAACATATTCAATATATTTTCTTTTTCAATTAAGTAAAAATAAAAATATTTGAGTGTTGTGTCCCAGAAATAGACACGTTGCCGCCATGTTGTTGTCCCTCAAGGAGTTTAGAAGTGACAACTTCTTTAAAACGTCTAAGCCATCAATCGATCTTGTTCACAACCATTTTGCCCACTTGTCGCTTCCTTAGCCACTACTGTCAAAGTCCTTGAATGCCTTTATAAAGCCAACATAGCTGAAGGTCTTCAGGACTGACTCTGCCTGTCTCGTCTTCTTCTTATTTGAAAACAGGCATAATTGGGTAACTCCAGCTCACGGACCAGGACCAGGTAACTCCGTCTATGACACGGACGGTTCTACCTGATTCAGGACAAAACGACTGACTAATCACCCAAGGGATCAGATGTCCCTCAGGACTCCTTCCAATCGCACTTCATCACCATGCGCCTTTTGCCACTCCACCCGTTAACAAAAAGTCAACACACACTTTTACATGATCGAAAAAATGTTCTTTATTGAGAGAATCCACACCCGGCTACAGTGCCCTCATTACCACCAGCCACCTCCACGACCGCCCTGCTGCCAGCCACCACCGCCGGATGACCAGCCACCTTGTCCACCGCCACTCTTCCAGCCGGATGATCCCTGCCAGGCACTGCCACCTCCCAGACCCCCCTGCCAGCCGGATCCCAGACTGCCGCCACTGGGCCAGCCTCCACCGCCGCCGATCAACTGCCTAGATCCTTGCCATCCTGACGATCCGCCGTTCCATCCAGAGCTGCCACCGTTCCATCCCCCACCGCCGCTCGACCATCCACGGCCTGAGCCGCCTCCCAGCCATGCGCCAGAACCGCCTCCGCCGCCGATGTAACCAGCACTGACTACGGCCACCAGGCCCAAGGCAACAATTAACAACTTCTGCATCTTTGCGAACCGATAGAATCCACTTGACTGATACCCAAGCTAATCTGGCGAGTCGCATTTATATCCGAGACTCGGGCTAGAATCGCGGCCCAAAAACCGCCCCACTTTTGCGCTTCAATTAACTCCGGTTCAGTCGCGGGGCCGTGCAATTAAAATCACTTTGCCGAGGCGAGCCATCAATTACCTGGCCGAAGAGTTCGGCGATGCCTCGACGTTGCCGTGTCTTGGACAATGCCAGGCGGCGCGGGCGCTGGGAAGTACTTAAATTTGACCAAAAGACTGACCTTTAGCCGATCGCGGCGAATGATGAACGTGAACGTAATTAGCGTTGCTGCGGCGGTGGTGGGGTGGTGTAGGCGATGGTATCGCGCTCGCGCGTAGCATGCTTATTGCGAGCGCCAATGGTGAGGTCGGCGGCGGAAGGTGGTATTCCGCTGCGTTAGCAGGTCATGTCTGACACAATGGCAGGGGGAGGTGGTGCTCGTCAGCTGTGTGGGTGCTGTTCGCCGCAGATTCTATTCAGCTTCTGCGAGCGTGATTTGTGCGCTTTGTGTGGGGCAATCGTGTGGATTTACCGCGAAGGATGATCATAAATTGTGGTTTTATGCGAGAGTGCGCGCTTGCTAGAGCGCCGATCTTAGTCGTAGTCGAGTGGCTGAGGGAATTTGACGTTTGAACGGGAAGTGCGCGAGTTTTGCAATGCACCGTGATGAAGAAGTCTGTTGCGTTTGACTATAACGTTGCAGGTGAGGCAGCTGACGAGATGGCTAGCCTTGAACGTTGTGTAGATCGTTCGTCTGTCGATCGGAGGGTGTTCATGATCGTAGATTAGGTCTGATCGCTTTCCCGTGGCTGATGTCAAAGACTATTGGTTGACTGATGGGAGTGAGAAATCAAGGGAATGCATGGTGCAAGCATTTGAGAGGCAATGTGACAACGTGGGGCAAGGCAGAGGATGACTATCATGCAGTCCTCTCTGGAATTCTTTGACTTCAGCCATTGCCGCTGTTCCAAAACCTTTATTTACTTACGGCTTAAAATTTTTGATTTATTGACAGAAAAATATATCCATAGATTTTAAGTTAAATTACTTATAACAAAATATTTGAATTTATTATTTTTAAACAATTTTAAAAAAAATTGTTTGTAATAACTTCATAGTTGGTAACGCTGCTATGATGTAAAAAATATATACTGGTAAGGGTAGTTACTCATCATCATCTAGTTCTGATACCCATGATCCACTAGAGTGCTAGCAGGGGAAAACCAGGCACGAGAGATCTCCAGGCTACTCAATCCTCCGCCATAGACTCTAACTCACCAATAGGTATAGCCAAGCGTAACCCGGTCAGTTTGTAGACTTGGTCCACCTCATCTGCAAGCGATGTCGACTTCCTGATGGAATCGCATTTAAGGCCCGCCTCGGAAGTCGTGATGGTCGGGACATTCGTGCCATGTGACCAAACCGTCGAAGAAGCAGCTTCTCAAAGTTAAGGTCTTAGCACACTGCCGTGATTCTCACCCTATCCCGCCCAGTAATTCCCACAACATCACGAAGAAATCTCATCTCAGGAGCTTGTATTCGCGATCTTATTCTTTCGGTCATTACCCAAATTTCGTGACCATAGGTGAGTGTTGGAACAAATACTGACTTGGAAACAGGTAATTTGTCAATCCCAGCTCTGCTTCCTGATTACAGACCTCCCAAGTTGTGTCAAAACTGACCCAGCTTGACCAGTCCTACAGGAAAATTCAGAATTATTCCTCCCATCACTCGTGAAGAAGATCCCGAGATACTTACACCTCTCCACCTGCTTCAATGTTACTCCACTAACGTGTACGGCCAGGAAAGTTCAGTCTGGGAAGATGTGTACCCTCAACCAGAGATGAGGATTAATAGAGACATCCAACTTGGGATATTTTTTTTCCCGTAGTCCACACCGGAAATGTAAGAGTAGTGGTATTTTCTTGTATTTCACAAATACTTTTACACAAACCATGGATCCATGAAATCGGCGTGGCGGAGGAGCGAGGAGCCTTGTTCGACCATCAGTTCGATTTTAGAAAATTGCGCTCCACCATCGACGCCATCAAAGAGGTGGTAGACACAGCAAGCGAAGCTATAACGGGTTCAAGATGGAGGGGCGGTACAAAAAAATACTGTGCCTTAGATACGCTGGACATCAAAAACGCGTTTAACTCAGCGAACTGGTCCTGCATCATGAGAGCCTTGAATAGGTTGAGCACACTGCAGTTCTTGACGAAGATAATCGTCAATAGGAAACTTAGATACCAGACTGACGACGGTATGAAATACCACAAAGTCTCGGCATGCGTTACACAGGGTTCAGTTCTTGGACCCCTCCTGTAAAACTTAATGTACGACCGAGTTCTGCTAGAAACGCTGCCACATAGAGTCAATGTCGGTTTTGCTGACGACATCGCGGTCGTGACAGTAGCCAAAAACATCCACGAGGTGGAAGCAGCCACAATCGAAGCGATCGCCAGTATCAAGGATTGGATGGAATCCGCCGACCTAGAACTAGCTGACGACAAGACTAAGGCTGTCTTAATAACCAGCCGAAAGACTGTGGAATACGCGAACTTCCGGTTGGTTCCCAGATAATTCGATCGAAGATGGCTCTGAAATACCTAGGGGTAATGCTCGACAACCGGCTTAACTTTAAAACTCACGTCGAGTACTGCAGCAAAAAGGCAGCAAGGATGCAGGCAGCGCTCTCAGGAATGCTGTCCAACATCGGAGGACCTGGATACGAGAGAAGGATCCTGCTTTCCACAGTGGTAAGCTCAATCCTCCTATATGCTGCACGAGTATGGGCGGGGGCCCTGGCGAACACGGAAACAGCAAGGAAGCTCTTGACATCATACAGGCTCTGCGTGATAAGAGCAATAAGCTGTTTCCGAACAATTTCGTACGAAGCAGCCTGCATCCATGCGGGTATGGTCCCGATGGACATTCTCGCCACCGAAATGCAAAAGATCTACCTACGGAGACTAGCGCAAGAGGTCTGAAGAATGAAGAAAGGGCAACATCAATGGCACTGTGGCAAACCAGGTGGGACACCACAACCAAAGGCAGATGGACCCATAAATTGATACTCAGAATAGAAGCCTGAACAACGAGAGCTCACGGAAACTGCAACCACCACCTCACGCAGTTCTTGTCGGGCCATGGGGGTTACCGAAATTACCTCAACAGATATGGTCACGACAGCTCACCCATTTGTCCAGAATGCGCGGGAGAAGATAAAGACGCAGAGCACGCAATTTTCCATTGCAGAGGCTTTGCCGTGGCGAGAGGAGGTCTACCAACTCCCGAGCTCCTAGTTAACCATATGACGGAGTCAGCTGATAAATGGCTGGGGACCTGCTCCTTTATAACGAGCGTGCAGGTCGAGCTAAGGAGGCTCGAAAGAGAAAGGAAGGCCGAATTGGCAAATATATACCACATAGCATGATATGCTAACCAGCCCCGCGAAGAAATGTGCAGAGGTGTTGTTTAGGACGTAGGCGCGAGGAAAAAGGAGAATAATATCCCGTGAATCGTTCATGCTGGTAACACGGGTTACCAGTATCTTGAAGAAGATTCCACATCCATTGGCGCAAACCATAAAAAAAAGAAACCATTTATCCACTACGCAGTGCCGGCAGATTCGTGGATTTTAGTGGGAAATGACAGCAGATTGCTGAATTTACCTACGATCCATGCACGATCCGTGTGTCTTGTCCGGAGGGTGTTTTAAAGTTGACTCGTACCTTTAAGTGCATATTTATATTGTAATATGGACTTTCGTGAGAGAAAATGTAATGCAATGCACCTTTAACTGGAACTACTTGACCTCAATTTAATTCTTAAGTAAATATACAGCCTATTCATAAACCATACCTGACAAATGACCTTAAAAAGTAAGGTGCGCTGTATTCGCTTAAATCATGAATTCTGAAAACTCATGATTTCAATTTACATAATGTTGATGAGAACAACGGCAAGATATTGCGTCTATTACTAATGCATAAAAATGTTCGTTAAAATTAGCAATTAATTGCTGTCGCTATTCTTGTAAAAAGTGAAATGGGCAAAGAACCTTCTCATTTTAAGTGGTTCATGATAAGGCTTATATAATATTTTTATTATTAGTTACCTGAACGTGTGAATGTGTTTTATATGTGTTATTAGTTTGCTCAAATAGGAGTTTAATGAATAGACCTCATGAACATAAGCTTTGGTCGTTCGTCTACCCCTCCCTAGTGTGTTGAAAATTTAACATCAAAAGTTGAAAAAACGTTCAACTAACGATCGAATTCCCCACTACCTCTCCCCACTACTAAGGTTGGGGAGGGGTATCACCTGTTCGCAAGAGTTCACAAGTATTCACATACACTGGACAAAAATCGTATAAAAAGCGCTGTAAGTTTAAATCAAGGGGTAAGAGAGGTAGAAGTTGGATATCTCTATTACCCCGTATCTCTGCCCACAACTCTTCCAATGTGAAGCATTCCTCGCTTAGGGTGCTCTCCCCAGTCTATATAAATAATGGAAAGGGGAGGTGACAAGACACAGTCTTGACTAAGTCCTATTCTCAGGGTGAAAGATCTTGATTTAGCACTGTTAACCCGAACATAGCTGCTACACGTTTACAGAACATTCTGGATTCGTTTATTAAATCCAATCCTCTGCTATTTCAATTACCCCTTTACCATTCTGAGAGTGTAAAGCTGCTCGGTTTTACTTCTGCTAGTACGAAAGACGGACTGCTCATCCCGAAGCTGGGCTCGACCATAGCTCTAGATTGCGCTTCCGAAACCGTGGCGTGGACTTTTCCCGGGGAGATTTAAAAGAGATATGCCCCTGTAGTTGGGGCAGTCTCTTCTGCCTCCGTTCTTGAAAAGAGGGACAATTATATCAGTATTCTAATCGGCAGGTGTCTCACCACATTCCCTAAATTAAAGCCATAGAACTAGCTCCTAAAGCGTTTCTGGCCGGATTTCACCCACACCGTCCAATCGCCAAAATGACTTCCTCCACCGTTGGACTATTCCTCGCCCCATTTAAGACTACAGCTCTGCCGTCCTCAGTACTCTGAAAAGTGCTCACTTCATCTGTATACGATGTTCATCTCTTTGGAAAGTAAACACACCATCTTTGTATTTGACTCCTTCGATAATGTCGAATTGCCTTCCACTGAGTCGGCGAAAGGCTTGCCAGAACACCTTCTCACAAGTTCCCATGGACGCTTTCCTACTTCTCGTCGAACTCCTTCCAAAACTGCTCTTTGGCTGCTCGCACAGTCAATTTGCCAGTTTTTTCGCCTCGCCGTTAATTATCATGTTTCACCAAATTTTTTCCTTAGAATTGGGAGTAGTTATATATTGTCTTTTCAACTGTTTCGAGGAATGATAACGATTTTCCATTTAAGAATGTACCGACGTATATTAATCGTAAGTACTACTGTTTTACTTATTTTTCTAAACCCTTTAATGTCCAAGTATATATTTTTTTTCTTGGAAAAAAGATTATATGTTGTAGAGTAGGTAATTTTAAACAACTATTGTTCTATTATACTTTTCATATAACTCATCTGGGTGTGGCGTCCCCACAACACACACTCCACACGAACAGAGTCCGACAGCGATCAATGTTTCGTTAAGTTAGACATCTTCCTTCGAGCTGTCAAACAGCCTTTCTCCGGCTGTTTCTTTTTTGCCGTGGACACGACGACGATAGGATCTCTGACAGCCCCGCTCCGGTACCGATTCAAAAAATTGATTAACTTTATATTTTATAATAGCATTAGTTTAAAAAAAATAAATATATATTAAAAATAAAAAATTTGTAATAAAAACTTCACATGGGTATGTGACAGTCACCAATCCAATGCTCACGGTGAAATATGTTGATTTAGCATGGTTAACCCGAACAAAGGTGCTACAGTTTGTGTATAGAGACTGAATGGCCCTCAAAAGAGTTTACCTCGAAAAACTCGGTCATATGCCTTTTTCAAATCAACAAAGCAGCTATTAAAGGGTTTGTCATACTCTCGGTCGGTTATTCTTCTGCCGGGATGCAACCTGCACTGTTTCCCCATCCACGGCTCGCTGGGTATTACCGACAAAAAAAAATTTAAAAGATGTATTTGTAAAGACAATTTTTTCCATTGGAAATAAACGAACAAAATTGTATCACCACGATTTAAAGAAAATAAATTTGGATCAGAACGCATCGGCGGCGCACTGGTGAGACATAGATGGACTTGACATTTCCGGAAAGCAAATCAAGTTCGTGATTTGCATCCAGGTACATATTTTACATCGATGTCGAGTGGTATCTTGCTCTGGCAAGTGGTCGATTGTAGCTAGCCGTACATCATTTGAGGGAAGTGGAGCAATATTCGCTCGAAACCGCTTGGCTGCAATCTGCGTTTCCAATTTCGATTGGCGACCAGATTGAAGATAAAAAGGCAAGTTTTTTTTTGCGAGGTTAGATGAAAATCTTCAAAAGACACTATGGAGACCGTTCCCACATAGCGGAAGGGATTTTTACCCAGTAAAATCACCTCCCTTCAATTAAAAATATTTCCACTACAACTAAGTTGCATACTTATCCAGCAGTTTTACTTTCTTGGATTAGACACATTTGGAAAGAGATTCTCGATTGCGAGTTCTGGCTAACATCGCAACTAAGCGCGGGTTGAATTCACCCTGCTAGGTCAAGGGGTTTAGTCCAGTCCAAGACGGCGAAAAGAGTTTCTTCCGTCGTCGAGAATTGGAAGGACAGCAGAGTTTATGTGATCTTCGAGGCGAGGCTTGCGAGCAAAATTCGTAACTTCATCTCGGACTGATGAAATTCCAAGATCTCTGTGGATATCGTTGTTTCGTATATACCAGGGTGCGTTCACGATGGACCTTAACGCATTATTTTGAAAAGTTTGTAGTATGTTTCTGTTCCTTTTTTTGGTACAACCCCATAGTTGTATACCTTACGTCCAGACGGGTCTTAGCACTTGCTTCAGCTAGTACTCCAGTCAGTACTTAGCTTGGAATATTTTCCAATAAGCCACTACATGTCTTTGTATCCTAATTGGAGCTCCTCAAGTTTCTTCTTAAAGTGCTCGTTCCATTTAAGCTTTACATCGACAGTCATTCCGAGGTATTTTGCTTCATTGCCGAAAGGTATTTTAACATTATTATTTTTACGTTCTTATACGTAAAATTTATGTGAACGGATTTATCTTCGTTAAGCTCAATTCGCTGAGTGTTCGTCCATTTGTGTATCCGGTCTAAAACACATTGTAATATTCTAGTTGATTCTTTGACCGTTTTGGCAGTTACCAAAATGGCGGTGTCGTCAGCAAATGTGCCTTCGTCCTGCGGCATATCGCTGCTATACAATAAGTAAAGGAGGGGACCAATATCACTTCCTTGTGGTACTCCAGCTTGTATAGATTTAAATACTGAGTAGTCTTTTCCATATTTCACACGGAAGATCCCATCGGATAAATAGTTCGATAAAATTGTGCAAAGTTTTCTCGGGAGGAATTGGCTTGTGTTTCAAACCTTCGTGCCAAACCTCGTCGAAGGCTTGAGAAACATCGAGAAATACAGCTGAGCAGACTTACTTTTGCTTAAACGACTTTTCTATAACATCAGTTATGCGATGTAATTGGTCAATAGTTGAATGCTTGCTTCGAGAACCGTGGTTAAAAATGGTTGGTTAAAAATACGTCGTCTTTCTTCTACAACCGGGCTTAAACGTCTAAGTAATATTCGTTCGAACACCTTAGACAATGAAAATGAAAGAACACAATTCACCACTTCCATGATAAATTTGTACAATTTTAGTGGCTTCGTAGTTTGTACTGTACAATCGAAGTGGCATCGATATAACATCCAAGCGTTGATGCCCATATCGCACATGTGGTAGAAAAGGCGTTGTGACACGCGTCCATTGGATCAACGCCGCCCATGTATTTGCTGTATTCGTGTATGACGTTGGGGCACTCAACTGATTCCATCGAGTTAGATTTTTTGTTTGAAAAGATGAACAGTTGGAGCTGTTGTCTTGCAGCTCTCGGTTTGATTCCAGCCATCGTGGAAGCCATATTCACAAGTTTGTTGTCGCTCCGTGCGACTGTGGAAACATCGACGCCGTAGTAGGATGCCACATATTAAATTATGCCACCACGACTGTTGAACTTTTGAGGAAGCTTACACTTTGGAATGCGCTGGCGGTGAATCGTCCGAGCGAGTATATGCCTTGAGTGCGAAGGTAAACAAGTAGCGCAATGGAATCATTGCGAATGCAGTGCAGCGACTGTAGATCACGACGTTTGTTTATTGCCCAATGCTTCCGGTCCCGATTCTGACCGTACGCTGTTCTTATGTTATGTCACATATAACATATTTTGTGGCGTAAGTGGCAGCTTGCCAAAAAACCCAAAAAATGTTGAAATGTTTTTTTTTTTTTTTTTTCATTTTGAACACTTGAATCACTACATAGTAATGAATACGGTAATATTTTTTTCGATTCGTGTGTAAATCACAAATGTACAAATGTGCATATCGTCACCCGGTGCAGATTAGACTACATTCCACGCTTTCAAATGAAATTGGACTCAAGCGACATCCGGTGCATGCTGTTTAGCTTGAATATTTTTCTGTTTAGCTTGAATATTTTTCTGTTTAGCTTTGGAATATTTTTGTTGAACGGGCACGTGCGTACCCAAAATGGAATCGTGGACATTTAAGGGTTAAGATACGTGTCGTCACGCTGTATTGCTAACATTGCTTTCACAGTGATTAATGAACAAGTGAAAGGAGCTGGTCTTAATGTCAATGAGGGCAAAATGAAATATGTGTTCTCGAGCAGGGTTTTTGCGACTAGAAGCAGTGTGTCCAGGACCGTCAATGATGGAAAGCAGCTATTGCTCAAGCTCATAGTCATACCCTCCATGTCATGGACCTGAGAAGTAAGTAAGGCTATTGCAATATCATCCGAGTAGTCTATGGACATGCTTAATCTCTTAATCTCTGCATTTAGCCTAAGCCTGACTTCAGTCGCACTCACGTTAAATTTAAATTCCATCAATCAACAAACCCCCCTCTATTGCCGGACTTGCTGACCTTTGCATTTGACAAATCGATGCGCGTATCCATCGCGAAGGCAATCAAAGCGCTTACTTTATTGAGCCGATAATGAACTGGCACCATTAGCAAACTCGTTCACGTATTCTTCTCATCCACCTGGCTCGTAAAACATTCGCACCTTAGGAGATTATCTTTAAGTGGGACGAGTGCCAGACTGGATAAGTTGTGATTACAAAGTAGCTTTGCATGATGATCTTACGTCCGTGACTCACTTAGGACAACGGAACAGGAGTCGCAGATGGTTTTTCAATTGAATCCTATTCTTGTCATCCAGCTCTGCAAAGAAGACATTGTTTCTTCGCTAGGGTTGGGAATCCCAGAGCATGTGCTGAACAGATTCTATGGCTCCTCATCTCTGTGGTTTCTTTACAAGAATTAAGATGGACTAGGACTTGCCGACGTAGGGAATTCCTCAAGCGACACTACACGGGAACATGTAGAGGTGGTGGTCGGTAGGTAGAAGCGGGTCCATTTTCACGCCACCGCTTTTTTTATAGGGTGCATTTTGAAGGACGTGTATTCATTGTCATTTAAGAAGGACATTAGTTCCTTATCGCAGAGATTGCCTCAAGTGAGTTGAAGAAGCGTATACCAAGCGATCGCTGTCTAGCTCTAGCAATACCCGGGTGTAAAAGAAATGTTTTATGGTCTTCTTGTAATAATGTGCGAATCCTATCGGCCCTTTACAGATCGCCACCAATCGAGTGATATCTTTTGGTGTTTTGGGTCGATTGTACTCAGACCATATTTTATTTGATGTTGCACAGCTTGTTAGTCTGGCCCATCTGAGTTTTGGTATTTTAAGCAAGTGCGTGGAGATATTAGCCTTGACTGCTTCTAGTGGGATGTGCAGATGCACCTCCCCTCTGTGCTTGCACTGAAGGGCATGATCCCTACCCTCTTAGAGCCATCATTTCAGTTGAAAGCCTATACATCTACGCGCTATTATACTTTGTTCGTTCGGTTTGATGGATAATGTCTGGGCACTCTATAGTCTGTTGGGGATGATACGAGATGAGATCAAAGGTAGTGTTGCGAGTATAAGGTCTTGATATTCAGCACCAGACTCTCCAAAAATGACGGGGCGATGTGCTGATTCTGATTTAAAGCAGAAGATGTAGCGTCTGCCGGTGCAGACAGCTGAAAAGCCAAGAATAACAATTCGCAAACAATTTTCTGCAGCAAAAGGAAAACGTATGCAGAGAATGCAAAACTTTGAGTGCAGTCTTTTTGTTTTCCTCTCGTAAAACCCATGCCGTGTAGGCAACTACACCGCGACCAGGGTTGATCTTTTGTATCGAAGGAAACCAGACTCCCTTGTGAAAGATTATAAATCTTTTGTAGTGGAGTTCCTTAATTCCACTGAAGTGAGTAGGTCCCTATGGAAGATGCGTTTCCTTAACCAGATTATAGCCAGACATTCATACATGATGTGCTCGGAAATCTCACCCTATTAGAGGCAAAGACGACAAACTGTGTCTTGACACAGCTTCAGTTTATTAAGGTGGTATTATTCGTGTAGGTGATTTATTAGAGAATCCTTGGCGCCACATGGGGAATTAAACCAAGAATGGCTCACTGCATGTAAACTTCTGTTGGTAGACCCATCTTAACGTACGGTATCCTTGTTTGGTGGCCAGCAGGTAAACCTCGCACGAGAGATCTCCAGGCAACTCGATCCTCCCATCTCTAACTTATCAGCGGTTATGCCGGGGCGTAACCAGGCGAGCTTATACACTTGGTCCAACCATCTCATTCTGGGTCTGGTAAGTGGTCGCCTACCTGATGGAATTGCATTCAAGGCCCGCCTCGGAAGTCGTGATGGTGGGGGCATTCCTGCTACGTGACCAAACTAACGAAGCTTAGCTCTTTCCGGCCAAAGAAGCAGCTGCTCAACTTTGAGTTCCTCCCACACTATCGTGTTTCTCACCATCTCTGCACTGAATAACAAATCCAATCTGAACTCGATAAGCAGTATTAAAAGGTCAACGTGTATCTGCATCACAGGGGGATTGCGATCAATCCCCACAGCCGCCATGAAAACATTGCCAAAGCCACCAAGACAGCGTTAAGGCTAAGGAAGTCCAACCATTGGAACAGATCACATAGCTTAGGTCATACAGACATCATAAATGCGAGACTACCAACGCATACAGATTATACAGCACCCGCTTTAGACTTCGAGTCTGGGTTCAAAACACTTATCTCAGACAGGAAACAAATTTGGTAAGAAAACCAGGCTACCTGGAAATCTACACAGATGGCTCAAAAAGAGGCCAGGGCACCGGACTAGGAGTATTCGCGGTATCGCCGGACATATCCTTTTCCCTGTCTCCTCGACTGCCAGACCATTGTAGTGTATTCCAGGCAGAAGTTAAAGCTATCAAAGAGGCTGCCCGCTTAGTGTCGATGAACCAGATAGACGGGCTATCTATCGCCATATACATAGATAGTCAGGCGGCCATTAAGGTTTTGGATACACCGAAGATGCTAAAACTTTGCCGTCTGTCTCTTAGGGAGAAATCGGTTAGATGCAACCTAAAACTATGCGGGGTCCTGGGCATAGTGGTTTCCAGGCAACGAAACGGCCGACGAGTTAGCAAGAAGTGGGGTGGGACTGCATTAATCAGGACACCCCATATCCCACACTCTAAGTAATAAACACCATGCTACTTACAGATGCCTTCGACTCCGCTAATCGGAGATGGATGGTATAACAGAAACATGTAGGACTTCGAGACCTATTTGGCCCTCTCTAAGTCCAAGCAAAACAAAAACACTCATAAAACTTAACAGGAATGTAAGAAGGAACATAGTGGGCATTATTACCGGCCACTGCCTTCTCGGTATCCAAGCCAGAAGAATGGGAGCCCCCCACAACGACTACTGCAGAAGCCGTAGAGACGAGGAGGAGGAAGAAAACAGTCTTCATCTCCTCGGTACCTGTCCAGCTCTTGCAAGAACAGAAAATGATATACTAGGCAATTACTTCTTCAGCAGCTTAGAGGAAATGTCACACTTAAAGATACAAGACATAGCTAGTTTATCAGGAAAACAAATTGGATGTAAAGGGCAATAGAATACCATCAGGCAGTCTCTAGGTTTATTTTATTTTCTTTAGTGTAGTCCCCTCGAATTAAAGAGGAGCCGGTGGAAAGCAGCGATTGGCGATAGCACAAAGGATCCAACCAGTATCTAAGTGGGCCACAACTGCTACAGTGGTGGCAATCACCCAAACCTAACCTAATCTAAGGTGATATTTCAGACCGCAGTGACTGGTAAGAAAGCTTGTTGGCAATCTTAAGCTGTCCTTATTAAAATGGAGTATTTCCTTATATGAATAAGGCCTGATTTATCTCTTGGACTGCCAAATACCATGACCATGTGTCATCTGGTCTAGGCGAAGTTTGTTTTCCCATTCGTAAATCAGAGTTGTATCTCCTGTCCAATTGACACAGAAGAACGGTTCTGGAATTTCCGATGAACGCTGAATCAGTGCCAGTTCTTTCGAGCTCATCTGCGGATACGCTGCCTGCAGTCCCTCTATGTCCAGGGACCCAGCCAAGTTTTACTTTGTTGTGTATGCCAATGGATTGCAAAGCGTCATAGCAGCACTTGACTTTAGATTGGACGAAAGTGCCTTTAGTGCTGCTTGACTATCTGAGAATATTTTTATTATTGCGCCCTTGATGCCTTTGTGGAGATTATGTTTGGCGCAGATCTCGATGGCATGGATTTTGGCTTGGAACACTGAAGGACTCGACACCGTTTGTACGGAAGTCCTTGTGTTGCGTCCAAAGACGCCTGACCCACCACAGAATCCATCTTTGATCCGTTTGTGCACGAAAGCAGACTTCTACGGTCTAGTGTTGGGATACCATTGGTCCACTGCAGTCTTACATATGTTTCACATTTATGACCACAAGTTATGCCAAACAGCTGCAGTATTAATGCAGTCTTATTCCATTTATGAACGCTACTCGACCTGAAGTCCTTGTGTCTCGACAGTATAAAATCTGTGTCATCCGTGAAAACGCTCCTACATCCACTCTTTGAATTAAATCTCACCATTCCACTAAAAGTAAGGTTTCTTTCCAACACAAAAATGAGTTTTTATTCAACAATAATCCTTATGGACACACGCACACATCTCACTTTCACATTCAAACATCGATCTCCGCCCGCCTTCTACCAGCCACTGGTTGAGTACGAATTCCAGCCGTTGCCGCCGTTGCCGTATCTGCTGGATCCACTATAGTAACCGTTGGATCCACCATAGTAACCGTTAGATCCACCATAGTAACCGTTGTTATATCGATTATTCGAACCATCGTTGTATCTGATCCTGTTGCCGCCATTGTTAGACCATCCATTGCTGTACCTTGGAGAGCTGCTGCCAGATGACCATCCAACGCTGTAGGTCGGCGAGCCGCTGCCAGATGAATATCCCACGCTGTAGCTCGGCGAGCTGCTGCCAGATGAATATCCATTGCTGTACCTCGGCGAGTAGCTCCCAGAGGACCATCCATTGCTATACCTCGGCGAATAACTCCCAGAGGACCATCCATTGCTATATCTCGGCGAGTAACTCCCAGAGGACCATCCATTGCTGTACCTCGGCGAAGTTCTGTAGCTGGGCGAATAGCTGTAGCTGTAGCTGGGTGAGCTTCTTCCAGAGGACCATCCACTGGCCCATGTTGCGGAAGCAATCGCGGCCAGAACCATCAACACGATAAGGACTTTCATTCTCGATTCACGTTCAACACTGTCTTGACGACCGGCTCGGGGGACACTATTTATACGAATCCTAATCGCCGACTGCGACGTTCCCATTACCCACTGGCACACAGTTCTCGCGACGTATGGAAATTCTTGTTTTCGGCCACTCGGTGAGGTGCGATGCGTGCGAACTGAACAGGAGCGAGGGGTGTGCCTGGCACATCGTGATGCGACTTTAGATTGCACATTAATTTCGCACATAATTAAAATAAAACGTCAGTGCAACCGAGGATCACAACAATGTGATGTGGAGGCAGTTGTCGCCGCTTCCCTTTCAAGCGGTCCATCAATTTGTGCTGTTTGTTGTTGAAAGCTGTGATTGGGTCATTTTTTGGGCGGTTTGATGGCGGGGCTTTGATCGAGCGTTATTGCGTTCTAATGGCAGATTCGATGTTCGCGGCATGGCATGATGTGTCCTAAACAGATTGAAACGTACGCAGGGCCGGCCCGAGCCAAATGGGCGCCCTGTGCAAGCCCTACATTTAGCCCAACCTTCTTCCAAGGCGACTTTCAATGCGTCCTGTTTTGTTGCGGTATCCTAGGTTAGCCTAAGCCTGGGTCACATACATGCTTACGTAGTACAGTGAATTCTCCCTAATTCAAATTGCCACGAGATATCGAAATCTCGTCCAGTTAGAGAGAGTTCGACTTAGGGAGAGCCAACTGTACATTAAATAAGATAAATAAAGTTAAATTTAGGATGTCTTTTCTGGTCTTTAGACTAAAGACTTTAATATATATTTTTGGGCGTTACAGAGCAATGTTAACCGAAGTTTTTTGTTTTAATAAATTTGAAGACATGGATTTGAATGAATTCTGCTTTACGCAGGACGACGAACGCGACATGCTACACAGCCCATGCCACAGTCGACCTTTTGCGCACCAAATTCCCAATTCGCTTTATCAGCCGTCGTGGCGATGTTAATTGCTTGCCTCGGAGCTGTGATTTGACCGCTTTTTTGTGAGGAACCAAGGGAAGCACTTACAAGGAACAAGCACTTACGGCCAGTATCATCCGTGAGTAGTCCGTGAGCTACAGCCCGACACCACGACAAGGTCTTGGTAAATTGGGGTGACAGAATGCGCTACTGCGAAAGCAGCCATGTTGTATTTCATAATTAATGGGAGTGCGTGTTATTGCTAAAAAATGCCATAATACTTGGAAACAATTTAATGTTGTTCATTTTATTGGAATTTTACAAGGAAGACTTGTATTTGGCCCACCCTGTGTATGCCAATCAGTATTTTCAATGTTTGAGGAGAAAAAAAAAACCACTTTGATTAGATCTGCGAGCAGATTCTTGTCTTGGGACTGCACACCACGGTTGTCGTCCACCAGAGTTTGGGTACATGGACAAGGACTAAGGACCCGTGAAAGTTATTGACCAGCCAGGAAGCGACTTTTTGCAGATCTGCAAGGAAAATGACTAATCTACTCCTATCTAATCCTTTTATAGAGTTAAAAGAGCAGTTCCTATTTTAAGTAGCTTTCTTACACGTATATTGCAGAAGGTATTTCTAAGTGAACGATTTTCAGCTTATATAGATGTGAAGCAGGGTGTCCCGCAAGAGTCCCAATTTTAAATGACCTTCCTCCAGTTTGCAGACATTCATCAGTCCATATTTATGCGGATGATGTTGAGATCTCGAGACCATTTTCAGACATTGAAAGACTTACTTTACTAATGAATGATGACCTGAATATAATCTACTCACGGTCGTTCACAAATGGACTATAATTTAAAGCAAACCACTGCTGTATCTACTGTGTAACATGCTTACCTGTAGACGGTTCGTGGTCAAGATTGGCAACGTGACCTCCACGGGTATATTCCAAGTTAAAAATGGTCTCCAACAGGGTGCCGTTAATTCGCCGATCCTGTTCAACATTTACTTGAGCGATCTGTTAAGTTCTCTTCTCTCCGATGACTTGATCGTGTACAGATCAGGTAAAACGATCGAGGAAATCACTACTCTCACGCAGGGTGACTTCGATTCATTCATGAGAAGTTGCGATGACTGGAAGTTGAGTATCAACTATCATATAAGGCCTCGGCGACACTTGGAACCACTGGCGCAAAAGACTGTAGTCAGATATCTGGGGATCTGGCTAGATCAGTATCTATATTTTAACAAACATGTAGATGCTGCTGTGACCCGGGCCAGGGCCCAAGGCGCTTTTGCCCTTACAAAGAGACTGTTTTAAAACAGCCAACTCGATGCGAGTGTGAAGCCTATCTGCTACATGGCCCTCATCCGGCCAATGCTCACCTATGGCTGTCCCGTGTGGTTCAACGTGAGTGCCAGCTTGATGGAAAAGATTCGGTTGTTTGAGAGGGCCTGTCTTAGGGCTTGTTGTCTTTATGGAACTCCAGAGTCCCAGTACAGAAAATTCTACTCCAATGAAGTGTTATACAACAGGACAAACCTGATAAGAGTGGACAATTTCCTAGTGAAGTTGATTCGAGGTCATACTGATAGAGCGATGAACTCGTCCAATACCATGATCTCGGGGGCTTACAACTCCAATTTACTATACCACGAAAGGGTACGGCACAATGGCTTCGTCCCCCCAGAAGCCTGTCTCCATTTAGACAAGAACGGACTGTTCTTCTTCTTCTTCTTCTTCAGGTGGCGCTACAGTCCGGGGTGGACCTGGGCCTCAACCAGTAAGCCTCTCCAGCCGGCACGATCTTTAGCCAGCTGTCTCCAATGGCGCGCACCAAGTTGGTTGACGTCCCTCTCCACCTGGGGGCGCGCCATCGGTTCCGTGGGCGTCTTCTATTGCGTTGTCCCACTGGTTCGGAGTCGAAGACTCTTCGGGCTGGAGCAGTGTTGTCCATGCGCTCCATATGGCCCAGCCATTTTAGGCTTTGAATCCGTAGACGCCTGACTTGGCTCATGCCAGGACCAAAGATTGAAAGAATGGACTGTTACAACATATATATGCGGTACCGCTCATCTTCCACATAGCCCGTTCAACTGTAGATGGGCGACTCAACTACGACCGAGCTGAGGATTGTCTCCTTCGGTTCAGTACGGCGGTATCAAGGAGAGATGTTCGGGATGTTGCAATGCAACATCGAAAATTCTGGTGGCTGGGGAGCGACGGAACTACAGCGTCGAACTCTTTAGACTCGGGATAGAAAGGATAGTACAGATCCCCAAATGGGGAGTAGTCGGTCCTGTCTTCCAGCGGATTGGTGCATATCCATCAGCTGTAACCTACGGCCGATTTACATGGCTTAGGGTAGTTTTAAGATAATCTTAAGTTGTACATATAAATATAAAAAAAAACATAATTATAATAATAAAAATAAAAAATATAAAAAAGAAATGTATACACAAACGTACATAAGGGTGTACCCTCGTCTATACACAGTCCGAGGTGGACCTGGGCCTAGCTTCTCAGCAACCACTAGTGTTGTGCGTGCTATTGTTCTCTCACGAGGGGAAGGGACCTACAGTCTTAATGCCGACTCCGAACGGCGAATTTGAGAAGCTCTTTCCAGACAGGAATACTCTTTGAGCATTGTCAGCCACTCGAAAGAGGTGAAGCTGTGAATTATGACAGGTGGTAAAATTCGGGTATCGAACCTGGCACTCTCTGCGTAGGAGTCGACGCACTTACCCACTACGTCACGGCGACCCACTTCGTATATACATACGTATATATGTATGTAGTTTAGCTTAAGTTAGTTTAGGTTATTTTAAAGTAGTTTATAGGTTAGTTATAATTAAAAAAAAAAAACAGTACAGACCTTAAGTTTTTCTGAACAGATATTTTTCTTAATATTGGGTTGTTCAGTATTGAACTCGTTTTTTGTTCAAATATAAGTGCAATATCAGTTAAGGTCGAAAGACATAACATAAGATTAAGTTTAATAGGTAATACGCTTTCAAATACGGTTTTCAAATGTCAGTCACCATTTGCCGTTGGGATCAAATTAAGGGCACTATCTCTGGAATAGTCAATCAGTGGTAGTAGTCTGACTAGGGGTATCACGATGGACCAATATGGTCTAAGCGTGCTGGTGAATGCACTAGCAGCCCCCCCACCTAACCTTACCTAAGATTAAGCTTAGCTTAGAGTGCCCGCTTAGGGCCAGTAAGTTAGAAATATTAAGACTGTTCATGAAACTCGTTTTAAGCATTTTTCTGCAGTATGTATGTTTGTTATTGTTGACAAAATAATTTTAAAACTCATATTGACTTTTTTGCACCACTGTGTACATAATTCGATTTGCAATGTGTAACATTATCTGTATGCCGAGGCAATGTATGGGGTGATTGTACCGACATCTCTACACTTACAGTACCTATGAATGTTTATAAAAGCATGTTATGTGCATAAAATAAAGCAGTCTGTTATACCAGCTCGACAGTGCGTGATTTATTTATTTCTTTGAGTAAAGACTCCTACATTATGAATTTGAAATAAAAATGAATTAAAAAAAAAGGATTACCACTTAACCTCTCAAAATAGCAGGTAATCCCGATTTCCAAAAAAGAAGTTTCTCGTATTATAAGCCGGTTTCATAATTCTTGTAGCCTAGAAACTAAACATCGTGGTGGAAGGCCCAGAAAAACCAGCATACGCGACGATGATGGAATAGTCCGGGCTATTAAAAAGGACCCGTTCATGTCGGAAAGGGCAATAGGAAAGGAATTAGATTTGGCTCTCTCCACCAGATCCATCCAGCGAAGGATGGTAGAAGCCGGTTTCCTTTCTTACCGTGCTGTGAAAAAGCCATTAATCGAAAGGCGAGGCTTGCATTTGCTAAGCATCACATCAGCTGGACCGTTGCCAAATGGAAAACTGTTTTGTTCTCTGATGAATCCAAGTTCAACCTGAAGGATTCAGATGGAATGAAGCATGTTCGCAGACCAAAAGGCGAAAGACTGAATCCACGATTTACAAGAGGGACAGTAAAAGTAGTATTATGGTCGGGGGGGTGCTTAATGGATCGTTTCTTCAAAACGTAATGTTTCCATATGCTGAAGAAGAGATGCCCTTGAGATGGATATTCCAACATGATAACGATCCGAATCACACCGCGAAAATTGTGCAAAAATGGTTTTCCAATAACAAAGTCAATGTTTTGAAGTGGCCAGCGCCGTCCCCAGATCTTAACCCCATAGAGAACTTATGGGAGATTGTTAACCAAAGAATTCATCGGGAAAGGTGTGACGGCAAGGATTCGCTTTTTGGTCAAGCTGAAATTGCTTGGAAGAATATCTCCGCAGATATCATAAATAATTTAATTGAGTCAATGCCCCAGAGATGTGAAGCAATTATTCAAAATAATGGGTTTGCTACAAAATATTAATAAAAAAAAGATGTTTAGAAGGAAATTGAAATAAGTGCTTTAGTTTTGTCGCGTTTGATTTTGTTGAATTTCTCTTTTTTTTATTATATTTTTTTAAGTGTTGAAGTTGCATAGTTTGTTTTTTAATATCTTAAGATCTGTTGTTTACCTAAGTAACATAAATAAAATTCATTTAAATTGATTTACTTTTAGACAGTTTTTTTGGGGCAAAATATTGCGAGGTGTAATTCGGTGCTATTGTTTTGTCCGACACTGTACACATATAAATGACTCTATAATTAAGGCTGTCGAGTCAACCACTGGCCTCGGTTGTGTGATTAGTCGTGATCTATCTAGTCACCTTAACACAAATATGGTTATTAGTCGTATCTAGGTTCGTAGATTGTAGCCCAGTGCATACTTCACACCACTCGAAACTCGCCGTAGACTTATACCTCTTATAACATACTCTGAAGTCTAACTTTCTAAACGTAAGTTGCAAGTAGCCTTCAATGATGCAGTTTGCTACATTTATGGTTTTCGCCGAACCAAGCATATTTCAGAGTATGCTTGAGACTTCCTAGGATGCTCCTTTCAACAGCTCATAAAATTATCAATACCCGTAGCCCAATCTATTTATATAACAGAGTCAATTTTACCCGCCGTCACACTTATTCTTCGTTCACACTATTAGATTATGGAATTCTTTTCTAATTTCCTTCATTTCACACCAAACTCCCAATAAAACAAAAAAATATACAACTCCCTGGGTCGCCGTGGCGTAGTGGGTTAGTGCGTCGACTCGGTCGATCAGTCTACTTCCCTGCATAAGCAAGGTTTTTGAAAAGATAGTCATTCGAGTTCTGAAGCAATGGGCTGATGAAAAGAAAATCATACCGGACAACCAGTTCGGATTCCGAGCGGGGCATGATACCATTAATGCCGCGTCAAAACTGGTGTCCGACATACAATGGAATAAAAACAAAAAGCAGTGCACGGGTGCCTGCCTGATTGACTTGGAGAAGGCGTTCGACACCGTTTGGTTGGAGGGCCTCTTCTTCAAGCTGGTCAGGCTTGGCATAAGTAAACCATTGCTATACATGGTCTATGACATGATAACAGGTAGAAAGTTCGTTGTGAAAAATGGTGACGTAACTTCCACTACGGTCTTTAACATTAAAAACGGTCTGCAACAGGGGGCCATCGGTTCCCCGATCTTGTTTTCTATATTCACTGCAGATCTTATAGGTTCCATGCCGCACTTAATTGCGTACGCCGACGACCTAGTTGCGTACAGATCAGGTCCGAAGGCAGAGGTTATAAACATCTTGTTGCAGCGTGACTTCGAGAAAATCCAGAGATTTTGCGACGACTGGAAGCTGCTTATCTACTTCCAGAAGTGCGAAACTAGTCTTTTCCGGACCCCGTTGGACAGGGCAACGCGCGATACACGCCAAAACTGGCGTAAGTTCGGCATAGTTGACCCGCATGGTCGGCCGTTAGCTGTCAAAAGTGTAGTTAGATATCTAGGCATTTGGCTGGATCAATATCTGTATTTTGAATTTCAGAAAAAAATTCAGAAAAGCCTTTGCTGCGGCAAGAAGGTTGTTTTTCAGCAGCCAACTTGATACCAGAGTGAAGGTAATCTGCTACATGGCCCTAGCACGGCCTATTATGGTATACGGTTGTCCATTGTGGTTCAACGTGAGTCCTTCCCAGATGGACAAGATGAGGGTGTTCGAGAGGCAGTGTCTTTACACCCGAGTCTGAGTACAATAAGTACTATCCTAACGAGGTCTTGTACAACGAGGCAAACGTGAACAGGGTAGATAATTTTATTATTAAACTAATCAAAAGGCACACTGCACGAGCTATGACCTCGTCCAACAGTCTGATCTTTGGGGCTTACTACCCCAATACTATGTACCATGAAAGGGTGCGCCTTAACGGCTTTATTCCTCCCGAAGCATTCCTCTATCTAGACACAATTGGCATAATACAGGTTCCACAAGGATGTCCTATCATCTTCCATGTCGTACGCCGAACAGTGGATAGGCGACTTCAATATGAACCGGATGTCGTTCGCACCCAGGAGGATCTCCTCCGGTTCAGTAGAGCGATCCCCGCTCGAGATAGGAAAGAGTCTGCCAAAGAACGGCAATTTTACTGGTGGTTACACCAAAACCAGCCTCCGCCACCGCTAGTATTTCCACAGGATCAGGTAGTTGACCATAGTGGCCAGCTTACATAGTTTTTAAGGTAGCTTTAAGAGAAAAAAAAACAAAAAAAATATATAAAACAAAAATAAAATCCAAAAAAAATATAAAACAAAAACAAAAAAGAGGTGCATCACGGCGAACCAGAGGGTCCCAGGTTCGATACATGAATTTACCACCTTTCATATTTCACGGCTCCACCTCTTTCGAGCCACTGACAATGCTCAAAGAGTGTTTCCTGTCTAGAAAAGGGTTCTCAAACTTCGCCGTTCGTTGTAGGCCCCTTCCAAGCGTGAGAGAACAGTAGCACGCACAACACGAGTGCTTGCTGAGAAGCTAGGCCTAGGTCCGCCTCGGACTGTAGCGCCACCCATATTATTATATTATTATAACTCCCTGGCGTTTCCTACACATAGATTTAAGACAAAAATTGTGACTATTTTTAAGCTTATGAAATCCATTTTTCTATACTTAACGTACTAAGAAAGATTCTTATCCCTAAGTGCATTCCAATGAATAATAAAAAATGAAATGAAATGAAAAAAAGGGGAATAAGTGCTTAGAATCTTGCACGATGGAACCGATTTGTCACTGTGCTATGAAACCTACACAATCACAGTCGAGGCGCAGTGCGTCGACAGTTAAGTCTTCCTCTTGGAGTGCCCTTGGCGATACGCTGATAGTCAATTTCAACAACTTGGGACTCCACAATGATTGGCCGTTACTCTGTCACATCAGAAATGTCTGGAAAACAAAAGGAGTTCATTCAAAATAGTCAATTGAGTATCGAGGAAATCGTACAGATACTGGAAGTGAACAGTCCAACTCCCTCTTTGATCGCACAAAGTAGGTGCCACCGTCTGTGCATCAATTACCTGCAGCCGATCACGAGCCACTAATCTCTGACGAGGGACTCCAGACGGCGATTATAGTTAAAGTGAAACATTTATTTCGAATAAAAAAAAGTCTAGTTCTGGACTGTGACCATTCACTTGACCCGGCCGATCCATATCCACGGCCATAACCGGTGCTGATTCCTTGCTGCTACCAACC